>JARHVA010000183.1:2020000-2677500 GCA_037957365.1 Torreya grandis
ATAACTAGTAATTAGATGGAGCTGATAGTGTCAAGCACATAAAAACCTATGTACTTAGTCTAAGCCCACCACTCCTTACCATTTCCCCTTTCCTTTGTTCCTTACTACATATTTGTCTATTTCCATTAATGAAATTAGATTGGACCAAAATGATTTCAGGACATGGTCTAAACCATCTGTCATGGAAATCAACACTGACGCCTAACCCTAGTCATCATTTTGTTTTTTAGAAATATCTATCATGTTTCAAACTTTATGTTCATGTTTTTAACAATAATGAATTATTTGATATTGGATCTAACCTTAGGAAATCTCATGGATACCAAAAAAAATAAGTTGGCTGGATACTTAAGAATTTTTGTTGGTTTGTTTAACATTAATGGAAGGAAAAAGACTTCAATTCAAAGAAGCAACAGAAGAATCCATAGGGGAGTCATATCCCCATCCTATCCATAATTACATGGGGTGATATTTAATGGATTAAGTAACACTAAGGCACTAGAATGTGATTTAACTTCATACTTTACTTAAATGTGGTCTTTTGGTCTTAATGGCCATCATTAGCAAAAAGCCAATTATGCAAGCTATTCAATATCATGTCAAGTATGTGGGTAGGTTTGGTTTTTATGTCAGGTATGGATTCGGGACTCATTGCTCTCATTTACCTTGGCCTAAATAATAGTGTCATTTCAGTGTATTATGCTAGCAATTCTTTAGAACTTATTTTTATTTTTTAGAAAGCTCTGAAAAAGACATGCTAGCAAGGAATGAAATTTATAGTACTAATATTTTTTAATGGATAAGGTATTAGGCTGTACCCAACACTAATTAGAGGTTTGGTGGATTAATTATTTTAAGTGTTTGTTTCTTTCACTAAGTTAATGACTAGGCAATCTTTTCTACAGATTAATTTTCATAGCAAGTTGACTTTGGCTCATGGAATGATTTGCATGGAAATGTAGAAGCTCATGGTTAAAGTGATTAATGCCTTAGTCTAGTCAATAGCCCAAATCATTGTAAAAATATTTGGAGAAGCCATGACCTAAATAGGTAAAAACAATTGATGATTAAGGAGTCTATGTGTTTAGATTTGGCTGCTCAAAGGATTGATAGTAAGCCATGACATGGAAACCATATGCATCTAAGACACATGAAAGATGGAATCCATTTATAGGATCTTAACAATTTCTGATGTATTATGAAGAAGCCTTTAATGAGCCACATCTTGGTAGTCTTTTATCTTTGGATCTCAAATGTCACATCTCAATTTCTCTCTAAGCTGAATAGCCTATTTGATCCATGGATTATTATGGTTGATTAGTTTATTAACTAATGTTTGATTAAGCTTATGTCATATGTTGATTATGGAAAAATTATGTGTTGCTCAATTTACATGATTAGTTTACTATGAGTTAACAATAATTTTATATTCTATATATATATATATTGATTATTATTTTTAATTATACTGTATATTTTATGGATATAATGATGTTTAAGGTTAACTACCTTCATTGTTTTGAGGCGGATGCAAGACAAATTCTTCCCTTAGAGTGTGATGGAGGGAGAGCATCATCAAAGACGATGATTTAGATGAATACATTGGGGGATGATAGAGAATGGATCTGAAAACCCTTGCACACACCACATTTGTATTTCATAATTATGTGATTAAATTGTTCGATATATAGTTTTAGTATACATTATTTTCTATTTGAATGATTGTTGTGATCATTTACATTTTCACTAATCTAGTTGAAGTTAATGATCATGTTGATTTGTTTGAAGTGATTTCATTCATTTTTATGATCATACATAGCTTATCTTTTATGATGTAATTGTTTAACTAAATGAGTAAATCCTATATGTGCATACTTACCTTACTTCCTTATTAGGTATGGTTGTATAGTATAACGATATGATGTTATGATGGATTCCATAGTTGTTATTTGATCTTTAAGATTTAAGTAATAATAATTGAAGATTATTATTATGATGTGTGTGTGTGTGTGTGTGTGTGTGTGTGTGTGTGTGTGTGTTTATCCAAATGTCGATAGATATAAACAATATTATTTTAAAAGTTCTTGTATTTTATTAAATATTGATCAAGGGATTAATATCCATAATATAATAGACATTGATTATATTGATCAAATGGTTTAAGGAAATCATTGTGTTTGCAAAGTGTGTTTGTGAATGGCATTTTAACATTAAATGATTGTCTTTGAAATGATCGTGTTTGTGAAATATGCAATACATTTTATTTAATCAATGATCTTCAAATTGAATGAACTTCTTGAATATACAAAATTTAATGACTATCATGTATAAAGATAATGGCAATAATATTATCGTATCTAGCTCTAGAAGTAAAATATCTTACCCCTATAAGGAGGTCTTGAGTATTTAGTGCAAGGTTTAAAAATGACAACACCATTTCCTTCACCCCTACCTTGTAGCTGTAACTCCAATTTTTTCCAAGAAATGTGGATCACCATGATATATTCAATCTAATTATATTTAACCATTAATGTCTGCAAATTAAAAAACATTCTCAAAAGATTAATACAACATTATTATTGAGAACAAATCAAACAAGCTAATATTACAGGGACAATAATTAAAAAAATAAAGTAAAAAAAAAATACAAAATTAAAATATATAAAAATGAAGGGCAAGGTCAAATAAATAATCCTCAATAAAAATTTATATGTCAGATCACTACCATTGACATTTCTCTTTTAAAAATAAATTTAAAAGTAGAAAAACTATGTTTAACACCTTCATATTAAAAATATTTTGATATCTATTAGGATTATCAAAATTGTTACATAACTGTACCAAAAATGAAAATATTTCTTATCAATTAAAATAAATTGAGGATTCCTAGTTTTTTATGAATCAGAATCAAAATAAATATACAACATTTACTCAAAAAATAGAATTAAAGAACAGAGTTTTATAATTTTAGATGCATATCTATCCAAAATAATTAACATCTTTTAGTCTAAAATTGACTTCAACCATTAAAGCTCTAATAAGAAAACCGAAGAAAACACATCGCTTGTCCATAATCTATTTTTTTGGGTCTATCATGGCTTCGCATTTTAAGCAATTGGATTAGAATCCCAACGGACTCTTTGTTTGCAACTTTCATGTAGAGAATGCTTCACATAGTAGACACAAACGAGAGTTAAGTCAGCTCAACGCTTCCAATAAAAAGACTCCACGATATTGCAATTATGATGATAATATGTTTGTAGGGCTAACCGTGTATAAGCTTTGAAGACATCATTTAAAGTGATCCTAGAATCCATAACCGCTTCAAGCAAGTCCATTGCCTACCACCCACAACTTATTATCACACAATTAATTCATTTCTAAAACATAGAAAACCTCTACAACTTCAAAATTAGTCATTTACCTCTTTATGGCCTACCATCACACTAATATCTTCCACTTTGTTTGGCTCTTTCACTTCAAACTTACTCCACAGATTAATAAAGGTAGCAGTGGAATTAAGAGCCATGATATTCAAGCCATCGGTGATCGCAAAGTTCAGGGAGGCTAAAGACATGCTTTTAAAGCTATGGTATATGTTTGTTATGTAATGGCATTTGTCTATACGTCACGCCAGCTTGATAATGGTTGGCATGAGAAGTGTGAGGAAACCTAACAAAGGATCCACAAATTCTTTACCAGCGTCTGCATACATTACGCATCCATATTTTCTATCTATCACATGTTCGATGCTTATAGAAGCTTTTGTTTGAGATGAGGCTTCCATGACATATACGTGTCATAATGTAGGTAGAGCCAAACTATAGTTTCTCAACCTTGAACCTTCTATATGACTATAAATCAATTATTTTTGAATCCATTTGTTCAAAAGTTTCTTAAAGTCTATTTGTATGAATAATGCTATGGAATTACTGTTTATTATTTCACATCATCGTATCAAGATTTAAATTTTTCTATGTGTTGAAAAATTTACTTAGATTTTAGATGGGAGGTAGGTTTAGAACCTAAGCACTGGATAGGTGGGAATGTATATTATTATTTATATAAACAAATGCAATAATGAATGGCAGAGTAGTCCCATTTTATATAAATATCTCTTTTGTATATTGTGTTATTAATGTGTAGTCTCGATCCAATTAAAATGACCCATAACATCTTAAAAAATTAGTCAATCTATTTCAAACAAATATTATTATTTTATCTATGCCATTAAACAACTTCTATTTGATTTTTTAAAACTCTTATATTTAATCGTTAATCGATGAAATATGATTGACCACCACACGCAACAATAATTTTAAGTTAAGCACTAACGATTCCTAAAATATCCCTTTGAAACAAATAAAGACCGTATTTCTTTTAACAATTTTTGAAAAATAAAATTACCAATATTTTTTTTTAACAATAAAACATTTATTGTTAAAACTTTAATGTTTTCACGGTTGCCTATTTGGATGCTTGTGTGTATTGGTGAAACTCTTCCTTATAATTAAAATGTGTTTGTTAATTCAAACTATCCATGTGTAAATTAAATTGGGCCATTCTAAGAATGATAATAAATAGGATGATCTTTGAATCTACCCATTCCAAAATCGACAATGTGTCCTACAAATACTCATATTGAAGCACAACATTGAAATTTAACAGAAAATAACAATAGTTGAATACTTGGGCCCTGTTTCGTTGATGGACGACTAGTTTCTTGTTTGGTGTTCGGCTGGACATTGGGAAGTGGGTTGAGGAGAATCGGTTCAAGAAGTGACGTTTTGGATCGAGCCTTAGGATTTGTTCTTTGCGGGCTACTGGGCTTTCCTCAAATCTGTTTTATAATTTCTGCCGGTTTTTTTTTTAAGGATCTTTCGAATTAGTGGGGTTGGATCTTGTTCTTTTTTACCTTTTCAAGTATAGCTCTGGGTCATTATATTTTTTTGGGAGCTTGTTCCATTTAGGTTTGAGGGATCCTGTTCAAACCCTTAGAGGATGAGTTTAGTTGACTATCATCCATTTCCTTTGTTCCGTTTTTGGGTTCATTTCTCTGTTGAAGCTTGAGTTTCTTGAAGTCATTATTCTCCAGTGAGCTAAATCTATGTTGTTGTGTTTCACCTTTATTTTCGCTGTGTGGGCTTTCATGCCCCGTTTGGAAGAGCGTTCATTGCTATATCTTTTTTTCTTCAATTGAGAGACCAGTCAACACCTTCAATTTTACCCTTGATAAAAAGGGTGGCAGCAATCTCTAAATTATACCAGTCCATTAAGCTAAATTTATATTGTGATTTCATGCAAGGGTTTTAGGTTTATAACAAATCGCTACTGCGACCAAGGTGCATATCCTCTTATATGAAAATAGGAGTATTTTAAATTTCGTTGGCGTTGCATTCCTCAAGAATCCTTCAATCTTTCCAATACCGCTTATTCTGCATGAAATTCGTATAACATGGAAATCAAGCTTACTGTATTTAACCAAGTAAAAACAAAATGTTTGGTAGCAACCCATTTTTCTAACAGTAAACATTACTGATTTTAAATTTAAAAAAAAAACACTAACTTTAATACCACTAATTGAAATTTTCGAAAGAAATTTTTTGTAATGTGCTTGAAAAATTTAATTGAAAGGAATTGACAAATGTATAAGACACATCAAATTAAAAAACGGAAAAAAAAGAAAAAAGAAGAGTATATATTTAATTCAGAAAAATATAAACTTAAATGGACACCAAAAGAACAAATTTGCGAGTCTCGAGTGAGACTCTTAGATAACTTCTTGTTTATCGTGGTGTATTTATGTGAGGCATCATAGGATATACACAATAGATATATAACAGGTTTTAAATTTTGATATAGAACATCAAATTTATTATATTAAAAACATAAACACGCTGAAATTCCAAATAGACAAATGATAATGGAAGAAATAGTTAAAATTTGAAGTCAACCCCCAAAAACTGAAATAACCTGCAACGGGCTGGTTCTCTCCTCCGTAGTTTGGATCCCCTCAGCAAATTAAACATTTATGTTTATATTTTTTATGTAGAATTAAGCGATCAAACAAAAAGTGGTGCACACAATATATGTAAAATCCAACACAATGCTCCCATTCATTTCATGCAACTTTAAAGTCTGGTGTTGTTCGTCATGTTTGTACAAATGCTTTTAACGTTTCTCTACTTCACATAACTCCTTTCTAGTACCAAACCTATTAGGAAGGCTTGAAAAATTATTATTTAATTTATTTACTAAAATTATTTTTAAATTAAACATGGGTATATAGTTATTAAATAAAAACAGAATTATAAAATCATTAAGTTTTAGAAATGATTGACCTATGCACAGTGAATATATTATAAAATGAATAAATATTAAACTATAAAGATAAGGGAGCGCACGTCACATAATTACACTCATCTCGTTTGGAGATGGACTTCAAATCAAGTAGGTGATCTACTTGACGTATAGGGTCCCATTAAGTATTTGCATTGTTTATTCTAAAACTTTTTTTCTAGTCTCTTAAGCCTCAACTTTTTGTTAATGTAATTATAGTAATTAATTTTTGTTTAAACATTATTGAAGATTTATGGAAAGGGAGATGCATAATGTAAAATGTGTAAATTTATCATAGACGATTAGTAAGTACCATTCTCGTCATTTAATAGGTGGAGGTGAATGTTTTCACAAAGGTGGTGACCAACTAGCATGTTTATGAGATTATCCATTGAAGGGAATATGATTTTCCCTACCACCATTGTCTCCCCCTACCCTCACCCACCCCACAAAGTTCTATCCCTCTGTAGAAAAGATGACAAAAAAATTATTAGAACACATGCCACAATGCATGGTGCACTAATGTAATGACCTAACAAAGTCTTGGAATTGGCAACTTGTACAAGGACTTTGTTTGAACTTTGAAATGCATGAATACATTAGTATTCGTCATAGCTTATTTTTAAACATAGTGAACTATCTATCTTTTGTTAAATTAGAGAAAATACAAAGATCATTTCTTTTCAGATTTTTTTTTATAAAATCACTTGAAACTTGTGTACCAAATATACGTGAATTTTGCTAAAAACCCTAACCAATCTCTCATCAAAATAACTTGAAAAATAAACATGTTGAAGTTGAAGAGTTCAAGTTATGAATCTAAACCTATACATGTTGAGTTTTATTGAAAAACTAAAATAAGTGTCTAACTCACTCATATTTTTTACAAAAGAGCCCTTTCAGATGAAGGACGCCTAAAATATGTAGGTGGTTTATGAAAGAAAAAAGTCACTCATATGACTTTTCATTGAATATATTCATAATAACTTCGTAAAAGTATTAATAAAAAATAGAGTATTGCATGATATAATGATTTTAAAAGAGTTTGTAACATATCACCCCAACGTAATGCTGAGGAATCTTATCTCACCTCAAAGAAAACTTTTACTTTTTAAACAATTTCATATTATAAAGAGTAAATTCTTACACAATTTAAATAAATTCATTGAAATGTTGATTAAATTTATTAATATCTTTAATTTGATCTGAGATTTATTTATCCTCAAGCATATGAAATAACCATATAAAAACCTTATCATCAACTTTAAACCAATACGTGACATTGATTTGAGATTCCCATATTTATATATTCAATTCAGTCCAAAGTTGAGAAACACAAAGCTCAAGAGGCTTATAATTTAATAGATTTAATTGTAATGTCCCAGTGGCCTACCTTAGTTAGATAAGAGTTTAGAGTGAAGTAGGATTTGCGCCATTTGCATAATTATATAGAAAATGAGAAATCACAGTGACATCATCAGACCAACATTACATAATATTTGTTTTCCCCTTCAAATGTATAGTGTCAAGCACGTACAAACCTAGGCCCCACCACTCCCCATTCCCCCTTTGCTTCATTTCCATTAATGAAATTGGATTGGACCAAAATGATTTTGGGATTTGGATTGAATTATCTATCGTGGAATAAAAACGGACGCCTAGTCATCATTTTATTTTTTCAAAATTTAATTATTTGATATTGGCTTGAACCTCAGGGAATATCATTGACGGCGACAAAAGGAAATTGGATGAATACTTACGAATTTTTCGTTGGTTTGTTGGATCATTCAAGTATGGACTCGGGACTCGTTGCTCTAAATCGCCTTTGCCTGATTAGTAGTGTCGTTTTGGTGTATTATGCTAGCATTTATTTTGAACATATGATTACTTTTTAGAAAACTCTTAAAAACCTTTTTGGCCAGGGATGAAACTTATAGTACTAATATTGTTAAATCGATAGGGTATTAAGTTGTACCCAACATTAACTAGAGGTTTGGTTGATTAATGGTTTTAAGTGTTTATTTATTTCATTAAGTTAATGATTAGGCAATTATTTCTACAAATTAATTTTGATAGCAAGTTGACTGTGGTTCATGGAATGATTTGCATGGAAAGGTAGAAGTTCATGATTCAAGTTAATAAGACTTTAGTATAGGTAAAGAGTCCAAGTCATCATAGAAATATTTGGCTAAGTCATAACTTAATTAGGTAAAAAGGAATGATGAAAAAGGAATATGTATGTTTAGAGTTGGTTGCTCAAGAGATTGGTAGTAAGCCATAATATGGGAGTCCTATGCAACTAGGCAATTGAAGCATGGAAGCCATTTTTAGGATCTTAACTATTTGTAATGCGCTGTGAGGAAGCTTTTAATGAGTCACATCATGGTAGTCTTTTACCTTCAGATCTTGCATTACAAAGGAGTGTTGGGAGAGACGAGGCTCAGGGTGGGAAGTTTGATGAAAGAAATTAAGGAAGAAAGTGAGAGTTGGACCCTGATTTATAGTCACATGCATATTATTTATCCTTCCTTGTTAAGCGTCTGTGCATTATTTTATTG
This sequence comes from Torreya grandis, assembly GCA_037957365.1. NCBI lineage: Eukaryota > Viridiplantae > Streptophyta > Pinopsida > Cupressales > Taxaceae > Torreya > Torreya grandis. The sequence goes on from JARHVA010000183.1 coordinate 2,028,898, forward strand.
TAATAATCATGACATGTTCTATGAGTTTCAATAACCTATTTGTGTACATACCCATATAAGCATACTCAAATATGCCTATACAAGTATATACCTTAGATTAAGGTAAAATATAGATATGTAAGACTTTATCCTTTGGTTTTTGGTTTGCCTAATCTCCCTTCATGGAGAACTGCCCTTGCATGGTTAAAAGGATGCTAGTATTGTGAATTGACTAATTTATATTAAGAATTTGAAAAAAGAAAAGCCTCAATACATTGAGAACTTGTGTTTATTTGGATGTTATTAGCTACTCAGTAATAATTATATTTGTCTTATTTCATACTTCAATACAATGTTAGGATAGTGTCTAGTTTGTAAACTATTTCATGTTTTTGTTGTTGATTAATCTCCCTCTATCGAGGTATGATATTGCATGAATAAAAAGAAGTGTAAAGTGAAAATTTTGATAGTTCATTTGACAATGTGCTTTGTTTTATATATCTTGGTTGTTCAAAAGGGATCAAACCCAAATCCTACATATATGATTTTATGTGCTCTTTGGTTTTTGTTGTTTATTCGATGACTATAATGTGTCTCTTTCTTGGCACAATGGATTTTTTTGATCGATAATTGAGGGTTAAAGGGGGCCCTCACTCCAATACATAACGAATCTAAAACCTTGTAATATTTGGATAGAATCAATGAGGGAACATGATGAAATACCTACCACAATCAACTATAGTAAAAAAGGGACCAAATTTACATAAGTGACATACAATCTCGACAAAACCAAATAGTAGCCAAATCTAACTAGTCTATCTAGACCACCAATAAAGATTACCAAAATAACAAGGAAACATACAAAAATAAAAAACCATTGAGCACATAAAGAGGATGTAGCAGGAGAATACTCTAGGAGATAGATCTTAGTTTTCCTCGGCCCACAATGGTCCTACCTAGCCTCCTCTAACAGCATACCCATCCCCCTCCTCCTACACATCTAAAGCCAATATTCCTAGAACCACATCTTGGATTGCCTTAGTTCCATCCCTTGAGGATGAGAATGTACCAACCATAGAAGCTTCCAAATCATTACAATATTGAGCTACCCTAACCATCAAAACTTTCGTCCTTTGAATAGGTGATGGAATTTCCCTACCAGCCCTAAACAACTTAACCATGAGTCACACTACATCCCATGCATTAGAAGAAGAGCATAGAGTCAACATAACCTTCATTTGTGGTAAGAGAGCCCTCAAAGCTTTAGTATCCACCTTCCAAATTCTCCTTCTAGTGTGAACCAAGACCTGACTAAGCCCCTGCACTTTAACTCTATGAGGAGTTCCCAAAAAGACATAGCCCACCAAAGCTTGAACCGCTTCCATAATTTGGCCAGTCTGAACCATGAAAACATGCTTGATCCTTACTTCACTAACACATCCCTCAAAGGAAATATCTCTCACCTCAACCCCCACTCGTAGTAATGGTTCACTGAGTGCCACTTGCAATAGATACTCCATTCTTATCTTAGCCCAAGCCTTCAACCTAAAAAATCCACAATAAAAGCAAAGGCAACTAGACATCATGACACATGGATGAGACAAGAAATGTAATAAATGACCATTTTAAGCATGGGTTGACGTAATCCATTATCAAACAAATAATTAAGACTTGACATATCATTCAATGATTGCAACCACCAAAAGTGAAGACCTTTCAAAACACTTACGAGGCAACCTCATAAGGTAAACAAATCTTAGATTTTAAAAATCTTAGGAGGTGTCATGGGCCAATACACCCATGAATTATCACTAATGAAATCTTATACTTGATCAATACCCTATTTGATTAAGAAGTCTGCCACTAATTTCACTTCGTATAAATAATGAGTAGCCTCCAATGAGGATAGAGAACTCAAGTAGTCCTAAGCCTATCCCAAGATGTTTTTAATATTCCACACATATGCAAGCCTATTCCACAAATCTGGATCATGATCATAGAATCACCTTCGATTATCATGTCAGGCAATCCCACACTATTCTACTAGGTTAATCCCCAAAGACAAAGTTTGGCCTTAGCATTTTTATTGGTCCCATCGACCAATTTAAACAAAGCCACTTAGATCAAAGAGCCAGTGTAATCTTGACTGATACAACCTACACCAAAATCACTAATGTTACCCCAAGTTACCCTGTAAAAGTTAAACTTGAAGACACCTAAGGGGAGAGGGATCCAATCTACAGTAATCACTCGACATGGATTATTATTAGTTACCCTAAACCCATTAATGGGGGTTCTTTACACAATGTATCATTTATTTGAGTCATATTTAAATATTTCCTCAGGATCTATAGTTTGACCAATGTATAGTTAGCTTGATGTTATCGTACTTGGAAATATAGTGTAATCCATCTTGACAATAAGAATCTATTTTCCCATTTGGATCCATTGCTATGGTTGTCTTAACCCTATCTGAATATTATTTGGATAATTGACTATTGTATGTTTTATTGTATTTAATAAAGTATTCATCATAGATATAGGTCTTTTTTTAGAAACTTTATTCATTCAAACATAAGTTAGATTCATAAAAGTAAGACACATGAACTATCTTGTTGATCAGCTTGTGATTACACTATGTTGGTTTTTGGCTACAACAACCTTGGTAACTATGCTTTATTTTTCCAATGTATGTTTGTACATACACATAAATATTTCCTTAGTTTTCATCCTTTGACATGATGCAATGTGAATACTATATGGTCATTAAGATACTATCATTAAACATATGCATTTCTTATAAATAATTTGAGTGATACATATACTTCTATTCTTTGTAAAGTGACAACAAATAAAAGAAAGAAATTAGAGAGTATAGAGGCCACCATACATCTTATCTCTCAAATATTGTACATAACATAATTTAACTTTGTTATTATAGTTTGAAACTGGTTTTAAAAGTTCTTTATTATCCTTATTCATTTACACTTTCCACTTTTAAAACTTTATCATTCACAAATCACTTCTGCACATAACCCCCTTAAGTTTGTTTAAATAGGTTCTCCACATGATCTCCTCTTAGGCCCCAAATCATTTTGTCTTCCAAGGAAATTCTAGAATGCATGTTTTTTGGAATGGGTTCCATTAAGTTACCTTCTTATTTAGGAATGATCATTAATGCAAATAATGCTTGTCAAGGTGTCAAGTGGCCTACATTCTCATGATCCAAGAAATTCAATAGGGAATGTTTTCCTGAGGCACAATGTGGTCTAAACACACATAGGTCAGATAAGAACATTCACATTAGGTAAAATGCCTTTACATCATGTCTAGGATAGGTGTGGTATTTGGGTCAATGGTCAATCTCTTATCCCCCTTTTTCCTTCGGACATGTGTCACATGTACATTCATTGCACATATCAAAACTTTAGTGTAATGTATAAAATAAAAATGATAGATATACAAATATCATGTTGTACCCACATGATTCGATGAATCCTCTAATGATCACATAATACAAAATACACATATCCACTTATACCAATATTCCCAATATCAACTCACATATCTAAGTCTTGGTTGTATCCACCAAGGGTACATATCAATAACACATGTTGCATATGTGGTTAGGAGGAACCAGTGAAACAAAACATTAAATTTAATAATCTTGTTATAATTCAAGTCTCATCAAAATATTTGTAGATAAATCTTACAAAGCTAAGTAGAGTCAACAATATCAATTATTTTCATAATCCTTAGAGACATGGCAATGTAATATATAGGTTCATTATCACGCATCTTCATAAAGATTACCATAATAATGTCTGACATACATACATACATACATACATACATACATACAGTCTATCAGGTGATAAAAAAAGGTCAAGTACAAAATAGAGACTGAAACTGACATCACAATTTTTGTTGTAAAATTGTATTGTTTTAAGATAGTTATGTGTTTGTCAATTATCATTTTATATTAGGCTCTTTATAGTGCATTTTTCTTATTTTTTAGTTGTAGTACCTTTGTTTTATATTTATATTTCTCTTCTTGTTTGTATTTCTTCCCTTATTCTTTTTGTTGTTGTTTCGGGCTTGCTATAGAGAACCATATAATTTATGCATATGGCTATAGGCCCTTAGGATTATATACTATATGATTTTAGTGTGGCATTTTGTGACCTTTATTATGGGTCTATCATACTATTTGTTGGCATTTTTCACCTATTGTATATAAGCTTGATCCTAATTTTAATTTGAGAAGTCTATCAATACATGATTATTAATGCATATAAAATATAAATAAACATTAAATTTAAATGACATTAAAATGATAAAATATTTAAAATATATATATAATATTTATTGATGAGAACAATCTAAACATTTAAAACATAATTTAATTTAAAGTTAAAGTTTTTATTTACATTACACCACTAATCATATTGACAATAAATTTATATATAGATTAAAGCTTGCATCCACAATTTTTTTTATTAAAATACATTGAGTTATTTTATCAAACTTTCTACAGATAAAAAAACATGAAAATAATAGAGGGTTAATCGAAGGCCCTTTTTGAATACAACATTTTTTTATTGATCTTTAATAAATTTTTAGTAGTGGAAATTTTCACAAAATTTAGGAATAGTGTAAGGTTTCTAACCAAACATGGTTGTGCAATCAGTTTTTAGAAAAGTATGTGGCTATTGCTATACGCTGACAGTTCTAGTAGGCTTAGAAAAGTATGAACCATTACGGTAGTCTAGGAGGAAAAAAAAAAAATCATTCTATTTTGTTTATGTTATTGTTTAGATTTTCTTTTATCTTTGTTTTTTTTTTAATGTATCACCTTTCCAAAACTTTTAGATATCGAATATTCCTTACAATTTTTAGTTGTTATGGAATATTTTATCTTATTAAAATAAATATGAATAAATTTAATCCTAAATTAGTATAAATAACTGTAGTGCATTTTGATGGAAATTCACTTTCCTCATCCACACTTTTTGTTTATTATTTTAAGCATATATATAACAATAGACTGAATCTATAGAACTACATATGTTATTTGCAAAGTTGGTATATATTGACATACACACTGAATCTTTTACAATATATTTTTGGTACGATCTTTAAAACATGAAATGCAATACAAAATTTTGATTGAAAGAAATATTATAAATTTAATTTTTTTTCATTTTAAAGCAAACATAGCATTACTGTTGATATTGGCATCAAAATAACAGTAAAAATGGCTTTTCAAATTTAAAAATAAATGGCCTTTTTTTTAATTAAAAATATTTTTTTATCATAAAGAAGTAAAATAATGATAAGAATGGCTGCTATTTATTTAAAACAACTTAAAACTCCCCATCATATTTACTACAACTTTAATATAAAGAATGAACAGCAATCACTGTTTCAAATTGTATTTCTTTTATTTTCTCAATTAACTTCAAAAATAATCCTTGAAGGCATTAATCTTTCCAATACCACTCATTCCTCATATCCAATACCACTCATTCCTCATAGAAATAGTATAAATAAGAACATCTATCTTTCCAATACCACTCATTCTCCATATAAATCGTACAATAGAAAGAGCACACAAACTGCTTCAAATTGCATCTCTCTTAATTTGTTCATTTATTTCAAAAATAATCTTTTAATCTTTCGAATTAAACTATAGATATAACATAAATATTTTTTTCAGAGAAGAATTTCTATGGTAAATATTTTAATCAACATAAATACAACATGAAAACAGTAACTTCACTACCACTAATTGAAAGGAATGAACATATATATATAAGAGACATCCGAATTTTAAACAAATTAAAGGATATATATATTCAAAACACAGAAACGTAAATGGACACCAAAAGAACAAATTTACATGTCCGGAATCACCCTCATGCAACTTTGAAGTCTGGTGGTGTTATTTATGTTCGCATAAATGCTTTTAACGTTTCCCTACTTCAATTTACATGATTTCTAATCTTCTGGTACAAAATCGAATGGTACGGCTTTGAAAGTCATTATTTAATGTATTTATTTACTCACGTTATTTACAAATTAAACATGGGTATATGGTTAGGAAATATAAACAAAACTATAAAATCATTAAATTGTCGAAATGATTGATTCATATTATAAAAGAAATAAATATTAAATTAAAAGGGTAAGGAAGCACTTGACACAATTTTACTCATCTAGTTTGGAGATAGATTCTAAGTTAAATAGGTGATCACTCCAATTTATAAAGTCTTATCGAGTCCTCAATTCGTTGTTAACATAATTATAGTCATTATTATCATTTTTTAAAATATGGTATTGAAGACCTAAGGGAAGGTAGATGCCTATGTTAATCATATAAACTTATTACAGATGATGCTCAAAACCCTTTCTCATCACTAATTAGGTGGAAGTGAATGCTTTCACGAAGGTGGTGGCCAAATAGAATGGCTATGAGACTATCCATGAGATGGAATATAATTGTGCTCTCTGCCATTGTCTCCCACTACTCTCGCCCACCCGACAAATTCCAATCTCTTTCTAAAAGAGTTAACATAAATGTTAGCAGAACACATACCACAATGCATGGTACACTAATGTAATTATATGCCAATGTCTCATGACTGGCAACTTGTACAGGTACTTTGTTTGCTTGATTTTATTTTATTTTGATTGAGAAATTTGCTTGAACTTTGACATGCATGAACACATCATGTACGTAGTAGTCACCATAGTTTTTTTTAAAAAATTTAGCAAACTACTTATCTTTTATTAAATTAGAGAAAATAACAAAGTTTGTTTCTTTTTAGATTTAAAAAATCTGCTTAAAAAATACATTAAATATATGTGATCAAAATTTTCAAGAAGAAACCTTTGGGATGGATGATACCTAAAATATTTAAGTGGTTTGTGAAGGTAAACCCTAAATAAAATAAACACGAAGAAAAATATCATCCATGTCACTCTTTTTTGGCTATATTAATTATAGCTTCATGGAGGTATTCATAAAAAGTAGTGTATCACATGACACACAATGACATTTTAAGAGTTTACAAGTCACCACCTCAATGCAATGTTGAAGAATCTTGTCTCGCACACGAGAAACCCTTTGCTCTTTGAACATTTTTATGTTATGGAGAATAAATTCTTGTACAATTTGAGTAAATTTTATGAGATTTTAATTAGATTTATTAATATGTTTAATCTAGCATGAAGTTTATATGACTTGATGTATATGAAATAAGGGTTATGTAGTGGCTAGTTCCTACTTTTGTATTGAGAATTGTTTGCGCTTGAATTTGTGAATAATTTTATAATATACACTTATTTTAATAATTAAAAATTAAAAATATAAATTTAATATTGTGTTACATGTTATTGCAATTTAAATTTGATTAACACTTTTATTGACTTTGTTTTTTAGTATCAACAATATATAATTCTATAATTTAAATATAATTAAAAAATTATAAATAAATACATAATACTAAACAAATACATATTTACACAATTATAAATAAATATTGAATATACAATAAAAAAGAAAATTATAAATAAAATATGCCACGTGTTTACATAGAGCATTGATATGTGTTTACATTAGGCATTGATACACATAGCTAAAGATGTTAATTAAAAATAATAATAATAGTTACTTGATAAAATCTTGGGAGGCACAATAGTCAGCCCACAAAAAACTAAATATTTATTTTGTTTCTAGGCATTGAGAATCATATATTTTTTTGTCAATGGGTTTGACAATCTCCATGTTTCATATAAATTATTTAAGATGCCATTATGCATGCACTGAGATATGCCTTTATTGCCCTCACTGTGGGCACTAGGCGTATCATCATTTGTTGAAATAAAAATATTAGCAGTGCAAACTTGAGGTGATGTTAGGATGGGAAGCTTGAGGAAATGAATCAAGGAAGAAGGTCAGATTTGGTCCCTGGTTTCTAGTCACATGCATATTATTTATCCCTCCTTGTTAAACTTTTATGCATTAGTTTCTTGTAATAATCATGACATGTTCTATGAGTTTCTAGTTTTGTATAGACCCATATACACATACTTAGGCATGCATATACAAATATATACCTTGGCTTAGGGTAAAATGCAAACAAGTAAGATTTTATCCATTGGTTTTTGGTTTACCTAATCTCTTTTCATGGATAAATGCCCTTTTATGGTTATAAGGATGTTAATATTGTGCATTGACTAATGTATATTAGGAATTTGAAAAAGTAAAAACCTCAATTAATACATTGACTTACTGTGTTTCTTTGGTTGTTGTTGGCTACTCAGTAATAATTGTCTTTATCTTGTTTCATACTTCAATGCAATGTTAGGATAGTCTCTGGTGTGTAAATTATATCATTTTTATGTTGTTGATTAATCTCCCTCTATTGAAGTATGATATTGCATGAATAAAAAGGAGTGTGAAATGAAATTTTTGATAGTTCATTTGACTTGCTTTGTTTTATATATCTTAGTTGTTCAAAAAGGGTCAAACCATAACCCTCCATATATGATTTTATGTGCTCTTTGGTTGTGTTTGGTTATTTGATGATGTAATGTGTTTTTTTCTTGGAGTAAAGTATTATTTATTCATGCCCTATTTAAATATTTTCTTAATTTCTATAGTTTGATTAATGTATATTTCTAATTACCTAGTTAGCTTAATGTTCTCACATTTGGAAATACGATGTAAACCATCTTGACAATTAAAAAATATTTTACTATTTAGATCCATTTCTATGGTTATCTTAACCCTAATTGAGTATTATTAGGTTAATTAATTGTTCTATGGTTTTTAATATTTAATAAAGTCTTAGCCAGAGATCTAGGTCTTTGTTTATAAAATTAGTTCAATCAAATATAAGTCCGATTAAAAAAGGTAAGACACATGAACTATCTTGTTGATCAACTTGTGATTATACTGTGTTGGTTTTTTACTGCAACAACCTTGGTATCTATGCTTTATTTTTCTAATGTATGTTGGTATATACTCATAAATATTTCCTTAATTTTAATCCTTTGCCCTGATGCAATGTGAAGACTATATGGTCATTAGGCTACTATCAATACATATGCATTCCTTATAAATAATTTGAATGATATGTACATACATCTATTCTTTGTAAAGTGACAATAAATATAAGAAATAAATTAGGGAATTAGGGGGTATAGAGACACCACATATCGGATCTCTCAAATATTGTATATAACTTAGCATAATTTAACTTTGTTATTATAATCTGAAATTTGTTCTCAATTTTCTTCTTTGTTCTCCTTATTTATTTTTACTATTCACTTTTAAAACTTCATCATTCACAAATCACTTCTGCACATAACCTCCTTAAGTTTGTTTAAGTAGGTTTTTCACAGGGTCTCCTCTTGAGCCCCATATCATTTTGGCTTATAAGACAATCTAGAATCCATGTCTTTTATAATGGGTTCCACTAAGGTACATTCTTATTTAAGAATGATTAATAAAAATAATGCTTTCCAAGGTGTTAGGTGGCCTACATTCTCATGATCCAAGAAATTAAATGGAGAATTTTTTCATGAGACATGATGCAGTCTAAGCACACATAGGTTGGATAACAACATTCACACTAGGTAAAATGCATTTACATCATGTCTAGGATAAGTGTGGTGTTTGGTTCAATGGTTAGCCTCTTATCCCCCTTTTGGCCTTCAGACACAAGTCACCTTTACATTCATTGCACATGACAAAACATTAATGTAATGTATAAAATAACAATGATAGAATATTAAAAACTTGTGTTTTACCCACACAAATTGATGAATCATGTAATAGTCACATTAGCCCCAATATAGATATCCATTTGTGCTAAGGTGCACAATATCGACTCACATATCCAACTCTCATGGGTACATATCAATAACACATGTTGCATACATGATTAGAAGAAGCTATTGAAACAAAAATGTAAATATACTAAGTTTGTTATAATTCAAGACCTAGTGAAATGTCTATGGATAAACCTTATAGAGCTACGTAGAGTTAGCCATATCAATCATGTTCATAATCCTAAACTTGGCAATGTAATATATAGATTCATGATGGCACATCATCATAAAGAGTACCATTATAGTGTTCTAAACAAACACACACAGAGTAATACAATTATATAAAATAGGATCATAATTTTTAAGTTGAGAAATACAGTCTATCATGCGGTAAAAAAGGTCAAGCACAAAATAGGGACTGAAACTAGCATCACTTTTTTAATCGTAAAAATGTATTGTTTTAAGGTAGTTATATGTTTGTCAATTAACTACCACCATGTGCGAGTAAAATAGGAGCATTAAAGCTCGAGAGATTTATCAAAGGAATTTAACTGTAATGCTCTAATGGCCTGCCTTAGATATGAGTTTAGAGTGAAATAGGATAGCACCATGTGCGAGTAAACTAGTGGGCATATATATGTTCTATAAAATTAGTTTTACCCTAATACAAGGTGTGAAATCTGCCAAACATACATGAGGGAGGAACCATGTTATAATAACTAACAATTGCACGAAGGGGCTGACCATATCAAACACACAGAAACCTACATGGATGGACCGGGCCTCGCTCCATCTTTGTCTGTTTCTGTTAACAAACCAAAATGATTTTACGACGTGGAGTTCGGACTCACTTATCCATTGTGGAAGGTAACACTGATGGCCACACCTAGTCATCATTTTATTTTCCTCTACATTTTCGTAGTTTTGACAATACTAAATTATTTGGTATCATTCTTTTATATTGTTTCTAAACTCAGAAAATCTCGGGGATGTCAACGAAAGGAAATTGGCTTGATACGTAGGATGGGAATTATAACTAGTTTGATTAGCCTTCACAGGAGGACAAAAGACTTCAATTCAGAGAAGTGACAAGAAGAACCTGCAGGGGATCAATTTAGCCACCATTATCCCACCACTTTACTTCCTCTGTGTGCCAAACCCACGTTTTCTTTTATGTATCGATAAGGCTTCTTTTAATGGATGGGGTTAGGGTTTTGTAATTTCACTTCTTACTGCTTTTTTTTATATCAGCCTTGATAACTACATGGACCTGTGCAAAATAAACAACCGTGGTAAGGATGTTTTGACTGATTTGGTGTAGGGGTAATAGAGAGCTTTAAATATGTCTTGGGGTTCTTGAATCTCCCTTGTGAATAAATGAGGATTTTATATTTGTAGAAGAAAGGATGATTACATTTTAAAAATCTTGTATGAGCCTCTCCCCTCTATTTAATGATATGGGCCTATAACATTAAACAAAGGGGAGATGCAAAGGGAAGGACGATTGCACTATAAAAATTTTATGTATTATGGACGTCTGAGAATGAAAGATGCAATGTTTTGGTTTTTCTCAGTGGACCAAAATAGGGATGGAGATAACTAGTCAAGTTTTGCAAAAACCCATCAATAAATGCCAAAGTCATGGAAATACAATAGATTTAAGTGAACTTATTATATAGAATAGGGACATGAAAAATATACAACAAAGAATAAAACTATTAACTTTAAAGCCTTATACAATTTATTCTAATGCAATACCTTAAGTTGATTTTAATGGGCCAATAAATAGTAACGATGTTTCCCAATGTAACATAGAACCTCGAAAAATAATATCATTGGCATCATTGAAGGTGCAATGTTTTAAGTCTCTTTATAATTTTTTATAAATAACCTTTTGTTTCTGAGCACAAAATTCCCCAATATATGTGTACCTATTGTAGATAATGTGATCTCATAAATAACGTTTACATTGGTTTAGAAGATTAAAGTTAGTTTGTTTTTTGGTTTCGTTTTTGTTTTAGTTTTAGTTTTTAGTTTTTTTTTTCTATTATTTCAAAGATATATTTTGTTAAATTGTATATCACATTGATAGTTATTTAATGTTTGAAAATTAAAATATCTTATATATTGTGTTTTGAAATGTAATTATGTAAACATTACACATTTATCATTTCTTTAAATAATAAATATCTTTAATCTCTTCTCTGAATGCTTCTCTCTGAATTGTGGGTGTTATTTAGCTAGAGACACAAGATCTAAAATTTAGTAAAATATAATTTCATCTTTCACTGTGACCATGATATTTTTGATAAAATATACTTATATAAAAGCTTAAATTCTTCTATCAGCTATAATTCCCAATCCATCCTTACCCAATAAAAATTTAACCATAACTATCCATATTATAATTAAATGTATGCTCAAATTCCATTAACCTACTTTTGATCATTCATGATCATTGATATAATTTATTTATTTCTATCTGATATTCCTTCCGCATAAGAGTGCCTCTAACATCATCTACGTTATTTTTTTTTTAAGACAAATCTTATAAAAATGCCAAAGCTAAGGCAAAATTATTCTCCGTTCAAACCCACCAAATGCTAGAGCTATATGCTGACGGTTCTGATAGGCTTAAAACTGTATAAATTGTTATACTCCAGAAAAAAAATAGTTTTTCATTCCATGATATCCGGGTTTTGTTTGTCTCTCTTTGGAGTTTTTTTTTCATTATTTTGTTTTTTCCAAATTTCTTTATATTTTCAAAAGTTTAGATGTACTTGAAGAATACTCACCTTGCACTTTTCAGTTATTATAGATTTTTTTTTTTAAAAATAATTAATTCTACTTTAACTTTTTTATTAAAATGAATATGATTAAATATATTCATAAATTAATATAAATGAATGTAGTATATTTTGATATAAAATTATTTTTCATATTTACATTATTTTTTAATATTTTGAAGATGTATATAACTTAACATGGAATTTATATAACTACATGACATGTTATTTATCATTATAGTTTGGCTAATTGTAACCAACATATATAGACTTGCATGGATGGTCATGGCCCCACCATCCTTCCAACTTCATTGACTCATCATCGACCATTATGGTAATTTTTATTTGTTAACAAGGATCATAAAAAAAAAAAAACCTAATGATGTGGCATGATTTTTAGATTAAACAAAATAAACCATTTCATGGAATGATTACACCATGTCTAATGATGTGGTGTGATTCTAATTACACCTTACCCAACCTGGTTATGGTGGTAGCTTGGGAGAGTTTTTACAATGGAAGTATGGTTGACTATTTCACACAATGTAGACATTGAAATTTTAAGAATCTTGCTCAGACAAATCATGCTCAAACTAATCACACCTAAATAATATATCAACTGATCCAAAAATTCAAAATGAAATGGAGTGCATTTTGGTTAAGCTTTCCCATGTTGATGACCTCCATTTTTTATTAGTTAACAAAAAAATTTGCTCCTCCTATGAAGGGGATTAATTTTCATTGGTGGGTGTCTACAATACATCAAAGATTATTGATTACCTCTTATGATCCTCCAAAAGATTTAGGTTCACAACTTGGTGACCACCAAAAGCAGAAGATATTTAATAATCCATTGTAAGATCATTCTAAGAAAGATTTAGAAGTTAATATGTCATATAATGCACATATTCCTCCATCACAATATGGGCACACATTATATGAGATTATTGTCACTTACATGCATGATACTTTGTATGATTCACAGACCTTCTATTACATTTGATGAAAGTGAAATTATGGATGTTGACTTAGATCTTCATTCATTATTTATTCTGACATAGTTTGATCATCAGCCTATACATAGTGTTATGATCAATAACAATGCTAGTGAGAACATATGTACCATGATGTTACTTACACATTTAGGATATACACATGATGATTTATACCTTTTGACCAAAATAGTTGGGTCATTCGATGGATCATCTCAACATGTTATTGGTGAGACTGATTTACCTTTACAAGTTGATCCATCACATTTGGGTACTACCTTTTTAGCTATCCCATATATGAGAGTATTTGATATGTTATTGGGATGAACTTGGATACATAAAATCAACACAATACCTTACATAGTACATGGGTGTATTAAATACATTCATAACAACATGGTAATCACAATTTTCAAAATTTCATATGAACATCCACTTGAACAAGATAAGTTTATTACAAGATAACTAATTATAAAACCTAGTAAGATTCATCATCCATAAAAGGGTAAGCAACAGAAAATCCACTTTTGTAGGCAACCCATACTTGAGAGACCTTTGTACCAAATTTACAATGGATTCCACAAAATTTTCATCTACTCCTACATATATCATACCCAATTATCTAGAGTAACTTAAAATGTTTCAGTTATTGTTACTTCAAAGGCACCACAAAGCACTAAATTATGGGTTCCATGAGCCCTTGCTTTTATTACTTCTTCACAACCATAAAGTCCTATAAGATATTAGTAGAGTACCATAGATTCTACAATTCTAGATATGACACCTATACATGTTGCCTAGAGATACCACTAGTTTGATGTGCCATATTATATGTTTGGGGCTTCCTATGAGAATCCCTTATATGGGATCATAGATTATCCTTTAATTTTTCAAATATTCTAAAAATACATTAAAGAAACAAATATTCTTAAATTTAAAAAAAAAAAAAAAAAAAATATTCAAGAAAATACAAAAACATTCAAATAGATTCAAAAATATTTAGCATTCACATGTTTATTGGCTGCTTTGCATCTATGTTGTTTTTTTTATGTTAGTAGATAACATATTATTTCCTTTCTACATACACATACTTCACACATCTTTGAGTGTGACACATGGATACCCAGATTTATGGTATATGCACATACAAATGTTGGACCTATCCTTTAACCACATCATTCAGTACATTGGGGGCATCTCGTTATTTGATCATGATTGATATAGGTTACATATCCTTTATGATCATTTATAAATTATCATGTTTGAGCTTATATACTAATGCTTACTCATGTCTATATCCATGCTCATATCATTCAACGTGTACTTGATATGTTGAGTTACATTACATTTATTACTAACTTCTATATGCAGGTACGAGTATGATATGCTTATGTTGGTTACTTATACTTCATATTTTCACATTGTCACTTTCTTGTGTGTATTTTTCTTGCTCACTATTATCTTTCTTGTGGAATATTTGATATTTTCCTTTCCTATTAGTGCCTATGCCATTATTTATTTTTTGGACATTTAAATATGTCATTTCCATTCAATTTTTAAACATTTAAACACGCCTCTTGTATGAGAACTCCATGTACCATTCTTTTATATTATATTGATTTATCTTGTATGTGTGCTTGATTATTTGTTGAACTTATACTATTAGTCTCTAAACACTGCCATTATATATATATATATATATATATATATATATATATATATATATATTGTGTGTGTGTCTTACACACACACAATATATGAAATTCATAGTACGTGATCACATCAAGCATTAAGATGCATTATATATATATATATATATATCATGCATCTTAATGCTTGATGTGATCACGTACTATGAATTTCATATATTGTGTGTGTGTAAGACACACATAATATACATATACATACATAAATACATGTGTGTGTGTGTGTGTGTGTGTGTGTGTGTGTGTGTGTATTGTTGACCATTTTTTGCCCAACAGGCCAAAAATCGGTCCTCTTCTTTTCCTGCTATTCTGAGCCAATTCATTTTGATTTTTCACAAGTCTTGAAAATTTCTACGGACTCTGCAGGTCCATTTCTACGGACTCTACAAGCGAGTCTTTCGGCAGATGAAGAACTAGTCTGAATAGTGCAAGGTTTTACAAAGCTTTTTTGGATTCTTGTCTGAAGAAATTCATAAGGAAAAAGAGCTAAAATGGTTCAAGACACTTTTCCTTAAGGTTGGAAAAGTAGTTCAACGTCGGGGTTCAACGACATGATCTTTCCAAGAGTTAGCATCTTTGAACTATTGAACCATTGAACCGGTTCAATGCCTTGGTTCAATGCTTTGGTTCATCATTTTGGTTCAACGACAAAGTTCAATTGGCAAAGTTCAACAGTGAGGTTCGATCAAATGGTTCATCGACTTGGTTCAATTCATTTGGTTCAATGCTTTGTTTCAATTAGACAGTTCAATCACTTGGTTCACTCAATCGGTTCAATGACTTCGTTTAATTAGCTTGGTTCAAAGTATTGGTTTAGCATTTGGTTCAACGGTTGGTTCAAAGGAGCGGTTCAATCAAAAAGTTCAAGAGAGCCTCCTGAAGGACAAGTGCCCTTACGGAGGGCACTTGGTCAGCAACAACACCCTTTGAAAGGGTCATTTTCAACTTTTTCGAAGGGCACTTTTTAAGGCAGTCAAGAAAAAAGACTAAGGCATAAAACGAATTCTTTTAGACTTTTTGTCTGAAGGAATTCCTTCAGACAAAAAGTCTAAAAAAAATTGGGAAGCTGTGGGAGAAAAGCAAGAAATCCAAAAGAGAGTTTTCGAAGGAAAGCAAAGTGGCCGAAACAATTCTTGCAGAGTTTTTATTTGTGAAAAAAAGTCTGCAAGAAAATTGGCCACAGGAAAGTCTCTGAAAGAATGAGCAAGATAATTCTTGTAGACTTTTCTTCCATGGGAAAATGTCTGCAGAGAAAAGCTAAAAAGACCAAGGAAGCCGAAGGACCCCAAAGGGCAGGTGCCCTTGCGGGGGACTCTCGACCAAAATGAAGGATGCTTCTCCAAAAGCCGAAGGGTCACCTTCCCTTCAGGAAGTTTCAAAATGAGAAGTCTGAAGTCCACAGAAAAGTCTGAATCAAGAGAAAGTTGAAGAAATTCTAAGGAGTGACAGGCCCGAAGATGTCAAAATCAAGCATGACAAACTAGTTGTTGGTTTTCAAATAGTGATGAGCCCATGAATGTCAATATTACACCAAGAAAAGCCAGAGCACAGAAAGCACCAAGTGGCAATTGTGGAAGGCTTTGACATGTTTTCTCTAAAAGAAGAGAAATGTGCCACATGTCCCTTGCAAAGCTTGGCAGAAGCTGACAAGTGTCAACACTCGCCATCTCTCCCTTTTGTCCCATGAGCACTGTGGTGGACAGTAGATGAATTGCGAAAGAGAGTAGAAGCTACCATGCATCCTCTTCCATAGGAATCTAAAAAGGTGTTTAAAGCTTCTATAAACTTAGTAGACGCTGCCATGTGTCCTACCTATTTCAGTAGTATAACGCACCACATGTCACTCATTGAAATTGGTGGAAAGTGGCCAAGGCAAGCAGGAAGAGCCCAAGGAATGCAGTGACCTGCCAAAAGATAGCCCCTGAGGGCTAAAGGAGCCAGAAGAGACCAAGTGTAGAAGCGAACAAAGCAGTCCAAGTGGTGAAAGGAGGTGTCGACTCAAGGAGTTACTCCAACAGGTGATACAGTGTCTATAAATTGATCATTAAGAGGCACAAATAGCTAACAATGTGACCCATTTTCTTCATTTTTCATTAATGAGAAGACAAGCTACGTAATCGCCTTGAAGGAGTGGTCTTGTTTGCAAACAAATGGCACGGCCCATAATTTCTCATATGATGTTTAAGCGGCTTGCTCTTCCCAATGATTAGAACGCACATGGGTCATTTGTAAAAAGGGTGCCAAAAGGCCTCTTTTCTTCCTCTATATATTGTAGACTTCTCATTTGGAGAGGGAGATCTTTTCACATTGTAAGGCGAAGCCCTAGCAATTTTCACTTGGAATCAATAAAATGCATTTTTACCTCTATTCTAGTTAGATATCTTTAAGTGTGTCTAAGTGTTAGTCTTTTCTTTATTCATTGCTTCCTAATGCTTTCACAAGGTTGACACCAATGCATTTGGTATTTATAAGGCACCATTCCTACAGGTGACAAGAAGAGCTATACCTAGAGCGCAGAGAGAGAAGGAGGTTACTAGATAGTGTGATTTTCTACAGCACCTATGGTGAGTCCCTTTTTCTGTGTGTTCCATTAAAGCCTCACTGTTAACCTTCCTACAGCCTGGTTCTTTTACCAGTTAAAGTGTACATATGTGTTTTTATGGCTCAGAGTGTGAGTGTGAGTAGATCAAATCATTTGGTACATCACCCTTTTAGAGTAGGTTTTGTTTTCCTGTAATCCTTCTCCCTTTTCATCCCCCCATTATGTGTGTGTGTGTGTGTGTGTGTGTGTGTGTGTGTGTGTGTGTGTGTGTGTGTTTTAGCACTTATTGGAATAACTTAGATGCATCAAAGGGAGCTAGCCCTTATCTAGAGACTCTCCCATATAGCTTCACCAGTCCCACAGGTGAGAGGGGAGTTAGCCCTTGTGTGTGTGTGTGTGTGTGTGTGTGTGTGTAGGTCTTCATTCTTGTGTAATCATCTATAAGTAACATGAAGCAATTATCTTCTTGAATGCTTTATTCTTGTCTGCCCATAGAGATTAGTGTGTATTAACTCTAATGTTCTTGTAGTAGATTAATCCTTGGATTTGAACCTTCGTCTAGTCTTTTTACCATGTTGACAAGCCTTGAAAAGTATGGTTTTAGGTTTGGTGATCTTAGGCATGTTCTTCACACACTTCTTAGTGCTAATATTGACCACATTATCAAATTTTAGGTGACTTAACCTTTTTTACAATATCCAACTTTCATCTATCTTGCTTATAAAGCATCTCTCCTTATTTATCTCATTCAAGACATATAGATTATGTTTAGTCCTCTTAGCACTAGTAATTAGCCTTCCTGATTTGGCTATCCTTATCTCACACCCTTTGTCATGAAAGGTTAGAGTGTGTCCTTGATTTCACATTTTAATTACACTAGGAATGTTATGTTTCAAACCTTCCACATAAAACACATTGTGTGCCTTGGTCTTCCTATTGTCCAAACTCAAGACACCTTTGCCAACTATATTAGTAGTTGTGTTGCATCCAAATATCACTATTCTTGAAGCATTCTTATTCAATGAGATGAACTTATTTTTGTATCTTATCATGTGGTTTGATCAACCACTATCTATATACCATTTCATGTCTTCATCTTTAATGTGAAAGGCAATCTAAGCTAGCATATAATCCTCTTTGGTCTTATGGTCCTCCTTGGCCTTCAAAATATTATTTGGTCTTATGTTCCTCCTTGGAAACACCTACTCATAATCTTATTTTCCTCTACATTTTCATTGTATTTTAAACTTCATGTTTATAGTTTTGATAATATCAAACTATTTGCTGTCATTATTTTATATTGTTTTAAAACTCAAAAAATCTTTTGGATGCCAATGAAAGGAAATTGGATTGATATTTAGGATGGAAATTATAGCTAGTTTGTTTAGAATTCATAGAAGGACAAAATACTTGAATTTATAGAAGTGACAAGAAGAACCTGCAAGGGATTTAAGTTAGTCACCACTTTACTTCCTCTACATTTTAAACCCATGTTTTATTTTATGTATTGATAAAGATTGTTTTAATGTATTAGGTTAGGTTTTTGTAATATCACTTCTTACTACCATTTTTTTTAATTTCATCCTTGATAACTACATAGACTTGTGCAAAATAAACAACTCTAGACAACCCTTAGGGATGTTTTGACATACTAGGTGAAATCAAGGTAGGGTTAATAGAGAGATTCAAATAAGTTGTGGGGTTCTTGAGTCACCCCTCTAAATGAATAACATCTACTTTGGTTCAGAGGATTAAAGTATGTTTTTTTTCATTATTTCAAAGATCTATTTTGTTAAGACCTATGTGACATTAGTAGTGATTTAATAGTTGAAAACTAAAATATCCAATTGACTATTTATTGAAGTGCAATTATGTAAACACTACACATTCATCCTTACTTTAAACAATAAATGCCTTCAATCTCCCCTATGAATGATGGGTGTTATCTTGCTAGAGACATAAGATCCAAAATCTACTAAAATATAGTCTCATATTTCACCGTGACCATGATATCTTTGATAAAATATACTTATATATAATTTCAAGTCCTTCTTTCATCTATAATTCCCAATCCATCCTTGCCCAATAAAATATAAACCATAGCTATCCATATTATAATTAAATGTATGCTCGAGTTCCATTGACCTAATTTTGGTCATTCATGGTCATTAATATAATTTATTTATTTCTATCTGATATTTCTTCTTAATAATAGTTCCTCTAACATCATCTACATTAATTTTTTGAGGATGAATCTTATAAAAATTTCCAAGATAAAGCCAAATTATTCTCCATTGAAGCCCACCAAATGCATAATAATAGAAATCCATATTTTAGTTTATTGACAAAGTACAATGCATAAACAAAATAATGTCAAGGACAATGAAAAAAGAGGATGAGAAATGATTAATCCTTTGATGTGATATTGAGCATCCAGGATTCCTTAAGCGGTGCATAACACCTAGTGTATAGGAGTAAGGTCTTGTGGAGATATTTTAATAATTTTATTATTATATAAATGATTGTCACTACCTTTTCTTAATCTAATACCACTCTTAAAATAATAATTCCAAATGTATGAAAAAATCAATATTTTAAATTTACCAAGCTTTGTTGAATATAATAAATGGTTAGGGATTAAGACCAAGTAAATCTATATTTAATAGAGCTAGAAGCTCATTCTCTTCATTAGGGTCCTTGATCAAAATTGAGAAAATTTTGGAAAGTTGATGGGACAATTTGGACAAGACACTCCAACACTCCAATTAAGTTTTATGGAAAAAAATGGTGAAACTATTTTATGGATGAGAAATAAAATGTGGGCACTTCTTGGGCCACCATCAGTGTGATGATAACTTATTTACAGATTCTAGAACAATGATTGTTAAGTGGTTTATGTTGTAATTAACACATGTTATAATTTATGGATTTTAAGAGAATATTAGTTTCCCAAACATGAGTGGGAGTTTTAGAAGGAAAATTACATAAATGGAATAAAGGGAGAGCCTTAAAATTCTCAAATACAAAATTTATAACTTCTAGGTGGGTAAGCATTCACATTTATTTCTGATTCTTTAAAGCAAATGTGCATAAGTGAGGAAGATCTCATGAAATTATTTATATTATATTCCTATTATTAATAAAAATGGATATATATATATATGGGATTGACTAATAGAAAGATCATTTGTGAGGTTTAAACATTTCAACCATTCTTCCCAAAAACATTATCTATAGTTCTTTCAATCATATGAATTTACTAATAAAAATTCTAATGACATTATGTAGAGGGTGGATATATTTGCAATAAATTCAAAAATCTCTTTGTAGGTATCATCATGCTCATCACTAAAGTTGAGGAAGTAATTATAGTATATGGAATATTCACGAGAAGTGATATAATACTCATGGACATAATCTTAAGGAAAAAAATATGTTTAGGGTTTTATAGATATTTCTTTCATTGGAATGACATATTCCCTTGAAGTGACTTAGAATTGGTGGCTATATTATTCCACTTCAAATACCACATACATTTATACTTGTTGATATAGTTAGGGTTCATGTCTATAACACTCGCACAATGTTTATAAAACCCTTGCTTTTATTTTTTTCATGGGTAATAAATAATCTTGTTGTATAAAGTAATTTTTTGAGTGTTAATTTGTGACATATTTCACATTTATTTGCTGTTTATATATGACATATCCTATAGTATGTTTTAGCTTTACATGTGTAATAAAGAAGCTTATTGTGCAGAGATATGTATTAATTGATTATAAATTGAAAACTAAATAATTTTATAAACTTATCAATGGATTGACATATTCCCTTGAAGTGACTTGGAATTGGTGGATGGATTATGCCACCTTAAATGGTGCATACATTTGTGCTTGTTGGATATGGTTAGGTTTCATGTATAAAAAACCCACACAATGTCTATAAAGCCAATGTAAATAGTTTGCCATCGATAATAAATAACCTTGTTACATAAACTAATTTTTGGAGTATTATTTTTGACATATTTTAGATTTATTTTTTGTTCATAGATTTCATATCCTATAGTATGCTTTAAATTTTAGTGGGTAGGAAAGAGACTTGTTGTGAAAATATAAATATGAACTAACTAGAAATTAAATAATAAATACTTGTATAAACCTATCAATAGATTGAAATAATCCCTTGAAGTGATTAGAAATGATGGTGTGCTTATGCCACATGAAATGCCACATACATTTGTGTAATGGAATTACTTCACCATTAAAATTGATTAAAAAAACTTGATCATAGTATGACTGAAATAAATCAAAATAAATGATAAGCCACTTCGAGGGGGCAACCTCCATAACTTTACAATAAAAACAAAATTCACAATATGATGATCAAGTATCAATCACTATCTTCTATTTATAGTTTACTTAGGATATGGTTACTCCATAGGCTGACCTAACTAATAAAATTATTGGAGAGTTATTAATTATGTCATAGTGATGTCATGGAGTTGTCCCGATGAGTGGATGAAGTGCCTTGATAGTCTATGTAACAATGACAAAGTGTGCAATGTGCATATCCTAGTATGTTTGAGGTTAGCTTGGTTGATATTTAGAGTTTAACTATTCAAAGATGATTAGGGATGAGTATGAAGTATTGAAGATGTGAAAGAGGTCCCATAAGATGTTTTTTATGATTTGAGTGATTATGTGTATGAGTGGTATTCATCTAGTTCTTCATTGTGTTCATCTAGACATTTTGGTCTAGTGGTAGAAAATCTGAGTAGGTAGATTGGTGATGTCATAATTTCCACATGTGGATGAGTCAAGAGGATTTGATCATATGGTTTTGATCACATTTTTTTCTAGTTATTATATGTTAAATCTCAAGTCATGCGATGAAACTTGGTCAAAGATATGAGCGTGCAAAGTTGTTTTCTAAGATAGAATTCACTATTTTCCCATACTTAGCCAAATTTGCATGTGGCCAAAAATAACTAAATAATCATGTTGATGAGGTTATAATTTGCACACATGGAGGTGTTAGGATAAAATTATCATATGTGTCTATTCATTTTTATGCCTAGTCTCTTTGCGCTAATTTTTAGATCATGCAACAAAGTGCATCAAAATATATGCATATACAAAGTTTGGCTTCCAGGTAGTTTGACTATGTTTTTCCATACTTAGCCAAATTTGAATGTGACAAGAAAAGATGAGTGGGAATTTTAATGGTGTTATAGATTACACATGTGAATGTGTCAATAAAAATTGATCATATGGGTTTGCTCAGCTTTGATCCTAGTTGATTTGTGCTAAAATTCAGAGCATGCGATGAAGCGCATCAAAAGATATGTTTGTTCAAAGTTGGCCTCTCAATCATGTTTTGACATAGTTGGATCTGTGATAAAAGATTTTGATAAGGTATTTTAATGGTGTTATATCTCTCATGCGTGAAGGTTCTAGCAAAAGATTGTTATATTATTAGATTCTCCTATGTAAGGAGATCATATGGTTTAAATTACAAATCATGCTTCCAAGTGCAAAAAAATATATGACTATTTAAATTTGGTCTTCTAGGAAGATAAGTAAAGTTCTCATACTTAGTCAAATTTGCACATCTTAAATTTTGAGAAAAATAAATGGAACGTATTTGCTCTAAGAAGTCAAGAAGCAGTGAGATGAAGGCAGGTGTATGATGTTTAACGTTATGCAAAGATAAAGATTGAGCTTATTCCAAGGATCAATGGTGAGGGGAGATCATACAAATAGATATCACTGGTGCATATTAAATTCAAGATTTCAAAGTGATAGTTGTCTAGCATTGCTAAATCAAGGACAATCTTGAAGAGATCGATAGAGTGCATGGAATCAACATTACAAGATTGCACGAGATGAGGTTAAAGTGACTGAAGTTTTACATTTGAGCATTCATGAATATGGATTAAAGTTAAAATAAGATTGAAGGTGCGTATTTGATCTGAGAACTGAGGACATGAGATGCGAGCTTAGTCTTCAAAGTTTGACTGTGACCATTAACAAATAAATATTTGAATTTTAACAAAGGGAAAAATTAGTCTAAGTATTTTGGATATAACTTTTGATCCAAGATGAATTTGCTCATACTTTAAAAATAAAATATGAAGAGGACTCTATGTTTCATCTAATGAACCTAATTTTAAGATCTGAAGTGTGTATGGATAAAAATATTGAGCTCTAAAGTTGATTATGTTTTCACGCATGTTCTGCAAGTGACCCAAGAAGGATGTTTGTGCTTATGTAGATGTTGTTTTGATATTTCATGGTGAATTGGATATTTGGGAGTGTTGTATACTCTATAAGGATTCTATATGTGCATTATGAAGGATTGACTAATCATATATCGTATAACCAATGGTTTAGAAGGTGATTGTGTATTCACTCATAATGACTATGTTCAAATAATATTGTTTAAGCATTTTATTCTTAATCAAAAGGGTATTGTGATGGATATGGACACTTAAGAAGGACCTATAGATCATGTGGAATGGGTTCATGAGTTGGAAAAGTGTTCTTATTTTCTTAGTTTTCTTGAATATTTGTCAAAGAGCTGAATGGTTCTCCATATGACCTCAAAGTGACTTAGGCTTATTTGAAAATGGATTTGCATGTATTGTGGCTGACAAGGAAAGATTGTGCTCTTGTTAATTCATGGGTGCTCTATATATAATGAAACCAAATGTGTTGGTTTCTAGACTTGGATATGATATTTTAGAGACACATGTGCAAGGTAGATGTGATTGTTGTGAAGTGAGGATAGGTAGTGTGCCTATTGGTTGAGTTAATGAGAAGAATAGTTTATTGATTGTATGTATGACCTGTAGGTCATGCTCCTAATATCAAGATAGTGATCTTGCAATTTGAGGATATACGAAGAGGTTTAAGTATGTATATGAGGATAATTTGAGTGAAGAAGGAAAGAAATTATGTCATGCCTAGGTGAGAGGCTTGTTTGAGAGAGAGAGAGAGAGAGAGAGAGAGAGAGAGAGAGAGAGAGAGAGAGAGAGAGAGAGAGAGAGAGAGAGAGAGAGAGAGAGAGAGAGAGAGAATTTGTGTAGGGGTTAGATAAATAATGATCCATCATCAGGTGCTGAAGACATCATTTCTAAGGTGGAGTTTTTAAAAGGAGGCTCTAAAGGACTTGGTCTTCCTTAGGGGTAGTTGCTCCTTGTGAAATAGGTGTTTACTAAATACCTTTGGTCAGGAGGATATGATCAAGGTTTGATAGTCTAAAGGAGTTGATCAATATTTTATTTGTAATTTCTTATAGGATAATAGTCCATTTATGTTGTAGGATTGAGAGTGGGTTTTATTTCCCATGAGGGTTTCCCACAGGAACTATGTGTTATGTGTTTGGTTTTGTGTATACATTGATTGAATAAGCTCCCTTGTTAATGTTGCTTGGTCAAATTGATATACGTTGATTGGTTGACATTTTAAAGGATTAAAATCAAAATTGAGATATCTAGGCTCATTGATTCACCCCCCCTCTTAATTATTGTACCTCTAAAAAAAATGAGATCATATAGAAATGTACTATGATAAGTAAGGGGTTATGTAAGCCATAAGTTAGATACATATATCCCAACACAAACTATAGGCTAAGGGCATAACATGCTTCTCCTATTAAAAAAATGTTGCCCTCAATGTTGAAAAAATATAAATTTTACTAGAGAAAGTCTACATCCTCCCACATTGCCTCTTCATGTTTCACATTATTCCACTTGATCAATAATCTTTAATTTCTCTTATTCTAAGAATTTTAGTGTGATTTTGAAGGGTTGTCTCAAGTTCCAGAATGAATCATCCTTCTTCATCCAGCTCTAGTAACCCGGTCTAGGTAAAAAATCTATGCACAATTATCTTGTTCAAGAAAGATACATGAAATATGGGATATGTGTGAGTGGATTGGGGTAGCTCCAACTTGCAAGCAACACCACCAATTTTCTGTAGGATTTTGTAAGGGCCACAATAATTTGGAGAAATTCTTTCATCCTTTTTATGTTTCTTTAGAGAAGTCTGCTTACATGGTTTCAAGTTTATAAAGACCAGATCACCTATGTCAAAATTACACTTACTTCAGTGTTGATCTGCTTGTTAATTCATTTTATTATGTGTCATTTCCAAATTCTCTCTTAGACTAGCTAATACCTCATGTTTATGTTGAATGTTTTCTTTAACAACTTGAACCTTGAGCTACACCCGTAAGTATAAAGAGATGGATGGAGGTTGATAACCATAAATCACCAAAAATGGAGACATTTTGGAAGAGGTGTGGAAGGAAGTGTTGTACCACCACTTTGTCAGTGGTGACCAATGAACAAATCATTCTTGTTTATTATATGAAAAATAACGGACACACCTTTCAAGTCATTTGTTGAGCACCTCTTTTTCCCATCATATTGAGGATGATATGATGATATGCGATTCAATTGAGTACCTAAATATGAGAATAAATCAATCAACAAATTATTGGTAAATATGGGATCATGATCACTTACACTGATCTTGGGAGTACCATGCAAATTTTGAACTATATCTATAAAACATTCAACTATGGTACTAGATACAAATGGTTGTGACAAATGAACATATTTTGTGAGTCTATCCAATATTACAATGATGAAATGTTTAGCTTCATACCTCAACAATTGTTACATCTTGATTCCTCTCTAAGCAAACTTACTTGATTATCCATGGATATTTATAGTTGAAAATTTGATTTATTTATTATTTTCCTAAGTTATGAGTTATATGATGTTAATAGACAGTTGAATATTGCTTAGATTACATGAATACATTGTTATGAGTTCGTTGTAGTGTATATTTTTACATTATGATGAGTTGTTATTTCAACTATATTTTATGATGTATATATGTCATGGTGTTATAGACTAACTACCTATTTTTTATGAGTTGAATTTAGGAGAGTTTTATCTCTCAGAGCTTGATAGAGGGAGAGAATCATCAGAGAGGGTGATGTAGATTTAAATGTTAAGAAAAAATAGAGGAAATAGCTAGAACCCTGCACATGCCATATTAGTTAGTATATGTTATATGCATAATAAAGTGGTTAGCATAGTGTGTTTTGCTGGCGGTTGCATTTAGATAATTGTTTATGCATGATTTGATATCTTAGTTAAATGGTTATATAGAACTTATCTTGATTGCGTTTATGATCTTTAATGTTTTTGGAGATGTAATTTGTATAATTATAATAAATTTAAATTGATTGATTAACGAATTAATTATTAAATCATTATAATTAATTATATATACTAAAATGACTATATGTCATTAAGTCATATTATTATTAATTAAAAAATATACTCTAATCAATGAATAAATAGGGAATAAAATAGAATAAATCAAAAAGAAAGAAAAAATGGCAAATTAAAAGGAGCAAGCTTTTTAAGAAGAGAGGAAAATCTTTACAAATAATAAGGATGATATTGATTTAGTGGTTTAGGATAAAAATAGAAAAACAAGAGAGAGAGAAAAAAAAGGGAAAAAAAAAAATTATTCATGTAAGGGAATAAATATTTAGAAGGGGGGAATAATTCAAAAAGGAAAAAAATGGTAGAGTGTGTAAGTAGAAAAGGAGGAGAGAAGAAGGAAGACAAGGTAGCAAGAGGAAGGAACAACGAAGAATCTTATTAGGTAGGTAATGTAGTTAAATTTTATGTATTTTATGTTCTATAGCAAACTGGTATTATATTATATTGACCTAGAATTATATAATGATTTGCATATGTGTTTTAAAACCTTATAAATCAACGAGCTGTATACCGAACATAGTGAATTATAAAAGAGGAAACATTGAATAGTTAATAGACAATAATTTGTATTTCAATGTCAATAATATATATATATATATATATATATATATATATATATATATATTCAATTACAAAAGAGGAAACATTGAATAGTTAATATACAACAATTTGTATATCAATGTCAATAATATATATATATATATATATATATATATATATATATATATATATATTGGCAATGTAATTGAGAATAGTAAACACTTTGTGTACTATGACTTTAATGACAAGTGTAAACCTGAATATTATATATAAAGCAATTTATATGTGATGTTGACTATAATCAATGTCGTATAAATACATAGTGTGTGTTTTTTACTCTAAAAAAAGGAATAGTGCTTCATTTATATGTATTAGCTGAGTATTGTGCATAATATATACATATTATAATAAAAATATGATAACCAAATTATGTATATATCCTAGGTAAACTATGTATATATCCTAATTAAACTATGTATATATCTTAGGCAAACAGTGTATATGTTTTATACACACCATGTATCTGCAGTGAGCTAATTTGTTTATACAATGAATTAATTTGTATATATAGTGAACTAATTGGTATATATAGTGACTTAATTTATATATATAGTGAAGAGTCAACTAAATGAGATATATATAGTATGCTAATTAAGATTCATATACATAATGAATTTTTTGTGTGTGTGTGTGTGGCACATCTTATCATAGGCAATAATGTTTTGATTATTTAATATTATAGCAATAAGGATAATTATATAGTGATCCTATATAATTTATTGTAAACTCATTCTATACATTAACATAATACAATATAATTTATTCTAGATATAACTTCTGTTCACATTCTAATACTATAATGGAAAAGCTATTTATATGTAAGATTTGTGAAAACACCACAATTTATGTATATAGTGAGCTTTTCTATTCACAGTCTCTAAATAGAGCTTTCTATTATATAGTGATATTGTATACAATTCATGAGTATTTGTAGCTAAGGACTAATTATTATCCTATATAAATATACCATGGTTTGTTAAATGAAACGATATTACTATATCAGGGTAGTATTTAGTAAGTATTAACTGATTAATTTTATACATACATACATGTGTGTGTGTGTGTGCGCGCGCGTGTACGTGCGTGTGTATATGTATGTATGTATATGTATATATACATGTATACATATATATATATATATATACATACATACATATACATATACATACATACATATATATATATATATATACATATATACATATGCATATATATATATATATACATATACATAACAATTATGTATGTATGTATGTATGTATGTATGTATGTATGTATATGTATGTATATGTGTGTGTGTGTGTGTGTGTGTATATATATGTATATTAATGTATGTACATACACACACACACACACACACACACACACACACACACACACACACACACACACACACACACACACATAAAAGGAGCTTAATGTTAATTGAAAATATTAATTATACAGACAACATGGTATCGACTAAGTAACTGGAAACTATGCCAAATGTGCTTTATATTTTACCATAAATTATAATTTAAATTGGCTTTACTCAAGTATAGATTCACCTGGTGATGGTATTATAGCAAATACCATAATGATAGGTACACCCATTTGTGTAACTCATGGTGTATTACTAATATTTGTTTTATATGAACCATGTCATTTAGACCGTTAGACGCTATATAACCATGGAATTTAAGTTATTATACATAACAATTGAAACATAGATGTAGAAACATATAAATACTATGTAAACATTATATATATATATGTGTGTGTGTGTGTGTGTGTGTGTGTGTGTGTGTGTGTGTGTGTGTGTGTGTGTGTGTGTGTGTGTGTGTATATATATGTATATGTATATGTATATGTATATGTATATGTATATGTATATGTATATGTATATATACATATATATACATATACATATACATATACATATACATATACATATACATATATATATATACATATATATATACATATACATATATACATATACATATATATATATACATATACATATACATATACATATGATAAATTGGAGGTCAGTTAAGAAGACTAGAATACGACAATTTAGTTATGGGAATTCTAATTGTGAAAATATTTTGTGTCTAGGAGAAATAATTGGTTGAAATATTGCTTAAAATAATAGATTATAGTTGGCATTATAAACAATAGTATATACTTGGAGGACTTATGTACCATATATATTATGGTAATATTAACATGAACAAGTGTATATACATATATAGCATGTATCAATGTATGGTGGGGTAGGCTGATAGTATTATTTATATAAATTAAGTCATGAAATCCGAAAGAGTAGAACACTAACTATTTATGCACACAATCTCTTAAAACATAAGAAGATGTATAAGGAAAGATCAAGTTCAAACAAAACATAATTAAGATTATGAGACTCTGATTCTTGAAATTGTTATGTCTGATTTTATGTATTTATGTAGTTGTGTTCAAGAATAATAGACTATGATAATATAGGTTATAATAGAATACATTATATTTGTAAACTACTTATAGGAATCAGAAAATTGCAGTCTAATTATATATTATACCCTGTAATTGTTATTCTCATTGATTATGTGTTAAATAAAGTTGTGAAGATTCATTCATATGTTTAATGGATTAAATGTATGCATCTTGATTAACCATGTACTTAGCATCTTTTATGATTGCTAGTAGGAGGTAATATGTATAATTTTTTTATTTATATTTATGTTAACTAAATATTGCATTATTGAAACTAAGTAATGAGACATACTTCACTAGCTTACTAGCATCACAATGCTAGATGAAGGTAATTCAATCAAGTGGTGTGTTTGAAATTGACTAATCTTGGAGATTAATAACTATTGAAAACTTTTACCAAAGTAAATTTATTTGGAAATTATCATTTCATGTGTATGATTTACATGTTTTTGTGATATCTTGTTAGAATGGATTTATTTATGGTACACCGCATGTTTTTATAAATCATATAGCACACAGGGACTAACTTGTTTTTCTATATTATTGCACCATCACTATCTACTCATCTATGAAGAGAGGGCCATTCCCTAATGGAAAATTTTATAAGGGATCGATGTTCTAGGGTTAGTGTGTAAAATCACATAGATGATGCTCTCCCTTCCCACAACAGTACTTACTTGGAGATGTCACTTGAGATTGCCATAGATACTAGAGTTCAGAAAACTTAATCTTCATGGAGCCATGTATCTTATATATGTACATTCTATTATATTTTTTATTTAAACATTATTATGATGAGCTGTAATTAATTATTTATTATAAATTGATAGTAGTGGTTGTATGTTTTTGCCAATCATGGCTAGATATCTATAATTACTTTTTATATCTAGTTATGATGTGTTTTCTTATGATGAAAGTGATTAGTGATGAATAATGTCACATGTTTATTTTATATTTATCATAATCATATTATTTTATATGGATAACTAATTATATTCTCATGGTGTAATCTAATAAAATAATGTGTTGTTAATTTTTTTTTTAAATTACACATTTCTAGGTAGATCCCAGTGAAGATACTACACGTGGTATCAGAGCTCAGATCAAAATCTAAGAAATAATGAGTCCACTAAATTTTTTATATCTTTCCATTGATATAAATGAGGATGGTGAAAGCAAGAGTATCTAGAGAGGGTGTGTTGAATGTTAATGATATTAACCCTCCATTTGATCCTAACTAATTTGTTGTTAAGCAAGCAACAAAGTTAGATCAAATTCTCATAATCATGAATGAGATAAAGAATCAGATTACAACCTTGGAGTAGCTAGTTCATTCTCATGAAAAGGAAGAACATCAAGATGAACTAAAAGAACATCCCACTAAGCAGGAAACCCTCAAGATATGAGAGCTCATGTAGCGATAGATTTGGTTGAAGATATGAAAAAGGTGAATCCACCTAAGTTTGGTGGAACTATTTTATGTGATGGATTTGAAGCATGGTTGACTGAGATGGATATATATTTCAAAATTCAAAACTAATCTGAGGTCATTAAATTAGTATGGGGAGCATACCAATTAACTGGTGAGGTAGATATATTATGGGCCAACAAGAAGTTGTAAATGAATATTCATTCAACCACCACTACTTAGGAGTAGTTTGTAACTTTGTTCATATCATAGTGGCTTTCACAATTGTATTTTGATTTGAAGCTCACAGATTTCTAGAATTTGAAGTAGGGAGACTTATCAATGAATGAGTACTAGGAGAAATTCACTAAACTTCTAAATTATGTATCTCAATACCAGGTAGATGAGAGGTTTGAAATAAGGAAGTTTATCATGGGACTAAAACCCCATATTTGTGGAAAGGCGGATGTTCATGGGCCTTCTACCATGGACCAGGTCTTTGAGAAGGCAATTAAATAGGAAAAAAAGTTGAAAGCTCTTGCACAAGCTAGGGACAAGTTCAAAAAAAAATTGGAAGTTCTAAGCCAACTTTTAAAAATAACTAGAAATAGAGGAGTGGAGATTCTAGGAAGTAGTTGAAAAGTTAGAATTACATATTCAACAACAATTTAGGAAACAAAAAATGAAGTAATAGTTTTAAAGGTGGTTTTAAGGTAAACTAATAGGCTGATAGAAAAGGACCATCAATTTTTTTTTTCATTTATGTATATGACCATTATGCTCATGAATGTACTTAGGATAAGTCAAAGAATAAAGGTCCTACTCCTTAGCAAGGAAATTTCTAGTAGTGCATTCATGTAGTAGTTGATAATCAACAAGCCAAATTTCAAGCATCACTCATAGAGTTGTCAAGTATTTTGTTTAAACATCTAGTTTCCATTTTGATAGGTATAGGGGATATAGAATGTTTTATAGCTCTTAAAATTATTAGTAAGCTATCTAGAAGAGCTGAAGTAATGGAAAATATATGGTCGGTACAATATGGGAATGATTCAAAATTCATGGTTGACAAGTGTTTAATCAAAGCAGAGATTAGGTTTCTCAAATTCACAATAGTAGTGGATCTATATGTAGCAACACTATGGTCATATGATGTGATCTTAGGAGTCATCTGGATTACAAAACATAAGGCCAAGGTTGATTTCTACCTGAAAAAGGTTGATTATCAAGATGATTTTGGAAATAAGACACAATTCAAGATGAGAAAAGAGAGTTGAGGCTTAGGCATATTTTTGTAATGCAACTCAAGAGGGACCAAGGAAAAGGGTGTCAATTATTTATCATCAAGATAAATGAAATGGAGGAACCTAAGGAATAATCTCTTGAATATTATCCATTCCTTAATAATTTTCATGATGTGTTTCTAAAAGAATTTCCAGGATTGCCTCCTAGATGTGAATTTAATTTCTCTATTGACATCATACCTAAATCGAAACATTAGTCTAAGACACTATAAAGGTTGACAACCATTGATTTGGTTGAATTTAAGGCACAACTTCAAGAATTATTGTCTAAGGGGTTGATCAAGCTTAGTGTATCACCATGGGGTGCACTAGTTATTTTTGTCAAGAAGGATGGTACTCTTTGACTTTGCATTGATTATATAATGTTGAATAAGGTAACTATTAAAAATGGGTATCCGCTACCTCGCATAGATGATCTTTTTGATCAAATATGGGTAGAAATGGTATTTTATAATATTTATCTTAGATCATGATACCATTAGCTAAGGATAAAGGATGAGAATATTTTGAAGACAACATTCAAAACTCACTATGAGCAATATGAGTTCATAGTGTTACCATTTAGATTTACAAATTCTCTGGCAACATTCATGAATCTCATGAATAGTGTGTTCAAAGATTATCTAGATCAATCTGATTTAGTTTTTTTTATGAAATTCTTATATACTCTAAGAATGAAGAGGTTCACTTTCAACATCTAAAACCAGTTTTGCAATGGTTATGGAAGCACAAGTTATATGGTAAGTTGTCTAAGTGTGCATTTTTCCAAGAGGGAGTGTAAAATCTAGGACATATTATCTTTTTGGATGGTATCACAATAGATATGACAAAGATAAGATCCATTATGGACTGGTTGGCACCAAAGAATATGCACAAGGTAAGAAGTTTCCTAGGATTAGTAGGCTATTACAAGAAGTTTGCTTCAAATTTTTTCAAGATACCTAATCCAATTACTTCTTTGCAACAAAAGAACTAAACTTTTATCTAGTTGGATAAGTAAATTTTCAAGAATTAAAAAGAAGGCTTACTTAAGCACCAGTATTAAGAGTTATTGATCCCAATGGTCAATTTTTAGTGATCATAGATGCATTAGGGGATATATTAGGAGGGGTCCTTATGCAAGATGTTATAGTAGTAGCTTATGAATCAAGGAATTTGAAACTTTATGAGGTGAACTAT
Organism: Torreya grandis; assembly: GCA_037957365.1. Taxonomy (NCBI): domain Eukaryota; kingdom Viridiplantae; phylum Streptophyta; class Pinopsida; order Cupressales; family Taxaceae; genus Torreya; species Torreya grandis. Next base: position 2,063,013 of record JARHVA010000183.1, read on the forward strand.
GCCCCTAATGACATGGAAATTGTAGTAATTATGAAATCTCTGAAAGTTTGGTGGCATTACTGATTAGGAAAACCTTTTGAGCTCAATATGGATAACTTAGAACTCAAGTACATATTCACCCAACCAAATTTGAATGCTCTTAAAAAATGTTGGCAAAAATTCTTACATGATTATGATTTTTATATAAATTATATTAAGGGAAAGGAAAATAGAGTAGCTGATATCCTTAGTCATAGAAGATATATAGAATTCATGGCTACTATCAAGAGTAATTTTAGGGATAGAGTGATCAAATTCTCACCTAGAGATAAATTATAAGATCAGTGCAGAAAAATATTGTTTGAAAAATATCAGATTCCTAAGTATAAAAGATTTAGATTAGAGAGTAATGGTATTTTGTGTTACAATGGAAGGATGTATGTGTCATATCGAGAGAATTTGTGAAGCACAATGCTAAAGGAACTACACAATGCCTCATATTCAAGACATTCAAGAGTAACCAAGATTATGGTAGAGCTTAGACCACTATATTTATGGAAGGGAATTAATAAAGATGTAGTGGATTTTGTGTCACATTATTTGGAATGTCAATGAGTGAAAGATGAACATGTGCATCTGGTTGGGTTGTTATATCCACATTAATATACCTAAATGGAAGTGGTAGGTGATTAATATGGATTTCATCCAAGGTTTACCAATGTAACTAAATATGCATGATATGATCTTGGGAGTAGCTAAAAAACTAACAAAAGTGGCTCATTTTGTACCAAGCAATTTGACATATGACACACCTACTCTTATGAAGAGGTTCATAAAGGAAGTACATAGGTTGCATGAGTTTCCTGAGAAGATAATTTCAAATCATAATCTGAATATGACTTCTAGATTTTGGGTAACTCTAAATTTAGCTTTGGGTACACAACTAAACTTCAATACTACATATCAATCAGAGACTGATGGTTAAATTGAGCAAGTTAATCAAATGTTAGAGGATCTTCTTCATATGTATTTCATAGATTAGTATTACAAGTGGGAATATTATCCTCCATTGGCTGATTTTGCATACAGTAACTCATATCAATTAGCTTTAAATATGGCACCATTTGAGGCACTATATTGAAGAAGGTGCATGACACCAATCAATTGGGATATGTTGGAAGACAGGGTAGTCTTTGGACCTGAGATGCTTTTAGAAATGGAAGAGTAGGTTAGATTAATTAAGTAGAGATTGGTCCAAGAAAATGATAGGTAGAAGAGTTATGATAATTTGAAGAGGACAAATAGATAATTTTCTATAGGTGATAAAGTGTTATTGTTGGTTAAGTTGCAGAAGAGCTCGATTAAATTCAAAAAGTTAGCAAAATTATTACCAAGATATGTGGTACCTTTCAATGTGTTAGAAGTGGTCAATATTGTAGCATATAGGCTTTCATTGCCACCATCCCTAGCTCTATTACATAATGTCTTTCATGTTTCTTATCTTAAAAAGTATATAACTGATCATATACATGTGTTAGATTGGAATGATTTGTAGGTTCTAGATCTTGAGGTGGCCATGGTATAACCAATTAGAACAATTGACATTCACAAAATTTGTTTTCATAATAGAGAGACGTCATAGTGTAAGTTCCTATGAGAACAATATTCTGAAGATAGTGCTACTTGAGATAACTATGATGAGTTCTACATGTGATTTTCACATTTATTTGCTTGATTTGATACTTTATACTAAGTTATTTCTCTATTGAACAATGTTTTTAATTCAAAACTTATATTTGAATAAGTATCATCTAGGGGAATGACTAGCTTTATGGGGGAAAGATGTTACATACTGATTCCTCACTAAGCAAACTTACTTGATTATCTATGGATATTTATAGTTGACAATTTTATTTTTTTATTATTTGTCTAAGCTATGAGCTATATGATGTTATAAGACAGTTGAATATTGCTTAGATTACATGATTACATTGCTCTAATTTAGTTTTACTGTATATTTTTATATTATGATCATGATGAATTGTTATTTTAGCTATATTTTATGATGTATATATATCATAGTGTTATGGACTAACTACCTACTTGTCATGAGTTGGATGCAATAGAGTTTCATCCCTCTAATCCTGATGGAGGGAGAGCATCATCGAAGAGGGTGACATAGATGGAGATGTTGGGGGATGATAGAAGAAATGGATAGAATCCTTCACACACCACATTAGTGATTATATGTTATATGCATAATGGAATGGTTAACATAGTGTGTTTTGATGTTGTTTGCATTTAGATAGTTGTTTATGCATAGTTTGAAAGATTAGTTTAATGATTAGATGGAACTCATCTTGTTTGATTATGTTTATGACCATTAATGTTTTTGAAGATGTAATTTGCGTAATTAGAGTAAGATATTGATTTAGTGGTTAGGATAAAAATAGGAAAAGAAAAAGGAAAATAAAATGGAAAAAAAATAATGATATATTCATGTAATGGAATAAATATTTAGAAGGGGGGTGCAAATCAAAAAGGAAAAAAAAGGTAGAGCATGGAAGTGGAAAAGGAGGAGAGAAGAAGGTAGACAACGGAGAAAGAGGAAGGAAGAGGGAATCATCTTATTAGGTAGGTAATGCAGTTAAATTATATGCATTTTATGTTCTATATCAAATTGGTATTACATTATAGTGATTCAAAATTATATAATGATTGGCATATCTGTTTTAAAACCTCATAATGTAGCGAGTTGTATACCAAACATAGTGATTTACAAAAGAAAAAATAGTGAATAATTAATAGACAATGATTTATATTTCAATGTCAACAATATATATATATATATATATATATATATATATATATATATATATATATATATTGGAAATGTAATTGAGAATAGTAAACACTTTGTGTACTATGACTTCAATGAGAAGTGTAAACCTGAATAATATATATATGGAAATTTATATGTGATGTTGACTATAATCAGTGTTGTATACATACATAGTGTGTGTTTTTGACTCTAAAATAAATATCATTTTGTTTATATGTATCAGCTGAGTATAGAGCATAATATATACATATTATAATAAAAATATGCTAACTAGAATATGTATATATCCTAGGCAAACTATGTATATATCCTATGTGAATGAATGGTGTATGTGTTTTAGGTGAATTATGTATCTGTAGCAAACTAATTTGTATATATAGTGAATTAATTTGTATATGTAGAAAAATAATTGGTATATGCAGTGACATAATTTTTATATACAATGAACAACCAACTAAATGAGATATATACAATATGCTAAATAAGAAACATACACATAGTGAACTGTCTCTGTGTGTGTGGCACATCTTATCATAGGCAATAATGTTCTGATTATTTAATATTATAGCGATAAGGATAATTATATAGAGATCCTATATAATTTGATGTATACTCATTCTATACATTAGTGGAATACAATATAATTTATTGTAAATATAACTTCCATTCACATTCTAATACTATAACAAAAAAGCTATTTACATGTAATATTGGTGAAAACACCACGATTTGTGTATATAGTGAACTTTTTCATTCACATTATCTAACTGTAACTTTCTATTATATAGAAAAACTATATACAATCCATGAGTATTTTTAGTTGGAGACTAATTATTCTAGATAAATATACCATAAAATTTGTTGAACGAAATGATATTACTATATCTAGGTAATATTTAGTAAGTATTAACCGATTAATTTTTACCACATCTAGTATCATTGCTTGAATATAAATTTTACATTTAAGGAATCAGAATAACACACACACACACACACACACACACACATACACACACACACAAGGAAGTTTAATACTATTCAAAAATAGTAATTATACAGACAACAGGGTATTGACTAAGTAACTGGAAACTATGCCAAATGTGCCTTATATTTTACCACAAATTATAATTTAAACTAGCTTTACTCAGATATAGATTCACTTGGTGATGATATTATATAAAATACCATAATTATAGGTATACTCGATTGTGTAACTCATGACATATTCCTAATATTTATTTTATATAAACCATGGCATTTAGACTTTTAGATGCTATATAACCATGGAATTTAAGTTATTATACATATCTATTGAAATATAGATGTAGAAATGTATAAACACCATGTAAACATTACAAAAACACTATATATATATATATATATATTATATATATATATATATATATATATATGTTTGGAGGTCGGTTGACATAAGAATACTAGAATACGAAAATCTAATTCTAGGAATCTTAATTATGAAAATATTTTTGTCTACGAGAAATAATTGGTTGAAGTCTTGATTAAAACCATAGTTAAAATAAACAAGTGTATATACATATATATCATGTATCGGTGTATGGTGTGGTGCGCCTATAGTACTATTGATACAAACTAAGTCATGGACTCTGAAAAAGTAGAACACCAACTATTTATGCACACAATCTCCTAAAACACAACAAGATGTATAATGAAAGATCGAGTTCAAACAAAACATAATTAAGATTATGAGACTCGAATTTTTAAAATTTTTATGTTTGATTTTATGTATTTGAGTAGTTGTGTTAAAAAATAATGGACTATGATAAAATGGGTTGTCATAGAGTACATTATATTTGTAAACTACTTACAAGAATTAGAAAATTTCAATTTAATTGTAGATTATACTTGATTTGTATAAATAGTAATTGTTATTCTTATTACTTATGTGTTAAATAAAGTTGTGAAGATTGATTCAAATGTTTGATGGACTAAATGTATGCATCTTGATTAACCCTGTATTTAACATGTTTTATGGTTGATGGTAGGAGGTAATATGTATGAGTCTATTTTTTATATTTATATTAACCAAATCTCACATTATTGATATTGATTAAGTAGTGAGGCAGACTTCACTAGCTTACTAGCATTACAATTCCAAATGAAGGTAATCCAATTGAGTGGTGTGTTTGAAATTGACTGATCTTATAGATCAATAACTTTAAAAAAAATTGGCCAAAATAATGTTAGTTATACATTGTCATTTTATGTGTATGATTTACATGTTTGTGGGGTATCTAATTAGAATGCATTTCTTTATGGTACACTGTATATTTTTAGAAATCATATAACACATGGGTTTATCTTGTCTCTATGCATTCCCACACCATCACTATCTACTCATCTATGAAGGGAGGGCCATTCCTTGATGGAAAAGTATGTAGGGGATTGATGGTTTATGGTTGGTGTGGAAAAAAACTTAGATGATGCTTTCCCTCTCCACAATAGTACTTACTTGGAGATGACACTTGAGATTGCCATAGATACTAGAGTTCGGAAAACTTACATTTCATGGAACCATGGATCTTATATATGTACATTGTATTGTATTTATTATTGAAACATTATTATGATGAGTAGTAATTACTTATATATTTTACATTGATAGTAGTGGTTGTATGTTTGTACTAGCCATGGTTGGATATCTGTAATTACTTTCTATATTTAGTTATGATGTGTTTTCTTATGATGAAAGTAATGAGTGATGAATAATGTCACATGCTTATATTTTATAGTTATCATACTCATATTATTTTATATGGATAATTGATTATATTCTCGTGGTGTAATGTAATGAAAAAATGTATTGTTAAAATTTTAAAAAAAATCATGTATTTATAGGTAAATCCTAGTGGGGATGTTATAGCAACCCTTTAATGAAATCCATGGAAACATCCTCCCACCTCTAGATAGGAATGGATAAAGGTTTCTTAATTATTTCACCCTTGTTCTATTGACACACCATACATTCAACCACAAATTTTTGTATATCCCAATTAAGTCATTCCTAAAATAAATCTTGCTTGATTCTATGATAGGTTTTCAAAAATTGGCACTTCCCCTATTGTAAATGCATGAAACTCCTGATGAATATTGTGCTTGAAGATGTAATTCTTACATAGATATAATGCTTCTTTATAACATAATGCATTCTTTTTCCACTCAAATTTGTCAGAATCACCAGAATCATGTTGCATATTCTGAATCAAAACCTATATATCCCTATCATTTTCCCATATCGATCTTACCTCTTCCAACCTATTTTCTTACCAAATGGCTATTGCACATAATAATACCTCAGTGGATTCATCCTTCCTAAATAGTGAATATGCTACAACATTATATTTACATTTCTTATAGATGATTTCAAAGTCCTATTCTTACTCCTTAGTGACCCATTTTTATTGTTCTTCTAATGATAATAATTTAAAAAAAATAGACAATCATGATCAATATTTACCTTTAATGGTCTACCAAATTAGATAAGGTATCCATTGCTTGACTACATGAAGAATATCTAGCATCTCCTTCTCATAGATTGGTTTTATCCTATTTTTATCCTTGACTTGATGAATCTCAAATGCAATGGGTCTTCCTTCCCACATGATTACTTTCCCCATGTGATATCCTGATGCATCACATTAAACAATAAAAGCTTTAGAAAAATCAAGGGTAGACAAAACTGGAGTGGTACACATAGCCTCCAACTTCTCAAACATTGTGTTAGTTATTTCATTCCAATGAAAAGAGTTCTTATTCAATAAATCTATGATTATTATTTCTATGCTAGCATATGTTTTCACAAATCTACGATAAGAACTTGTTGTCCCCAAAAAACCTTTGATATTCTTGAGTATTTTTGGCACTTACCACTCTATCATAGATTTAATCTTCTTAAGGTATCTAATTTTATCCCTTGTTTTGAAACAATATGGCCCAAAAAATTCACCTCTTAGAATCCAAAATCACATTTTGAAGCTTTTTCATAAAAATTGTTGTTTATTAAATTGTTTTAGATAAAAATTTCCCCAAAATTCTGGTAACAACATGGAAATTTGAGTCAAACTCTTAAGTTAGGTCAATATTGAGTCAAGTCAAAAATTGAAATTTTCAAGGGAAAAAGTTCTAAGTTTGTTTCAAAGTGATAATATATTTTTACATGTGAAGCACATTTCACACCATGTGCACCTAGAAGGTCTGACTTTCCTAACCTCAATGGTGCATGAGATGTGAAAATGCAACCCAACCATGGTATGCATTTTCACATGGCCCTGATTGACCTCATAGAGTAGTAAATGTTAAGCCATACTTGTAAACGTTACTTCACATATGTGCACTCACAAGGTTGGGTGGGTCAAAAATTTTGGGCACATGGTGAGGGTCAGTCATTAAAGCACACCAAATCTATAGTTAAAACTATTTAAAAGAGTTATGTGAGGCTCATTTGAAAATAAAATTCCACCTCTGTCCCAACACACTCTGAAACTCTATCCAACTACCAAATATTTGTATAAGGATGAATAAATTTTCAAAAGGATAGTCAGAATTTATATAATTTTTAACACTTTAAATTCATTGGGTTAATAGTAGCAATGACTCAACTCTTCAACACTTTTCATCCAAAGGAAAATCTAAAGTTAATTGGGCCCTAAAAAATTATGGAATCTCACCATTATAACTCAGAAAAATTATGGAATCTCACCACATATCCTACTCTTTGCAACCACATCAACATTTCTTTCCCCTTAATCTTTTCTTTCCCCTTGATCTACCCATAAATATGCAAGTTATTGATGAATTAACCCCTCAAACTACTAAAATAATAAAGATGAAATATAATTATATGGGTTTTGAACCATTTCTAGTGTTGGAGAGTAACATCCCCAAAATTGGCAACTCACAAATTGGTCATGTGGGCCTAGAGGATTTTCAAAGAAAACTCAATGTTTAAAAATCCCAACTCAATGTTTGTTTGCCTTTTAGATATCAGTTTGCCTAAACTAACCAATTTTCCCATTTTGGTGTAATGCTCAGACTTGGCATTCACATGTGCTTAACACTATGACTTGAAGACTAAAGAGATAAAAGAAAGCAATGGATCTCTAATGGCTAAGCTAGACAGTACATCACTGGGCATGATTATGAGGATTCTCATGAAACCTATGCAAGGATAAGCATGGTAGCTCGATAACACTATTGGCACAAAAACCCAAATAAGCACATAGGCACTATAAATGATTCATTTTTTAATCATAAGATAAAGAATCTTTCTAAGCTCCTAAATAACTTCTTCTGATTTGATTTCATAAAGGAGATATCTAACATGATACTCTTCTCAAACATGTTGTTGATAATGAGAATACCATGAAATTTTATCGATGGATTTTCATGGCCATGAACATTATTTTCATAGGAAAATAGTATCTATACTAGGTTGAGATGATCATTGAGGCTCCACACCAACAAATAATCAATGTGGAGGCAACCAAACAATTTTTCACGACATCATACTTGGTATACTTGTTGGCTTCTCAAAGAGTATACCTTGGTCTCACTTAAATAGCCAATGTTGATGCATCCACTAAATTATATTAATTATAATCTTATTTGAATATGTAAAAAAGTAACGAGCAATTCATATGGGTCAATGGTGCATTCACAATATGGGAACTATTTCATTTAGGAGAACATTGAATGAAGAAGCCAACCTAGTTGTAGAATATGGGAACTATTTCATTTAGTTTCAAAAAATCAAATACATAAGAGTTGGATAATTTGAAGTTTCTTCTTTGTGGCTACCCAAGTTAGTTGGTGAAAAAATAATATTGATAGATTTATATAGACAATTTGATGGAGCACACATGCGCTACCAAGAGTTGCATGTTTTGGGTGTTATTTATCCCATTTATCTGGGTCATTTGAAGTGTAGGAATGCCATAGTTTCTCAAATCATATAATTCTACATTTTGAAATTCAATATGCACCCATATACCAGCGAAATTTCTTTTAATAGAAAGAGGTTTGAACAAACCTACCACAAGATTGGCTCTTCTTGCGAGCACAAACCATATCTAGAAGATTGGTGGGAATTTTATTCCAATGAATATGAAGTACTGAGGTGTGATTGGAGGAAAATGAGTTTATATTAAATTAAAAACCTTCACTGATACATGGGTTCTATATGGGGGTAAGTGCACAAAGTTGGGGGAAAATAGGGGGCCTACCCATGGACATGTTTATCCTAAAAATTTGAACTTTTGTAGATAATTTGAGATGGTTATACTCAAAATTTTAGGATCGTGTTAGGATATGAATTAGAGAATTTTGAGTTTAGTTTCTAAAAAACTATTTTTTTAAACAACAATAAAGTATAACTAGGTCAAATATCTAAACATTGAACAAGTACTTATTTTTTTCAGGGAATAGAGTAGATAACTGACAATGTGGTCCCTCATTTTTTTGGCATAGTTTAATATTATTTAAAACCATTTGGTGAAATTTAGATAAGATCATCTAGTTCGTAACCTATATATTTTTATAATTTTTAATGATTATTTTTTTTTATTAATTTTACAAGTAAATAGACCTTGAAAATTGGCAAAAAATGGATATCTGACTGTGTGCCCCCTAACTACCTCAAAAAAGTGAAAATTAGTTTTTTTTAATGCATCGATAATTATGCATTATTTGTAACCATGTAAATATTTTTTTAAATTTGGATCAATGAAATAAAGATACACAAACAAATATATGAATGTATATTTGTAGCATATAGTGGACTAAAAAAGCTCTAGTTAGAAATCAACATAGATGGAAACCTTAAAACAGACCAATATTATAAAAATCATAAATTTAGAAAGAGGGAGCGTGTTCCTTATTGTGGTAATAATTTTATGAATTATCTCATTGAAATTCATAGTGAATTTGGTGATTGAGATTGAATTTTCTTATTTTTTGTCAAATATCTTGGATTTAGTTCTGTGTTGATAGGTCCAAGCCTTTAGCTCAGGAATCCAAGCCATTTCTAAGCCAAAAGGCTTGGGTTTTGAATTCAAACAAACAATAACATGTACACACTATATCACGTATATAGTACTTTAACTCTATAGGAAAAAACAACAAGGATATATTAGAAATGGTAAAAGGCAGAAGTGTGGGACTTTCAAATATTAAACAACTAAAGTGCACATGTGGTATAATGTGCACACGTAATAATGAATGCATGTTATAGGATAAATAAAATCATTGTAGTGTGTAGAATGAAAAATGGTGATGAATTATAAGGTGGGGTAAACAATTTATTAAAATAATTATAGCTTAACATTTATATTATTATATTTATATTCCTTACACTTTAAATTTATTTTAGTAAATATAAGAAACTAGGGTCACTCTTTATCTGATGAATTTGGCCTCACATTTGCATGCCTTACAATGTGTCCAAACCAAATCTTCATACACATAATAAACTTAACTATAATTTATCTTCAAGGTATTTTGAATCAATTTAACATATTTCCAATTTGGTACTTTTTATATTTAGTATATCTCAATTTTATAATTTGGAATATTCATTTATCTAATTTTGCAGTTAATTGGCCTACTAAATATTAATTTATCACACTTTTTCTTAAGCTACTTCTATATTTTTAACTTTATTCCCTTACTTTTCAATTTATGGTTAAAAAATTAGGCTTAGGCATTGATTTGTTATGAACCAAATACAATCGACAATCCTTTATCCTGTGATCAGTATCTTGACAATAAAAACAAGTGTTGGGCATGTTGTTATGTAACACACATTGAGAATGATGAGAATCACCAAAATAGATATCAACAAACTCCTTAAGGTCGTTTGATAATCAACTTCAACACAGACTCTTTTTTTAGGATAGACTAAATAAAACTAGGCAAATTCATGGAAAACTACATGACCAATGGAGGATGTAATTTTGTTGATGAAGTGTCAAGATGGTAGTGGTAAACTAAGAAAATCGACCCATATTGGGAATTTAAGAACAATGTGCTCAGATACTATAAAATCCATTATCCAAGGTTAAAAAACCATAAGGGAGTTGTGATCATACCAGGTGGTAGATTTAATCAAAATCACTCTTGCATGGGTAGGATCAGCAAAATGCAAAAAACTATTCCCTTGGTCATATTTTAAATACTTTCAAGCTTCGTGCCATGATCATTCATAATAGATTAAATACAAACTTTGAACATATTTTTAGAGGGAATGTAACCAAAAAAATAGTACAAAGCTAGAATCATAAATACCAACTAACTACCCTTTTATTATGAATAATAAATATATGGATAACTACCAATTAAAAAACTATAACAACTTAGAAAAACTTTTATTAAAATAATCTAAATATAAAATGATTTAAACAACTAAGACTCCCTAACTTTGAGAATAAAAATAATAAATAATAAATAAATCTAGCTTAGACCTAGATGAAACATGGTAACCTATTTATTGACATGGATTCCTTCCCTTAAATTTGAATAATAAAGTATTCAAGTATTGTTTTTATAAAATTATAAATACAACTGAGATATGCCTTTATACAATGGTGCTAGTGCCAAGTCCTTATGGGAGATTGGTAAGTAAAGAGAATAAAGAGAAATAAGAGTGTAAATAACTAAACAAAAAGAAAAGAGATGAAAAAGGATATACACTTTAAAAATAAAAGATTTAAATACCAAATTCATGTTTTAATGGCTATCATATTTGGAAGGATATTTGACAAGGTCTAAAAGAATGTCATAGATGTCTAAGTAGACCACTTTCATGGAAAGAAGGTGAGCTTGTAAGTTTGAGATGATTATCATCGATTTTGTGTTTGGTTGCATTTGTCACAATAAAATAACTTCTTCAATAGTGACTCTGACATGAAAAACATTCTAAGAAGGGGCAAGCATCCTATTGGGGAATCCCTATTATAACCAATGTGCATGAGCTAAGTTTGTACATCTCCTGGTTTACAAAATATTTTCAAAAGTTATTATTACATAGCCACTAAAAATTATATACTAAATCATAACTATATAAAATTGTTGTAGATTTTGAGCAAAAAATATGTATATTGTGCCATGTTAAATAGTTTCTTTCTTGTGGGAAGATATGATTACTTTGTTATAAAATCATTAGTCCCTGTAATGACCATGAATATGGATTCTTCAATCAGGTTGGATGACTTTTCTACTCTTACCATGTTTTTCAAGTAGGCCTTATATTTTTAAAATAATTCTAGTTGTTTCCACATGGCATAAACAGTCTGTGAAATATATAAGACATTTTATTTTATCAGTGATCTTAAAATTCAATGAACTTCTTGAATATGTAAAATTTAAGGACTATCACATACAAATATAGTGGTAGTAAGATTATCGTATCTGAATCCAAAAGTAACAAAGCTTAGCCCTATGAGAAGGTCTTGAGTACTTAACATAGGGTTTAAAAATGATGGCACCATCTCCTTCACCCCCAACCCTGTAGCTATAACTCCATTTTTTTCTAATAAATGTGGATCACCATGATAGATTTAAGTTGATTATATTTAACCATTAGTGTCTTCCAATTAAGAAACACTCTCATAATATTAATACAACAATATTATTGAGAACAAATCAAATAAGCTAATATTATAGGTGCAATATTAATAAAAATAAAGTAAAAAAATACAAATTTACAATATATTAAAATGGAGGGCAAGGTCGAATAAATAACCCTCATTTAAATTTCATATGTCAAATCACTACCATTGACGTTTCTATTTTTAAAATAAACTTAAAAGTAGAAAATCTATGCTTCACACCCTCATATTAAAAATATTTTGATATCTTCTATGATTACCAAAATTGTTACACAACTGCACAAAAAATGAGGATATTTCATTTCCATTAAATCAAATTGAGGATACCTAGTTCTTCATGAACCAAGATTAAAACACATTTACAAAATTTACTCAAAAAAACAAGATTAGGGAATAGGATCCAATAATTTTACATGCATGTCTATCCAAAATCATTAACATCTTTTAGTTTAAAACTGACTTCAACCATTAAATCTCTAATAAGAAAACTGAAGAAAACACATCATCTACCCATAATCTTTTTTTTTTGTTTGGTCTACCACAACTTTACATTTTAGGCTATTGGAGTAGAATCCCAACTGACTCTCTATCTATAACTTTCATGCATGGAATGCTTCACATAATGGACACAAACAAGGGTTAATTCAGCTCAACACTTCCAATAAAAAGACTCCACATTATTGTAATTATGGTGATAATATGTTTATAAGACTAACCTTGTCTAGGCTTTAAATAAATCATTTAAAATGATGCTAGAATCCATAACCACTTCAATAAGGTCCCTTACCTTCCACCCACAACTTATTATCACATATTTTTTTCATTTCTAAAACTTAAAATGCCACTACAATTTCAAAATTAGTCATTTACCTCTTTATGGCCTATGGTCACACTAAGATCTTCCACTTTACTAGGATCTTTCACTTCAAACTTACTCCATAGATTAACAAAGGCAATAGTGGAATGAAGAGTTGTGATATTCAAGCCATCGGTGATTGCAAATTTCAAGTAGGCCAAAGACATGCTTTTGATGTTATTGTATATATTTTTTATGCAACGATGTTTGTCTATGTACCATGCCTACTGGACAATGGTTTTGTATGAGAAATATGAAGAAACCTAATAGAAGATCCATAAATTATTTACCATCTTTTGTATATATTACATGTCCCTATTTTCTATCTATCACAAGTTTGATGCTTATATAAGCTTTTGTTGAAGATGAGGCTTCCATGACATGTATGTGTCATAATGCAAGCAGATCATAACTATAGTTCCTCAACCTTGAGCTTGTATATGACTATAAATCAATTATATCAGAATCCATTTGTTCAAAATTTTATCAAAGTCAATTTTTATGAATAATGTTGTGGAAGAAACATTTATTTTTTCACATCATCATATCAATTTTTCAATTTTTTTGTGTCAAAATATTTATTTAGATTTGGATGGGAGGTAGGGTGAGAACCTAGGTACTAGATAGCTAAGAATGTACATTATTAATTCTATAAACAAATACAACATTAAATGGTAGATCAGTCTTAGTTTGTACAAACACCTCCTCTGCCTACCATGCCATTAATGCACAGTCTTGATCCAAGTAAAATGACCCATAACATCTAAAAAATCTAGCCAATTATCTTTAAATAAATATTATTATTTTATTCACACCATTAAAAAATTGATATTTGACTTTACAAAAGACTTATATTATGTCTTTGACCTCTAATCGATGAAATCTAATTGACCACTTCACTCAATAATTATTCCAAATTAAACACAAATGATTCCTAGTGTATCCCTCTGAGACTAATAAGGATCACGTTTCTTGTGGTAATTTTTAATAAAGAAAATTGATAATATTTTAACAAAAAAACATAGTTATTTTTAAAGCTTTAATGTTTTCATGGTTACCTATTTTGGGGTGCTTTTGTGCATTGGTGAAAATATTTCCTATAATTAAAATGTGTTTATTAATTCAAACTATATATGTGTAATCTAAATCAAGCCATTCTAAAATTGACAATAAATATGATGATCTTCAAATCTACCCATTAAAAAATCATTAATGTGTCCTAAAAATACTCATAATGAATAAAAACATTGAAACTTAATAGAAAATAACAATGGTTAAATGGTTGTTCCATGTTTCATTGATGGACAACTAGTTTCTTGTTTGGTGTTCAGTTGGACTATGGGAAGTGGGTCGAGTAGGACTAGTTTGAGGAAAAAAAATTTGGATCGAGCCTTAGGTTTTGTTCTTTTTGGGTTTCTAGGATTTCCTTAAATATGTTTTATAGTTTCTGCCAATTTCTTTTAGGATCTTTCAAATTAGCATGGTTGGATCTGGTTCTTTTTTTACCTTTTCAAGTATAGCTCTAAGTTAATGTTCATTATATTTTTTTGGGAGCTTGTTCCATTCAGGTTTGAGGGATCTTGTTAAAACCCTTAGATGATGAGTTTAGTAGACTATCATTCATTTATTTTGTTCCATTTTTAGGTTCATTTCTCTACTTAAGCTCAAGTTTCTTGAAGTCATTATCCTTCGATAAGCTAAATCTAGTTTGTTGTGTTTCAACTATGTTTTTGTTGTGTGGGCTTTCACAACCTATTTAAGAGAGCATTCATTTATATATTTTTTTTCTTTAGTTTATTTAATTTATGGAAAAGTCAACATCCTCAATTTTAACCTTAATAAAAATAATGATAACAATCTCTAAATTATACCAGTCCATTAAGCTAAATTTATATTTTGATTTTGCGTGATATTTTAGGTTTATATCAAATAAATACTGCAACCAAGGTCCATATCCTCTTATATTAAAATAGGATTAATTCAAATTTTGTTGGCATTGTGTTTCTCAATAATCCTTCAATCTTTCTAATATCACCTATTCTACATAAAATTCAGATGGAAATCAAGCTTACTGTACTTTAACCAAGTAGAAATAAATTGTTTAATATTAACCCACATTTCAAATAGTAAACATTAATGATTTTAAAAATAATAAAATAACACTAACTTTAATACCACTAATTAAAAATTTTGAAAGACACTTTTTGCAATGTGATTGAAAATTTAATTGAAAGGAATGGACAAATGTATAAGACACATCAAATTTTTTTTTTTTTTTAAAAATCAAGTGGGTTGTAGTCCAATGGTGAGGATGATGGTGTAAGAGGTGTTGCCTTGCCAATCACCAAGGTATAAATCCTAAGAGATACAAAAAATGGATGAGGTCAGGATCATGTCCTAGGCAAATTTGATGGAATAGATACCCCTCAATTCTTGGCACTAAGCAAAAGAAGCATTCTATAGACCTAATCTATGTAAAAGTAGGGTTTCAAACCAAAAAAATGAAATGAAAAAAAAAATATATTTTTAATTCAAAACATAGAAACATAAATGGACACCAAAAGAACAAATTTATGTGCCTAGAATCACAGACTTTCTTAGACCTATTTGCTTTAAACTAATATCATAGCATAATGGGTATTAGATAACTTCTTGCTTATTATGGTGCATTTATGTGGGTCATCCTTGGATATACATAATGGATATATAATATGTTTAAAATTTTGATATAAAACATAAAATTTATCATACTAAAACATAAACACACTGAAATTCCAAATAGACAAATGATGATGGAAGAAATATGTAAAATATGAAGTCAACCAAAAAAACTTGAAATGATCTAAAACTCAATAAGATTTTACTTATTTATTATCTTATGGTTTGACCCTATCATTCTGATGACCCAAGCCTCCTATATAGCACATAGAGTTTAAAATATAATACATATTTTTCACTATCAGTTTCAAATGGGTGTACATGTTTTTTAACATTCTAGAGATTGTTGGCCATAGAGGGACACTATCATCGATGGTAGTTTTGAGATCCTTATTATGTGTTCAATCACCAAAAGTCATCTAAATTTAAAATTATTTTAAACTTATGGGTTGGCCTATTTATCTTATTGAACCCTACCATGAGATATTTTAAAAAGGTGTGGTATAAATACAAGTCCAATCCTTCTCATTATTCATCTATAAAATACCAAGTAAACACCTACAAAGGCTCATTTCATCAATCACACAATTGAGTTATTCTAATCTATTCACCTTTATTTCTTTATTAGTCATAGGAGTAGTCATACAAAAAAATTAAACATTCAAAGAACAACTCCTGAGCAATATTTATTAAGTTATAAGCTAGATCACTATATACATCTTCATATAGTATATTGCACCCTTGTACACACACACTCCTACACATAGGGGATAACTACATAAGTTTGAGGCTCTCCTTGGAGTATTAGCTATGTAGAGAAAGCTAAGTGATATATGGGTCATTGAGGTCAACTTGACATCGTGATCCCACTAACCCATTTTAAAAAAAAATCATTTTAAGAGTGAAGAAGAGTAAAGAGATAGATTTTGATTAATAAGAAGATAGTGATATCATGTATTGTAGATCTGAATACATCATGCAAAAAGTGATATAAAACTCATAATAGTGAAGTTGGTTACACTTAAATCTAGTGGATATTTTGTACAAGGTAATAGCATTCCAACACAGACACCTGCATTGACGGTAGTGTCCAAAGGTGATGGTAGTATCCATCGTTACAAAAATAATATTTTTAAAATTAGATGACTATCATAAAATCTTGATCATGTACACTTATATATATGTCCAACCCAAATCTACTTGCATAGAGTAAACTTAGCTAAGTATAATTTTTTTTTGGTACTACAAATCAATTAAACATCTTTTAAATTTGGTACTTTCTATATATAACATCTCTTAGTTTTGTATTCAGATTATTCATTTATCTAAGTTTGCATTTAATTTACCTGTTATATATTTGTCTATCATATTTGTGCTTAAGCTACTTCTATATTCTTAACCCTATTCCCTTATTTTTTAATTTAGGGTTAAACAAGTAGGCTTAGGCATCGGCTTGTTGCGAGGCAAATATAAAGAACAATCCTTTATCTTGTGATTATTAGTTTGATTAAAAAAAAATAAGTGTTAGGCATGTTGATATACAAGGCACATTGAGAATGAAGAGAATCACCAACCTAGATATCAACAAACTCCTTAAAGTATTTTGATAATTCAACTTTAACGCAAACCCTTTTCTAGGGATGGGCTAAATAAAACTGGATAGGTTCATAGAAAACTACACAACTAATGGAGGATACGATTTGGTTGATGAAGCACCAACAAGGTAGTGGTAAATTGAGAAACTTGACCCATATTGGAACTTTAAGAGTAGTGTGTTTAGATACTACAAAATCTCTTATTCAACGCAAAAGAACCATAAGAGAGTTACAAACATACGAGGTGGTAGATTTATCCATAATGATTCTTGCATGGACATGGTCAGCAAAACGTCACAAAAATAAACTTTTAGTCATATTTTAGACAATTTCAAACTTGTTCCTTTATCAATCCAAATAAATTGAACTCAAAATTCAAACATCTTTTCAAGAAAAACACAACCAACAAAATAATATAAATTTAAAATCATAAATACCAATTAACTACTTTTATTGTGAATAATAATTATATAAATAAATAAATTAAAAAAAAAACTAACTAAACTTTTATTAAAATAATCTAAATACAAAATGAATTAAACAACTAAGATTCTGTAACTTTGAGAATACGAATAATAAATAATAAATAAATCCTGCTTAGACCTAGACGAAACATGGTAACCCATTTATTGACATGGATTCCTTTCCTTAAATTACAATAATTAAGTATTTAAGTATTGTTTTTGCAAACTTATAAATACAACTGAGATACACCTTTCAAATAAAGAGCTCGTTTCTTGTGGCAATTATTGAAAAAGAAAATTAACAATTTTTTTTTTATAAAAAAAAGCGCATTCATTGTTAAAGCTTTAATGTTTTCGCGGTTAACTATTTTTGGTGCTTGCTTTTGTTTTGTTGTACCATAAAAATGAAAATGTTTTTATATAATTTTCTAAGTGATTTCTAACTGGGAACCTTAATACATTTTAAATTTGGGTGTACCGGTTAAGTTCTTCCTTATAATTGAAATATGTTTATCAATTCAAATTATTCATGCTTAAATTAAATTAGGCTATTTTAAAATTGATAATAAATAAAATCTTCAAATCTACTTATTTTAAAATCTACAATGTGTTCAACAAATATTTATATTAAAACAAAACTTTGAAATATAAAAGAAATAACAATGATAACAATATTTAAATTATATGTTCATAAAGATAAATTTATATTGTCATTTTATGCCAGATTTTAGGTTTATATCAAATCGCTACTGCCACCAAGCTCCATATCCTCTTGTATGAAAATAGAGGTGGCGATAATATTAAAACTCTCCTTAAATTTTTTTTCATTTTAAAGTAAACGCAGCACTAAGATTAATATTGCTATTTAAAAGAAGCAAAATTATGGTAATAATGAATCATTTTCATAAAAATTACATCCCTTCATTATTACAATTTAAAAGGTAAAAATATGAATCTCTCTTTCATTAAAAATCAACTATTAAATAAAATATATATTTAATCCCCCCAATTACCATCATAGCATCTATTACAACTTCAATAACTTAAATTTAATAGTAGTACCTTACAACATCTATTACAATTAGGAGGTTTTCTTGTTTTAGCAGCGCCAAGTTTTATGCAAAAAAAACGTTGAAGTTATAGACCAGTTTCAACAAGTTAAAGATCAAGTATTGAAATTTCAGTCACACAACAAACTTAGCTAAGGTAGTGTTGTTTTACACCTCATGTAATGTTGTTTGAGCAGCGTTTTAAACTTAAATTATATAATGTTTTCAGCTTTTTGCTCAACTATTGTAACACTGTTTAGCAGCTCTTATATTCTTTTTCCAACTACCTATTAATAATAACTTCATTATATTGTAACCCTTTATTTCAATTAAAAAAAAAATCAAACCATCATATCTATTACAACTTCAATTTAATAGTACTACTACAACTTCTCGTAGAGTAATTCAAATTTCGTTGATGTCATGTTTCAATTAATTTATCCATGCATTTCAAAAAATATTCCTTCAACCATTCATTTCAAAAATATTCCTTCAATCTTTACAATACTTCTTATTCTCAATAGAATTCGTATAAGATAGAAACAAAATGTTTACCCATTTCTAACAGTAAACATTAATGATTTTAAAAACAACAGCACTAAATTTAATACCACTGGTTAAAAATTCGAAAGACACCGTTTTTTTTCAATATGATTAAAATTTTTAATGGAAAAGAATGCACAAATGTATAAGACATGTCAAATCAAAAAATTATATATATATATATATATATATATATAAACACACAAAAACGGAAATGGACACCAAAAGAATAAATTTGGGGCTGGAATCACACACTTGCATCTGAAATCATCAAAAGAAATCAAAGCGCACCAGTTATTAGATAAGTTCTTTCTTATCGTGGTGTATTTATGTGAGACATCTTTGGACTGTAAATCATGTTAATATACACAATGTATATATGTGGTTTTAAATTTTGATATAAAAAATCAAATTTTTTTAATACTTAAAACATAAACACATTGAAATTCCAAATATACAAATGATGATAGAAAAAATATTTAAAATCTGAAATCAACCAGAAAAAAACTAACCTGAAACCAGCTGTTTCTCTCCTCCGTAGTTTAGATCCCTCAATGAATTAAACATTTATATTTTTATTTTTATGTAGAATTAAGCCATCAAACAAACAAGGTGGTGCACACAATATATATGTAAAATCCAGCACAATGCTCTCATTCTATTTTAATCTACATATTTATATATAAATTCATTCCATCCGCATGATTGAAGATAGTAGTTTACTTATTTATTTCATGCGACTTTAAAGTCTGGTGTTTGTAAAAATGCTTTTAACGTTTCTGTACTTCACTTCACATAATTCCTTTCTAGTACTAAACCTATTAGTAAGGCTTGGAAAGTCATTATTTAGTTCATTTATTTACTAAGATTATTTACAAATTTAACATGGGTATATGGTTCAGAAATAAAAACAAAACTATAAAATCATTAAGTTGTCAAAATGATTGGCCCATACATCATGAATATATTATAAAAGGAATAAATTTTAAACTATAAGGGTAAAGGAGTGCACAACATGGAATCTCACTCATCTAATTTAGAGATAGACTCCAAGTTAATTAGGTGATCAACCTGAGGTATACGGTCCCATCGAGTTTTTGTATTGTTTATTCCAATATAACATTTTCTATCTCTTAGGATTCGGCTCATTGTTAATGTAATTATAGTCATTAATTTTTATTTAAACACTATTGAAGACCTATGGAAAGGGAGATGCATAATGTCAAATGTGTAAACTTATCCAAGATGACCAATAGGGCCCATTCCCATCACTTAGTGGGTGAAGGTGAATGCTTTCACAAAGGTGGTGACCAACTAGCATGGCTATGAGACTATCCACGAGATGGGATATGGTTGTGCCCCCTTCCATTGTCTCTTGCTACCCTCACCCACCCCACAAAGTTCAATCTCTTTGTATAAAAATTCACAAAAAATTATTAGAACACATGCCACAATGCATGGTGCACTAACATAATGATCTAACAAGGTCTTGGAATTGGCAACTCGTACAAGGAATTTGTTTTCTTGAACTTTGAAATGGATGAACACATTAGTATTCACCATAACCTCTTTGTCAACATAGTGAACTACCTATCTTTTGTTAAATTAGAGAAAAAACAAAGTTCATTTCTTTTCAGATTAAAAAAAACCACTGAAATTTTGTATGCCAAATATTCATGAATTTTGCTAAAAATTCCAACCAATCTCTCATCAAAATAACTTGAAATATAAACATGCAGAAGTTGAAGAGTTGAAGTTTTTATGAATCTAAACCTATAGATGTTGGGTTTTAATTTAAAAAATCAAAATTAATGTCTAACTCACTCAAATTTTCACAAAAGGGCCCTTTCAGGTGAAGGACACCTAAAATATTTAGGTGATTTGAAAAGGAAAAATATCACCCATGTGACTCTTCATTGGCTATATTCATGATAACTTCATGGAGATATTTATAGAAAATAGCGCACCACATGGCATGATAATCTTTAAAGAGTTTGTAAGGCACCACCCCAATGCAATGTTGAAGAACAGGTTATCTTTCCCAGAAGAAAACTTTTGATCTTTGAAAACTTTCATGTTATGGGGAGTAAATTCTTGCACAATTTGAGTAAATTCATTAAGATGTTTATTGGATTTGCTAATGTATTTAATTTGATACAAGGTTTGTTTGCCCTGAAGTATATGAAATAACCATATAAAAACCTTATCATCAACTTTAAGCCAATAAATGACATTGATTTGAGATTCCAAATATTTGTAAATTTAATTCAATGACAAAGTTGAGGAACAAAAGCTCAAGAGGCTTATAAAATGGATTTAATTACAATGTCCTAGTGTCTTACCTTAGATAGTATAGTGGAGTACGATTTGTGCCATATGCGAGTAAGCTAGCAGGCATATGTATGTTAAAAATGAGAAGTGCAAGTGACATCATCAAATCAACATTATATGATTATGCCAAAGTCATTTGTATTGAGAGGAACACTCTTAAGATTCATCCATAGATCTTTTGGTGCCATTATTATCACTCCTGATAGTTGGTATTCACTACAAGTTGTTGGTCAACTCTATCAGCGTCAATTGGCCCCATCGCCACTAGTTAGCCTAATCACTACTAGTAGACTGCAGGTGAATCTTGACTGCATAGTTCAGTCACCTAACTATATTATGCAAGCTCCTAGCTACATTATATAGCTAGATGACTACATGGAGCCATCAAATAACCACATTATTTTGCTCGATTGCATTATGCAATCGCTCGATTACATTGTGTATTCAGGTGACTACATGATGTTGTCAAATGACTGAATGATGCCATTAGGTGACATGTTATGGTCATATAAAAGTATCATGAAATTAGGAGATTTCATAATGTAGTTGGGTGATTGCAATATGATACTATCAAGCAATATGCTATAGTCACTCAACTACATTATGTAGCCAGACAACTGCATGATGTCATCAAATGACTGTATTTGATTCAACATCCTATTTTTGATTTGGTGGCTATATAATCCTATGGTAACTGTGGATTCAATCATTGATTAAAATATATTCAATTCTAATATTTATGTCTGAGCTTATAACAATGTCATCTGACACCTAATTGTTATCATCTAGAACTTGGTTATTATCGCCTGACTATTGGTTTAATATGCTCAAGGAATGAATACCATCAAGGTAAAAAATTTAATATATATTATATATTTAATATTATCTATTTAATACTATGGTCTAGAGTAAGAGGGTGTGTTGGAAGTAGTGTCCAAGCCACATCTACTCTATCCCACTATCTATCCTCGCCAAGATGTCAACCATTGTGGAGGACCTCAATGTCTACCAGCTCCAGCTATCAAAAAATATACAACACTTAATTTGACATCCTATTTTTTATTTTTGTGGATATATAATCCTATAGTAACTATGGACACATACATTGATGACAATATATTCAATTCTAACATTTATGTTTGAGCTTATAACAATGTCATCTAACACCTGATTGTTGTCATCTAGCACCTGGTTGTAGTCGCCCAAATGTTTGTTTAATGTACTTGAAGAATGAATACCATCAAGGTAGAAATTTTAATAAATTATATATATAAGAGTATCTATTTAATCTAGTGGTCTAGAGTGAGGGGGTGTGTTAGAACTAGTGGATAAGCCACATCTACTCTAGCCCATTATCTATATTCACCAAACTATCAACCACCGTGGAGGACCTCAACATCTACTAGCACCAGATGTTAACCAACTTTCAAAATTTAATTTTACATCCTATTTTTGATTTGTGTGGCTATATAATCCTATAATAATTATGGATGCATGCATTGATTAAAAAATATTTAATTCCAACATTTATGTCTGAGCTTATAACAATGTTTGATAAATTTTTTACACATGTCACAAGGCATCAAAAGATTCATGGATGAATTTTAGGTGCCTTCATGTTAATAGAAACACTCCCTATTAGGACATATTATCATGAAACAAATGAGCATATTGGTTTTATGTGTTTTTGACACATAACACATAGTACTAACAAGCCTTTATCAGTCTCCATTATTTTATTCAAGGATTTTGTGTAGT
This sequence comes from Torreya grandis, assembly GCA_037957365.1. NCBI lineage: Eukaryota > Viridiplantae > Streptophyta > Pinopsida > Cupressales > Taxaceae > Torreya > Torreya grandis. The sequence goes on from JARHVA010000183.1 coordinate 2,086,729, forward strand.
TCTACGTTTACAACAAATTTATAATTATGATAAATTTATTTTAGGTGAAGTGCTCTCTCTATATTTGACATGGCATGGGAGAAAATAGAGATAAAGAAGATAGAGAAAAGGGTGGCTGGGCATGTCACTTTTTCCAAGTAGAGGAAGGTTTTAGTGAAAAAAGTGCAGGAATTCTCTATTCTATGTGAAGTATATGTAGGCCTTTTCATATTTTTTGCAATAGGAAAGTTCTTTTAATTACCTATTGATATTGTTTGGTGATGAAACTCTATATCCAAATTATACTCTAAATAATATGCATCATTGTGTCAGGTCGTGGAAGGCTTGTAATAGAGCCTAAGATTTCTTAACTTCCCTTCTTCCTGAGGCCAGATGTCTTAGATATTGTCCATTGAAAGGAGTAGTCTCCTTCCAAACCACAGTAAAAATCACCATTTACTTCTGTCATTTGCATGTCCATTTGAAAACAATCACATCAAATATTGAAATCATAGCTTCAAAATAAAAATTTATACATTGTCAAAGTAAAATTAAATTAAAAAAAGGTATAAATGGTAGTATAAAATATCCACAATTTTCACATAACCAAACTATAGAATTTAGATCTAAATCTTCCCTAAAAATGTGTACTTGCAAGGTTGTGCAGATGACCTTTTTTTTTTTTTGAGCTTTATAATAGTATGAGGCATCCATGTGTCCTCAAATAGACTACATGTGCCTTGTTACTGACAATTGATACATATAATGTAGTGCATTTTTAATGTGTAGTGCCACTATAATTCAATGTGTAAAAACATGACCAAACCAACATTGACGTAACAAAAAAAAAATTATTTATCATATGGATATGTATGCATATAATAAATAGGTACAATAAAACCAAAATTGATAAAACAAAAAAATATTTTATTTCTCACATGAATATGTATGCATATAAGATAGGTTATAATATGATGTGTAGTGGATTTGATGTGGAAAATGGATATGCCAATATTGTAATTTCAAATCTCACCATAGTAAAGTTAATTATACTGACCACTGATGTGTAACATGGTCCCAAACTACATCCAATGTGTAACTTGAATAAATATTTCAATGTCAATGACATGAGGACAAGACATTGAGGTCATATAGCCTATCTTGTATCTTCCATTAGTCTATGTTGGCAATATATTGACACCTAGAGTAATTTCACCTAGGTTAAGTACATATTGGAATTCCGTGCTTGTACCCTTGGAATAAAAAATAGGTACAATTGTATGTTGTCTTTGTAAGCATCTTATTTATCCCTGTTATTAAAAAAATATAAAATCTAAGGGAACACTAGTCATGGAAATAAATTTTAGAAAAAATTATTAAAATAAATATCATAATATTTTTGCTTAATGCTTCATCACAAAAAATTATATGGAGTCCATTATCATGGGCTTGGAATCATATGAAGCAGCCATGTGTCCTCAAATAGACTACATGCACCTTGTTGCTGATAACTACTACAAATAATAATGTATGTTTGTTTATGTGTAGGGCCACTTTAATTAAATATTTAGAAACATGACCAAACCAAAATTGACGCAAATATATATATATATATATATATATATATATATATATATATATATATATATATATATATATATATATATATATATATATATCAAATGGATATGTATGCATATAATATTTAGGTACAATTAATATTAATATAATAAAACCAAAATTGACACAACAAAAAAATATTTTATTTATCATACAAATATGTATGCATATAAGATAGGCTATAATATGACGTGTAGCATATTTGATGTAGAAAATGGATATGTAAATATTGTAATGTCAAATCTTACCATAGTAGATTTAATTATACCTACCACTAACATGTCATGTGGTCCCAAACTACATCCGATGTGCAACTAAATAAACATTGAAATGCCAATAACATGGGGATAAGACATTGAGGTCCTATAAACTATTTTGTTGCTTCCATTAGTCCATGTTGGCGATATATTTACACCTAGAGTAATTACATTAGGGTTATGTATATATGGGAATGCCATACTCGTACCCTTGGAAGAAAAAATAGCTACAATTGGATGTTGTCTTTCTAAGCATCTTATTTATCCATGCTAGCAATAAAACATAAAATCTAAGGGAGCACTAGTCAGGGAAAATATGTTTTAGAAAAAATATTAAAATAAATATCATAATATTTTTGCTTAATTCTTCATTACAAAAAATGAGATGGAGTAAGTTTTTATGGGATTGGAATTGTGTGAGGTAGCCATGTGTCCTCAAATAGATTGCACACACCTTTTTGTTGATAACTACCACATATAATGTAGTACATTGTTTATGTGTAGGGCCACTTTAATTCAATATTTAGAAACATGACCAAACCAAAATTGACACAAATAAATATATTTTATTTCTCATATAGATATGCATGCATATAATATTTAGGTAAAATTAATATTAATATAATAAAACCAAAATTGATGTAACAAAAAATATTTTATTTCTTACACGGATATGTATGCATACAAGATATGTTGTAATATGAGATGTAGTAGATTTGATGCATAAAATGGATATGCCAATATTGTAATGTCAAATATTACCACAATAAAGTCAATTATATCTACCACTAACGTGTAACATGGTCCCAAACTACATACAATGTGCAAATTGAATAAACATTGTAAGTGGGGACAAGACATTGACATCCTATAGTCTATCTTGTAGCTTTTGTTAATCCATGTTGGCAATATATTGACACCTAGAGTAACTACATTAGGTTTAAGTACATATGGTAATTCCAAACTCGTACCTTTAGAAGAAAAAATAGATACAATTAGATGTTGTCTATGTAAACATCTTATTTATCCCTGCTAGCAAAAAAACCATAAAATGTAAAGGAGCACTAATTAGGGAAAATATGTTTTAGAAAAAATATTAAAATAAATATCATATTTTTTTCTTAACACTTCATTACAAAAAATGATATGGAGTTAATTTTCATGGGTTTAAAATGAGGTGTGACTACTGATTTACACTCGTCACTTTACAAAACTTCACTTTACCAATATATAATATATAATATAATTACTTAATAAATATTATATAACTATTATTTGTAATATAATATATTATAGTAAATATATGTTATATTATTAAATAAATATTTTATATTATATAATAATATGTTCTTAAATTAATATATTATAATATTATAATTTTTTAAATTAAAAAACTAAATGTATGTATGTATGTATGTATGTATAATCCATCATACCACCATAGCGTTAGGAGAAAGTATGCAAAAATTAGTGTGGATTTGAACCCAACTCCACCATAAAACTTAAAATTTTTAGTGCTTGTACTCTTAGTGGTGATTTTACCTTTTCTCCATTCACCAAATAAAGAGAAATGTTCACTATTGTTACAAATACAATCATTTTTGTTGGTGTTATTGAGAGAGATAATGGAAAAATATTGTTAATATTTGTATACATATCTATTTTTATATGGCAACCTACATCCATATTTATTTGTATATGGTAGTTTCATCTCACCTTGAATTCTTTCACCACATTCATGTATTGTATGGTCTTTCCCTTATCTACCACTTCTTTATATCTCAAGATCATAGTGAAACATGATGTGTCATCCATGCACAACTCATTGTCACACCATATGAAGTAACCCACTACCTCATTTTCCACCATCACCTCCATTAAAAATATAAGATTATTTTTAGTTAATGTTTCATGCACAAAAAGTGAAACAATTCCCAGGGTCATTAGTATCACATGAAGTACTCTAACTAGTTTACACTTTCACTTACAAGACCCCACTTTACCAAAAAATATATTTTATCCCTTTTCATGTAACGTTGCACCTTTAGGGAAACTGCTACTATTAGTTTTCACCTTCAAATGTAGTATAGTGTTAGAATTTTCTAAATATACATGAGGATGGGACCATGTTATAATAGCTAGCAATTGCATGAAGGCACTGATAGTATCAAGCATGTAAAAACATATGTGGCTAGACTGGGGCACACCTTTCCTTCCCATTCCCCATTCCTTTCATTCATTGTTACATCTATGTTTGTTTACATAAAGGAAATTAGATTGGACCAAAATTATTTTAGGATGTGGACTGAATTATATATCATGGAAAGTAACATTGACGCCCACCCCCAATCATCATTTCTTTTTAGACAAATCTATTATGTTTCAAACTTTATGTTCATGGCTTTGGCATTATTGAATTTTTTGATGTTGGCTTGAACCTTAGGAAATCCCATGGACACTAAAATAAATAAATTGGCTCAATACTTAGGAATTTTCATTGGTTTTTTTAACATTCATAGAAGGAAAAAATGCTTCAATTCAAAGAAGTGACAAGAACCCACAAGGGAGTCATATCCCCATCTTATCCATAATTACATGGGGTGATATTCAATGGATTAAGTAACACTAAGGCACTATAATGTGATTTATCTTCATACTTTGCTTAAATGTGGTCATTTGGTCTTAGTGGGTGTCATTGGAAAAACCAATTGTGCACACTAGTCGATATCATGTCAAGTATGTTGGTAGGTTTGGTTTTTATCTAAAAGTTGTATGCATTAGAGACTTGTTTCTCTCATTTGACTTGGCCCGACTAGTAGTTTCATTTTGGTGTATTATGCTAGCATTTATTTATAACTTATGATTACTTCTTATAAATATCTTAAAAGCCTTTTTGGAAAGGCATGAAACTTATAGCACTAGTAATAATATTTTAAAATTAATACGGTATTAAGATGTACCCAACACTAACTAGAGGTTTGGTGGATTAATTATTTTAAGTGTTTATTTATTTCACTAAGTTAATGACTAAGAAGTCTTTTATACAAATCAATCTTGATATCGAGTTGACTTTGGCTCATGGAATGATTTGCATGGAAATGTATAAGTTCATGATTAAAGTGATTAAGACATTAGTATAGATCAAGAGCCTAAATCATTGTAAAAATATGTGGTCAAGCCATGACCTAATTAGGTCAAAAAGAATTATGAAAAAGGAGTTTATGTGCTTAGATTTGGTTGCTCAAGGGATTGGTAGTAAGCCATGACATGGGAACCCTAGCAACTAGGAAACATAAAGGATGGAAGCCATTTCTAGGATATTAACTTATTTTGACATGTTGTGAGGAAGACTTTAGTGAACCGCATCATGGTAGTCTTTTATCTTTATATCTCGCATTAAAAAGGAATGTTGGGAGAGACGAAACTCGAGATGGGAAGCTTGAGGAAAGGAATCAAGGAAGAAGGTGAGAGTTGGACCCTAGTTTCTAGTCACATGCATGTTATTTATCCCTCCTTGTTAAGCTTTTATCCATTAGTTTCTTGTAATAATCATGACATGTTCTATGAGTTTCTATTTGTGTGCAGACCCATATACACATACTTAGGTATGCATATACAATTATATACTTGCACTTAGATTAAAATGCAGACAAGTAAGATTTTATCCATTATTTTTTTATTTGCCTAACCTCCTTTCATGGAGAAATGCCCTTGCATGGTTATAAGGATGCTAGTATTTTGCATTGACTAATGTATATTAGGAATTTGAAAAATAAAAAACCTCAATTAATACACTGAGAACTTACTCTGTGTATTGGGTTGTTGTTGAGTACTCAGTAATAGTTATCTTTATCTTATTTCATATTTTAATGCAATATTAGAATAATCTCTGGTGCATAAATTATTTCATTTTTATCTTGTTGATTAACCTCCTTCTATCAAGGTATGATATTTCATGAATAAAAAGGAGTGTGAAATGAAATTTTTGATAGTTCATTTGACATGCTTTGTTTTATATACCTTGGTTGTTAAAAAGGGGTCAAACCCTAACCCTACATATATGATTTTATGTGCTCTTTGGTTGTTTTTGTTATTTAATGACTTTAATGTGTCTCTTTCTTGGCATAATGTATTATTTATTTGATCCCTATTTAAATATTTGCTTAAGATATGTACTTTGACTGGTGTATATTTTTAACTACCTAGTCAGCTTAATCATCTCACACTCAGCAATATGGTGTAAACCATCTTAATAATAAAATTTATTTTACTATTTGGATCCATTGCTATGGTTTTCTTAACCCTAGCTGAGTATTATTAGGTTAATTGATTGTTCTATGGTTTCTAGTATTTAAGAAAGTCTTAGTTAGAGATCTAGGTCTTTGTTTATAAAATTAGTTTATTCAAATACAAGTTTGATTAAAAAAGGTAAGACACGTGAACTATCTTGTTGATAAACTTGTGATTATATTGTTTTGATTTTTAACTACAACAACTTTGGTATCTATGCTTTATTTTCCCTTGATATATGTTGGTATATAATCATAAATATTTCCTTAGTTTTCAACTTTTGACCTGATCTAATCTGAAGACTATATGGTCATTTGGATACTATCAATACCTATGCATTCCTTATAAATAAGTTGAATGATATGTACACACTTCTATTTTTTTTTAAGTGATAATAAATATAATAAATAAATTAGGGAATTAGGGAGCACAATAGACACCACATATCAGATTTCTCAAATATTGTATATAACTTAGCATAATTCAACTTTGTTATTATAATCTAAAATTGGTTTTCAATTTTCTTCTTTTTTTTCCTTATTTATTTTCACTATTCACTTTTAAAACTTTATCATTCACAAATCACTTCTACACATAACCTCCTTAAGTTTGTTTATGTAGGTTGCCCACAGGGTCTCCTCTTGAGCCCCAAATCATTTTGGCTTCTAAGACAATCTAAAATCCATGTCTTTTAGAATGGGTTACATCCAGGTACATTCTTATTTAGGAATGATTAATAAAAATAATGTTTCTTAAGGTGTTAGGTGGCTTGCATTCTCATGATCCAAGAAATTCAATAGAGAATGTTTTCATGAGGCATGATGCAATCTAAGCACATATTGGTCAGATAACAACATTCACACTAGGTAAAATGCATTTACATTATGTCTAGGATAGGTGTGGTGTTTGGGTCAATGGTCAGACTCTTATCCCCCTTTTGGGCTTCAAACACAAGTCACCTATACATTCATTGTACATGACAAAATGTTAATGTAATGTATAAAATAACAATAATATAATATAAAAAACTTATGTTTTACCCATACATTTCGATGAATCATGTAATAGTCGCATTATCCACAATACACATATCCACTTATACCAATATGCATAATATCGACTCACATATCCAACTCTTGGTTAAACCTGTCATGGGTAAATATCAATAACACATGTTTCATACATGATTAGAAGATGCTAGTGAAACAAAAATGTAAATCTACTAAGTTTGTTATAATTCAAAACTCATCAAAATATCTATGGAAAAACCTTACAGAGCTAGTAGAGTTAACCATATCAATCATGTTCATAATCCTAAACATGGAAATGTAATATATAGGTTCATTATGGCACATCATCATAAAGAGTACCATAATAATGTCATTCATTCATATATATATATAGGCCCAAAATATATACGCTGAGAAATATAATCTATCATTTGGTAGGAAAGGTCAGGTACAAAATAGAGACTGAAACTAGCATCACATTTTTAGTTGTGAAAGTGTATTGTTTTAAGATAGTTACATGTTTACCAATTATCAATTCATATTAAGCTCTTTATAATACATTTTTCCTATTTTCTTCATACTGCCCTTGTTTTATATTTCCATTTCTCTCCTTATTTGTATTTATTCCCTTGTTCTTTTTGTTGTTGTTTTGGCCATGCTACATAGAATGGTATAGTTTATGCATATGGCTCTAGAGCTCTAGGATTGTACATTATATGGTTTCAGCGTGGCACCTTGTGATCTTTATTTTGAGTTTATCATATTATTTGTTATCATTTTCTACCCATTGTATGTAATCTTGGTCGTAATTTAATCTGAGATATCTATCAATACACGTTTATTACTACATATAAGATATGAATAAACATTAACTTTAAATATTAATTGTAAATAATACTAGCAATAAAGTATTTGAACAAAAGAACATAGCATTTATTGAAGAGAACAATTTAAACATTTAAAGTATAATCTAGTTTGAGATTAAAGTTTTTATTTTCATTATACTACTAATCATATTGGTAATAAATTTATATATGAATTGAAGTTTGCATCCACAATTTTTTTATTAAAATACATTGAGTTTTGTCTTTCAAAATTCTTTAAATTTAGGGGTAGGATAATAATGAAAGGTTAATACAAGGCCCTCATTAAACACAACATTTTTTATTGGTCTTTAATGAATTTTTTAAAGTATTGTGGCGATTTTCACAAAATTTAGGAAAAATGTAAGGTACCAAACATGGTTTTGCAATCAGTTTTTAAAAAAGTGCGGGGCTATCACCGTTTGCTGACAGTTCTAGTAGGCTTAGAACCAGTGTAAGACAAATTTCTCTATTCATTCTATTTTGTTTATCTTATTGTTTAGACATTTTTTAATGTTTGTTTTTTTTTTAATATCTTCAGTTTTCTAAAAATTCAGATATATTTTTAAAGTACTGTTTACATTTTCAATTATTATAAAATATGTTTTTCTATACTTAGTTTTGATTCGGTTTTTTAATTAAAATAAATACGATTAAATCTGATGATTCAATTTTTTTATTAAAATAAATATGATTATATTTAATCACATAAATAAATGTGGTGCATTTTGATGTAAAACCACTTTTCTTATCCATACCTTTTTGCAGTATTTCGAGCATATATATATATAACAGTAGATTGAATTTATAAAACTACATGACATGTTATTTGCCACTATAGTTAACGTGTTAAATCTAAATTTTTTCAAAATATGTTTTTGTACAATCTTTAAAACGTGACAAAATTTTTGATTGAAAAAAATAACAATAAATTTGTTTTTTTCTCAATTAAAGTAAACATAACACTAATGTTGTTATTGCAATATATAAACCACTCAGAAGAAGAAAAAGACCACTGCAAACACAGAAATTCCTTATTATTATTTATAAAGAAGCAAAATAAATTAAACATAGTTATTTAGGGTAAGAACGGTTTTTTTTTTAAATTACTACAACTTCAATACAACGAAAAATAATCTCGAATTTTTCTAATACCGCTCTAATTTTTACAGCACCGCTCATTCATCTTTCCAATACCACTCATTTCCCGATAAAAAATATTCCTCTTTCCAATACCACTCATCGGTATAGAAATTGTATAGATACAAACAGCACATAGAGCTGCTTTAAATCGCATTTCTCTTAATTTGTGCATTCATTTCAAAAATAATGTTTGAATCTAATACGGCTCATTCGCCATAGAAATCGTATAATATAGAAAACAAACCAAGCTTACTTATTTTAATCGGATAAGAATTTCTAACAATAAATATTCTAATATAGAAACCAAGCTTACTTATTTTAATCCGATAAAAATTTGTAACAGTAAATATTTTAATCACCGTAAATAAAAGAGACCTCAAATACAAAACATATATATATAAGAGATTCGAATTGTAAACGCATTATATATATATATATATATACAAAACACAGAAACGTAAACGGACACCAAAACAACAAATTTGCATGTCTGGAATGACCCTCTTTCTTAAGGATATATATACATCGTCAGCATGATTAAGGAATGGAGTTCATGCAACTTTGAAGCCTGGTGTTGTTATTTATGTTCCTAATATAAATGCTTTTAACGTTTCACTACTTCCCTTTATATAATCCCTAATCTTTAGTACAAAACTTAAAGGTACGGCTTGGAAAGTCATTATTATTTTTATTTATTTTTTCATATTATTTACAAATTAAAGGTGGGTATATGGTTAGGAAATATAAATAAAACTATAAAATCATTAAGATGTAGAAATGATTGACCCATATATCATGAATATTTTATATAAGAAATAAATATTAAATTAGAAGGGCAAGGGAGTATAAGATAGGCTCTAAGTTAAGGTGGTCTTATGGAATATTTATATTATTTTTTTCAATAACATTTTTTTTATCTCATAGGGCTCGTTTCATTGCTAACATAATTATAGTTATTATAATTTTTTAAATAGTATTGAAGACTTACAGGAAGAGAGATGTATAATGTTAAACATGGAAACTTATAAAATGGATAATCTCATGTAATTTCAATTTAATTAGATGTGATAAGAGGTTAAGTGGGTGAGAGGGTGAGTTCCACCTAGAAGTCCACCTAAAGTTAAACATTTTACATAATTCCTAATCTTTAGTACAAAACCTAAAGATACAGCTTGGAAAGTCATTATTTAATTTTTTTATTTCCTCGTATAATATACAAATTAAACATGGGTATATGGTTAAGAAATATAAATAAAACTATAAATTCATTAAGTTGTCCAAATGATTGACCCATATATGAAGAATATATTATAAAATAAATAAATATTAAACTAGAAGGGCAAAGGAGCATATGACATAATCTAACTCATCTAGTTTGGAGATAGGCTCTAAGTTAAGTAGGTGGTCCCATTGAGTGTTTACATTGTTTTTTATAATCACATTTTCTTTTATCTCCTAGGGCTCGACTCATTGCTAATATAATTATAGTCATTATTATTATTCTTTAAATAGTATTGAAAACCTATGGGAAGAGAGATGCATAATATTAAACATGGAAGCTTTTTGAAGGCAATGCCCATGTTGGTGTAGTATATTTATTATTCCATTTACTTATTAAATGGATAATCCCTATGCATGTAGCTTCAATATACTTAGGTGTGATAACAAGTCAATTGGGTGAGAGGGTGAGTTTTACCTAGAGTTTCATCTAGAGTTCTACTGAGTACCACTCTGAGTTCTCCTATGAGTTCCACAGTGAATTACACTCAATCCCACAATGAGTTCTCCTATGAATTAACTCCCCCTACTCCTTTATATTCTTCTTCACCAGGGTATTGTAATAGTGTAGTTATTGGTAAACAAGGAAGTTCAATACATGAAGCAATTGTTGCACATCTTTTTGCATGTTTTTGAATATAAATAAGGTCACCATTATTATCGAATTCTGTGTATGCTCACTCAATCAGAGGATCACCTACTAACCTATTCTAACATGGTATCACCTACTAACCTATTCTGACATGGTATCAGAGCTTTAGGTTCTGATTATAAGCATCAAGTTATTTGTTCGATTTCAATTATGTATTCTTTGAATTAAATTAAGAAGAATTTGCATATTATTTTTATTTCCATTTTCATGTTTTTGCAGTTGTCATTTGAAGGGTTTGTTACCTATCTTGTTGATGGATTTAGAGAAAGGCATGGTTGTTTTCTTCATTGGCCTAGTTTTTCTTGGGTTTCATTGCATCCAAGCATATTGCACATGAGCTTTTTGGGATTCATATCCCGCTACAAAATAGCAAAGGTGATTGCGGTAATGGTGGATGAATGCAGTTCAAAATTGACTCTATCAGTTAAAGGCTTTCTATTTGATGCAGCCTTGGGCTGACCTGGCATTGTGACCTTAGGGTTTGAACTCCCAACCTCAGGGTGTCCACATGGCTTTTTCGATTTTGTCCTTGTAATGCTTTGCATCTGTAAAATACAAGGGCTTGTGGTATTATTTCTTGTACTTTGAAATTTGGGCACGGTACGTGGTTCGAACCTTTTATCCCACCCACTACAAAATCTTCTATTGTCTCTCCATCGTTAAGATCTAAAGGAATCGACACATAAACACCACATCCAAATACACTTTAGCAATTCTCCATCCAGTGCCCAAATATGCTTTAGCCCTTCTCCATCTAAAGCCCATTAGATTTATGACAGTATCATGTAACTGACCATCATGTGGATAAAGATATCTTATTTGCATATTGAAGTCAGATGCGGCTCTGTTTATTCATTTTTAAGGTTCCATTATTGACTCCTGAACTGAAAGGACATTTTTTTACCTGCTCATGCCACTGCCTATAAATGGCCAGATCTGTGTCCCTCATCCTCCATAGACCTACATGTCATTCCACATCCCTTCTGGTTGCTAATGGTCAGCATTGTAACCTCTAGTTTGGCCTCCTTCAGCAAACAATGTGATACAATTGTAAATCTACTCTTGATGGCATCCCAAACATGTTTATAGCGTTGACCTATTGATGCCATTTTTACAAATATTGCAGGCTTGATAGTGGCATCCTCATCATCTCCAGGCTATGCTTCAATCTGGTGTTTTTTGCTTGGCATTCATCTTGCAAACCTGTGCGTAAATCCAATGGCAGCATAGGTTTTTCATTGTATCCTGTGTTCTCCCATGACAGCGTTCAACTCTCCTTCAAGTGGTAATATCTTTGATTTTTAGATTAGAGTTATTTTGGTTGATCAGCTGAGTTTCCATCTATGGTGGCCTAAATCTGACTTATGCATGCATACTAGTGGCACCGCACAACTTCTCTTTGCAAAAGTTTGAAAACCTAAAAACTTGCCCTATTCATTTTTTGATAAATTTACCCTAAAATTGTTTTAAAATTAGCTATTTTTTTAATTATTATTTTTAAAAAGTTGTTTTATTTTGCCTTAAATGGCTTGGTTGTCTTCTCAGAGCACATAGGGGTAAGAAGAAGGGATATTTTTGCCTTAGAAGTTAATAGAATTGGTGCCTTTGATCATCTCAAGTAATTTCTTTTCTTTGCCTTACCCTACTTACTCTTGGATCCACCTATGACTCACTTTATCATCATTTATGTTGTAAATATTCATTATTTGTATTTTGGGCATTGATGCACATATTGTGCTCTCTATATCACTAGGGAACAAGGGGAAAGTAAGAAATTTAATTTTGAATCTTAAAAGACTTGGGGCTTGAGTTGTTAACACAACTACTACTAGAAATAACACACATAGCAGAGATGTGGTCACCACTTAAAAAGTCTAAAAGCATAGAACGTTTGCAAGTAGAATCTATTGTAGAGACAATAGATGTTATGCAATGACACTATTATTAGCTAATCTTTGTGAATTATTTCAATCTTTATCGATTATTGCCTAAAATACATATGTTATACAGTGACACTATTTCTAGCTAATCTTTGTGAATTTTTTCAATCTTTGCCAATTATTGCCCAAAATATAAACAAACAAACAATGGATATTTATAGCATTAACTAAGCTAAAGTGAGTCATGGGTGGATCCAAGAGTCAGTAGGGTAAGGCAGAGAAGAAAAATTACTTGAGATGATCAAAGGCACTAATGTTGTTAACTTTTAAGGTAAAAACACATAAAACTAGAATCTACCAACTCTAACGTAATGCTCAAATCTAAAAAAATGTAGTTGAAGTTTTAGAGGAAAGGAAATGCATGTGTCTAATAGTATAGTTTACATAAAATTGCTCACTCATAGTAGTTTAATTGTAAATGAGAAAAAAATAAAGCAAGTATACTATCAAATTTGTCGGCCTAGTGTTAAGCTTAAGCTAATAGATGCATATATGGAGTGTAATTGCTAAATTATTTTGTAAAAAAGAAACTATTAGTCATCTAAAAGCATGAGGAACAACAACTACAAAAATAAACAATTAAGCACTTCAGACAAACTTGTGAATTATTTGGCTCTTTTGTATTAATTCTTAAAATAATTATTTTGCTAGATAAGAGAAAGAGAAAGATGATAATATCTCTCCTCAGGAACAAACCTCCACTTCTTTCCACTCTAAGCAGTCAGAACATACCTCTGAGATTCGAGCAAGGAGAAGCTAACAACAACCTGGCCCCTCTCAAGGGCCTACATTTGTCTTTGTATCCACTATGAAAGTTGTCCTAGAGAGCTTGGATCAACCCAATCTTGATGTCATTGACCTTGAGGAGTTGCAACAAGGAATCGAGCTCTTAATGAAAGAATTCTAGACATTAGCTGGGAGGAAAATAGAAAAGGTCTACAAGAGAAATAAGTCTCTCAAGACTACTATGAGAGGGGAACTTGCTTTAAGGAGGTTCACAATTTTGTACTAGTTCCAATGAGTGGTTGGAAGGTTACATAATCCCTTGTTTGGATAGAATTTTTAAAGTTTTAAGTGCAATTTAATTAAATAGGTCATTAATGATGAAAAATATGTTTTTCTATAACTTTTGATTGGTAATTCAAAATTGAGTGCCACTTTTTTTTTAAATGCATGTTTTTCATCCTCTTTCCATTGTTATACTTTTTTTTTGTAAAATGCATTAAAGTTATAAAGTGCCATATTTAGGTGGGGTTATGGACCCTACTATTTTATGCAGTGTACTTAATGCTCTGATTTCTCTCATTTATAAGGATTCATTTTCAGCCTAGTCCAAATTTTATCTCTAGAGGATGCATCATTGTTTTCCCTTACTCTATCACTAATTGCTCACTTGGATGCATTCTCAACTATGCTTGATGTCCCTTTCATGAGTGTGTTTTAGGGGTTCATTTTAAATTATTTTGTGTAATTATGTACTTCTCAGGTGTCTTTTCTTGATCATTTTAACTCCACTTGAAATACTCTAGAAAGAGAGAGTTGTTTCATCTCTATTGATCTTTATTAGAAAGGACAATTATGATTTGTGGCATGCTTACATAAAATACTTGCTCACACACAAGAATCATATTTCATTCTTATATGGACAGAATCCTACACCCACTAATCATATTTGATTCAATAAGTGGGATAATACTTGTGACAAGGTTTTTTTCACTCTACTACTACATGTTTCCATGGATCTTAATTGCCATGTGGAATATACAGAGTCTCCATGCACTGTTTGGAGCATAGTACAAAGTCTTTTCAGTGATCTTATTGAGATTTATGGCATACCTTCTCCTCCACTTCTTATTGTCTCTTCTAAGACTATTTTACTCTCTCCTAATGATTTTATTTTGTGAATTGATATATCCTTGGTAGACAGTGCTCTTCCTTTTATCGAGCCCCCACTATAGGATAATATTTCACCAGACCTTAGTTATCTTATTACAAATTATAAATCCATTCCTATGCAAATTGTTACTCTTTCAGAGCCTTCACAGACTTGCATTTCAGAGGACGTTACTGATTTCAGTGAGAGTGTACACATTGAGAGTATCGATGACTCATATTTTCATGTGGACATTCATATTGTAGATCTGAGTGCTTTATTTTCAAATCAATCTTCAATTTTGATAGTTGTTGAGCTTTGTTCTCCTCTTTCCATGGACATTATTTCAGTGAATGCCCCATGTCTATCAGTTTCTCTAGTTGTTCTCTCCCTTTCATTGTATACTTTTTCATTGCCATCTTCTACAATTAGTCCTATGATATCTAATTAGACTTTCGTACATTTGAGCATTAATAGGGAGACATTTGAACATTTTATAGAGATATACACCATGATTATGTTGTGAATTGAAAATTTTGATATAAAAAATTAAATCATGAAAAGTTAAATACACAAAGAGAATTTTAATTACATAAATAATTATCTACTCTATTCTCATTAATAATCATTCAAGACACATTATAAATATATAGGAATATGATTCTTATAATTTCTCCACTAATTTTTCTCACCTAAAATTCTATGATTATGCAAACTCACATTTACGATATATTGTTATAACTCATTAACAATATATCTCAACAACTATAATATTCTAACCTAATATCATAATATTATTTATAACAATATTACTGCCAAACAACCTATTAATATTTATCTCTTGGTAAAAACCCAAATTTACATAATTTGAAAACTAGATTTCCCAACATTTCTCCCATAGTTTTTACATAGTGAAAAAACATTCACACTCTTATCTATAAAATGCTCACCCATTGTAGCATACCCTAATTGGCTCGTGACCTTGATATAAAAAGAGCCTCACTTCTCCTATGGTTTTATAAGTTTATCACAAACTTTGGCATGAATAGGAACACCATCTACTTTCAAGATTTGGCACAAATAGAACTATATGCCATCGCATACTCTTAGGTCTACATACTACTGATGCAATCTTGCTACACATGACCACTATATGTAAAGAAATGCATGCTACATTTATTTTATTTTAATGGATGTGTCAGTAAGGGTCATATACATAAAGAAGTAAGGTAGTTGTATAATCTTTGTTGTAGCTACTCTCCTAACTATTACCAAAATATTGTTCACATCTTTTAGTTTTTTAATCTCTACCACAAACCTTTTCAAGATCCATGAACTAACTTACATTGGTGTTTTTGTCCCTTCACATTATTTTCACCTTAGGGAATTATGTTTAGAATTTGCACACAAATTACATAACTTAAATATCCATTATTTTTTTGTTCTTATTTTATAATCACATAACAAAAACTATAAAATAAAATACACCACACCATTGGTGTGGCCCTATCATTAGCAACTAATGACAGGTCATTGAAAGACCTCTATCCTCTGTGTATCCTCCAACCTCCAATTGGTGACACTGCTCACTCAGTCGATAAGATCAAAATTTTCTCTGATGGTTCTAACATGTTCTATATTAATTACTTCCATATAAATTAAAAACCCCTCATTTTTCATATGTCGTGTACAAGTGAAAATTTGTCTGTGACTCTAAGCTTAAATAGCTTTGACTTAATTCTATTAACTTTGACATTTGACTCATTATGATGATAATGAATTTTACAAAGGTTTTTGAATAAATGACATTTTTATATTTTGACAATGACTCTAGATAACCTTTAAAAATTGGACTCTTTAGATATTGGACAATTTTGACCAAAAATAACTAAACAAATAGAAAAACCAATGGAACCTATTAAAACTTTAAGACTCTTAATAAGTAAATTAGTAATTACAATAGAGATGTGACTCAACATAAAATAATCCTATCGAGACTTCATCAAATAAATATGTTTAATACTTAATTCTCTATTCTATTTTCTAATAAATGACTTTCCATATGAATCTTCACTTACTATTAAATTGTCACATGACATGAATTATAAATGCTATGACATATTTAAATTGAAACACTACTAAATACGATAAACATTAAACACTACAAAACTAAAAAGAACTACCAAATATGTATTAAACATTTGTTGACTAAGCAAACATGACTTACATGACTAGACATTTTCAAGTGAAAAAAAATGTTTGGACCATAGGACATCCAAGTTTATATGCTAATATGCCGAGTACATGACGATGTCAGATAGTAGTGTGGCAATTCATGCAGAGTGGCACAAGTGGGTTGGATGAAATAAAATGATTCGAGTACCTTTTTATGACAATTGATCACATACTTTATATTTAATGAATAGAGTATGAAGATGCTAAAGAGATAAATTTGAGCTTGATAACATAGTCATTGGTTGACAGTTGTATTGCAACTCTAATTTCCAATCACAGAAAGCAAGGTTTGACCAAAGGATTTTACATCATGAAAATCAAGGAACGACAAGGCAAGGAACAATAGATATCAAATACTTTGATATCACTATTGAGATTCATTCTATTATTTTTGAGTTGTGCACAAATTTGGAATGTCAGAGAAACTTTTGATAGCCACATTAATACATTTCTATCCCTGCATCTAGATGCTTTATTAAAATTGGTGTGATTTATCTCCACAAGATCAAGCTCACAAAGCTGGATAAAACTAAAATACAGTGATTCAATAGACAAAAATAATTCTAATATGTAATTGATGCTCCAATACAACACATTGATAAATGAGCACATAGCCAATACATGAGTAATATAGATGGAGTTAACAGATTAGAATGCCATGCAATTTGCATAGAGATATAAATTTGTTGAATCACACACAGTAAAGTGCCAAGCCTTAATATTATCAACAAATCTAGACTTATATCTCTCAAAGAATCATACGGTTCCTCTAAAGACTCTCATGGATAGAACTACCTGCTCTGATACCACTTGTGTGAATTCAAGGAGCTGATTTAAAAAATTAAATCATGAAAGCTAAATACATAGAGAGAATTTGAATGACACAAATTATAATCTACTCTATTCTTATTAATAATCATTTGGGACACATTAAAAATATATAATAATACGATTCTGATAATTTCTCCACTACTTTCTCTCACTCAAAATCCTATGAATATGCAAACTCATATTTACAATATATTGTTATAACTCATTGACAATATATCTCAACAACTATAATATTCTAACCTAATATCATAATATTATTTATAATAATATTACTACCAAATATAACTACCAAACAACCTATTACTATTTACCTCTTGGTAAATACCCAAATTTACATAATTTAAAAACTAGATTTCCCAACATTCTCCCCCATAGTTTTTACATAGTGCAAAAATATTTACACTCTTATCTATAAAATGCTCACCCATTGTATCATGCCCTAATTGGCTCATGACCTTGATATAAAGAAATCCTCACTCCTCCCATGGTTTTATAAGTTTACCACAAACTATAGTATGAATAGGAACACCATCTACCTCCAATAATTAGCACAAATAGAACTATATGCCATCGCATACTCTTAGGTCTGCATCCTACTGATGCAATCTTGCTGCATATGACCATTATATGTGAAGGAACACATACTATATTTATTTTATGTGATTTTAATGAATGTGTCACTAAGGGTCATATTCTTAAAAAAGTAAGGTAGTTGTAGGATCTCTATTGTAGCTACTCTCTTAACTATTGCCAAAACACTGTTCACATCCTATAGTTTTTTGAATCTCTACCACAAACCCTTTTAAGATCCATGAATTGAATTACATTGGTATTTTTGTCCTTTCATATTGTTTTCACCTTAGGAAATTATGTTTATAATTTGCACATAAATTTTATAAATTGAATAGCCATTATTTTTTTGTTCTTATTTTATAAGGACATAATGGAAACTATAAAAAACACACCACATCATTGGTGTTTCCCTATCATTGGTGATTGATGAGAGTTTAATTCAATATCTCTATCCTCTATATATTCTCTAACCTCTAGTTGGTGAAGCTGCTCACTCAGTCGATAAGATCAAAATGTGCTCCAATGGTTCTGATAGGTTTTGTATTAATTGTTTCCATAGAAATTAGAACCCCCTCATTTTTCATATGTCATGTACAAGTGAAAATTCATCTGTGACTCTAAGCCTAAATAAATTTGAATTAACTCTATTAACTTTGACATTTGACTCATTATGATGATAATGAATTGTATAGACATTTTTGAATAAATGACATTTTTATATTTTGACAATGACTCTATATGACCTTTAAAATTTGGACTCTTTAGATATTGGCCAATTTTGACCAAAAATAACTAAATAAATAGAAAAATCAATGGACCCTATTAAAAATTTAATACTCTTAATAAGTAAATTATTAATTACAATAGAGATGTGACTAAACATAAAATAATCTTATCTAGAATTCATCAAATAAATACGTTTAATACTTAATTTTCTATTTTATTTGCTAATAAATGACTTTCCATAGGAATATTCACTTATTATTAAATTGTCACATGACATAACTTAAAAAATCTATGACATATTTAAATCAAAACACTACTAAATACAAGAAACATTAAACACTACAAAACTAAAAAGAACTACCAAATACGTATTAAACATATGTTGACTAAGTAAACATGACTTACATGACTAGACTTTGTCAAGTGAAAAAAAAATGTTTGGATCAGAGGACATCCAAGTTTATATGCCAATATGTTGAGTACAGGAAGATGTCAGATAGTAGTGTGGCAATACATGCAGAGTGGTGAAGGTGGGTTGGATGAAATAAAATGATTCAAGTACCTTTTTATGATAGCTGATCACAGACTTTATATTCAATGATAAAGTATGAAGATGCTAAAGAACTAAAGTCAAGCTTGATAACATAGTCATTAGTTGATAGTTGTATTGCAACTCTTATTTTCAATCACAGAAAGCAAGGTTTGACCAAAGGATTTTACATCATGAAAATCAAGGAATGATAAGGAAAAAATTAATATCTATCAAATACTTTGATATCACTATTGAGATTCATTCTATTATTTCTAATTTGTGCACAAATTTGGAATGTTAGAGAAACTTTTGATAGTTGCGCTAATACACTACTATCCCTGCATCTAGATGCTTTATTAAAATTGGTACAATTTGTCTCCACAAAACTGAGGTCACAAAGCTGGATAAAACTAAAATACAATGATTTGATAGACAAAAAGAGTTCTAATCTGTAATTGATGCTTCAATACAACACATTGATAAATGAGCACATAGCCAATGCATGAGTAATATAGATGGAGTTAACAGATTAGAACACCATGTAATTTGCATAGACATATATTGTTGAATCACACATAGTAAAGTGCCAAGTCTTAATATTATCAACAAAGCTAGACTTTTATCTCTCAAAGAAGCATACAGTTTCCTCTAAATACTCTCATGGCTAGAACTACCTACTCTGATACCACTATTGTGAATTCAAAGAGCTGATATAAAAAATTAAATCATGAAAAGCTAAATACACAGAGAGAATATTAATGACACAAATTATAATGTACTATATTATCATTAATAATCATTTGGGACACATTAAAAATATATAGGAATATAATTCCTATAATTTTTCCACTAATTTCTCTCACCTAAAATCCCATGATTATGCAAACTCCTATTTACGATATATTGTTATAACTCATTAACAATATATCTCAACAACTATAATATTCTAACCTAATATCATAATATTATTTATAACAACATTACTACCAAATATAACTACCAAACAACCTATTACTATTTACCTCTTGGTAAATACCCAAATTTACACAATGTAAAAACTAGATTCCCCAACAGATTCCTATTTACATTCCACTTGAATGAGAATTCAACAGTTTGATAGTTTTTAGT
This sequence comes from Torreya grandis, assembly GCA_037957365.1. Classification (NCBI taxonomy): domain Eukaryota; kingdom Viridiplantae; phylum Streptophyta; class Pinopsida; order Cupressales; family Taxaceae; genus Torreya; species Torreya grandis. The sequence continues at coordinate 2,107,659 of JARHVA010000183.1, forward strand.
TTCTTTATTTCAAAAGGAAGAGACAATATTTTTTGCAAAGGGACCTAATATAGAATCCACCATGTGACATTATGTGCTTCCCTTCTCTTTCTTCTTTATAGAGGCACACATCCTTCATATTTTGTAGGATATTGGGATCATCATTATGTACTTAGGTATCTCATCAAGCCTTGTTATTGGGACCCAATTTTTCATCCCACCTAATCTATGCTTAAGGGAGGTGTTAGAGTGGGATTTCTATTCCTACCTTCTTTTCTATCTCTTTTGGGGCGAGGGGGGGGGGGGGGGGGGGGGGGGCGGGGGCGGGGCGGGGGGAGTTTTTTCTCACTAGGATTTTTTTTTTTTTTTTACTCCACTTTTGAGAGTTATATTTTATGTGGGTACCTCATCAGGCCTTGTTATCGGGACCCATCTTTTATTTTCTTCCCACATAAGCTATTCTTAAGGAGAGGTGTTGGTGTAGTATATTTATTATTTTATTTACTTATTAAATGGATAATCTCTACACATGTAGTTTTAGCTTACTTAAGTGTGATAAGAGGTTAAGTGGGTGAGATGGTAAGTTCCACCTAGAGTTCCACTTGGAGTTCAATTGAGTACCACTATGAGTTCTCCTATGAGTTCCATAGTGAGTTACACTCAGTCCCACAATGAGTTCTCCTATGAGTTAATTCCCCCAACTCCTTTATATCCCTCTTCACTAGGCTATTGTAATAGTGCAAATATTAGTAAGCAAGGCAGTTCAATACATCAGGCAATTATCGCACATCTTCGTGCATATTTATGAATACAAGCAGGGTCATCATTATTATAGAATTCTATGTGCTCACTCTACCATAAGATCACCTATTGGCCTATTCTAATAGATTAAGGCTCATTCTCATCACTAAATGGGTAGAGGTGAATGCTTTCACAAAGGTGGTGGCTAAATATCATGACTATGAGACAATCCATGAGATGGGATATGATTTTGATCCTCGCCATTGTCTCCCACTACCATCACCCACCCCAAAAATTCCAATCTCTTTGTATAAGATTTGACATAAACATTAGCAAAACACATCCCAGAATTCATGGTACACTAATGTAATGATCTACTAAGGTCTCATGATTGGCAAATTGTACAGGAATTTGTTTGCTTGAACTTTGACATGCATGAACACAATATGCACTTAGTAGTCACCATAACTTTTTTTATAAACTTAGGGAACTAGTTATCTTTTGTTAAATTAGAGAAAATAACAAAGTTCATTTCTTTTTAGATTAATAAAAATCCACTTAAAAAGCATACTAGATATATATAATCAATTTTTTCAAGAAGGGACCTTTGGGATGGAGGACACCTAAAATATTTAGGTGGTTTGTAAAGGTAATCCCCTGATAAAATAAACACCAATAAAAATATCACCTATATCACTCTTCATTGGCTATATTCATTATATCTCCATGGAGGTATTTATAAAAACTAGCATATCACATGACATGTGTTGATATGTAAAGAGTTTGTAAGTCACCACCTCAATGCAATGTTGAATAACCTTGTCTCGCACACAAGAAAACTTTTGCTCTTTGAAGACTTTCATGTTATGGGGAGTAAATTATTGCACAATTTGAGTAAATTCAATGAGATGTTGATTGGATTTTTTAATATATTTAATGTGGCATGCAGTTTGTTTGACCTGAAGCATATTGAATAAGGGTTACGTAGCGGTTAGTTCCTATTTTTGTATTGATAATTATTTGCGATTAAATTTATGATTAATTTTTTAATTTACCCTTAATTTAATAATTTAAACTTAAAAATATAAATTTAATATTGTGTTACTTGTTATTACAATTTGAATTTGATTATCACTTCTATAGTCTTTGTTTGTTATCATCAATGATATAATTCTATAATTTAAATATAATTAAAAAAATTATAAATAAATACATAATGCTAAACAAATATACATTTACATGAATAGGAACATGTATTAGACATACATAAATATAAAAATAAAATTATAAATAAAATATGCCATGTGTTTATATAGGGCATTGATATGTGTTTACATTGGGCATTGATACACATTGTTATGGATGTTGATAGAAAAAAATAAAAATAAAAGTTTACTTGATCAAATCTCGTGAGGCATGATAGTCACCCCACAAAAGGCCAAATATTTAATTTTGTTACAAGTATCGTGAATCGTATAATTTTATGTTAATGGGTCTAGAAATCTCCATGTTTCGTATAAGTTATTTAAGATGCCATTATCCATGCAATGAGATATGCCTCCACCTCCCCCACTACGATCACTAGGTGTGCCATCATCTAGTGAAATAAAATATCAACATTACAAACTTGATGTGATGTCAAATACAGTGCAATGAATGACATTATTTAAAGGTACATTATTGTAAGAGACACGTGTTAATGGTACATTCAATCTAGAGGAATATGCCTAAATAACATCTAGGGAATATTATAATATTTGTATGGAAAACTTTAGGAAAAACTTTATATTTGATATCATGATATGTATTTGAAGTTCATTGATTGGATTAAAAAAAAACATGGAATTAAAAATTGATTCCATTAATCATGCCTTCATAAGGACTAATAACTATCTAAAAACCTTATCGTCGACTTTAAGACAATGTAATATGTCATTGATTTGAGAACCCATTCCAACATATGTATTTGTACATTCAATCCAATATTAAAGTTGAGGAGCATAAAACTTGAGAGGTTTATTAAATGGATTTAACTATAATGTCCTAGTAACTTATGTTACATCTCAATTTTCTCACTAAACTGATTTACATAAGTATATGTGGATTATTATGGTTGTTAAATTGATTTTTTACTTTTTAACTAAATTTTAAGTCATATGTTATTATGGGATAAATGTATGTTACTTATATTTCATGAGTTCATTATTATGGTATGGCTAATTATAAATTTTGTACATAATGATTATGTTATATTTGTTATTAATAGCATTGTTTATGATATATGTATCATGGTGTATTTGACTAACTACTTTCTTGTCAAAAGTTGGATACATGAGAGTTCATCTCTCAGAGCATGATGGAGGGAGATCATAATCAGAGAGGGTGGTGTAGATGGAGATGATTGAAGGATGATAAAGGAACTATTAAGATCTATGAACACACCATATTAGATTTTAAATGTTAAAATCATTGAATGTTTGGATTGTTAGAGTTATAATGTTTTGAAAGTTAATTGCAGTTAGACATTAGAGTTTGTGTGTTTTATGTTAGTACATATATATGAGATAGATCTTGTATGATATTGCTCTTTGTATATTATATGTAGACTTAGTGTTTAATGTTGCAGTGTGATAAGATTACTTTACTCATGTATGTGTATGATTACAGGAATGTAAATCTAATAGAGGATATCTAATTAATATTTTATTTAGACTATAAAAATGTCTTTATAACATTTTAGAATGTTAAGCTTGATATAATTTATATTTGATAATATCAATATATGCCAAGCTATCAAAATAATGAAAGACATATATAGTCTATAGACACTAGTAATGACTTAAGCAATTATCTTGCCATAATTAATAATTGATTTGTTTATCATTTTGATAAAGAGATAATTACCTTTATTTATTGACAAAGGAAGTTGAATTATCCTAAATACTATATTAAAAATCTAAGCTTAGTCTTTTATTGTCATGCATAATACTATGTTGAGATTTAAAATTATTGGTTATCATTTTCATAATAATTTAAAGTGGACTTGTTTAGTGGAAATACTTGGAGCTTGTAACGTAGTGATCATGCAAGATACTTTAAACAAAGTTAATGTTTAATAAAATTGAATAAAGTTGGAATGAGATATAAATTAGGGATTTTTGGTATGTTTAATGTAAGATAATTGTGGATGAGTTGAGTTTAAAGGAAAATTTGGGATTATGCGTAGATTGTGAACTAGGTAAATAGTGGTATCCAAATTTTGAATGGAAAGAGATCGGTGAGGAGAATAGGATAAGAGGGAGTCATGGAAGATAGGGAGACACATGAAAGAGGAGAAGAAATTATAGACCAAGGAAAAGAATCAAATCAAAATCATTTAGTTTCAATTTAGAAGCGTAATAGAGGTTGGTAATGTTATTTACTCTTCTATTATTTGAGAAATTATGTGTATGATTCGAATTAAGAAGGTTTAGAAAAAGACTATTTTGTATTTGAATAAGGGTAATAGGCTTAGCCCTTTGGATGGCTCGGTCATCCACAGAGCTAATTCATCATCCTCCAAATCCTAAGAATTCAAACTAGACTTATTTGTTTGTTCAATTGTAAGGGTTAAATAAAGATGTAATAGGTAGTGGCTTAATGCCCAAGCTTAGAAAAAATTGTAACCTAGGAAATACATTGTTATTCATATATAAATTGAGATTAATTTTGTCAAAATGTATTGTATATATATACATAGTTGGTAGGGTGAACAAACTTATAAGTACATAGACATAATACGTAAATAATTTGTATACCAAGATAATGTTTTAATACCTTATGTTGAGGACAGTGTATCATATAGGATGACTATCGATTTGGGGTTATTGTGTAGGAAACTTGAATGCAACCTTTTAACATAAAATAGTGTGTATATATAAATGTGACCTAGGTAAATTCGTAATAGGGCACCATTATCTATACAACCTTTGAGTATGGTTATATAAACCCTAGAGAATACTTGGTCAATTCTACAAAATGGTTCAATGTAATGTTTTTTTATAAATTTATTAGGGTTATTATACCTAATAATAATTGTGGTACAAAGACCAACATATATATTCTTATGGTGTAGCAAGTTTGAGACATTTGGGGCAATGAATATATATACAAACATATCAACTGTATATTATGAATTGAACAAAATTTAGAGGCTGAGTACATACACCAAGCTATGTATATATATGAGAAAATTATAGTGTTAGGAATAGGAAATATGAATATCAAAATTGTGTGTGTGTGTGTGTAATTGAGTGTTTCATAAAATTACACAATATATATATATATATATATATATATATATATGATAAAAGACTTAAATTTATGCATAAACATTAAACTCATAGTTTCATATGTTAAATATAATCATAAGGTGTGTGTGTGTGTGTACACACACACACCTTATGATTATATTTAACATATGAAACTTTGAGTTTAATGTTTATGCATAAATTTAAGTCTTTTATCATAAACATTATGGTTATATATATATATATATATATATATATATATATATACATTTATGAACAGACTATGTATAAAATTCATTGAGAGTATACATACATCATGAACTATGAAAAATTTTATAGGATATATATATATATATATATATATATATATATATATATATATATATATATATATATATAAACGACTATGTAAAATTGTTATAAAACTACGAGTGAGATGTGTTTGAAAAAAAATATATGGACTATGTGTGTTTTGGTAGGGTAGTTTATATAGTGAAATAGACTTCTAAAAATGAGAACTTTTGAAGTTGAATAAGTCATATGTTTTAAATGATATATGTGAGTGATTGACTTATTTTGAAAACATAAAACAATGTTAAGGATTGTTGATTTTATCCTCTATTCACAAAAACTCATATTAACGAAATGAAAAGGAAATGGATTTAAGAATAAAATCTGAGACCAAAGTCAAAATTATATATATTTGATATTAATAAAATTGGGGTTATGGAATTGTTTAAGACCCTATTTGATTTCTCAAGCCTTTCTCATGAAATTTGTTACCTTTTAAACTTGGAAAAGAAAACTGTAAGGTATTGTTAGTGGTTCATAATAGTAATTATATTTTAAACAATATGTATATATTATGGGGTATTTAAAATGTATAATACATAAATATATGAAATACACCTATAGGATAACTTAGGTTCTCATATACATGTATAGCTTATATTATGGAATGGGATGCATGCCTATAATTATAGTTGGTAGCTGGCACATTTATTTCATATAATTGTAAAAGTTAGTAAACTATAATTATATGTATAAGGCCTCCTAAAAATCATATTGAGTTTCATAAATTAATGAATGTGTATTTTTTTATGAGTTATGGATCTTTTAATTATTAATACTATTTTTTTAAATGAGTAAAATGAAAAATATACTAAGATCAAGTGGTGTGTATGAATTTGACTGATCCTAGACATCATATGTTATTTGAAAACTTTGGCCAAGGTAATGTTTAAAAATAGACATTGTCATTCAATATGTATGATTTTCATGCTTGTGTGATATCATGTGAGAACATATTTTCTTTATGGTACACATCATGTAGTAGAAATATTACAGCACATGGATACTAACATGTCTCTCTGGATTCTCACACCATCACTATCTACCCATACGTGAAGGGAGGTCCATTCCTTATTTGGGGGATTTTACAAGGGATCGATGGTCCATGGAAGGTATGGAAAATAAATTGTATGATGATCTCCCTGCCTACTACAATACTTACTTGGAGACTACACTTGAGATTATTAGAGATACAAGAGTTAGAGTTACTCGAGCTCCATCGAGAATTGTATCTATTTATTGTATTAAAGCATAATGCCTGATAGAAATGTAATTAATATATTATTTTACATTGATATCTGTGGCTATATTATTTTACATTCATGATTGTATTTTTATATAATTACTTTCCTTATGCAATTATGTTATGTTACATAAGATGCTAGTGATCGTTAACTATTATTGTTACATGTTTACTTGTGTTTAATATACTTAGTTAGTATGTTAAGGTCACTATTAGATTCTTGTAGTGTAATATAATCAAAGAATAAGTGTTTTTAATTTTTTTTTTTAAATACTACATTATTCTAGTAAATCCCTACGGGATGTTACAACCTACCTTAGATAAGAGTTTAGAGTGGAATAAGATAGCACCATGTATAAGTAAGATAGAGAGGTTTAGTAAAGGGAATTGACTATAATATCCCACTAAACTACCATGATAAGAGTTTAAATTGGAATAACATATCTCCATGTGCAAGTAATCTAATGAGCATATATATCTTAAAAATGAGAAGTTCAAGTGACAACATCAAACTCAAATTCTATCAAATTAGTTTCCCCCTTAAAAATTAGAACAAAATTTGAAATCTACCAAATATACATGAGGATAGAACCATCTTGTAATAACTATAAATTACATTAAGGGTCTGACCATATAATATATGTATAAACCTGCATGGATAGACCAGGCCCCATCACCCCCTCCCATTCCCCTTTCCCTATATTCCTCACTCCATCTTTGTTTGTTTCTATTAATAAAAATGGCTTGGACCAAAATGATTTTATGATGTGGATTGATTTATCCATTGTAGAAGGTAACATTGATGGCCACACCTAGTCATACTTTTATTTTCCTCTACATTTTCATTACATTTTAAACTTCATGTTTGTAGTTTTGATAATACTAAATTATTCGTATCATTATTTTATATTGTTTTAAAACTCTTAAAATATCATGGATGACAATGAAATTAAATTGTCTTGATATGTAGGATGGGAATTATAGCTAGTTTGTTTAGAATTCATATAAGGACAAAAGACTTCAATTTAGAGAAGTGATAGGAATAACCTATAGGGAATTCAAGTTAGTCACCATTATCCCACCACTTTACTTCCTCTGCATGTCAAACCCATGTTTTATTTTATGTGTTGATAAGGCTTTTTTTTATGGGTGGGGTTAGGGTTTTATTATTTCACTTCCTAATATCTTTTCTTTTTAACCTTGATAACTAAATGGAGCTATGCAAAATAAACAACCCTAGACAACCCTTAGGGGTGTCTTGACAGACAGGGTGAAATCAAGGTAGTGGTAATAGAGATCTTCAAATATGTTATGTAATGAAGAGCCTAGAAAAATGATATCAATGGTGTTATCAAAGGTGCAATGTTTAGGGCCTCTTAATAGTTTTTTATAAATGACTTTTTGTTTTTAATAACAAAAATCCTCAATATGTGTGTACTTATTATGTAGGTGAGCTTCCATCAAACACAAGTGGTGTGATCTCCCAAATAACATCTATTTTGGTTAGAAGATTGAAGTATTTTTTTTGCATTATTTCAAAGATCTATGTTGTTGAGGCCTATGTCATATTGATAGTTATGTAATATTTGAAAACCAAAATATCCCATGTATTATATCTTGAAGTGCGATTATGCAAACACTACACGTTCATCCTTACTTTAAATAATAAACACCTTCAATCTCCCCACTGAATGATGGGTGTTATCTAACTAGAGACATAAGATCCAAAATCTAGTAAAATATAGTTTCATCTTTCACTGTAACCATGATATTTTTGATAAAATATACTGATATATAAGTTCAAGTCCTTCTGTCAGCGATAATTCCCAATCCATCCTTGTCCAATAAAATATTAACCATAGCTATCCATATTATATTAAATGTTTGCTCAAGTTCCATTGACCTACTTTTGGTCATTCATGGTCATTAATATAATTTCTTTCTTTCTATTTGATATTTTTTCTTCATAATAGTGCCTCTAACATCATCTACATTAATTTTTTTGAGGATGAATCTTATAAAAATTTCCAAGCTAAGGCCAAATTATTCTCCTTTGAAGCCCACCAAAATAATAATAATATAAATCTATGTTTTAATTTACTGAAAAAATACAATGCATAAATAAAAGAATGTTGAAGATGATGACAAAAGAGGATGAGTAATGATTAATCCTTTGATGTGATATTGAGCACCTAGGATTTCTTGAGCAGTGCATAACACCTAGTGTATAGAGCAAGGTATTGTGGACATATTTTAATAATTTTTTAATGATATAAATGATTATCACTAACTTTTATTAATCTAAATAAACTCCTAAAATAATAATGCAAAATATATTATAGATTCAATATTTTAAATATACCAAGATTGGTTAAATCCAACATATGGTTAGGGATTTAGACCAAGTAAATCTCTAGTTAACAAGGTTGGAGGCTCATTCTCTTCATTAGGGTCCTTGCTTGAAATAGAGAAACTAGGGGAAAGTTGATGGGACAAATTGGACAAGACTCTCCAACACTCCAATTAATTTTCATGGAAAAATATTGGTGAAACTATTTTATGGATGATTATATCTTGCAAGAAAATGTGGGTACTTCTGAGGCCACCATCAATGTGAAGATAAATTCTTTTTAGATTATAAAACAATGATTGTTAAGTGGTTTATCTTGTAACTAACACACATTCCACTTTATGGATTTGAAGGAAACATTAGTTTCCCACAACATCAATTGGAGTTTCAAAAGGAAAATTGCATAAATGGAATAAAGGGAGAGCCTTAAAATTATCAAATCCAAATTTTATAACTTCTAGGTGAGTAAGCATTCACATTTTTCATATTCTTTAATGTAAATGTACATAAGTGAGGAATATTTCATTAAATTATTTCTATTATATTCCTAATATTATTAAAAAATGTATATAAATATATAAATCCATATATATGAGACTGGCTACTAGAAAGATGATTTGTGATGTTTAAATATTTAAACCTGCTACGAAACTACAAAGATTCTTATTGAAAACATTATCTATAATGCTATCAATCACCATTAAGTTACTAATAAATTTTTTAATGAAGTTATTTAAAGGGTGGCTATATTTGTAAGGAATTCAAAAATATTTTTGGAGGTATCATCATGATCATCACTAAAGTTGAGGAAGTAATTATAGTATATGGAATCTTCATAGAGAAGTGATATCTTACCCATGAACACACTCTTAAGGAAAAAAATATGTTTAGGGTTTTACAGACATTTCTTTCATTAGATTGACATATTCCCTTGAAGTGACTTGAAACTGGTGGCTAGATTATTCTACCTCAAATACAACATACATTTGTGCTTGTTGAATATAGTTAGGGTTCATGTTTATACACCCATACAATGTCTATAAAACCAGTGCATTTATTTTTCCATGTGTAAGAAATAACCTTGTTGTATAAGGTAATTTTTTTAGTGTTATTTGTGACATATTTCACATTTTTTTTTTCATAAATGTCATACCCTATAGTATGTTTTAAATTTTCATGGGTAATAAATAACCTTTTTGTGCAGAGATATGTATGAATTGATTAGAAATTGAAAACTAAATACTTGTATAAACTTATTACTAGATTAACATTTTCCCTTGAAGTGACCTGGAATTGGTGTCTGGATTATGCCACCTCAAATGTTTCATACATTTGTGCTTGTTGTATATGATTAGGTTTCATGTCTAAATCACCCTCACAATGTCTATAAAGATAATGCATATATTTTTCCATGGGTAATAAATAACCTTTTTGTGCAGACTAATTGTTTGAGTGTTATTTTTTATGTATTTCACATTAATTTGTTGCTCATAGATGCCATATCCTATAATATGCTTTAAAATTTTATGGGTAATAAAGAGCCTTGTTGTGCAAAGATAAGTATGAACTAACTAGAAATTGAATATTAAATACTTGTATAAACTTATCAATCAATTGAAATACTCAATTGAAGTGACTTAGAAATGATGGTTGGATTATGCCACATGAAATGACACATACATGTGTGTAATGAAATTAATTATCTAATAAAGTAGATTAACAAAAATTGATCACAATATGACTAAAATAAAGCAGAATAAATGACAACCCACCTCAAGGGGGCAACCTCCACAACCTTACAAGAAGAATAAAATTCACAATATGATGATCAAGTACTAATCACTACCTCCTATTTATAGTCTACTTAGGGTATGGTTACTCCATAGGCCAACCTAGCTAACCAAATGATATCATATAGAAATATACTATTATAAGGAATGGGTTATGTAAGCCACAAGTCAGATACACATATCGTAATACACACTATAGGATAAGGGTGTAGCATGCTCCGCTCATTAAAAAAATGTTTCCATCAATGTTGAAAAACTCTTTATGTTACTATAAAAATATTTATCCTCCCACGTTTCCTCTTCACATTTCAAATTATTCTATTGATCAAATACTCCTTAATTTCTCTTATTCTTAAACTTTTAGTGCATGTTTGAAGGGTTGCCTTAGGGTCTAGAATGACTCAGCCTTCTTCATCCAATTCTAGTAACTTAGTTTGGGTATAAAATTTATATCCAATTACCTTATTCAGGTTAGATACATGAAATACGATATGTATGTGAGTGGACTAGATAGCTCTAGATTATATGCAACATCACCAATTTTCTATAGGATCTTACAAGGGCCATAATACTTTGGAGAAAGTATTTTATCCTTTTATGTTTCTTTAAAGACATATACTTATATGGATGCAAGTGCATAAATACCTAATCACATATGTCAAAATATCACTCACTTTGGTGTTGGTCTACTTCTTAATTCATTCTATTATGTGTCATTTCAAAATTCTCTCCCATACTAGCTAATACCTCATGTTGATGTTGAATGTGTTATTTATCAACTTGAACCTTGGGATGCACCCTCAAGGATGAGGTGATGGATAGGGATTGATAGCCATAAATCACCAAAAAATAATGCATTTTGGAAGAGGTGTGGAAGGAAGTGTTACACCACCATTCTACTAATGGCATCCAATGAACCCATCATTCTTATTTATTGTATGAAAAATAACGAAGATACCCTTTGAGGCATTTCTTGACCACCTTTATTTTCCCATCAGATTATGGATGATATGATGAGCTATGAGCCAAATGACTACCCAAATATGAGAATAAATCAATCTAAAAATTACTAATAAGTATGGGATCATGATCAATTACAATGATATTGGGGGTACCATTCAACTTTTGAACTATATCCATAAAAGATGCAACTACATTACTAGCTACAAAGGATTGTGACAAATAAGATTATTTTTTGAGTCTATCTAATATTATTAAGATGAAACTTTTACCTTTATACCTTAACAACCCTATAATGAAATCAATATAAACCTCCTCCCACCTCTGGATAGGAACCGATAAAGGCTGCAGAAGACCTAGTGTCTTAATTATTTCACCATTTTTCTATTGACATACCATGCATTCAGCTGAAAAATTATATGTCCCCATTGATTCATTCTTAAAATTAATCTTTCTTGATTCTATGATAGGTTTTCAAAAATAAGTACTACCCCTATTGGAGATGCATGAAACTCCTAAATTATCTTGTGCTTGATGATACAATTCTTACATAAGTATAATTTATCTTTATACCATAATGCATTCCCTTTAGACTCAAATGTGTTACAATCACCATATTTTTGTTGGAAATTTTGAATCAAAATCTATGTAACCCTATCATTTTCCCATTTTAATCTTGCCTCTTCCAACCTATTTTCCTACCAAATGGTTATTGCACATAACAAGGCCTTAGTGGATTCATCCTTCATAGATAGTGCATCTACTAAAGCATTATCTTTTCATTTCTTATAGATGATTTTAAATTCATATCCCAACACCTTAGTCACCCATTTTTGTTGTTTATATAATGATAATCATTTTTCTAAAAAATATTCAAGATAATCAAGATCAATATTTACCTTAAGTGTTTACCAAATCAGATAAGGTATTCATTCCTTGATTGCATGAAGAATATCCAACATCTCTTTCTCATAGATTGGTTTTAGCCTATTTGTACCCTCGAGTTGATGATTCTCAAATGAAATGGGTCTTCCTACCTACATTATTACTACCCCCATATGATATCCTAATACATCACATTCAACAATAAAAGTTTTATAAAAATCAAGGGTAGCCAAAACTAGATTGGTTCATAAAGCCTCTTTCATCTTTTGAAAGGCCATGGTAGTTATTTTGTTCCAATGGAAAGAGTCCTTCAACAAATTTGTGAGTGGTGCTGCTATGGTGGCATAATTTCTCACAAATCTATGATAGTAACTTGTTGGCCCCAAAAAGCCTTTGATATTATTGAGAATTTTTGGCACTTTCCACTCTATCATAGATTTGATCTTCTTAGGATCTACTTTGATCCCTTCAAGTGAAATAATATGACCCAAAAAAACCACTTCAAAGACTCCAAAAGCACATTTTGAAGGTTTTTCATAAAGCTTGTTGTTTCCTAAATTATTTAAGACAAAATTTTCCCAAACTTATGATAACAACATAGAAAGTTAAGTCAAACTCCTAAGTTAGGTCTGTTGTACCCCAAAAGTAGCAGTCATTTTTGGGACAACATTTGAACTATCTTGGTCCTACAAACCAAAATTGTCTCTTCCATTTTCAAAATTTGTCCTAGACATTCAGATTCCTCATTTTCCAAGCTTCTTAAAAAATCTACAGACTTTGCTAGTCAAGTTCAATGGGTTTTACATGTTGATTTCTACAGACTTTGTATCTACAGATTCTACAAGTAGGTTAATTTATATAGGTTCAAAGGCTTCTGCAGGTGGTTTTAGTCAAAAGAATCAATTTTCAACACTTATGTCATTCTCCGAGATTGGTTCAAAGCTTTAGTTCAGTTGAAAATCTTCATCGGCAAGCATCTGAGTACAAAAAAGAGACTTGAACCATTAAACCATTGAACCACTTTGGTTCAAAGGTTCAACGGGTTCAAGGTTCAACAAGTTCATCTTTGGCAAGAGTTAAGCGCTTCATCAAGGTTCAAAGTTTAATCACTTCAATTGGTTCATCAGCTTCAAGACATTCAAGGCGGCTTGAACTATTGAACCATTGAACCACTTTTGTTCAAAGGTTCAACGGGTTCAAGGTTCAATGGCAGGTTCAACCAAAGGAATAGTTCAATGGCTCAGTTCAACCAAATGGTTCAACACTTTATTTCACTCAGTGTCTCTTGGTTCAACCAAATAGTTCACTCAGTTGGTTCATTCTTTTAGTTCATCCTTTGGTTCAACGTCTACATGTTCAACAGCAGGTTCAAAGACATTTTTCAAAGCTTTGTTTGAACCATTGAACCAAAACTTGGTTCAACCAATTGGTTCAACGTCAAAGTCCCTATTGGTTCAAAGGCAAGTTCATTATGTTTGATTCAATGTTTAGTTCATCGACTTGTTTCATTCATTGAACCATCGGCTTGAACCATTTTTGGTTCAACCGATTGGTTCAACGTCAAAGTTCAAAGGGGCAATTCAATGTAAAAGGAGACTTCTCGAAGGACAAGTGACCTTATGGAGGACACTTAATCAATAAAATCACCCTTCGAAAGGGTCATTTTTCAAGGAAGCCGAAAGGTAATTCTTTTCGATTTGTTTAAGGCATTTGAAAATTGGCTAACACTTAACTCTTTCAAACTTTTGTCTGAAGGAATTCCTTTGGACAAAAATTCCAAAAGAATTCTAAGTGGCTGCAGGCTCAAAAGATCTGAAGATCAATCAAAGACTTCGCGAAACAAATTTCTACAAACTTTTGTCCATGGGAATTTTCCCCAGGCAAATTGTCTGCGGGAATTTTCCGCAGGACAAATGTCTGCAAAAATTACTTGCAAGAGAAAACACCCAAGAATTTTCCTGAAGGATAGTTCATAGGAAGCCTTAGCCTAGGGATTTGTCTATGGGAACTGCCAAGGCAAAGGGCTACCGAAGGACCCTAAAGGGCAGGTGCCCTTACGAGGGACTCTCAGTGGCCAAAGTAAAAGGATATTCTGACTCGACACAGGTCATTTCTCAAGGCTCAAAAGGGAAAGTCCAATCTAGAAGGGCAAAGCCAAAAGCTGAAATAAGACCAAGGGGTGATGCCCCCAAAGACGTCAAATTCAAGACAGTGAACTAGCCGTTGAGAGCACATTGACGGGCATGTAAACGTCAATTTTAAAGCCCATGAAATAGCCATTGATCCTTTGAATTTATAGACCTGAATGCATTCCCAAAATTCAAGACCAAAGCCAGCTGAAAGTGAGGAAAGACAGAACAATGAATGAATCCAGGACTTGATTCAATTAACCAAAAAAGGAGGAACAATGAAGACAAGATCAAACCGCCAGGTGGACATTGAAAGTTGCAATCTTTCAATTGCACGGCTTGTTTATCTACATTGAGAAGATCAAATGGGTAAAAGGCCCCAAAATTCTAGCCTATCTTCCTAACAGTTCCCAATGCATCATGATGTATTATTGTTCCTGAGTCCTTCAAGTGGCTATATAAGGGACTTTCTTTCATTGTAAATGGATCTCTTTTTTGACAATCTGAACAAAACTCTGACCAAATTGAGAGGCATCATTGAGACTTTGTGCTCAGTCTGTTGATCATATTCTGTTAATGGAATAAGAAAGCAAGGGACTTTTTCAGACTTTGTGCTATGATATCTTTGTTGTTGAGGAATATGTTCTGATGTCTTTTTCCTTGATATATTTTTTGTTCCATTGATTTAACAAGCAGGATTAGTAAAATTAGTCAGGAAGGTGTCCTAAAGAATCAACTTTGGAGAGACTTTGTGCCCCCATAGCTGCCTTCAGTGTATTTTCTTTATATTTTTGTGTAAAGGACTTTGAGAAGACTTTGTGCCCTCATCATCCTTCATATATTACTCTTGAGCATTTCAAGTGCAGACTTTGTGCTGTGTCTCAATTTGTTGGTTACCATACCTTCAGTTACATTCTGCTTTTATTTTCTAGAGTATTCTTGTGGCTAGCTGAATAGTTCTTCTAAAAGAAGAGAAGTACTGTCTATCATTCCCTTGAGTTTTTCCTTTGTTTTGTACACATCATCTCTGAAGAAAGAGAGATGGATGTCTTGTCCTACCCATGAGTATTATTTTCTGTTTATACATATATATAGCATATCCACAGGGAACCTCCCCTTGATGAGAGGAGAGAGCAGTCTCCTTTTGATGTGATAAACTTGCACATTTGGATGACTAATCTTCTTACTTTGGCTGATTAGACCTACTTTGTTTACCAGTATGTTGATAGACAAAATATTTAACCAACAGTTTTTGGCGACTCTGTTGGGGAATACCCATTATCCATTTATAGCCTATCCATTCCATTCACCTCCACACTAATTGGGAAAGAACTCACAGTTTAAAGCCCCAAGCTTTAACTGAAGTAAAGTCAAATCTTTTCCATTTTTGTTTCACAATCTGGTAGATTCAAGGTATACATGAAGCCAAAGGGCTAAAGGTATCATTGATCATATGTTCGAGTTGGTACAACAAAGTGATTTTGATCTATTTCCTTCACCATCTCGTCTCCAACAAACCAAGAGCTTCCCTCTTACTAAATCCAGATCTCCATTACCAGATGAAGTATCTACTTTTGTTGTTGAGAAAGTTGTGCCTATAATTACCCCTTTGAGATTTGTTATCCCTCCTTTTTAGAATCCTATAATGGTAGTTCAAGGCCCTTGAGGTAATGCTTTTGGTTCCCTCAATCTTACTCCTCCTCTGCATGAGCTTCCACGCAGTTCTAGGAAGAATTTCCCCAAATTCTATGGTGATGGCAAAGCTCATCTTGATGAACACATTGCAGCATTCAATATAGCTTGTGGAGTAATCAGAGTAGAATTTAAAGATGTATTAGTCAGACTTTTTGTTGAAACATTACAAGGTGCTACTGCAGATTGGTTCTACCATCTACAGGCTCGGTCTATGACTGATTAGAATACTCTTAAAGCTAAGTTTGAAGCCAGATTCAAACCTATAAAAGATTCACATACACTTCTGGCTCAACTTACACAAATTAAAAAAGAGCCTCATGAGCCTATGAGAGACTTCATAGCTAAATTTGACAAATTAAGAAACAAAATCCCTGTAATTGCTAGACCTACAGCTGAGAATCTCAAATGCTTTTTCATTAATTCATAGCTACCTAAAGTCAATTTTCTCTTCAGACGTGCTGGCCAAATAGATCTCGTTGCAGCTCAAATTTTGGTCACTGAAGTAGAAGATGATCTCATCTTAGTGGGGAAGATAAGAAGAGATCCAAATAGAAACAGAGCTTCATCATCTTCTGAATTTGTGTCTACAAGAACCACAAATCCAATGGTGCAAAAATTAGCAAATGAGTTGCTTGCTATCAAAAAGCAAATGGCTCAAGGAATTTCTTCTGCTCCTACATACAAAAGGACATTCCCAAATCAGTCATATCAGGGCAATGTTGCCAAAAACCAAGGGCAACAAAATCGCCTTCCTTCCCCACAAGGGAAACTTGCCCTGGAAGCTCCTCCAATCAATTCAGCAATGGGATACCTTGAAGCAAAATCAGAATTTTCTTTTTAGCTTGAATTGAATTAGGAAAATGATGCTGATATCATTGAAGATAATCAAGAAGAATCAGCTGGTGACTCCCACATTGGTTTCTTGAATTACCAGGATGAACTTGGAAGCAAAGGAGAAGCTTCAGATGGATCATATGTAGTGTTTACCAGGTCTAAGAACCAATCAGTCTAGCAGGCTGACAAAAAGAAGATAGAAGAGCAACCACAGCCAACAGTCACAATTGTCAAGCATGGAACTAATCTGCCTTTTCAATCAAAAGACTCAGTAATCACTCAAAAGGTAAATACATCAATTGCACCTTCCCCTTCTATTTCTAATTCACGAACTAGCCCACCTCCCATCACTCTGAAAACTCAAAAAGTTGAAGTACCTTTCTCTGTCCCTAGCTCGATTCAGCCATTTGACATAATTGATCATGTAAAAAGACAAAAATACAGATGTCTAAATTTGAATACGTGTAGTCTAATCCAGATCAACTAAACAAGCTGGTTCAATATGTTAAAAATCAAACTGTCCTTGTAAGACAAAAGGTTAAAAAAGTAACTCTTGATTCTACAAAAAACATGCATATTCCAAATAATTTGATCATTACTCCTCCAGCTACTTCTAGAAAAATAGAACCCTTCTATGTCTCCCTATTAATCAATGGCCATAAGCTGAATAACTGTATTATAGACTCAGGTGCATCTGACAATGTCATGCTTGCTAAAGTCACTGAATCTCGTGGTCTCACACTGACCAAGACATTTGGGAGATGTTTCTCTATGGAGAACAAGCAAGTACCATTGTTGGGGCAAATCAAAGATGCCCAATTTGCATTCACAGCCTTTCCAGACGAGAATTAAAATGATTGTCTTAGTGGCTAACGTCCCAACATCTTATGGCATTTTGCTTGGACAAAATTTTTACAAACGTGGGAGGAGAACTTAACATGGATCTATCTAAGGCAAGGATCCCTGTCCAAGGTGTGATGAAGAGATTACTTCTTGAAAAGAAAGCAAAGTATGTAGTTACCAAGACGTCAGCTCTTGAAGCTCAAATTCTTTTTGAATCTACAAGTATGGGTAACTACTTTTTATATACAGATGAAGAAGGACCCTCCATTTTTGATGAGGGAAAGTCTGAAGTAAAGTCAGTGTCTAATGAGATTTGGACTCTAGAATTTGATGGTAGTTGTTCCTCTACTGGTTCGGGAGTTGGGATTGTCTTGATATCTCTTCAAAGAGATATGTTTCCTTCATCCTATAAATTACAATTCAGCAACACAAACAATACAGCTGAATATGAATCATTATTGCTTGGTATGAAGGCTGCTCAAGAAAGAGGCATCAAGTTTCTTCATGCCAAAGGGGATGCCAAATTAGTGGTCTGTCAAGTGAGAAATCTATATCAAACCAAGAATGAGAGGTTACGCCACTACCATAACCTAGTTTGGGACCAAATTGAAAGCTTTGATGCTTTCAACATTTTTGCCATTCCCAAAGAGTCTAATGACAGAGCTGATGCACTTGTTGTTTCAAGAACTCTCTTAGTTCCTCATTCAGATTTTAAAGAAGCCAAGTATACCATTGAGCTAGTCTATAGACCAAGTGTTCTTGACAATACTGATCATTGGCAAATATTCAATGATGATCATCAGATCATTACTTTCTTTGAATGAAAAGACAATTTTGAACAGCTGTATTTTAAAGGCAGCGAATCTCAGAAGTCTAAATCTTTTTCTGAATCCAGTTCAGATGTAAATGAAAAATTTCTATAGCTAAAAGGAAACAAAATTCCTAAAGGCCTAGTTTCTCTTGAAAATTTATTTGACAAGCATGATAGATTCATCAAACAATAGCAAACAAATTCAAATTTATCTCAGGGATTTGACCAAGTAAATCTGACCAACAAAAAAATCCCAACATGGTCAACATTGGTAAGTGATGCACCCTTGAAAAAAAATTCAAGTTCACTTCTTTGCTCCGTCAATACATTGATGTCTTAGCGTATTCATATGAAGACCTGAAGTCTCTCAGACCTGATGAAATCTACCATCACATTCCTCTCAAGGTTGATTCAATGCCCTACAAGCAAAAATTTAAACAATACAATCAAAAAAATTTAGGTACTATTATGTCTGAGATACAAAAAATGTTAAATGCTAGAATTATCTTCCCAATCCATCATTCTACATGGATTGTGAACATAGTACTTGTAAGGAAGAAAAATGGCAAAATCTGCATTTGTGTAAATTTTAGAAATCTGAATTAGTCATCTCTAAAAGACAATTACCCTTTGCCAATCATGGACCAAGTGCTTTAAAAAATAATAGGATCACAATGTTATCAATGTTGGATGGCTTCTCAGGTTATAATCAAGTTGAGGTTGGTGAAGCTGACCAACACAAGACTACATTCATCACACCTTGGGGTACATTTACATATAAAAGAATGCCTTTTAGCTTAATAAATGCTAGTACTACCTTTCAGAGAGCTATGGATATGGCCTTCAAAGATGAGATTGGCAAATTCATAATGGTATATCTTGATGACTTAACTGTCTTTTCAAAGCATCGATCTGATCATGTATGCCACCTACAAAAAGTGCTAGAGCACTGCTGCCAGAATGGTATTTCCTTGAATATTAAGAAGTCTATTTTTGGAGTAACAGAAGGGAAACTCCTTGGACACATTGTGTCCAAAGAAGGCATAAAGATTGACCCAGACAGAGTCAAATCTATTCAAGATTTGAATTTGCCTACAAGTAAAAATGTTGTTCACTCTTTCTTCAGAAAAGTGAATTTCTTATTGAGATTCATTCCTAAATTTTCTAAGAAGACAAGACACATTATGAACATGATGAAAGGAAAGACTACTTTCAGCTGGACTAAAGAAGGTAAATCAACGTTTCAAGATATCAAGATTGCCATTTCTCACGCCTCTACCTTGGTTTGTCCAGATTACCACAAAGATTTCATCATATACAGCTATGTGTCTAAACACACTCTTTTAGTGATTCTTGTTCAACAAGATAAGGAAGGTATGGAATCCCCCATCTCTTTCATGAGTTGTCCTCTCAAAACCCATGAAATGAAGTATTCAAATATAGATAAGCATGCCTATGCCTTGGTAAAAGCAGTCAAACATTTTTGCTTCTATATTTTGAATTCACATAGTACTACCTTAGTTCCTGACACTACAGTCAAGTCTATATTAACTCAGTAGGAGTTTGGTACAAAGAGAGGTAATTGGATGGCAAAGATCCAAGAATTTGATCTAGATATCAAACTGACAAAGCTGGTCAGAGGTAAAGGCCTTTGTCAATTAATGGCTAACAATAAGCCAGAAGATACACAGCGTGAAGAAGCTGAAGTGGAAGATACGTCAACAATCCTTTTTGTCTCCACTACCAATGAGTGGTATTCAGGTATTGCTCATTTTCTGACTTATGGTGAATGCCCTGCCCATTTGTCATACAAAGAAAGGAAGACTATCAAATTAAAAGCTGCCAATTTTGTCCATTGGGATAACAGCTTATATAAGAGAAACATAGATGGAGTATTTCTTCACTGTGTAGACAAAGAATAGCAAACCCAGCTCTTGAAATCTTTCCACAATCTAGCCTATGGAGGACATTTTTTTTCTCTTGTGACTGCTCACAAAATTCTGTGAGCCAGGTATTACTGGCCAACTCTTTTTCAAGATGCACATAAGTGGGTGAGAAAATGTGAACTTTGAGAGCAATTTGTTGGAAGACCCAAGTTGGTTGCCCTACCTCTCAAGCTAGTAATCATAAAGGAACCTTTCCAGTAATGGGGACTTGATTTTATTAGAACAATAAACCCATCTTCAAGTGCTAGACATGATTATGTCCTTACAGCAATTGATTATTTCACCAAGTGGGTAGAAGCAATCCCAACTAGGCATGCTACTTCAAAAGTTGTATGCAACTTCCTCAAAGAGAATATCATTTCTAGGTTTGGAGTTCCACTCAAAATTGTTACTGATAATGCAGCTTGTTTCACCTCTCAAGAGATTACACAATTTTGTTTTCATTATGGAATTACACTCTCTCATTCTTTTAATTATTTTCCACAAGAGAATGGACAAACTGAGTCCAGCAATAAAAATTTGGTAACTGTTTTCAAAAAGCTAGAAGATGATAATCAAAGGACATGGCACAAAGCATTGGTTGATGCTCTATGGGCAGATAGGATCATGCCAAAGAGGGTAATTGGTATGTCCCCTTTTTAACTTCTTTATGGTATTAATGCTAAGATACCAATCACTTTATAGTTACCAGCCTTGAAATTGGCAAAGGCCATTGCAAATCAGACATATGAGAGTTCTCTTGACAAAATAATCATGTGCTTGACTCAGCTGGAGGAACAAAGAACCATGGTGGTGGATAGAATTGCTGCTCATCAAATTCTAGTAAAGAAACTCTTTGATCAGAAGGCCAGAAATCTTGATTTCTAGATTGGGGATCAAGTCATACTATGGGACAAAAGAAGAGAACCAAAGGGGATGCATGGAAATTTTGACTCCCTTTAGAGAGGCCCATTCATAATTCATCAGCACATGGGTGAAAATAGATTTCTATTGAAATACCAAGATGTCACACTCTTTTCTCTGCCCCATAATTGGCAGCATCTGAAACACTTCAATTTTATTCACAATAAAGTTTTAAACTCAAATCAAGACCAAGTAATCATAGACTAAAATACCAAATACAACTAAGTAAATCATCCTAAACCCAAAACTAAAAAGGTTTCATTGTATTATTAAAATCCATTTATATACGTGCTCTTGGGATGATTTTAATTGTTAATCCAAAAATAAAAGCACATGAAGTGGTAGGGTATTTTACACCCCCCCTTTCCCAAGATATTTTATGGTGACATGGACCTTCAAGTTACTCATCCTAAATCAACAATACTTCGTGGAAAGTGGGCATGTCTAAAACTTATAATTTATGCTTTCTAGATAGTCACAAGTGTGGATAATGCTAAAGACAAAAACACATCAATTGGATCTATGTCAATCAACTTGTTTTGAAAAGACCTTTGTATATATGTATATTTGTACAGTTTTAATTATGTTTTGTTTTGTTTGTTTCCATTTTTGATGCCTTTAATTTCTGGGTAGCATGACTCCAAAGCCCAATGGTACACATGAAGACACTGGAGATTCTAGATTCTACTCCTTTCAATTCATTTTGCAATTGACAGAAGTTCCCTAACTGGAGCCAGTTGTTGTACCCCAAAAGTAGCAGTCATTTTTGGGACAACATTTGAACTATCTTAGTCCTACAGACCAAAATTGTCTCTTCCATTTTCAAAATTTGTCTTCGACATTCAAATTCCTCATTTTCCAAGCTTCTCAGAAAATCTACAGACTTTGCTAGTCAAGTTCAATGGGTTTTACATGTTGATTTCTAGGAACTTTATATCTACAGATTCTATAGGAAAGTTCATTTATACAGGTTCAAAGGCTTCTCCAGGTGGTTTCAGTCAAAAGAATTAGTTTTCAACACTTATTTCATTCTCTGGGATTGGTTTAGAGCTTTGGTTCAGTTGAAAATCTTCATCGGCAAGCATCTGAGTACAAAAAAGACACTTGAACCATTGAATCGTTGAACCATTGAACCACTTTGGTTTAGAGGTTCAAGGTTTAACAAGGTCATCTTTGGCAAGAGTTAAGCACTTCATCAAGGTTCAAAGTTCAATCGCTTCAATTGGTTCATCGGCTTCAAGACATTTAAGGCGGCTTGAACCATTGAACCACTTTGGTTCAAAGGTTTGATGGGTTCAAGGTTCAATGGCATGTTTAACCAAAGGAATAGTTCAATGGCTCGGTTCAACCAAATGGTTCAATGCTTTATTTCACTCAGTGTCTCTTGGTTCAACTAAATAATTCACTCAGGTGGTTCATTCTTTCAGTTCATCCTTTGGTTCAATGTCTACATGTTCAACAGTAGGTTCAAAGACATTTTTCAAAGCTTTGTTTGAACCATTGAACCAAAACTTGGTTCAAAGCCTTGGTTCAACTGATTGGTTTAATGTCAAAGTCCTTGTTGGTTCAAAGGCAAGTTCATTATGTTTGATTCAATGTTTAGTTCATCGGCTTGTTTCATTCATTGAACCATCAGCTTGAACCATTTTTGGTTCAACCAATTGGTTCAATGTCAAAGTTCAAAGGGGTAGTTCAATGCAAAAGGAGACTTATTGAAGGACAAGTGCCCTTGCAGAGGACACTTAATCAATAAAAGCACCCTTCGAAAGGGTCATTTTTCAAGGAAGCTAAAAGGTAATTCTTTTAGATTTGTTTAAGGCATTTGAAAAATGGCTAACACTTAACTCTTTCAGACTTTTGTCTGAAAGAATTCCTTTGGACAAAAATTCTGAAAGAATTCTAAGTGGCTGTGGGCTCAAAAGATCCGAAGATCAGTCAAAGACTTTACAGAACAAATTTTCGCAGACTTTTGTCCATGGGAATTTTTCCTGGGCAAATTGTCTGTGAGAATTTTCCACAAGACAAATGTCTACAGAAATTACCCATGGGAGAAAACACCCAAGAATTTTCCCAAAGGATAGTTCACGGGAAGCCTTAGCCTGGGGATTTGTCCACAGGAACTGCCAAGGCAAAGGGCTGTCGAAGGACCTCAAAGGGCAGGTGCCCTTGTGGGGGACTCTCCACGGCCAAAGTAAAAGGCTATTTTGACTCAACATAGGTCATTTCTCAAGGCCCAAAAGGGCAAGTACAATCTGGAAGGGCAAAGCCAAAAGAAGACCATGGGGTGACGCCCCCAAAGACATCAAATTCAAGATAGTGAACTAGTCATTGAGAGCACATTGACGGGCATGTAAATGTCAATTTTAAAGCCCATGAAATAGCTGTTGATCCTTTGAATTTATAGACCTAAATGCATTCCCAGAATTAAAGACCAAAGCCAATTGAAAGCGAGGAAAGACAGAACAACGAATGAATCCAGGACTCAATTTAATTAACTAGAAAAGGAGGAATGATGAAGACAAGATCAGACCACCAGGTGGACATTGAAAGTTGCAATCTTTCAATTACACAGCTTGTTTATCTACATTGAGAAGATCAAATGGGTAAAAGGCCCCAAAGTTCCAACCTATCTTCTTAATAGTTCCCAATGCATCATGATGTATTACTATTCCCGAGTCCTTCAAGTGGCTATATAAGGGACTTTCTTTCATTGTAAACAGATCTCTTTTTTGACAATCTGAATGAAACTCTGCCTAAATTGAGAGGCATCATTGAGACTTTGTGCTCAGTCTGTTGATCATATTTTGTTAATGGAATAAGAAAGCAAGGGACTTTTTCAGACTTTGTGCTATGATATCTTGGTTGTTGAGGAATATGTTATGATGTCTTTTCCCTTGATATATTTTTTGTTCCATTGATTTAACAAGCAGGATTAGTAAAATTAGTCAGGAAGGTGTCTTGAAGAATCAACTGTGGAGAGACTTTGTGCCCCCATAGCTGCCTTCAGTGTGTTTTCTTTATATTGTTGTGTAAAGGACTTTGAGAAGACTTTGTGCCCTCATCGTCCTTCATATATTACTCTTGAGCATTTCAAGTGAAGACTTTGTGTTGTGTCTCGATTTGTTGGTTACCATACCTTCAGTTACATTCTGCTTTTATTTTCTAGAGTATTCTTGTGGCTGGATGAATAGTTCTTCTAAAAGAAGAGGAGTACTGTCTGTCATTCCCTTGAGTTTTTCCTTTATTTTGTACATATCATCACTGAAGAAAGAGAGATGGATGTCTTGTCCTACCCATGAGTATTATTTTCTATTTATACATATATATATATAGCATATCCACAGGGAACCTCCCCTTGATGAGAGGAGAGAGCAATCTCCTTCTAATGTGATAAACTTGCACATTTGGATGACTAATCTTCTTACTTTGGTTGATCAAACATATTTTGCTTACCAGTACGCTGATAGACAAAATATTCAACCAACAAGGTGAAAACTAAGTCAAGTCAAAAAGGGAATTTTCAAGGGAAAAAGGTCTAAGTTTTTTGCAAAGTGTTAATATTTTTTTTACACATATAATCATGTTTTCACACAATGCACACCCAGAAGGTCCAAATTTCTTGACCTTAGGGGTGCATGGGATGTGATAATGCGACCCAATTGTGGTATGCACTTTCACGTGTCCCCACCTAACCTCATGGAATAGTAAATATGAATCCATACTTGTAGACATTACCTCACATTTATACACTTGCAAGGTCGGGCAGGTCAAACTTCTTGGGTGCATGGTGCACACATGCATGGGGAAGTTTGATCACTAAATAGAACCAAATATATGGCTAAAACTCTTTAAAATATCCATGTGGGGCTCATTTTAAAATAAAATTTGCCTTTATCCCATCACAATCTAGAACTCTAACTAACTACCAAATCTTTATATGAGGACAATTTTTTTCAAAAGGATAGTTAGAATTTATATAATGTTTAGCACTTTATAGTCATAGGGCTTTTAGCAAAATGGCTCATATTTTCAATAGTTTTTATCTAGAGAGAAATCTATAGTTACTTGGGCCTTGAAAAATTATGGGATGTCACAATTCTAACTTGGAAAATAATTTTGAAGGAGAGAAGATACTTTCATGACCACCATATCTTAATCTTTGCAATCATATTAACATTTATTACCCTTTGATCTACCCAAAAATATGCAAGTTATTGATAAATCAGTCCTTCAAACTAATAAAACAATAAAGATGAAATAAAAGTATATGGGTTTTGAACCATTTCTAGTGCTGGAGAGTAGCATCCCCAAAATTGATGACTCACAAATTGATCATGTGGACCTAGAGGATTTTTAGAGAAGATTCAATGCAAAAAATCCTAACTCCATGTTTATTTCCCTTTCAAAAAGTGGTTTGAATAAAGCAACCAGTTTTCCCATCTTAGTTCAATGCTCAAACTTGGTGTTCACATGTGATCAACACTATGACTTAAAGACTAGATAGATAAAAGAAATCAATGGCCCTCTAATGGCTAAGATGGATGGTACATCAATGGTCATGACTATGAGGATTCTATTTCATGAAACCTATGCAAGGATGTTTATGGTAGCTCAACAATGATATTGGGACATAAACTCAAATAAGCACCTAGTCACTATCAATGATTCATTTTTGAAGCACAAGATAAGGTGTCTTTCTAAGATCCCAAATAACTTATGATCTGATTTTAAAAAGGAGCTATTCGACATGATACTCTTCTCAACCATGTGGTTGATAATGAGAACACCATTAATTTATATCCATGGATTTTCATGGATGAACATTATTTTCATAGGAAAATAATACCAAGACTGGGGTGATATGATCAGTGAGGCTTTATACCAACGAACTATCAATGTAGAGGCAACCAAGTCATTTTTCAAGACTTCATACTTGGTACACTTATTGGCTTCTCAAAGAGTATACCCTTATCTCACTTAAATAGACAATGTTGATGCATCCACTAAAGTATATGAATTATACTCTTATTTTAATCTGGAACAAAGAAATAAGTAGTTCATATGGGTCAATGATGCATTCACAATGACAGGGGTACATGCATTAGAAGAAGATTGAGGAAGGAGGATATCAAATGAAGAAGCCAAATTAGTTTCAGAATATGGGGACTATCTCATTTAGTTTCAAAAAGTAACATACATAAGATTTGGAAAATTTTAAGTTTATTCTTTGTGGATGCCCAAATTGGCTTACAAAAAAAAATATATTGATTGATTTATGTAGATAATTGGATGGAGCACACATGCGCTACTAAGAGTGGCATGTTTTGGGTGTTGCTTTTCCCATTTATATAGGTTATTTCACATGTAAGAATGCCACAAATGCTTAGAGAATAAAATAATTCATTATGAAATTAACTATGCATTTATATCCCATCCAAACTTCTATTTACAGTAATAGGTTGGAATAAACTCACCTTAAGATTGGCTCTTCTTACGAGCATGAACCACATCTAGAAGATTGTTGAGAAGATTGTTACAATGAATATGATGTAGTAAGGTGCGATTGGATAAAAATGAGTTTATAATAAGTCAAAGCCTTCATTAATACATGGGTTCTAGATGGGGGTAAATGCACAAAGTTGGGGACAAAAAGTGGCCTACTCATGGACATGTTTTTCCTGAAAATTTAAGAAATCTAAACTTTTGTAGATAATTTGAGATGGCTATGCTCAAAATTTAAGGATGGTGTAAAGACATGAATTATATAATTTTGAGTTTAGTTTATATAACATAAAAGAAAAATTAAATGGTTAAGTATAACTAGGTCAAACATCTAAAAATTTAAAAGTAACTCCTTTTTTTAAGGAAAACAAAGTTGATAGCCAACAATGCAGCCCCTCATTTTTTTAGCATAGTTTAATATTATTTAAAACCATTTGGTGAAAGTTTAGATAAGATCATCTAGTTTGTAACCTATATTTTTTTAGAATTTTTCAATGAATATTTTTTTTATGAATTTTACAAGTAAATAGATCCTGAAAAGTAGCAAAAAATGGATAATCAGATGTGTATCCCCCCTAACTACCTCAAAAAAAATGAAAACTAGTTTTTTTTTTATACATGTAGAATTATGCCTATTTTGTAACCATATAAAAAAAATTACATTTGGATTAATTAAAAAAATATATACAAAATTATATAATAATGTATATTTTTAGCATATAGTGGCCTAAAAAAGCTATAATTAGAAATCAACATAGATGGGAACCTTAAAATAGTCCAAAAATTATTTAAAAAAACATAAATTTGGAAAGAGGAGAGTGTGTCCTCATTGTGGTAATAATTTTATGAATTTCCACCTTGAAATTCATAGTGTATTTGGTAATGGAAGTTTAATTTTCTTATTTTTTGTCAAAGATCTTGGATTCAGTTGTGTGTTGATAAGTCCAAGCCTTTGGCTCAAGAATCCAGGCCATTTTTGAGCCAAAATTCTTGGTGTTTTAAATTCAAACAAACCATAACATATGCATGATATAATGCATACATGGTACTTTAACTTTGTAGGAAAAAACAACAAAGATCTATTATTAGGGGTAGAAGGCAAAAGCATGGGAGTTTGAAATATTAAACAACTAAAGCATGTATGTAGTATAATGTGCACACACCAAACATGCATGTGTTATAGGATCAATGAAAGAATTGAAGTAGGTAGAATGAAAAAAGAGGATGGATTAGAAGGCTGGGGGGGTAGTTTATTAAAATAAGTATAATTTAACATTTATATTGTTACATTTATATTCCTTATACTTTAAATTTATTTTAGTAAATATAAAAAACACTGCATTTGATGAAGTTGGTCACAGATGCATGCCTTACAATATGGGAGATTGTTTTTCAAAATATAATTTGGTTAGTATTTAGGCATTTTTAGGGATTTAGTATTTAACCTAGGGATTTTAAGGCATAAATGTTGCAACTGATGTCCATTTTAGGTAAACATATAGTCATTTTTTAGGTTTTTTGTGCCTTTAGGATTAGTTGTTGGCATTTTTAGGAGTCCTAGGTTTGTCAAAATTGAATTTTAAAAACCATTAACTTTGAAATCAAGCCAAATTTCACATTGATGACTTGTGTACATCAAATGATCACTTTATTTTAATTTCACTTGCTCATCATTCCTCCCTCATCCCTAATTACTTCTTCCTAATTCCTCATAATCTTTAATCATTCCCTCCTTATCCTTCATCATCCATAATCACTCTTTCATTGACCCTCACCATCCCTCATTAACCCTCACCATCTCTCATCATTGCTAATGACTCCTTTATCATCCCTAATAATTCCCTCCTTGTCCCTCATCATCCATAATCACTCCTTCATTAACTGTCACCATCCCTCATCATCCATAATCACTCCCTCATTATCCCTAATCACTCCCTTATTAACCCTCATAATCTCTCATTATCCCTAATCACTCTCTCATTGACCCTCATCATCCTTAATGACTCTCTCATCATCCCTCCTCACTCTCTCCTCATCCATCCTCATCCTTAATCACTCCCTCTAATACCTTGATGGTGGGTGTAGTATCTTTATAATTGTGTCAAATTAGCTTATGTTCCAATTCTAAATTTTACTCACTCAAATAAGGCCCAAAAAAAATATATATTTCACTTATCCTCTTTCACTCAAACAAGAAACTTGGAGATATCATCTAATTGTCTAGTGGGATTCAAGGATATATGGTGATCCATGCCCAAACAAACCATGGATAGAATTGTATCCAAAGCCTCAGTCCAAAATAAATAGATATAAAAATGAGAAATGGTGGGATGAAATTATATTACTTACATATATATTAGGATTTGTGCATTTAAGAATTTGAATCCCAAATTTTAGAATATAAATTTATAGCTATATATATAGGGACGGCTAGAGACTAGTTGGGAATTCTAATCCCAACCCCATATTTGACTTCTCATTTTATCTATATGTCATTGAGAATATGTCCATAATACACCAAATGTATATATAGATGGATAGGCAGTCACCAATCTGGTAGAGTATGTTCTAATATGGTGTCCAATAAAGTTTGTTTCCAAACACAACTCAATCTATACCAAACTGATATATACCTAACTTAATCTATGAAGGGAATGAAGGGAAAATTCCTTAATCTACTGTATCAATGAGGGTATAATTAGAGCTTGGTTATGGCTTGGTGGGCCTTAAAATCCAAACTAGGGCCTTTTCATACTCTGAGTATACCCCAATCCCTAATATAATATATTAAAGGATATCATAGGAATGGGCCCTCTACCATATCTATATGGGATGCACCATTCTAAAGACACTACCCCTATCTCAAACTTGACCTACCTAATAAGGCAATGGAAGTTTTACTTACCTAATTCATCTATTCTAAGGAGTAAGGAAAAGGAATCTTACTGTCTTGATATCTAGCTTTGATTCACCTAATATCATATTAAATGAAGAGTGTCTTATTGATATATAGCAAGAGCATAAGTTATAACTATCAAGATAAGTTTGACTTGTCAATGTCTAGTTTTGATTTAATTTTAGATTAAGTCATAACTATCAAGGTAAATTTAACTTCTAATAGATATCTTTGTTCTTACCCTACCTGCTTAGCCATGCCTTACTCAATAAGGTAATGGAATCTTACTTCCTGATATATAACTTCATTCTTGCTACTTTCCCTTTCTAGAATAGATTCTTAGATATCAAGGGAATCTTGATTACTGATATATAACTTGAATATATTATTTCCCAACCTTTTTAGCTTTTATTTTTGGAAATGGAAGCTTGATTCATGATAGATATAATGATAAATAAATTTTTGAATCATGTTATATATATAATATATCTATACCATTAAGTATTCCTTACCTATTGTACCTACTTGAATATGCTCTACCTACTTTACCTAATTGAATATTCCCTACCTACCTTACCTACTTGAATAATCCCTCCCTAATTGAATATTGATCCACACCTTGATGTTGAGTATGCCCTACCTAAATACTTGATCCATTACTTGATTTTGACTATGCCCTACCTACCTTCTTGTACTTGAGTATGCCCTGCGTACTTGAGTATGCCCTACCTAATAAAATACATGAGCCATACATTGATATTGAATATTACATATAATCCTAACCATATATATCTTACCTAAACATATATCTAATACTTGATACCTAATTGAATACCCAATCCATATCTTGAAAGAAGAAGAGTCATTCTAACTTATATAGAGAAATAAGTGACTAAGGATGATTGGGAACAAGTAGAAAGGCAATGCACCCACTATAAATTTATTAGAGTGAGTTATTATGGATGAGAAGGGATGAGAAAAGAGTGATTATAGGTGACGAGGGATGATGAGGGTCAATGAAGGAGTGATTAGAGATGATAAAGGATGAGGAGGGAGTGACTAGGGATGATGAGGGAGTGACTAGGAATGATGAGGGTAGATGAGGGGGTGATTAAGTAAAATGAGGGATGATGAGGGATTGATTAGGGGTGATGAGGTATGATGAAAAATTCTTTCATCATATCTATATAAGGGGTAATATCTATTATTTGGGTGACCTTATCTAACCCATGTCTGCAATACTGATTCATTCCATTCCTTCTTATTAAATGGGAACTCAAACATATGCTTCAATTGAGAGGGAATTAATCTATCCATACATTGAAAAGAGAGTGAAAATTATAACCTATATAGAGAAGGAAGTGATTAGAGATGATTGGGCACAAGTAGAAAGCCACTACACCCATCATAAAAGTATTGGAGGGAGTAATTAGGGATGAAGAAAGAGTGATTAGGGATGATGAAGGATGATGAGTGTCAATGAGGAGTGATTAGGGATGATAAGGAATGAGGAAGGAGTGATGAGGTATGATGAGGGATGATGAGGGAGTGATTATGGATGATGAAAATTGAAGAAAAAGCGATTAGAAACAATGAGGGTTGATGAGGGTGTTAATGGGATTTATCAGTGTCTCCATAATTAATCTTACAATTATAAAGCTAAATTATAGAGCTAAATACATAGAGATAAAAAGATTTTAACACATTGATAATATCATATTATTTCATATATCTTCATATGGGATATTATAAAGTTATATAGGAAAAGTCTTTCCTATAATTTGGGAGATCATATCTCCATATATCTCTCACATCCCTATAATCTCTCAGTCTCTTATATGCATAATATTGTTATAACATATAATAATATATCACAAATGACTAACCAAATAATATATTATAATAACTAACTCACATAATATTATTTTTACCTCTATAAATATCCAAATGTAATTACTAATGTAAAAACTAATTTCTAACATTCCCCCCCACCTTAGTTTTTATATGGTGTAAAAACATTCACACTCTCACCTGTAGGATGATCACCCCTATGGCATGCCCAAATATTTAGATCATTACCTTGATCCAAAGAAAGGCTCACTCCTTCCATGGTTTTAAACAGGTTTAACATAGACCTTGACATGAACAGGAACCTCATCAACTATCCACCTCTAATGGTTTTATGTATCTACCACAAACCTTTTTAAGATCCATGAATTGACTTACATTGGTTATTTTTATTCTTTCGCTATGTTTTTACATCAAATAATTATGTTTGGAATTTCTCACTAATTACATTACTTGAATAGGCATGTACCTTTTGTTCTTATTTGCAAACATACAACAAAAACTCTAAAAAACACACCACACAATATGTCACCAAATCATCTGAGGCCTCATTTTTGGTGACTAATGAGAGGCTCTGAAACCTCTAGCCTTTGTTTCCTCCATCTTCCAATAGGTAAAGCTTCTCACTCAATTGATGAAGTATTGAATCTTATATGCATGTCATTTTGAATGGGATAGGGTCCCCCCCATAAGATTGACATATTCGACATTTGATTTAGGAAATTGCATACAAGTGATAATGCATCCTTATATATTTGAAAACTCTTGACTTTGACTTTGAGACTTTTGAGACTTTTGATTTTGAAAATAATAAAGACTTATTATTTTGTACAGTAAACTCTTTTACAATACTAACACACCTCTAGTTTTTTTTTAAATGACTCTAATCCTTAACATATAAATAAATATAAAATTAAAGATTCCTAACTTTAGGATTTATCTAAGCATATAACATAAATACATCTTTATATTTTATTTTTTTGACAACTCTTTTGATAGCATAAACTTGACAATAAAAATTTATTTGACACAATTGAATTTCAATAAAATCTAATGACTCAATTATTTTTATATTCTTAAATTTAAAACTATTATTGGAATGACACAAAATCTTAATAATTTTAAAAGCAATGACTTATTAATATTTTACCTATATGAATATCTAATGACTAAATTACATGGCCTAATAGAATACTATATGGATCTAACCTTAATTATTCTACCAAATGCATGTGTGGATAAGTACGTGAAGTTTCATAGACTACCATGTGAAATAACTTGTCAAAGAGCTGAGGTGATACATGAACTAGGTGTTTATGTAGATAGAAATATTTCACTACAAATATAATGACTTATAGTACATAAAAAAAGCATTTTTAGAGAATAAATCCTAAATAAAACCATCGAAATGAGTTGGATGATGAAGTAGGTTGTAAATGGCCTGAGTGTGTATAAAGCACAAGTAAAGCATTTGACTGCATAATTTTAATGATTCTAAAAACTTATTTGTCAATTTTTAGACCTTACACATCATTGGTTGCATGATAAAATAGTTGGATTATTCTATCAATAGGCATATATATCTTAAAATGTTAGATGATAGGCATAGAGCAAAATCAATTTGTTGATAGGTTGCTAGATCTTTAGGAAGCATATCGCCTTATTTATTAGTTGCATATCACAAAGATATTTCAAACAAAATAATGATAGCTAAAAAATTATATCCTAATAGTCTTCAAGATTCAGAACACCTTAATTCTACAATGAGACTAGAAATCAATATTACAAATAAAATAAATAATAGGCAAATCTATTGTAAAATGTTGATTGTCAATGTATATGGAAAACAAAGCACATAGAGTATAGTCAGTCTATGGATATATCAAACTCATTGAATATGCCAAGAGGATTATTGATTTGAGATGATTACCACATAGAGATCTATAATTATAGATCACATTGTAGATCATATTTGATATATGGCTCTTTAGTAGCACACGACATCATCAAGATCTATATGATGGTTGCTTTGAGGAGACCCATATATCAAGCTAGAAATAAAATAAAAGACACAAAAATGCACATTGTCTCCTTTATATACTCTCATCTAGACTCCCTAATAGGTGCATGACCAACCTGCTCTAATACCAGATAATAGGATTTATTAGAGTCTACATAATTAATCTTAGAATAATATATCTAAATCATAGAGCCAAATACATAGAGACAGATTAATATTTTAACACAGTAATAATATTATATTATTCCATATATCTTCATATGGTATATTACAAATTTATATAGGAAAAGTTCTTCCTATAATCGGGGAGATCATATCTCCATATATCTCTCACATCCCTATAATCTCTCAATCTCCTATATGAGTAATATTATTATAACATATAACAATATATCACAACTGGCTAACCAAATAATATATTATAATAACTAACTCAAACAATATTATTTTTACCTCTTGGTAAATATCTAAATGTAATTACTAATGTAAAAACTAATTATTAACAAGAGTGACTAAGGGCATTGAGGGACAATTAAAAATACTTACACTGTATCGATGTATAGGGGTATATCTATTATCTAAGTGACCTTTTATACCCCATGTGTGAAAGACTAATTCATTCCATTCCTTCCTATTGAATGGGCACTAAAAAATATTTTCATATTTTTTTCATTCCTTGATAACTATGAACATGTGTTTTAATGCCCATTCAATAGGATGGAATGGAACAAATCGATATTACACACATGGGGTATATAATGTCACCTAGATAATAGATATTACTATAATATATAGATACAATGTAAGAATTTTTCATCATCCCTAATCATCCTTAATCACTCCCTTATTGGCCCTAATTATAACTAATCACTCCCTCATTGACCTTCATCATCCCTAGTCACTCCCTCATCATCCCTCATCATACCTAAAAACTCCATCCTCATCCCTTATCATCTCTAATCACCCCCTCAGTGACACTCATTATCCTCCATCATCCCTAATCACTCTTTCTTTATCCCTAATAATTCCCTTTAATATGTTTATGGTGGGTGAGTGTCATTCTTGTTGTGCTTGATTATCCCTAGTCATTAATTTCTCTATATAGGTTATAATTCCCCCTCTCCTTTCAAGATATGGCTCAGTCAATGCCCCCTCATCTAAAGCATGTGTTTTAGTTCCCATTCAATAATAAGGAATGAAATAAATCAATATTGCACACATGGGTAGAGAAGGTCATCCAGATAATAGATATTATCCCTATATAGATATACAACATAATAAATTTTCATCATCACTCATCATCCTTAATCACTCCCTTACCATCTCTCATATACCTAATCACCCTCATTGACCCTCATTATCCCTAGTCACTCCCTCATCATCCCTAATCACTTATTACTCATCCTTAATCACTCCCTCATTGACCCTCATCATTCCTAATCACTCTTTCCTTGTCTTTCCTTATCTATAATCACTCCCTCCAATACCTTTATGATGGGTATAGTGGATTTTACTTGTGCTTTATCATATCTAGTCACTCCTTTCTCTATATAGTTTAGAATTCCCCTTCTCCTTTTAAGATATGGCTTGGGTATTCAATAAGGCATGAAGTATTAATGATATGGTTTAAAATATATAAAAATGGTTAGGATTAGATACATGTATTCAATAGCAAGATATGGCTTGTGTATTTTATTTGGTAGGGAATACTCAAATAGGTAGGGTAATAAGGATAAGTAGGTATGGCATGTTCAAGCATGTATTTAAAAAAGGATAGGTAGGTGTGGCATACTCAATTACAAGAATATAGGTAGGGCACAATTAAGATCAAGATATGGCTAAGGTATTTAGGTAGGGCATACTCAAGTAGGTAAAATAGGTATGGCATATTAAATTAGGTAAATCAGGTATAGAATGCTCAATGGTATATATCTATTAAATATGTAACATGATTCAAAACATTATTTCTCATTATATCTATTTGGAAACAATCTTCCCTTACCAATAATAAAAGCTAAATGGGTAGTGCATAGTTAAATAAGTAAAGAAAGAACATATAAAATCATTATATTAGGAAGCAAGCTTTCCATGATATCTAAGAATATATTATAGATAGGTCAAGTATGTAGGACAAGAATGAAGTTATATATTTGGAAGAAACTTCCCTTGCCTTATTGGGTAGGGCATAAATAAGTAGGGTGAGAATAAATATATTTATTGAAAATCAAGATTCCTTTTATAATTATGCCTTAATCCAAAATCAAATCAAAGCTATATATTAGGAAATAAAATTCCCTTGATAGATATAAGTAACCCCTCCTTGATACACTATAATAAGGCATATGTCATTCATTCCTTTCATATATCAAGTTGGGTATAGATTAGGTTGGGTATACTAGCTATCAGATTGGAACACACTCTACCAAATTGGTGACCACCTATATATCTATCTATAAAAAAATTCTACTATGGATATACTCTCAATGACATATAGAGAAAATGATAAGTCAAATATGAGGTTGGGATTAGAATTCTCAACTAGTCTTTAGTCGCCCCTATCTATATAGATATAAATTTGGATTATTAACTCTAGGATTTAGATTTTTATATGCCCAATTCCCAATCTATATATGTAAGTAATATAATTTCATCCCACCCTTTACTTGTTTTCTTACCTATTTATTCTATCTTAGGGCTCTAGATAAATACTCTCTCCACATTTTGGGCATGGATCACCATATAGATATTTGAATCCCATTAGAAAATCTGATGACATGTCTAAGTTCCTTATTTTAGTGAAAGAGGATGAGTGAAATAAGATTTTATTTGGGCCTTATTTGAGTGATTAAAATTTGGAATTGGAACATATTCCAATCAAGCACAAACAGGAAGCTATTATACCCGCTATCTAGGTATTATAGGAAATGATAAAAGATGAGGAAGGAATGAGTAGGGATGATGAGGGAGTCATTAGGGATGATGAGGAATGGTGAGGGTTAATGAGGGAGTGGTTAGGAATAATGAGGTAGTGGTTAGGGATGGCAATGGTCAATGATGGAGAGATTAGGGATGATGTGAGAGTGATTAGAGATGATGATAGATGGTAAAGGCCAATGAGGGAGTAATTAGGGATAAAGAGGGAGTGATTAGAGATATTAGGTATGATGAATCAATGATTAGGTATGATGAATCAATGATTATGGATGACTAGGGATAGTGAGGGTGAATGAGGGAATTATTAAGGATGATGATGGATTGATTAGAGATGATGAGGGATGGTGACGATAGATGAAGGAGTGATTAATGATGATGAGGGAAGAGGAGGGAGTGATTAGGGATGATGAGGTATGAGGATAAAATGATTAGGGATGAGGGAGGGATGATAAGCAAGTGAAATTAACACAAAGTGGTTGTTTAATGTGTTTAGGTCATTAATGTTACTTATTTTACCCCACTCACACCACTTTAGATTGAATTCAAAGTGATTGGTTTGTAAACTTCAATTTTGACAAACCTATGACTCCTAAAAATCTTAGCAAGTAATCTAGAAGGCATAAAAACCTAAAAATTGACTATATGTTTACCTAAAATAGACATTAATTGCAAAATTTATGCCTTGAAATCCCTAGGTTCAATATTGAAACCCTAAAAATGCCTAAGTAATAGCCAAATTGGATTTTAAAAAACTATCTCCCACATCATAAGATGTGCAGCTATGAGACTAATTCTATCAAATTTAAAGTGAACCTAATTTCTTGCATTTACTAAAATAAATTTAAAGTGTAAGGAATATAAATGTAATAATATAAATGTCAACTTATACTAAACCAGTCCTCCCACATTCTAATTCATCTACTTATATAAATGATCCTAATTTATTTTAGTAAACCAACCCCCCACCTTCTAATTCATCATATTTTTGAATTCTACCCCTTCAATGCTTTCATTAGGACATTACATGTATGTGCTTCAATTATTTAATATTTAAAACACCCATACTTTTGTTAATTCAAATTCATAAGAAAATATGCATATGTTTTATAATATGTATGACTTATAACGCATGTGTTATAGGGTTAGTGTTTATTGAGCCTAAAAAACATAACACGTACACTTTATGAAATACTATATACACATTATCCCAAATTTTCATTTAATTATCCCCCAACTATGTGTACTTACCATGGCATGATTGATGATAGGATCAATCTAATTAATCTAATATACTTTTAAATAATCATATCCACCATGTTTTCAACTATCGATTGGTTTTTTAGATAACTAGAAGATTTATAGATGTGAACTAAGATCATGTTAGATTGATCCATGTAATGGTTCATCAATAAGTTGGTAGAATTATGTTTCAAGGATGTAATATTTGATAATATTGAAGATGATGTTTCTTTTAAATGGTTGGAATGCATACTATGAACACACAATTTTAAAGGATGTTAGTTTCTTGTTAGAATGAAAATCAAACCAAAACAATACAAACCTAACATCCTAGGTGCATGTCCTCAAATTGGGCATGATTTAAGAAGTGAAAAAAATAATTAAAAGATAAAATCAAATGATTATATCTTCTTCATGGATATATCCTTCTATCTATAACTCAAGTTTAAACTGGCTCACATGTAGTTGTAAAAGGATTCAACCAATTAAATGTGGTCACATGGGAAACATTTCCCCTTGCACTATAGATGATTGATTTGATAACATTTGATGTTTAAAGGATGATGGCCTTAGGATTTGGCAAAGCTTCGCTATATTATTTGGTCATGTTATAATGAGGAGGAATCCCTCCAATTCAGAGACTTGGATGATTAATGTGGATCATTGCATCAAGATGACAATAAATGGATGAGGATCAATCCTCCATCCTCATAAATGAGGGAGATGGAGTGTGTAAGAGGGAGAGACAAAGTGTGAAAGAAAGGCTTGATTGTGGAAGTAAATGTAAGATATTGTCATAAACCTTTCTCACACACTATCCAATTCCATTAACTTACCTTTATAAAGAGGAAAATTTAATGAATTTTTAATTAACAAGTTGTTATGTGATGAGGAAAATAAGAATTTTCAAAATTTAGAAAATACAAATTTATAAAAGCTATAGAATTTTCCATTAGAAGATGATTAATCTAATTAACAAATGTTAATTAAAAATGGGAATTAATATGAATTTGGTGGGATAGAATATGATAATATAAATAATATTAATTGATCAATGGGGATTATCTATTAGGAACATTAGTGTGAATATAAGAACTGATTGGATAATTTAGGATGATGTTAGTGGATAGTTAAAATTGACACAAAGTGTCTGATTTTAGGTGTCTATATTTCCCCCATCTTTGAGGTGTTTTAAGATATGATGGGTAGAATAAAAAAAAATTAAAATAAATAAGAATCCAAAAAAATGTGGATAAAAAATTAGATGATGATGATGATGATGATGAAAGGATGTGACGAATGATGCCCCCTTGAGTGGGGATGTGTGGGTGAAGGACATGGATGTGTTCTCAAAAAAAAGAGGAAGAAACTAGAATAGAAGAATAAATAGGTGGGTGATGTAGAAAAGGGTTTGGATTCTAGGTGATGATTAATCTATCGGTGATATCAACCCATTTAAGCTAATGATTTCATGATTTGATTTCAAATGATGATGGATTGATTTGCCCCAAACATGGTAGATTTGGGAAGGATGCATCTCGAGATAAGTAGGACTTTTTGAGTTAGTCTAAATAGGGTATACATGGAAAAATATCCCTAAATAAGTTTCATGATTTGACTTCCACCAATTAGGATAGATTTGGGAAGGATATATCCCAAAATAATTTGCACATGTTGACTTTCCATAAACAAGGTGATAGTTACGAGTTAGGATTGGATTGATAACTAATTGAATTTCCCCAAGTAGGGTGAATTAATTGATTGATTTGAAAGCATAGATTGAGGATTTAACTTATTTCACATATTAATGATGAGATTATCATGTTAAATATGGTGAAAATGTATGTGTGGATGGTATAATGACATTTCAAATAATGAAGTCACAAAAAACCAGTAACACAAGGATGCCCCAAGGTTGAATGATAAAAACTAAAGTATATGAAATAATGATTAACTAATAATGTGATTATATTTGTAATGAATTGGATAAATATGGGATGTGATGCACTAATGTTCACATACATAAGCCTTGATATTGATTGCTATTTAGAATAATTAGATGCTAAAATATGAAAATGGAAATGGGAATGGAAAAGGAGTAAGAATGGTGGTTAAGCTAACCTTAAAAACTCCACATGACTAATCACTTTCTACATTGTCTAAACAAGCCTTATCCCTTTTTAATTCTCTCAAATAATGAATAATATGATGATAAATGATGATGATAAATGATTTGATTTGATGTGATCCAAAATGGGATAAGGTTATTTGATTTGAAAAGATGATTTTACAAGGGGATAAACTACCACTTTAGCACATCTCCAACCATTTTTTGCAACTTGATTTTTTATGTTGCACATGAAAATATGCACCATGATATAAAACACCATGATGCCCTAGTTATAGTGTGTGTAATGATAATTTCCAATCCAAAAAATAAGACACAAACACGCCATGACATAGAAAAATTAGGATAATATTATTGCCACATGCTGATGGATGGACTCAAGTATAAGTGAAAGAAGTCACCATGATATGTAAAAACCATGATAACCCTATGGATGCACTTGGATTGAGTCGAGGCACAAAAAAAAGTACACAAATAATAAAACAAGAAAATGCATACAAACCTGAAAATAAAAGTAACATAAAGCATCTTATCATTTAATCAAGTTAAAATCCATGTGTGAAGGCTCAATGATAGTGATAATTGGATAGTTCCCCCAAGAGAGGATACATGAAATAGGATGGATTAGGAATAATATGTCCCAAAATAATTTGCACGCTTTGATTTTCCCCATACAGGGCAAAATCTATAAGCTAGAATTGGATGAAGGATTTGGGTTGCCCAAAATAGGGTGGATTTGGAAAGGACACATCCTAATGGTAGTTGAAATGATTTGATTAAGGATTTTTAATATATTTATGACAAGACAAATGTTTTTTGATTTTTTGGCTTTATATCTCTCTTAGAGACTTGCGACCTTTTCTAATTTTTAGAGATTTGCAATTTTTTTAGATTTTTGGATTATTTGATGTCTTTGAATTTTTGGATTATCTAATGTTTTTAGATTTATAGGTTATTTGATGGTTTTGAATTTTTTTATTATCTAATGTTTTTGTATTATCTATTTTTTTGGATTTTTGGATTATCTGACATTTTAAAATTTTTGGACTATCTGATGTTTTGGATTAATGGATTATCTAATGTTTTTAAATTTTTGTAAGATGGATATACAAGGGTATTTTCAAGAAGGATGTATGAATTGGAAACCAAACATATGTACAAAAGGTTAGTATCAAAATAAAAACCTATTATAACACTGGGATGGGAAATGACAATAGATGGAAGAGGTTGGGACCAACAATTTCATGTTCTATGAAATTGACAGTATCTGTCTGATTTTGATTCTAATTTTGGTTTAATATTGCCTCAAAGAGGTTTTCACTAAGGGACTTCAACTTTTGAATTTTGTAATTTTGATTGTCCCCTATCACCTCAAACAAGGTTTCACTAGGGGATGTTGATTATTTATTTTGATTATCCTTAGTACCTCAAACAAGGTTTCACTAGGGGATGTTGGTTATTTATTTTGATTATCCATTAGCACCTGAAACAAGGTTTCACTAGGGAACTTTTCTCCTGGACTTCTAATATTTTGACTTTAATTTTCCCCTATTACCTCAAAAAAGGTTTCACTAGGGAACGCTAATTTCGGATTTTGAGATTTTATATTTTTGAATTGATTTTGATTGAAGAATGCTTGATTTTCCTTGATAAATGTTGATATAAATTTATGTTCTTTTGATAGGATGCCACTCCTAAATTCTATAATTATTTGATTATAATGGGATAAATCTAATAGTAAGTTATTTTTTTGGTCCCAATCTATGA
The DNA here is from genome assembly GCA_037957365.1 of Torreya grandis. Taxonomy (NCBI): domain Eukaryota; kingdom Viridiplantae; phylum Streptophyta; class Pinopsida; order Cupressales; family Taxaceae; genus Torreya; species Torreya grandis. The sequence goes on from JARHVA010000183.1 coordinate 2,149,742, forward strand.
GTGTGGGAGATTGAATTTTAGGATGGTGGAAAGGTTGAATGGTATTGATAAAAGGATGGGTGGAAACATGATCCTCATTAGGACTATGAATGAAGCCTATGTCAATGCTAGATGAAGCTTCCTTAGAATTTATAAAATTACCACTAATACCTTAATGATTCTTCATAGATGGTTTATATTTGATTCCATGGGAAACTTTGTGTACATGGATATGAACTAGTTTGGTGATTCATTTCCCATGGATATTTGTAATTCATGCTTTGAAATATTTGGATTTTAACAAGATATTTTCTTCTTTGAAAATAAGTTATGAAGGTGTCTACATGTAACTAAGCAAGATTATTTCTATTTATTTCTTCTTCTATGAGGAATCCAAATTTGATATATGATTTATTTCCAAACTAGTGGGATGTTGATGCTAATTTGTTAGTTAGGATGGGCCTATCCACATGGAAGAAATTATGATTTTTATTATCTATAATGATTTTTGTCACTTGAGGCATGCGATATTAGGTGTTAAATATAGGTTGACAAAGGGTGATAGGTAAAGGAATGGTTCATCAAAGATGGGTCCTTCATCAAAGAAGGGTCCTTTGTCAAATATGGGTGGGCCAAATGGTCTAGGATTGGGCAAAGATGGGTGATTCAACAAAGATGTCAAAGATGGGTTGGTTATCTTGATGTTGACTTAAAATTGGATGAATATGATTATTATTTGGAAAGGGATCTTGACATGTCCCTATCAAGTGATTCTTAGACTTGGATGTAGTTGTTTCTTACACTTTTGAAGATCCTTAGAAGGGTGATGACAAGATATGGCTAGATTTTTGGATTTGTTATGTCACTAGGGTTAGATTAGATTTTAGACTAGTAAATGAAGTGTCAATATGGGATGCTACATGATATAACTATCAATTAAGCCAAAATATTTGGTTTATCACAACTTGACTAATGAATGAGAATGCTAGAACATGACTATGATTATGGGAGTCATTAAGATTTTTCCCAAATGGGTTTTTATATTCCACGACTCATATTACATTAGATATGGTTTAATTTGGACTTGATTATTGATTTTGTTAAGTAATAATTTGGACATTTGAATTTTGATTGGATTTAGTCAAAGTTAACCTGATTTGATGCTTTAATGTTTGACATGATTGGCCCAAAGTAGGGTGGATTGATTTGATTTATGATTAAGATCATATTGGATTTCGATGTTGTATTTGATTCAAATGAGATAAAGGATGGATGTTATGACTTCATCATTCCTAAATGATAGGTATGATGGATTGAATGGAAAGACAATATTTAACTTTGGATGTAATTTTGAATTTTGATGTTTAATTGACTTGGATTTGATGTGAATTAATCAAAATAGACCAAATTTTTATATTATTTGATGTTTGATGTGATTAAGCTTAGATTGAATATCAAACTTAAGTTGGATGGAAGAAAGGATGAATGTTTTGATCTTTATCATTCCCAATCGATGGGTATGAGAGATTCAATGGAAAAATAAGATTTTGATTTTGGAATTGGATTGGACTTGGTCAAAGTTGATCTGGTTTGACATTTTTTGACTTTAAATTTTGATTTGAATTAAAAGTTGAAGTTTGACTTAAAAGTTGACTTTGTTTGAATTTGGTCAAAGTAGACCTAGCTTGATGTTTGACTTGATGTGATTTGAAATGATTTGGAATTGATGTAAATTGGTCAAAATAGACTTAATGTGACTTTGTTTCAAAGTTTGGCTTCAGACTTGGTTAAAGTGGACTTGATTGGACTTGGTCAAAGTTGACATTGTATTTGACTTGAATGGACCTAGTCAAAGTTGGCCTTATATTAGGTTTGACTTTGAATTTTGATTTGAATTGAAATTTTAAGTTTGACATTATAATGTTTGACTTTGGAATTTTGAATTTGACTTTCCCTTAGAATGTTTGACTAATTTAGAAAGCTTCATTGATTTGATGCAGAATTGGATTTGGTTCAAAATGAACCTGATGTGGATTTTTTCAAGTAGACAATATGATGATATAATGTACATAGGGTACCATTTCAATTAGATAGCATGATGTTAGGGCAGGATAAAATGACTTAGAAATTGGGTAGCATAATATCTTATTGTGCAAATGTGTAATGATAAAATTTAGACTTGGGATAATTTGACTCATTTGATGTGTAAGGCATAACACATATAATGAGTTATATGTCAACAAACATGCAATGACACACATACAATATAATCCCTAGCTTAGTGGTAAAAAATATGTATAACACGAATTTAGCCCACGTATCTACCTCACAAGAAGTTAATCTCTTAACCCTAACTTTAATCAATACATCATGAGATCCTGGGGGAGGTTGGTTTCCATCTCACTATGAATCATTTTTGGCCAAGAGGTCTTAATATAAATTTTGACAAGGCTTCCTAGAATGTCCTAGATATACTTTGTGATATGTGGGGCTCAAAATTATGTGGAATAATAATAATAATAATAATAGGCAATTCATGGGAGGGTTTATCCCCTTTATGACCACTTTAGTCATGATATCTCAGTGAATTTATATCAAAAAATAGACTTTGAGGCTAACATTTGATAGCTTAGTGTCAGGGATAAACCCTTTTTTTTCATGGACTACACTTACAACACATAGTCTCTTAGCTCTTATGATCCCTACCCGCAATTTATATCCCCACCATAAAATAGGTTTCATACATATATTAGGGGATGAAATTCTAGTCTCTATGACCTAAAGACTCATAAATGGTGATGAAGTCCACCTCACACATCCAAAATAAAAAGGAAGGTTCAATATTTATGATCCTTAAGATCCCACAAGTGGGCAAAAGGATAACACACTCTAGTTTGGCTTTGGGAAAAGGAAACAGTAACCTATGTACTTTTGATCACTTAAGTCCCACAATTGGGTAAGCAGAGAGCATACACACAATAAGCCACCAAAAAAAACACAAAAGACACTCAATTAGATGAAAACACAATTATTTCAAAGCACCAAATTTGAATGTTGGTTAATTGTTAAGAACCAAAATGAAATGTGTTAATAAAATGTAACATGTTTTTAAAATAACCACTTCTTTGATAATTGAAACCTACATAAAACATATTAGTGTTTGGATTGATGGTCTTTGACAAGCAAGAGGATATTAAATTTTGATTGTTTAGGTCTTAGGAAATAATCACAAGGTGGATTCTATCATCTAGTAGGGTGAATTTATCAATTATAGAATCAATATTATAGATCTATAGACATAAAATAGAATAAATAGAGAATTGACAATTCTACTGATTAGTAGGGTGATATTTTTGTTTAAAAGGGTGTTTCCACCATTTCAATTTATGATTATGTCATTTTCATAATTTTATAGTCTGATTGGAAGCTAAGATTATTTATGTTGTTTCATAGTGAGATTACACCAATATGCAAGTTGATCCCATCAATTTATAGGTCAATTTTACCATTTACCTAAAAAATATATAAACATAGAAAATAGGGTAGAAGCAATATCACTAATTACCAAATTGATATCACCATTTATAGGAAGTGGTTTTGTCAATTATTATATAATTTCTTCTGATAAAATGGGAATATAAATTTGGCAAATTTAGAATAAAAAGGAGTGAAATTAAGATGAAATTTGAGGTAATTTCTAAATTAGAGGATTGGTATGATGTTCTAAAAGAGAATTTGGGGTGCTAGTCCCATTAGGCATTCTATATGTGATCACACATTGAAAATGAGTTTATTTTATTGTTAGCATGAAAATCAAACTAAAACAATATAAAATTAACATCCTAAGCACATGTCCTTGGATTAGACAAGGTATAAGACATGACAAAAAAATATATAGAAGATAAAATCAAACTATTATACCTTCATCATGAATGTCTCCTTCTAATTGGAGTTCAAGTTTGGATTGACCTAGATGTAGTTTCAAAAGGCTTTGATCAATGGCATGTGGTCATATATGTAACATTTCCCCTTGCACTATGGATGATTGATTTGATAATACTTGATGTTTAATGGATGATGGCCTCAGGGTTTGCCATAGATTTGATGCACTATTTATTCATGTTAGAATTAAGAGGAAGCCCTCTAATTTATATTCTTGTATGATTAATGTGGACTATTAGATCAAGATGAAAATCAATGGATGAGGATCAGTCTTCCATTCTCATAAATGAGGGAAATGGAGTGCATAAGAGGGAGAGATGGACTGTGGAAGAAAGACTTGAGTGTGGAAGGATATGTAAGAGCTTGTCATAAATATTTCTCACACACTATCCATTTCCATTCAATTACCTTGGGAGAGAATTATTTAATGAATTATTAATTGGAAAGTTTTAGCGTGATGAGGAAAATAGGAATTTATTAATTTAGAAAAAAGGAATTTCCAAAAGCTATAGAATTTTCCATTAGAAGATGATTAAGATAATTAACAAAGGTTAAATAATAATGGAAAATGATATGAATTTTGTGGGATAGGATGTGATAATATAATAAAATATTAATTGATCAAGGGGGAATAAAGATAGACTAGGAATGTTAATGTGAATAAAAGAATTGATTGGATGATTTAAGACAATATTAGTGGATAGTTAAAACTGAAACAAATGTCTAATTTCAGGTGTCTATACATATGCCAAAATAATGAAAGTTTGAATAAATCTATAGGGGATTTTAAATAAGAAAAAATCAAATCAAGAGGGAGATAAAATCATAAATCTCTTCTAATTTTAGAGTTTTGCATTGGGATTTGTTGATAAGATGGGACTAGTTAGTATATTAGGCAAGAGGTTAAAGAACAATTTATAAAACTAACCAAGGACAAATTATTCAAATAATATGCCTTCAATTTTTCCTCAATGACAATATTGAATGAGATATGTGTCTCACTTGAGGATAGGAATAACTAACTATCTTAATTCTTAGAAGTCCCTAATGCCATGATGGTGGTATCAGATAAATGGATGATGTGTTACAAACATGTGGTAGCTCTTAAGGGAAATGAAATCTCTGAAGTAGTGAGAAAAATTATAATAGCTAAAAAAACCAAAGATAAATATAAATCCAAGAGATAAATAACTCCTCCACCTCCAAGTTCATCTAAGTCAACTTCTAATATAAGGAATGTCTCTTAGGATGCTCAAAACTCTTTCTTCCATTTTTGTCTATTATCTATTTTGGTAAAGTTTTTTTTCTTTTATAAAAATTTAAAGATTATCAAAAATAGAATAGGAAAAAAAGATGAATGCCAATGGTCACCATGTAATTTGAAGGGTCAACCCATTCCCTCTTTGGAAGAAGATTGGGGAGGGAGGATCTTTGATGAAGTAGCCAACCTAGTTTCATAATATGGGAGCTATTTCATTTAGTTTCAAAAATTCACATGCAAAATATTTGGAGGATTTTGAGGTTATACTCTATGTTTTCCAAAATTGGCTAATGGGAAAATAATATTTATTTAGTTATGCATATAGTTGGGTGCAATACATAGGCACTACTTAGAGAGGCATGTTTTGGGTGTTTATTTTCCTATTTTATAGGTCTTTTCAAATGTATGAATGCCACATATGCTCACATTATCAAATCCTACATTTTTCATTTCACTATGTATCTCTATACTATCCAAGCTTCTTTTAATAGAAAGAGGATTATGCAAAATTTCCTTGAGATTGGTTCTTCCTACAAGCATGAATCACATATAGAAAACTATTTGAAAGATTGTTTCAATGAATATAAATTAGTGAGGTGTGATTGGAGTATAATTAGTATAGAAAAAACCAAAGCCTTCAATGATACATGGGTTCTAGATGACATGATTGATGATATATGTGATCTAATTAATCCTATTTGCATTTAAAGAATCATAGTTTTCCTATTACCAACTATCAATTGGTTTTTTAGAGAACTATAATATTATTAGATATGAACTAAGATCATGTTGTATTAATCCATGCAATTGTTCAACAATAATTTGGAAAAATTGTTGGTCAAGGATAGAATCTTTGATAAGAATGAAGATGATGTTTTTTGTAAATGGTTGGAATATATACATTAGAAGAATGAAATTTTGAATAAATATATATATGGGATTTGAAGAAACAAATTTAGATCAGGATGGAGAAAAAATTAGAAATATTTTCTAATTTAGGATATTTGCTTTTTTATTTTTAAAATAATATGGGGCTATTCAATATATTATGCATGAGGTTAAATAACAATTCAAAACACTGATCAAGGAATTGTTCAAAGAAGATGCCTTCAATATTTCCTTAATGATAATACTTAATGAGATTTGTGTCTCACTTGAGGAGATAAATAACCAACTATTTGAATTCTTAGAATTCCCAAATACCATGATAGGGGTATCAGATAAATGGTTTATGCATTAGAACAATGTGGTCATTCCTAAGGGCATTGAAATATCTGAAGTAAATAAAAAATTTAGAATATCTAAAACAACCAAAGATAAATAACAAGTCAGGAGCTTAGTAGCTCTTCCACCTCTAAGTTTGTCTAAGTTAGCTTATACTTTGAGGAATGCCTCCTAAGATGCCAAAAACTCTTTCTTCTTTTTTTATATTTTCTTTTTTAAGAAAGTTTTGTTTTCTTTTGTGAAAATTTGAAAATTATCAAAAATAGATTAGGACAAAAAAATTAATGCCAAAGGCCACTTGTAATGTGAAAGGTCGACCCATTCCCTCTTATCTCTATGAATAGGAAAAATGAAACTTTTACAAGGGTTATTTGATTCTCATTATATTTTATCTTGAATGAAAGGATAAAGAAACTTTGTGTTTGTTCTTTAAACATATAACACAAGGAAAATTCTATAAATTTTTATCTAGCATTTTCTTTATGGATGTGAATTTTTATTATTTTAATGCATATCTCTCAATTAAATAAATATATCTATTAATCTCAAAAAATCATGTTACTTTATACAAACCCTTCTTATCATGCAAAAGATGAAATTTGAATTTTCTAATTCATGCATGACCTTCATATTCATTTATTTTATTTTATTTTTTGGATGAAATTAGTAAACCCCAACAGTCCATTCAACATGTAGATATTGTAAATAGGTTTGTTTCTATCTTTCCTATTTTTAGTAAAGGGAACCTCCCCTCTGAATAGAGGAGAGACTTTTATCTCCTTCACTATTGTCAAATTCCATATTTGTCAAAGTGCCAAATATTTCACTAGTAGTTTCTATCACCCATCATAGGGAACATTTGAGTATATTCTATGTTACCTACATAACCTATCACTCAATATGACATGAACGAATTTGATTATCTCTTATTTTTTATTGTGACAAAATATTTTTATCATCCTAGTTGGAAGAAGGTACACTAGGTCTAGTAGAAATAAGGGTATTTTTGATTGCTTATTTGACCTACAATAACAATCCAATTTTAGGCTTTATCTTTAAAGGATAAGGCAAGTGTGACCTTTGAGATGATCATTATCTTTAACTAACTTATTGGTCACAAGGGAAATAAAATTTAAAATCATAGATATAACTATACCATGGGATCCTCATATTGGTCTTTTGGCCCTAGCAGATCAACTAAACAAATTTCCTAAGGTTTTGAGGAAGAATTTTCCTAATTTTACTAAATATGATAAATAACACCCTGATGAGCATATAAAATCTTTCTTCTATTACTATTTTATTTTGGGTGTGAAACATGAAGATGTATCAGTCAGTTTATTCATGAAAACATTGGCTTAAGGAATGACAAAATGGTTTAATCATCTACCAGTTAATTATATCCCAAACTAGTAGAGTATGATAAATAAATTTGAATAAATATTTAAACTAGCTAAAGACAAGCATTCCCTTTTGGATCAATTATCTTAGATAAAGAAACAACCCCATAATTCCATGAGATAGTTCATAGCTTGATTCAGCAAGTTGGTGCACAAGATTCTAGTATCTATAATTCATATAGTATAAAATTATAAGTGCTTATTATTGAATTCACAAGTACTTGAAGTAAGTTATTCCTTCAAAGAAAGCATCCTCAAACTTTGATAATAGAACAAACACAAGATACATAAATTGAAGATGATATAATCATGGATGGAAAGCTAAAAAATGAACCCTTAAAAAGCAAAGAACATATTTCAATAGATCCTCTTATTCAGAGGTTGAGAAATGATATGTTGTCCTTAAATAAATTGATTCCTCATACTAATCAGGTTTATCCATACAAGTATGTGCCTAGGAGACCGTTTATTCCATATCATGGAAATATTTATCCTATACTTCTTGCTCTAAATACTCAAGTCACAATTGAAGGAGATCCTATTATTATCCACTATTCATGTATAAATATGATCATGATGTTTTTAATCATGTATAAATGGTGACAATGCTACACTTATGCACCATTGAATAACAATCTAAGGAATGTGTTTTGGGCACCTCAGCTAAAAAAATTCAAGAACATGATGGTGACTCCACTATGGGATACCTTGAATATGAAATTGATTTTAATTGATATAATGATAGAGTGGAGGATATGAATAATCAATCATATGTCATATTTACTAAAGCTCAAAATGAGAATTTGAAAGCAACTAAAAAGAATAAAGAGTTTGAGTTCCATTAAATATTGTCATGGTCAATGCCTCCAACCTTTCTTCTATAAAACTAATTATTTATGCTATAGTTACAAAATTTTAGTTGCACTCTTTTTATTATTACCCTAAGCGTAATGGTGAATTATAATCCAACAATAAGAACATCACTATAATATTTTATAAATTGGTCGATGAGAATTAGAGGAATTAACATAAAAAATTGTATGATACTCTATTGACTAATCGAATAACTCCTAAAAGAGTAATTAGAATGTTTCCTTTACAATTATTATACAATATAAATGTAATGATTTTCATTTATTTGAAATTTCATATTTATGATAAATTGAAGCTATAGAGGATGGCCATTGCAAGGATGCATTGAAAAGATTATGTATCTGACTAGATTGGAAGAAGAGAGAGTGATGGTGATTGACACTAAGAAAAGGTTAAAGAAGTGTTTGATCAGAAATCAAGGCATAAATATTTTCAAGTGGGAGATTTGGTCCTACTTTGGGATAAAAAATGAGAACCACAGGGTAGTAATGGGAATTTTGACTCCCTTTAGATGGAGCTTTTCAAAATTCATCATCTTTGAGGTGAGAACACATATTACTTTATGTATAGAGATGAAACTCACCTTCTGCTACCATAAAACATACAATATTTAAATCACTATAAATAGTGAAGGTAATTTTTCACCTACCATCCCCCGTAGGTGATTTAGGTTCATGCTTTGTGTTTCCTTTCTAATGTGTGTTTCTTTTCCATGGTGTTTCCTTCTCATTGTGTGTTTCCTTTATTTTGTTGGTCTTTGCCATTTGTTTCTCATTTCATCTATTTTGAATAGAATCCTTATCCTAATAGACAAAAACATATGTCTTAAAACTAAATATTATGAGAGTTCATCCTATGTCTTTTTAAAAGGCCATGTCCCCAGTCTAAGCTAGTTGTTGTTCCCTAAACTTTTCAAGACAATTCTCACCAAAATTATGGTAGTAACATAGAAATTTGTGTTGAATTATTAAGTTAGGTCAAAAGTATTGATTTTTTTTACATGAAAAAATTTATTTTTACACTGCACACCTAGGAGACCAAGCTTGCCCAACCTCTAGGGTGATCAAGATGAAATAATGTGACCCAACTGTGGACCACACTTTCACACCATTGAGCCTAACCTACCTTATTAATGCATTGGACACGATGTCATGTCTATGGAGACAAAACATGTGACTTCTTATATGTCACACCAATGGGGATGGATAGGTCCAGTAGCCTGATACATGGTGTGTGCATGGCATGGGGAAGGTCAATTGCCAAAGTGCACTAACTTTCTCCCCAAACATTATTTAAGAGATCCATGTGAAGATCATTTTTAAATATACATTTTCCTCTATCCCAACATAGTATATAACTCTAACATACTACAAATCTTTGTTTGAGGATGGATTTTTGTAAAATAGTAGTTAAAATTTCTATAATTTCTAGCAGTCTATAGTCATAGGGTTTTCAATAGCATTGGCTTATATTTTCAACATTTTTTAGCTATAGGGATATTTTTAGTTCCTTGAGTCCTATATAATTCTAAGTTATCATCATTATCAATTTGAAAATTATTTGGAATGAGAGAAGATACTTTCATGACCACTATAGCTTGATCTTTGTAACCACATCAATGTTTCTTACCCCTATCTACCCATAAATATGTATGTTATTGATAAAATAACCCCTAAAATTGTTAACATAACAAATATAAAGTAAAAATATATGGGTTTTGACCCATTATTGGTGTTGAAGAGTCACATATCCAAACTTGGTGACTCACAAATTGGTCATGTGGACCTCAAGGATTTTCATAGAAGACTCAATGCAAAAAACATGAATTCTATGAATTTCAAAGAGTGGCTTGACTGAAGCAACTAATTTTACCATCTCAATGCAATGTTTATAATTTGTATTCACATTTTCTCAACACTATGACCCAAATACTAGAGATTTAAATTCAAGTGGTGGATCTCTAATGGCTAAGTTGAATTGTACAATGTTGAACATGAATATGAGGATTCTATTTCATGAAACTTATGCAAGGATGAGCATGGAAGCTGGATAATGCTATTGGAACAAAATATAAGATAATCACCTAGTCACTATCAATTATTCATGGTTAAAGCACATGAGGAGTCTTTCTAAATCCTAAAGAACTTCTTATAAGCTAATTTTAAAGAGGACCTATCTGACATGATAACTCTTCTCAATCATGTGGTCAGCAATGAGAAAACTATGAATTTATATCCATGGATGTTCATAGACATAAATATTATTTACATATAAATATAGTGCATAGACTGAGTTGAGATGATCAATGACGATCTAAACCAAAAACTAATCAATGTGGAGGTAACCGAGTATTTTTTCATCAATTCATACTTGGTATTCTTATTAGATTCTCAAAGAGTATACCTTAGTCTCACTCAAATAAACAATGTTGATGCATCCACTCAATTATATGAATTATACTCTCATTTGAATCTGAAATGAAATAATAAGAACTTCATATGATTTAGTGATGAATTCATAATGAGATTGGTATAGGCCTTGGAAGAAGATTGGAGAAGGAGGGACTTGGATGAAACAACCAACCTGGTTTCACAATATGATATCTATTTCATTCATTTTAAAAACATAAATACATAAGAGTTGTACAATTTGAAGGTTATATTCTATAGTTTTCCAAATTATCTAATGAAAAAATAAAATTTATTGAGTTATGCAAATAGTTGGGTGCAGTACCCCACAACTATTGGGAGAGACATATATTGGGTGTTGATTTTCCCATTTATTTAGTTCATTTCACATGTATGAATTCCAAATATGCTTATATCATCAAGTACTACATTTTTCATTTCATTTTGCATCCTTGTACTAGCTAAGCTTATTCTGATAGTAAGGGGTTTGTGAAAACTTACCTTGGGATTTGCTCTTCCTACAAGCACAAACTACATCTAGAAGGCTATATGGAAACTTGTTCCAATGAATAATAAGTAGTGACATACAATTTGAGTGGAATGAGTTTAGAAAAAATAAAATACTTCATTGATACATGGGTTCCATATGGCATGATTGATGATATGTGTGATCTACTTAATCTAATATGCATTGAAAGAATCATAGTTACCCCATTGCCAACTATTGATTGGTCAATTAGATAAATAGATGACATGAATTAATATTGTGTTGTATCAATCCATTCAATGGTTCAATAATGATTTGGCAGAATTACTGGTCAAGGATGGAATCTTTGATAATAGTGAAGATGATGTTTTATGTAAATGAATAGAATTCATACTCTAGAAGAAATAAATTATGAATAAATTTATATGGGGTTTGAAATAAAACACATTTATATCGAGAGGGATAAAAAATCATAAATTTCTTATAATTTAGGAGATTTGCATTGTGATTTAATGAAAGAAGATGAGACTAGTCAATATATCGTGCATGAGGTTAAATAACAATTCAAAAAGCTGATCAAGGTGGAATTATTCAAAGATGCCTTCAATGTTGCCTCAATGAAAATACTCAATGGGTTCCATGTCTTATTTGAGGAGATAAATAACCAACTATATGAGTTTTTGGAAGTCCCAAATGCCATGATGGTGGTATCATATAAATGGTTGATGCATTACAGACATGTGGTAGTTCTAAGGGAAATGAAATCTTTGAAGTAGTGAGAAAATTCAAAATATCTAAAACAACCAAATATAAAGATAAATTCAAGATCTCATTAGCTCTTCCACCTCCAATTTCATCTAAGTTAAACTATACTTTTTGGAATGTCACATAGGATGTTCAAAACACTTTCTTCCATTTTTTTCTAGTTTTTATTTAAAGAAATTTGTTTTTTTATTTAGTGAAAATTTGAAAATCAGAAAAAATAGAATAGAAAAAATATTAACGCCAAAGGTCACCATGTAATGTGAAGGGTCAAACCTTTCCATCCTATCTCTATAAATAGGAGAAATGGAAATTATATAAGGAATGTTTGATGCTAATTGTAAGTTTTATTGAAAGGAAGGAGAAAGATATTGTGTTCATTATTTAAACATATAACACATTCCAAATCTTTGTGTCTAGTGTTTTCTTTGTGGATATGTGTTTTTATTATGTTAATGAATATCTCTCAATCCAAGTAATAATTTTATTAATCTCAAATAAGCATGTTACTTTCTAGAAACACTTCTTGTCATGCATAGGATGAAAGAGGTGTTTGTTCATTCATGCATGACCCTTAATCTTCCTTCCTTTTATTTTTATTTTTGGTTAAAATTAGTAAATCCCAATACTCCATTCAACCTGTAGTTATTGTAGATATGTTTATTTTTGTTTTTCCTATTTTTATAAAGGGAACTTCCCCTCTAAATAGGGAAATAATTTTGTCTCCTTCATATTTATGAAGTTTTAGATTTGTCAAAGTGCCAAATATTTCACCAAAAAATTTGATGTTGGTTACAAAACTAAAAAATCTTGTATCACATGCTACAAATTTTCTTCCCAAGTTTTTTTTGTATATTAGAATGTTTTCAAAAAACACCAACACAAATTTCCTCAAAAAAGGCTTTAAAAAGTGTTCCTTAAACTCTAAAATCTAGATGGTGCATTTGTGAAACAAAAAAACATGACCAAAACTCATAATGGCCTTCATGATTTTTGAAATCTATTTTAGGGACATCCTTGTCTCTAATACTAATTTGATGGTACCCAAAATGAATATCTTGTTTTATAAAATAAACAACATCATGTAACTCATTTATAAAATCATCAATTAATGGAATAGGGAACTTATCTTTGATGGTGTACTTATTGAGTTCTCTATACATCCTCAAAATATCATGCTTATTATGCACCTTGACCATGAGGGATGAATATTCACTTTGGATATGTCTAATAATACCCACCTCTAATATATATTGTACCATATTTTTAATTTCACTCTTATGGGCATATAGATACTTATATGGTCTGATGTTTGGTTGTTGACTCATTAGAATAAAATGTATGGCATGATAATGTTATTTTAGACACTAAAATTTAATCAATAAATGATGGACAATGATTTTCCTTGACATTTTTACCTTGCTTGGCTAATTAACCATTTTGATAACACATAATCTCTATGCAAGCTTCAAAGTATTACAGTTACTAAGAACATATTCTAGACTTCCCTATTTCATCCTTATTCATCCCTATTCAATATTAAATTTATTTTCACTCTTGTTTCAAAAACTTTGTCCTTTTAGGATAAGTTCACGCTAGGTAAACAAGAGCACATTGTGCACTTATCCAATAGTGTGGACTTGTCTCCCATACTCTAACAACTATATTTTCAAAATTAAATGATTCCTAATGAATTTCATATGCATATCAATAGGTCAATAATCAAAATCATTCTAAATATCCATATATAAAATCACATCAAGGGTCACACTTTAAAAGACCTATCACTCTCTTACATGGCATATATTTTTAGGATATTTATTATAATTATGCTATAATTTTATAGTCTTTGGCCAAGTTTAACATTATTTATTATAGGTTGATGGAATACATTTAAATCATTCTAATCATATTTTATAGTTGCATTCATACAATCTTCTTTAAAGGAATAACTATATTAGCCTGAGGCCATTTGGGCTATGTAGGCAACCATCGGTCAATAAGGGGTTTTCTAAGGATACCTCTACCATTCTCACTTCACCAATTTTTACCCATTTTGAATTTGATATCCTTTTGTGTGTTTTTACAAAATTAGGTTTCTGATTTTATAAGTCTTATGTGCATCAATTCAAGGTCTGCATAGAGACATGCCACATACAAACATAGGTGAACAGACCTAGATTATTAGTTCCAACACATGACCTAACATGAGCAAGTCACAGTAGACATAGAATAACACATTATGATCTTGTCTACCTCCTATGAACTTGTCTTATTAGGTTGTTGTCACCAAATCTTACACCCTAGAAGAATTTATTCAAGCTTATTCCATATTTTGGCAACATGGAAACATTTCTAGGTATGTGGGTGTACCTATATTGGAAGTGAGCCTCTATATTTAAGGGTTAGCTCCCTAAATGTATATTGAAATGCTTTTATCTATACTGACTAATTAATTATGGGGAAAAGAGTTAGAGAATTCATGAATTGAACCTACTCTAAAGGAGGTGATGTACTGAATGTTCAAAAATCCACTCTCAAGATTGAACTCATTAGCACACTAATAGACTATGAATAGAATTAATGCAATGTCTACAATGGTTTCCAAGAAATAGTGTTTCACCTATAGGCTAATTTTATGGACTTAATCTGAGGAGAAATGAGGGTAAGGCTTGATTGTAAGCACTTACAGTCAACTATCCACTCTATACCTAAGACATCAACCTTTGAACACACTAGATGACCTACAAGAAAGTTTATTATCACTTAGGCTGAGCTTGGACCTACAAAGGGAAGATGACAACCAATTTTTCATATCAAATAAATTCAAAACACTAACAAAATATTATTAAATAATTATGAAATTCTTTATTCAATACTTTAAGAGGTGTAGAATACAATTTCAGACAAAGTCTAGTCATACCAACCTGAGGGATAGATAACAATAGTTTAAAGGCTATATTTATAGAAGAAAGGTCCCTTAGAGAGAGACTTTAGTGTTCCAAGAGGAATCAAAGATATCAACTCCATTTAAACTATAGTTATAATTTATTTTGCAAATCATGCTCATTCAAACCTTTTGATTGATTTGGGTCACTTTGAGTGGTTGCACAGTTACATTATTCCTTCATTGATTCCCCCTGATGGTTGCAATATTAAGATCAAGTTATTGAAAATTGGGTCCTAGCATCAATGTATTTAGAACAATATGGTAAATTTGTTATATCTTTGTCCTAGTGAAAACATCTCTTCATTGGTTCACCATGGCATGCAAAAGTGGAGAAGGGGGTCCTTTTCATGTAGTTGGTCCTAGAGACGAAATAGTTGGGGTGTATGTGTATGCCTTTGTGGCATCCTTTTGAATGAAAGATCTTGTTCAAACTAGATCATGCTTGAACTCATCCCCATGCTCATAGGTCCACTATAGATGGAAAACTAATCTCAGACTATCATTTTTCCTATATTCATTATATCGATGCAAACCTATAGACTATATAACCCCTTTTTTATCCAAATAGGTCAAAATAGACCCATTATATTATTTTAGGAACTAAGAGTTCACCATATACATGGATCCTATTTAAAAATGGCAAACATAGTCATATAAATAACCCTACATGATACAAAATTTCAAACCAGAGGTCCATATTAAGCCTTAATGGCATCCCTTTATGTTCTTGATCACCTTGGATACATTATTGTGTCCTTTTAATAGCATTTGATTGATTTTTAATGGTTTATTGATGACCTTACAAAACCTTGTTTGATTTGGTCAAAAACTACTCCTTTGGTTCAACTTTACCTATTGAAAATGAATCAAACTAATCAAAATGCTCTAACATATCTTTATTCCCATTGGCCTTGTAGATATTCATTGTCAAATCTTGACCTTTTAGCCTTCTACGTGTCATTTATCTTCTTAGTATGAGCAAACATGGTCCATTTATTTCCTAATATGAATAACATGCTCATTACATTTATCAATCATGTGTTGATCTTAGAATCTTATTGTTAGTTTGTCAGCTTCCACACTTGTGTTACATGACAACCTCTTGAGCTACTTGACCTTTTGAATCATATCACACCATCAAATTTGGATGTATGATGTAGCATGGACCATCAAATTTTTATTGGACCCACCTCCTTTTCATTCAACCTCATGTTGTTGGATCTCTATTTGGTTGATCTACACCATTAGATCTTGTCCAACTTGTAGCTCTTTAAATAACTTTAACCTAGGGACCTTTTGACTTGTTTGACCCCAGTACGAACCATTAGATTTTATGTGTCAATATGTGATATCAAATGGACCATTATATCTTGATCAACTTTAAACCTTTTAAGGACCCTTTGAACCCAAATTATTATTTTATAGAGCTCAAACTTGACGTTAGTATGAACATCTTGTGTTGTAGGTCCAACTTTGAACACTTAAAACTTGAGCTAGAAAGTTCACACAGAAATGAAACTTGTGGATTATGTTCCTAGCGTGAATAAATCCATGGCACTAAAACCTTTTGGCTCATGATGCTTTCTAAACAAAATTATCAAATGCACAATTGATATGGTCCATTTACTTTTGGGTGACATGCGAGATGACCTAGCCCCTTAGACTCGACAAGCTAAACTTTGAAGGCTTAGATCTTGATATAGAATACTCATCAAGATATGAAACTTGTAGAGAATTATCTTGGCACTAAGGACATTGATCATGCATGGTCTAATGGTCACACAAGGATTTTTTAGCATATTTATAAAATTCTTAAGTAAACTGGTACAGTCTAGTTCTTCATGATGTCTTGATGATGGTCTAGCTTCACAAAGCTTGTTTCTAAACTTTTGTATCTCTAAATGAACTCCCTAAGGCCTATGTAGGCCCTTTCCATGATTCTGACTCCTTAGACACCATGAAAACCTTCCACTTGCATATATGACTCTAAAATGACCCCTAAGATACCAAATGACACAAGGACTAAGTTATACCATGACCAAATTTATAGGAATGGCACATCAAATGAGTAACATCATACCCTATGACATTATAAAAAACCCCTATAAAAGATTCTTATTATAGGGGGTTGTCCCATTTTATCTTATTATAAAAATGGTCAACATTTTTGGTAATTTCCCAAGGGTGGCATGTTTGTTATGCCATGACCAGTTGCCTAATCTTGTCAATTAGGTTATGGAGTCACAAGTATATATGTTTGACATATAAATTGCCTCTTGACAAGACATAATAATGGAAAAAAAAAAAGAACGAGACATAAAATATAAACACACATGTGCTTCAAAAGCACTAATTAGAACACAACACAACAAGAAAGGAAACACACACCTAATATAATATTTACAAAATTGACTTTCAGTTCTCAATAGCAAGTTTTCAAATCTATCTCATTCATAGGGATAGGCAACTCTTTTCCATTCATCCTTGATAACTAAAAAGAGTTAATTTGATTGCATTTGTGGATGACATATGATCCACTCCATAGGGTATCAAACTTGGTATGTATCCTGCGTTTTGCTCTATCTTCATCCCATTTCAATACTATGTCACCTTCTTGAAATGATCTTGGAGTTGCCCTCTTATCAAAATACCTCTTCATTAGTACTTGGTGATACTCCATAGTTTGATGATATTTATATCTATTCTCTTTTAAATCCATTAATTTTATCAATCTCACCTCCATTGGGGTATTCTCAAGCAACTCTAGTTGATGTGCTAACTCTAAAGCAGGCAGATCTTGAAAGATAGATAACCTAGCTTACCTTCCATAGACAAGCACAAAGAGAGAATTCCCTATTGACCTCTTGGGAGTTATCCTATCAGCCCATAAGGTTGTCTTCAATTTGGTGTGCCAAGCTCTTTGGTTATACTCCAAGGTTCTCTTGATGATTATGATCAAATTCTTGTTAGTAGATTTAGCCAACCCATTACCTTGAGGGTAATAGTTAGATGAAGTGCTCAAGAATATGCCATTTCTATTTTCCCAATCAATTATCTTAGCACCTATAAAATCAAGAGCATTATCTAAAATAATAGTATGAGTGCCAAACCTTTCTATGATGCTCTCATATAACTCCAAGACAACATTCTCATTAGCTTCCTTCAATACTACTGCCTCAACCCATCTTGTAAAATAGTCAGTTGTTGTAAGTATCCATTTATAACTAGCACTTGATGGGGGATTTATCATACCAATAAAATCAAGACCCCATTACATGAAATGTTGGTCTACTTAGATAGGCTTCAAAATAAGATCTATAAGATTCTATTTTCTTATAAAGAAAGCACATTGTCCACACCTTTTCACCCAAGCATGGCAATCCTTGAAGAGGCCAGGCCAATAATATCCTACTCTCATGATCCTTGTAGCTATGGTTCTTGGAGAGAAATGACCTCCTATTATCCCATCATGGAAATTCTCAAGCAACACTCCAAAATAATCATTATCAATGCATATCAATAGCACACCATTGAAGTCCCTCCTAAAAATCACACCATCCATAAGACAAAAGCTAATATATTGTAGTATAAAATATCTCCTTTGTGATCTACTCATATTATTAGGATACTCACCATTTTAAAGAAATCAGATCACATCTTATGTCCAACTTTGTAGAGACAATGAACCAACTAGTTGGGAATGATCATGATTGATTAGAGCCTCTTCCTTTGACTCATGAAGATCTAAATCTAGATGTTCACAAAGGCCTTTACCTCTTACCAATTTTGTTATTTTGATATCAACATCATATTCAATTACCTTAGTGATCCACCCAACCCTCTTTTCACTAAGATCTTTTCTCAAAAGAAACTCTTTGGTGCTATGATGAGAGACCTGTTAACCATTTTATGTATGACCAGTTTGTGTTTTCCCTTTGTCTCTTTTCATTTCTCTCTTGCTCATTTTCTATGTTTGGTCTCTTTCTTTGTTGCTTGTTTTTTCCCTTTGGCCTCTCCTAGTTTGGGCTCTTCTCCCTTTTTCTTTTTTCTTTCCCTTTGCCTTGTTTTCATTAATTTATTGAGCTTTGATTTTCCCTAAAGTGCCCTTTGAAAAAAAATTGAAGGACCTTTCTTGCCTTGCCACTTCCCCAAGTGTCCCTTTGAAAAAGTTCCAAAGGGCACTTTTCTCCCCAAGTGTCCCTCGGGACTTTTCCAAAGGACACTTTTATTCTAAGTGACCCTTTAAAAAGGTTTTGAAGGGAAATTTTTAGCCCAAGTATCCCTTTGGACTTTTCTAAAGGTAACTTTGTTATCCAAGTGACCCTTTAAAAAAGTTCCAAAGGGTACTTTTCTTCCCAATTGTCCCTTTAGACTTTTTCAAAGGGTACTTTATCTTTGGAAATATCCTTCAAAAAAGTTTTGAAGGGCCATTTCCTTTGGAAATACCTTTAAAAAAAATTTGAATGGACCTTGTGCCTTCCCCAAGTGTCCTTTGTAACTTTTTTGAAGGACACTTTCCCAAGTGTCCTTCAGGAAAAGTTCTCTAAGGAACTAGCCATTGCCTTTCGGGTAAAATTCCCAAAATAATTCCATCAAACAAATTATTCAAAGGAATTTCTTCAAGAAAAGTGCTCAAAACAATAAGCCCCAATCGACCCCCATGACATTCTATAGGATGTCATGTTTGATATAGCCCATGAACTATTGGGGTGCAAAGATGACGTGTTGTAGGATGTCAAATTTAGGGTGGCCAACTAGCCATTAGGATTCAAAGACATGACGTGTCGTAGGACATTAAATTCAGGGTGGCCAACTAGCTATTGGGGTATAACTTGGTGACGTGCCATAGGATGTAAAAATCAAAGATCCCACAGGATCAAGTAAGTAAAGTCACTTGGAAAACCCGAATGACTCTATAGTGCAAATTAGGTTTCCTAACAAGCTTTTCTTATGACTTATATAAGTAGAAGCAATCAAAGAACCTGAAGAAGAAAGTAAGAAGTAAATTCACTTGGAAAACTTGAATGACTTTGTAGTGCAAATTTGGCTTCCCAACAAGATTTACTTATGAATTTTATAAGTAGAAGCAATCAAAGAACCTAAAAGGGCAAAAGATAGTATAAATTGAGTTTCCTAACATCCTTGACTTATAGGTTTATAAGTAAAGCCATTCAGAAGGCCCAAATGGGTCTATAGTGCAAAACATGAGGCTTTTAGGAGGAATCTAAGGTTAAAAATAGTGATCCAAGACATTTCTTATGAAGGGTCATCTCATCATTGATTTTACAGTGATCTTGGTAATTTCAAGAGGGTGAATCAAAGAGAAGGACAAACTCTTACTGAATGAGAGAATAGTTAGAATCAATTTCACCAGGATGGTGATTACAAACCATTTTGGAGGCTTCTACTTTTGCACCCAAGTGCTCTCTCTTCTATCCCTCTTTTTCTATAAATAGGACCCTTGGGCTCTTGTTTTATCATCCACAGATAGTATAGTGAAGCCCTGCTATAATGTTTTGCCATTTTCCTGCCTTTGAGAAAAGAAGCATAAGTCTATTTTCTTTCTAAGTTCTAGACATTTGCTTGGGCATGAAAGAGACATAGAGTAGCATCAAGTGATGTTTTATCCTTCTATTCTCTGTCCTTCATGATTTTGAGCAAAGAGCTAATCCAATAGGTCATGTAGAGTGCATTCTAGATGTATGAGATTTTGCACGTGTAACCCTTTTTTGGACTATACAGGTTGTCTTTTCTAGTTATTTACCTTGTGTGATCTGATTCATTTTGTCTCTACATTGAAATACTTATGTTGGAATCTTCTAGAGCTTGAGTTATAGACTATATTCTATTGTATTGTGCATACATATAGGTCATACATGTGGATATTGATTCTTGGTGTATCACCATTTTAGATTAGGATTTTCAATTATGAAAACTTCTGACTCTTTTCACTCATAAAAACTTGTTCAATAGTTTTATTACACAAAAAGCTAATACAAGGCGCTATCCCTTTCAACCTAGAGCTTCATTTCCACTTATAGGCACACCCACAGGCCTAAAAATGTTCCAACATTGCCCAAATTCATAGGCCTGAACAACCCTCTTTTACGGTACAAGTTTTTGAGACAATCATTCTAGCACACTTGGTGGGACCTGAATTATTGCTAAGTCAAGGTGAACGTTGGCCTTAACAGGCCTAAAGTAGTAGAAATACCCCTAACCCAACATTTGGTGACTCCAAAAGGGTGTGAATCCCTAGTTCTAGACCAAGTTTTAAACATTATCCTACATGGTCCTCACAAGGTCCTTAATATTTTTTGACCAAGCCCCTTCATCTGAATATTTTCTTAATGAACAACACCCTGAACCACTCCTATCCCTATTAAATCCTTGGCAAGGAGGTTTTAGGGAAGAAGCAGAAGAGGTTGAAGAAGTTTAAGGAGAGGAAGAAGTTGAAGAAGAAGAAATAGAAGATCATAAGGGAAGAAAAGAAATGGGGGAAAGGGGAGAGATATATAGACATCAACCCTTTCCTAATGTTAATACCCAAAACCCAATAGAGCTTCCTTCATATGACCCCATCCTTCCAAATACAACCAAAAATATTCCTAGTTTCAATGGAGAGGGTCTTATTACCCCATCTAAACATATTAGAGACATCTCTAATTTTTTAAATTTCCATAATATTACTAGGTCCAACATAGCCATTAGGCTAGTTTTTATGTCTTTAAAATTCAAAGCACTTGACTGGTATATAATATTGGAGGGGGGATGCATTACAAGTTGGGATGGTTTTAGAGACTTATTGGTGATAAGATTTGAAAATAAGAGTGATCATGCTTCCCTAATACATCAACTGAATGTAATAAGAAGATGTCCAAATGAATCCATAGGAGACTTCAATGAGAGACTTCAAAAAACATGGTATAGGCTACCACCAATCATGAGACCTCCTCCTAGCTTTGTGTTCCCAACATACCTCAAAGGTATTGGTATTGATGTTGTTATTATGTTGAAATCAATGGGAGGATTCACTCTTCTACGTGCATATGATTTAGAAATTGAGGCTAAGAATAGCTTGATTCAGGCTGGAAGACTCCCTCCAAGAGTTTCCATGCTTTCATTATCCCACAATTCAATTGAAGCTCCAAGCATGTCATAGGTTGCCAATGCCAATGTGAAGCCAAGAGCCTTTCCTAAGAAGGTGGATAACATTGTGGACAAAGATGAAAAAATCAAATAATTGAGAGCTCAGCTCAAGCAAGCTCAATATCAGGCAAGTGCTCCTCCTAATGCACAATATTATCCTCAACAAGGATATAGAGATCCATCCCAATACAATTATCAAGGGAGAGGACAAAATCAACAAGGTTACAGTAAGCAACCCAATGCATATAATCCAAATCTACTCCTCCCATAAATGTTGTTGATCCAGTTCATACAGTACAAGGAGAAGATCATGTGGACCAATGGGGGTAGCCTAAAGGTTAGTTTACACATGATGATGGAGGAACCAGTTATGCCTTGACTACATAAGAAGAAGCTACTCCTTACATGACAGTACAAGAAACATGTCCCAACCAAAGGGATAATCCTGAAGAAGGTAGCAACCCAAGTGTGGGAAAGATGAATTTTCAAGTAAAAGATGATTTTGTGTTGACTCAAAGCATGTCAATTATAGCCAATAAAAGGGCTAAGAAGAGAGCATTGGGAGAGGGCCAGGATCCATTAATAGTTCCAAGTGATGCTTCTCCAAGGCCACAAAGTGCTGATAAAACTGTTGCACCTTTTACAAGCCATGTTCCCCAATAAAATTAGAATGTAAATGCAGCTACCAAGATTGTAACACAATAGGAAATAGCTCCTTTATTACCATCAAAAATTCAATAGAAAGTGAATACTCCATCTCTAAATATTGTGGACTCATTAAAGAGCACTAAGACAAGCATATCCCTTGGGGAGGTTCTACATATACCTAGTCAAAAGGAGCTTTTGCAAGAGCAGTTAGTAAGCATGCAAGTGGTTCCTCAATCTTCAAGGCATCATAGTGTGGCTCTCACAAATTCTTCAAATCATCTTTTAGAGCCTTCCACTAAAGCTTTAAATACTCCACCCTTCTACCTCACACTCATTATGGGAGATAAGTTGGTCCACAATTGTATTGTGGATAGTAGAGCAAGCACTATTGTTATGCCTAAAGTAGTGGTTGATAAACTAAGTTTGAACTATGAGCCACATAGTAAAGGCATGTTACAGCTAGATGGAACTCCAAACAAGATGGTAGGATTGGTCAAAGTTTTCAAAGTGTTTTTAAATGTCTGCCCAAGCTTCCCTATCATGCAATATATTGTGGTGGTGGACCTTCCATCACACTTTGTTATATGCTTGTCTAGGGACTTTACGGCCAAGATAGGAGGATATTTTTTTTTGATTAGTCCTTTCTATCTTTCAAGACAAGGTATGGATCCAAGGTAACCATAAGGACTCAACCCTTATCAAGGTTCCACATTGATCCATACTTGGAGACAATGACAAATCAAAATTGTCTAATTAGCAAAGAGGAAGAAGCAGTCCTAAATAGTGAAACATCTTATCCTATTGAAGGTATTTTTGACCTCTATCTTGACAAGTATAGCACTAAAACACATGGGCTTTATCCTTACACTTTCATTGAGGAAATTGATTTGGGATTTTACTACTTGCATGATAAGAACGTCCCAATTCCTTCACTCACCAATGAAGATCATGAGCTTGATGGAATGTGGGAAATGTTCTTTGATGGTTCAAGGAGAAAATTAGGTGTAGGAACTAGTGCCATGTTGGTTTACCCATAAAATAATCATTACTACTCTTCTTATAGGTTTCACTTCAGCTGCACTTGTAATGTGGAAGAATATGAAGGCTTAGTTCATGGTCTCTAATGGGCAAAAAAGAGAGGAATCAAGCTTTTAAAATTATATGGAGATAGTGAGTTGGTCATTCATCAAGTGAGAAGTCAAGATACAGCCAAGAACCCCTTGCTCAAGTCTTAAAAAAATAGGTTATGGGATCTACTTGAGTATTTTGATGCCTTCAACATCTAGCCCATACCAAGAAACTTGAACAAGCATGATGATAGATTAGCTGCAATAGGAGCACATTTTGACTCAATTGCTAACATTGAATAAGAGAAATATCAATCCCATATCAAGATCATTGTGAGACCTTCCATTCTAGATAATTAAGTGTCATGGAAAGTGTTTGAAAGTGATGAACACATTGCACACTTCTTGTAAAATAAGGTAGGCTTCTCTTCAAGAAATCAAAAGAAGTTACATGATCATTATGAAGAGCAGATTATACATCTAAAGACAAATAAAATACCCAAGGGGCTGATTACCTTGGAGAGTGTCTTTAATGAGGATGATCAAGAGAAAAACCAAAGAATGAAAATGTCAGCAAAAGAAGTTAACTATGAGACAGTTCTGATTTTCAAGGACAAACTTTTAAAGATTGGCCAGGCTTGTTCTTAGCTGGAAAGGCATGATTTTATTACATTATGCAAAGAGTTTCATGATATCTTTACATGGGAATACAAGGACTTGAAATGATTTGACCCAAGTCTAGCTCATCACACCATTGAGTTGAAGCATGGAGCTAAATCGGTAAGATAAAAGCAAAGGCCTATAAACCCTAAGGTAGAAGAACTCATGAAGAAAGAGATAACCAAATTGATTGAATCTAGGATTATCTTTCCTATCAAGCACTCAACTTGGGTAGCCAACCTTGTGCTAGTTCAAAAATATAATGGATAAATTAGACTTTGTGTGGATTTTCGTGATCTAAACAAAGTATCTCTCAAGGATCATTACCCACTTCCTTCCATGGAACAAATTTTATAGATTGTTTCAAGTTCTCAATGTTTCTCACTACTTGATGGTTATTCAGGTTATAATGAAATATTGGTAAATGAAGGGGATCAATTCAAGATAGCCTTCACCACCAATTTGGGCATCTTTGCCTACAAGAAGATGCCATTTGGTTTATCCAATGCTGGAGCTACATTTCAAAGGGCAATGGACATGGATTTCAAAGGTTTGATCAATAAGTTTTTGCTTGTTTACCTTGATGATATAACCAATTTTCAAAGGATGTTTCTGATCATATGGGACATCTAAGGCAAGTGTTTGAGAATTTTAGAGAGTATTGCATATCCCTCAATCCAAATAAGTGCATCTTTGTTATCCATGAAGGCAAGATTTTGGGTCATGTTGTTTCAAAAGAAGGCTTATCTATTGACCCTGAAAGGATTGAAGATATTATAGGCTTGTATTTTCCTCAACATAAGAAAGGGCTGAAATTTTTATATGAAAAAATAAACTTTGTAAGGAGATTTATGCCAAACTTTGTAACTGTGGTAAAGCCTATCACAGCCATGCTAAAAGGAACCAATTTTTTACTTGGACAAAGGAAGGTAAAGATATATTTGAGGCAATCAAGCAAGTAATTACAACATCTCCCACTCTCCTAAATCCAATTTTTGCTAAATATTTCATTTTTTATACTTTTGCTAACCTTGACATAATCTTAGCTATGCTTATGCAAAGGAATGATACAGATGTTGAATATCCAATTGCTTTCTTCAATCAAAGATTTGAATACTATGAAGTGAGATATTCTTTTGTTGAGAAGCAAGCTTTAACCATCATTACAGGTTTGAAAAATTTTAGGCATATGGTTTCTAACAACAAGATCCATGTCATGGTCTCCCATCCTAGCACCAACGAGTTCATCCTAAATAGGGATCTCAATGAGAAGAGAGATAGATGGATCAGAAGGTGATGGAATATGACATTGACATGAAGGTAACTAGCCGAGTAATAGGAAGAGGTTTATGTGAGCGCTTAGCATCCAACTTTCAAGAGCCAAAAGAGCAAGCCTTGGTGAATCAAGTTCAAGACCAGCCAGCTGATCAAATGCAAAATCAAATTTGGACACAAGACATCATTAGTTTTATTCAAAATGGTGAATGTCCCAATGGCTTGAACAAATCTCAAAAAAGGTATTTTAGGTTGTAGGCTATTCCTTATTGTCTTTTGGATGGAATTATCTTTAATAAGGATGTGAGAAATGTGTTGTTAAGATGCATTAACAATGACCAATTTGATATGCTAATAAAAAAGTTCTATAATGGTGTAGATGGTGGTCACTTCTCTCCTAGAATAATAGCTATAAAAATAATGAGAGCTGGTTACTATTGGCCTAGTCTTTTTAAGGACTATTATCAATGGGCTAAGGTTTATCCTCAATGTGCTTTCTTTGTTGGGAACTAAAATCTCGTTTCCCTCCCATTGAATCATATCCAAGTGGACCAGCCTTTCATGCAATGGGGCCTTGATTTCATTAGCATGATTAACCCTCCATCAAGTGCTAGACATAAATGGATATTGACTGCTACAGACTACTTCATAAGATGGGTAGAATTTGTTGCTTTGAAGGAAGCAAATGAAAATGCCATCTTAGAGTTCTATGACAGCATTATAACAAGGTTAGGAGTTCCTCATGTCATCATCTCAGATAATGCACTTGCTTTCATAAATGCTAAAACTTTTGAATGGGCAGCAAAGAGTGGAGTTCATTTCATTACCCCATCCAACTATTACCCTCAAGGTAATGGAATGGTTGAGTCTACCAACAAGAACCTCATCAAGATCATCAAGAGGATGTTAGAAATCAATCAAAGAGCATGGCATAACAAGCTAAAGATAGCCTTATGGGTAGACATAATCACTCCTAAGAATTCAATTGGTAATTCTCCCTTTGTATTTGTCTATGGGAGAGAAGTTAGGTTGTCCATATCACAAGATCTCCCTACCTTGGAACTTGTAAAACAACTAGAATTACTTGAAAACACTCCCATGGAGGTCAGAATGATAGAATTAATGTAGTTAAAAGAGGCAAGAGATGATGCACACAAAGATTTAGAATACCACCAAGTTCTCATGAAGAAATCCTTTGACAAAAGGGCAAGGGCAAGAGTGTTCAAAGAAGGCAACTTGGTTTTGAATTGGGATGAAGGTAGAGAAAAACTAGGCAAACATATAAAGTTTGATAATTTGTGGAGTGGTCCTTATATCATCAGCAAGTGCAAGCAAAAAAACCCCTTTCAGCTATCCAAAATGGATGGAGAAGATATGCCAATTCCATTGAATGGAATCCATTTGAAGCCTTGATTTTGACTCTTGTTGGTCGTGTCTTATAAATACCTTATTTTCATGTGTTCCCTTTGTTGTGTTTATTTTCCTTAAGTGCTTTGGAGCATAGCATTTCCTTTTTATTTGTTTTCTTTCATTTTATTGATTGTGTGTGTGTCTCTCCAACTTATGTTTTCAGCCATGGCTTATTCCTTCAACTCGTATTTTCTTTGCATGACTCCACGCCCCATGGAAGGATTTAGGTGACTGGTCTTATGACATAACAAGCATGTCTTCCCTATAAATTGCTATAATATTGACCATTTTTTGCATGACCAATTTGTGTTTTCACTTTGGCTCTTTTTTTTCTCACTTGCTTGTTTTTTATGTTTGGTCTCTTGCTTTGTTGCTTGTCTTTTCCCTTCGACATCTCATAGTTCAGTATTTTTTCCTTTGTTTTTTATTCTTTGTTCTTTTCCTTTACCTTGTTTTCCTTAGCCTATCAAGCTCTATTTTTCCCTGAAGTACCCTTTGGAAACTTTTCTAAGGGCCTTTCTTTCCTTGCCCCTTCCCAAAGTGTCCCTTCAAAAAAGTTTTGAAGGGCAATTTTCTCCCCAAGTGTCCCTTCAAACTTTTTTAAAGGGCACTTGTCTTCCAAGTGACCCATTGAAAAAGTTTTTAAGGGCACTTTTTAACCCAAGTATCCATTTAGACTTTTTAAAGGGCACTTTATTGTCCAAGTGACCCTTCAAAAAAGTTCTAAAGGGCACTTTTCTTCCCAAGTGTCCCTTCAGACTTTTCTGAAGGGCACTTTGTCTTTGGAAATTCCCTTTGGAAAAGTTTCAAAAGGCCATTTCCTTTGGAAATGCCCTTCAGAATTTTTTGAAGGGACTTTGTGCATTCTCCAAGTGTCCTTTAGAACTTTTCTAAAGGACACTTCCCTAATTGTCCTTCGGGAAAAGTTCCCAAAGGAACTAGCCATTGCCTTTCGATCAAAATTCCTGAAAGAATTCTTTCAAACAAATTGTTTAAAGGAATCACTTCAAGAAAATTGACCAAAATAATAATCTCAACCCAATGGATCCCCATGACATACCATAGGATGTCAAGTTTGATACAGCCCACTAGCCATTGGGGTGCAAAGATGACATGCTATAGGACATCAAATTAAGGGTGGCCAACTAGCCGTTGGGATTCAAAGACATGATGTGCCACAGGACATCAAATTTAGGGTGGCTAGCTACCCATTAGGGTATAACTTGGTGACATGTCTTAGGATGTCAAAATTAAAGAACCCAAACAAGAAAGTAAGAATTAAAGTCACTTGGAAAACTCGAAAGACTCTGCAATGCAAATTGGGTTATAAGTAGAAGCAATCAAAGAACTCAAAGGAGTAAGTAAGAAGTAAAGTCACTCAAAAAATTAAATGACTCTATAGCACAAATCAGGTATCCTAACAAGATTTACTTATGAATTTTATAATTAAAATCAATCAAAGAACCTAAAAGGGCAAAAGATAGTTCAAATCAAGTTTCCCAACATGCTTAACTTATAGGTTTATAAGTAAAGCCATTCAAGGCCCAAATGGGTCTATAGTGAAAAACATGAGAGATTTTAGGAGAAATATAAGGTGCATAGTAGTGATCCAAGCCATTTATTATGGAGGGTCATATAATCATTGATTTTTTAGTGATCTTGGTCATTTCAAGAGGGTGAATCAAAGAGGACAGACTCCAACTGAATGAGAAAACAAATAGAATCAGTTTCACCAGGATGGCAATTGTAAACCATTTTGGAGGCTTCTATTTTGGCACCCAATAGATCTCTCTTCTCTCCCTCTTTTTCTATAAATAAGACCCTTGGGCTCTTTTTTTATCATCCACGGATAGTATGGCAAAGTCCTGCTGGAATATTTTGCCATTTTCTTGCCTTTGAGCAAAGAAGCATAAGTATGTTTTCTTTCTAAGTTATAGACATTTACCTTGGCATGCAAGAGACACAGAGTGATAGCAAGTGATGTTTTATCCTTTTTTTCTCTATCCTTCATGATTTTGAGCAAAGATATGATCCAACATGTCATGTAGAGTGCATTCTAGTTGTATGAGATTTTGCACATGTGTAACCCTTTTTTGGACTATACAGGTTGTCTTTTCCAGTTATTTACCTTGTGTGATCTCATTCATTTTATCTTTACATTGAAATACTTATGTTGGAATCTTCTATAGCTTGAGTTATAGACTATATTTTATTGTGTTGTGTATAAATATAGGGCATACATGTGGATACTAATTCTTGGTGTATCACCATTTTAGACTAGGCTTTTCATTTATGCAAACTTCTAACTCTTTTCACTCATACAAACTGGTTCAACAGTTTTATTGCACAAAAATCTAATACAAGGAGCTATCCCTTTCAACCTAGAGGTTCATTTCCACTTATAGGCACACCAACAAGCCTGGAAATGCCCTAACATTACCCAAATCTGAAGGAGGCCTGAATAGCCCTCTTCTAGGGTATAAGATTTGAAGATAAAAAGACCATAACATGAATCTTATTATTTGAAACCATATTCCCTTTACAATATCAAGGAATTATTTCTCTATAAAGGTGTACTTGACTTCATAATCTTCTAAACCTTGACTAAAAAATGTAATTGGTTTCTCCACACCCCCATCATTATTTTGCATCAACATGGCTGATATAGTATCAAGGTTGGAAAATGAATACAACTTGAAGTCTTTAATAAAATTAGGATTCATAAGAGTAGGAGCTTCTACAATTGCTTTCTTTATGGCTTTAAAATTTCTCTTACCCTCTTTGGTCCAAGAAAAGACTTGTTTCTTCCTAAGCATAACTATGATAGGTTTCACCAAAGATGCAAAACCTAGTATGAATCTCCTTAAAAAAATTATATTTCCTAAGAAACTTTGAAGACCTTTCTTATACAAGGTAAATTATAGGCCTAGAATAGCCTCTATTCTTTCAGGATCAATAGTCAAACCATCCTTGAAAATAATATGTCCTAAGAGCTTACCTTCATAAACCAAAAAGATGCACCTTTTTGGATTAAGAGTTACTCCATATTGCATACATATTTCAAACACTTGTATCAAGTGTTGCATGTGTTAATTAGAATCTTTATAAAACATTGTTATATCATCTAGATAAACCAATAGCATCTCATTGATCAAATCTTTGAAAACCATGTCCATTTCTCTTTGAAATGTGGTACAGGCCTTAAAGAGACCAAAGGGCATCTTCTTATAAGTAAAAGTCCCCCATTTAGTAGTGAAGGTTGTCTTAAACTTGTTGTCCCCAAAAAATGTCACTCATTTTTGGGACAACATATGAACTATTTTGGTTCAACAGACCAAAATCCTCTCTCCCCTTTTCAAGAATTGTTCTGAGCATTCAAGTTCTTCATTTTTCAAAGCTTTTCCAAAAAAATATGGACTCTACAGGCTTAAATATATGGACTCTGTAGGCTTGAATCTACAGGCTCTACAGGCTTGAATCTACAGACTCTACAGGCAGGCTCAAATCTATGGACTCTCAAGGTTGGTTTCTATGGATTCTACAGGAAAGAAATGGGCTCAACACTTAGCCATTTTTTTAATCAAGAAGTTCAAAGGGGTCTTCCAAGAGCCTGAAGGACAAGTGCCCTTGCAGAGGGTAGTGAGTAAAAGCAGACAAAAGTTGGAAATCCCTCAGGAAAATGGCTAAGTAACATGAACTTTCCTTCAGACTTTTTGTTTGAAGGAATTCTTTTGATATTTTTGCCTGATAGAAAAAGTCGAACCTTGAAGTCTGCCTGAACAGCCTGAAGGATAAGTACCCTTGCGGGGGGCACTTGACGACAGAGAAAGGACCATTTTAAAAGCCTGAAGGGACACCTTCCCTTCAAGACATCCCAAAGGCTGAACAAAGATGTAGAAAGGAACCTTCATAGACTTAGACAAAAAGGGCTTCAAAGGATGAACTGAATGAACCATTGAACTGTTGAACCAAAAATTTCAACAAGTTCACTAGTTCAAAGGTTCAACCAGAGCTTAGAAAGATAAAGGAAGCAGTGATTGAGTGAGACATAGAATGAACCAATGAACCGATTGAACCTTGAACTGAAAGAGTTCAAATTTAAATGGTTCATAGGTTTAAAAGTTCAAAGGCGGCCTTAGTCAAGGAAAAAGTAGCAAACAAGTGGTTCGACGGATGGTTCAACCAAGGAGCAAAGAAGTGATTGAACCAAGAAGTGATAGAACAAAAGAGACAGAATGAACCAATGAACTGATGAACTTTCAATGGTTTAACGGGTTCAAGGTTCAACATGGTTCAAGCAGCTGACGATCATTGACGGTCCTATGGACGTCAAATTTAAAGGGATACCCAAAGAAATTCAAAAGCTTAAGGCCAGAAGGAAGACAAATCCAAGAAGGGGCAAAAGAGCCAAGTGAAAAAATGAACAAAATAGTCCAAGTGGTGAAGGAAGGTGTCAACCCAAGGAGTTAGTCTAGCAGTTAGCACAGTGTCTATGAATTGGTCATCAAGAGGTGCGAATAGTGAACGGCGTGACCCATTTTTCTTCACTTTGCATTAATGAGAAAACAAGCTGTGTGAATGCCTTGAAGGAGCAGTCTTGTTTGCAGACAAATAGTGCAGCCTATGTTCTAGACCCCTAAAGTCAAAATAGGAGCTGACAAAGCATTATCTATCAAGTGGCTTCTTATTCCCAATGTTGGGAATGCACATGGACCGTCCCATGGAAAAAGTTGCCAATCCTTGCGTAGTTGCTATAAGTTTGTAATTTCTCTCATTAGTAAGAGAGACTTTTCATTTTACAGGAGCCAAACTCTACCCATTTTGAAAGAAGAAGACTGAGACTTTGAGCTCATATTATAATTTCATTTCATTTTATCTGAATAAGAAAGCAAGTTGTTTGCAAACTTTGTGCTGTTTTGGCTTGTGCTACTTTAGGAAATTGTTCTTATGTCAGTTTCCTAGAAGAATTCTTATTTATTTAATTTGACAATTAGAACCAGCAAAGTAATTAATAAAGTGTTCTAAAATCAACTATGAGGAAGACTTTGCACTTCCATATTTGCTTTTAGTCTATGTTTTTCTTTTTTTCTGTGTTGAGGATTATAGGATGACTTTGTACCCCTATTATCCTTTGTGATATACTCTTTGGGCAGTTGAGGTGGAAACTTTGTGTTCTGTTTCATCCTATTGGTTACTATGCCCTTTTGCCATAAGTTACTTTTACTACCTGAAAGAAACTCCCGTTGTTTCCTGCAAGAACACTTCTAAAAGAAGAGAAGTGCCTTCAATATTTCTATCAAGATTTTCTCCTTTGTCTGTGAGCATCATCTTTGAAAGAAGAGAGATGAATGGTTTATTCTACCCCCATGTGTTATTTTCTACTTATTTATATAGTATATAGCTCCTGCGTATTTATAGGGAACCTCCCCTTGATGAGAGGAGAGATTTGTCCCCATTGGATGTGGTAAACCTATAACTTTGGATGACCAATCTCCCTATGTTGTGGTGATGGGAACTATTTTGCTCACCAATTAGCTGGTCAACAAAATATTCACCCAACAATTTTTGGCAACTCTGCTGGGGAAGAGCAAATAGTTTGAAGTCTCAAACTTCAAGCTAAAGCAGATCCTACTCTTTTCCATTTTTTGTTCTACAATATAGCAACTCCACATTATACCAGAGGCCAAAAATCACAAGGTGTTGTTGACCCTGCTTTTGAGTTAGTGCAGCAAAGTAATTTTGAGTTGTTTCCTCCACAACCTCACCTTAGATGAACTAGGAGTCTCCCTCCTATTCCTACTAGATCACCACCACAAGGCAGAGCTTCTTTTTTGCTTCTAGCTGAGCTTTGCCTATCCACACTCCACTTGGATTAGTGATCCCACTTTTACATAATCAAATCATGGCTTAAGGCCCCTAGGGTAACTCTTTCGGTCCACTTAATTTGACTTCACCTCTACATGAGCTTCCACGTAGTTCAAGGAAAAATTTCCCCAAATTCTTTGATGATGGGAAAGTTCATCCTAATGAACACATTGTGGCTTTTAGCATAGCATGTGGCATAATAGGGGTGGAAGTTGAAGACATAGTAGTCAGGCTATTCATGGAGACACTACAAGGCACTACTGTAGACTGGATCTACCACTTGTGAACTAGATCAGTGACTGATTGGGACACTCTGAAAGACAAATTTGAAGCTAGGTTTAAGCCTGTAGAAGATGTACATGCCTTGCTAGCCCAGCTCACTCAGATAAAGAAAGAGCCTCATGAGCCTATGAGGGATTTTATTTCCGGTTTGACAAGTTGAGGCATAGGATTCCCATGGTCACCCAACTGACACCTCATAACCTCAAATGCTTCTTCATCAACTCACAACTACCTGAAGTGAGTTTCTTGCTGAGACAGGCCAGACACATAGACCTTGTTGCTGCTCAAGACTTGGCTATTGAGGTAGAAGATAACCTTATCTTGGTAAGAAATATAAGGAGAGACCCTAATAAAGGTAAATCCTCTTCATCTTATGAGTATTCACCTATAGTCACCACTAACCCAATGGTACAAAATTTATCAAATGAAATGCTAGCTCTCAGAAAGAAAATGGCGCAAGGGATGTCATCTGCTCCTGTATATAGAGATATGCCTAGGAGGACATTTCAAAATTAGGCATGCTAAGGCAATGCTTCCAGGATTTAGGGATAGAAAAATCACCTTCCTCCTCCATAGAGGAACATTGCCCTTGAAGCACCTCCAAACAACTCAGCAGCTAGATATCTTGAAGCTGAATTAGATTTCTCATTCCAGCCTGAGTTAAATCCTGAAGATGACGCTAATCTCTTCACTGAAGAAGAAGAAGAATTAGCTAGCGACTCCCATATTAGTTTCCTAAACTATCAAGATGAACCTAGAAGTGAAGGCAATGCAGCTGAGGGGTCATATGTTGTATTCACCCGGTCTAAGAATAAATCATCTCAATAAGCTGATAAGGAGAAAGTAGAGGAGTGACCTCAACCAGCAATTTCAATTGCTAAGCGGGGATCCACTCTTCCTTTCCAGCAAAAAGACCTGGTGATTTTGAGAAAGGTAAGTACCCCAAATGCCCTATGCCTTTTACTTCAAATCTATAGTCTAGTCCTCCCCCTTTTAAAAATCAAAAGGATGAACTCCCATCCTCTACTCCTAGCTCATTCCAGACATTTGATATCATTGACCATATAAAGAAAACCAAAATTCAAATGTCTAAATTTGAATTCCTACAGTCCCATCCTGAGTAATTAGACAGACTAGTTCAATGTGTTAAAAACTAGAACATCCCTACTAAACAAGCAATTCCCAAAGAGACACATGATCCTGCTAAGGATGCACCCACCAGGAACAACCTTGTCATTGCTCCCCTATTGCTCCTGGCAAGACTGAACCTTTTTATGTCTCATTGCTGATAAATGGATATCAACTGAATAATTGCATCATTAATTCTAGAGCTTTAGACAATGTCATGCCTGCTAAAGTGGCTGAATCCCTTGACCTCACATTGACCAAAACTTTTAGTAAATGCTTCTCCATGGAAAACAAGCAAGTGCCTTTGTTGGGACAAATTAAAGATGCCCAATTTGTGTTTGTTGCCTTTCCAGACAAAAGAATCAAGATGACTATCTTGGTGGCAGACGTCCCAGCATCATATGGCATCCTTCTTGGGTAGAATTTTTGTAGGGATGTTGGAGGTGAATTGAGCATAGATTTATGAGGCAAGGATTCTAGTTAAAGGTGTTATGAAGAGGTTGCTCCCTGAGAAGGAAGTGAAATATGAGGTTACCCAGACCTCAGCACCTGAAGCTCAAATTTTGTTTGAGTCTTCAAGCATGGGTAACTACTTTTTGTACATGGATGGAGTTCACAAGACATCTGACGAAGCTCCTGTAGATGATAGCCTAGAAATGCATTCAACTAGAACAGCAGAGGAATTGGCTGAGCACAAGGCAAGTGTGAAAGTATCTCCACCCCTGGATGAAGAAGAATCCAAAAGAAAGTCAGCATCAAATGAGGTATGGATTCTTCAATTTGATGGCAGCTGCTCTTCTACTGGTTCAAGAGCCGAGGTTGTGTTAATATCTCCTCAAGGAGATATTTTTCCCTCATCTTATAAATTACAATTCAACAATATGAATAACATAGCTGAATATGAGTCTTTGTTGCTTGGATTGAGAGCCACTCGAGACAAAGGCATCAAGCTCCTTCATGCTAAAGGAGATGCTGAACTAGTGGTTTGTTAGGTGAGGAACCTGTATCAAACCAAGAATGAAAGATTGCATCATTATCGCAATTTAGTCTGGGATCAGCTTGAAGACTTTGGTGATTTTAGCATCTCTACATTTCCTAGAGAATTTAATGATCGGGTAGATGCACTAGCTATTTCAGCTACTCTCTTAGTCCCCCACCTAGATTTCAAAGGAGGCAAGTACATGATTGAGCTGGTCTTTCAATTAAGTGTACCTGATAATGCTAGTCATTAGTAGGTATTTAACAATGACAGCCAAATCATTACCTTCTTGAGCAAAAAGATAGCTTTGAATGGCTACATTTTGAAGGCAACAAACCTCAAAAGTGTGAAACAGCTCCTGAATCAAATGCAGACACATGTGAGGAGTTCTTGAAACTCAAAGGGAATAAGATTCCCAAATTCCTAGTTTCCCTTGAGAAGCTATATGATAAGCATGATGGATTCATCAGATAGCAGCCAATGGATTCAAGTTCATCTCAGGAGTTTGATCAAGTAAATCTAGAAAACAAGGAAGACCCCAAGATGGTGAACATTGGGAAATGTTATACTCCTGAGGAGCATTTCAATTTCATCTCTTTTATCAATGAATACATGGATGTCCTAACATACTCCTATGATGACCTGATATCACTCTGACCTGATGAAATTCAACACAGCATTCCTTTCAAGGCTAATTCAACACCTTACAAGCAAAAGTCCAGGCATTATAATCCAAAAATATCAGGTACTATTTTATCTGAGATACAAAAAATGCTAAATGCCAGGATAATCTTCCCAATCCATCATTCCACATGGATTACCAATATAGTGCCTATAAGAAAGAAGAATGGTGAAATTTGCCTTTGTGTGGATTTTAGAAATTTGAATCAGGCATCCTTGAAGGATAATTATCCTTTGCCAATCATGGATCAAGTGCTGTAGATGGTGATGGGCTCAGAGATGCTATCCATGCTAGATGGCTTCTCAGGATATAATAAGGTTGAAGTTGGTGAAGCAGACCAGCATAAGACCACTTTCACCACACCTTGGGGCATGTTTGCATATAAAAGGATACCTTTTGGCTTGATAAACATTGGCACCACCTTCCAAAGAGCAATGTACCTTGCCTTCAAGGATGAGATGGGTAAGTTCATTATATTTTATCTTGATGACTTGACTATCTTCTCTAAGCATCACCTAGATCATGTGAGCCATTTGCAACAAGTGCTAGAACGCTGCCACCAAAATGGCATTTCCTTAAATCCCAAGAAGTCATTTTTCAGAGTAACAAAGGGAAAATTTCTCGAACACATTATGTCCAAAGGAGCCATAAATATTGACTCAAATAGAGTCAATTCTATCCAAGAACTTTCCTTGCCCACAAGAAAGATTATTGTTCATTCTTTATTTGGAAAGGTGAATTTCTTATGGAGGTTCATCCTTGAGTTTGCCAAGAAGACTAGGCACATTGTAAACATGATGAAGGGAAAAGCCACCTTCAGTTGGACTAAAGAAGGCAAGTTAGCATTTGAGGATATCAAGTCTGCCATTGCATATGCTCTAATTCTAGCTTGTCCAGACTATAGCAAAGAGTTCACCATTTACAGCTATGCTTCAGAACATATGCTTTCAGCTATTCCAGTTCAATAGAATAAAGAAGGTATGGAATCTCTCATTTCCTTCATGAGTTGTCCTCTCAAAGATCATGAGATAAAGTACTCAAATATGGAGAATCACACTTATGCAGTGGTGAAGGCTATAAAACATTTTCATTTCTACATCCTCAATTATCGGGTTACTGCCTTAGTCCCTGACACCACAGTGAAATCTATACTGACTCAGCAGGATTTTGGGACAAAAAGAGGTAGTTGGGTTGCAAAGATCTAGGAGTTTTATTTGATCATCAAGCCAACAAATTTGGTACATGGAAAGGGGCTATGCCAACTAATTATTGATAACAAGCCAAGAGAAACATAGCATGAAGAACTAGAAGTGGATGACACACCAACAGTCCTCTTTGTCTCCACCACAAATGAGTGGTATTCAGGTATTACTCATTTCCTTACTTATGGTGAATGTCTTAATCACCTATCTTATAAATAAAGGAGGACCATCAAGCTAAAAGCTACTAATTTTGTCCTCTGGGACAATGGCCTATACAAGAGGAGCCTTGATGGAATGTTCCTTCGCTATGTGGACAAGGAGCAACAAAGCTGACTTCTGAAGTCCTTCCACAATTTGGCTTGTGGAGGACTTTTTTTCCCCTGTGACTACCCATAAGATCCTACAAGCTAGGTATTATTGGCCAACTCTCTTTCAAGATGCATACAAGTGGGTCAGGGGATGTGAACTGTGCCAACAGTTTTTTGGAAGGCCCAAGTTAGCTGCCCTACCTCTCGAACTAGTGATCATAGAGGAACCATTCCAGAAATGGGGAATTGATTTTGTTGGAGCTGTAAACCCATCATCAAGTGATAGACATGACTATTTCCTCATAGCAATAGACTACTTCACCAAATGGGTGGAAGCAGTTCTAACCAAACATGCTACTTCAAAAGTAGTATGCAATTTCTTCAAAGAAAGCATCATGTCCAAGTTTGGGGTCCTAATAAAAATTGTCACTAATAATGCTACCTCTTTCACTTCCCAGGAGATTACTCAATTATATTTCTACTATGAAATCACACTCTCCCACTCTTTTGATTACTTTCCACAAGGGAATGGACACGTTGAATCAAGCAATAAGAACCTAATGACTATCATCAAAAAGCTGGTGGATGACAACCAAAGAACTTGGCATAAGGCATTAGTTGATGCTCTATGGGTAGAAAGAATTACACCCAAGAGGGAAATTGGTATGTCTCCCTTCCAACTTCTTTATGGTGTCAATGCTAAGATACCAATCACCTTGGAATTGCCAGCATTGAAATTGGCTAAGGCAATTGAGGATCAAACGTATGAGAGCTCACTTGAAAAGAGGACCATGTGCCTTGATGAGCTGAATGAGTAGAGAACTACAGTGGTGGACTAAATTTCCACCCATCAAAGTCTGGTGAAGAAGCTCTTCGACTAGAAATCAAAGAATCATGATTTATAGATTGGAGATCAAGTCCTGTTGTGGGACAAGAGAAGAGAACCAAAGGGGATGCACAAAAAATTTGATTCCCTATGGAGAGGCCCTTTTACTATTCATCAACTCAATGGTAAAAATAGTTTCTTGTTGAAGTATCAAGATGGCACTCTCTTTTCTCTACCTCATAATGGGAAACATCTGAAGCACTTCAATTCTTGAAGTATCAGATGAGTTCCCCTATACATATGTATATTTGTATAGTCTTTTGTTTCTATTTTGTTCTTTTGTTTTCATTTTTGGAGCCTTTCTTTTTGGGTAGCATGACTCCATATCCCAATGGCACACTTCAAGGCAATAGAGATTTTGGTTTCTACTCCCCTCAGTTATGTTTCAAGTTTCCAACTGAAGGTAGTTCTCCAACTGGAGCCAACTGTTGTCCCCAAAAAATGTCACTCATTTTTGGGACAACATATGAACTATTTTGGTTCAATAGACCAAAATCCTCTCTCCCCTTTTCAATAATTTTTCTGAGCATTCAATTTCTTCATTTTTCAAAGCTTTTCCAAAAATATACAGACTCTTCAAGCTTGAATCTACAGACTCTACAAGCTTGAATCTACGGACTCTATAGGCAAGCTCAAATCTACAGACTCTCAAGGCTGGTTTCTACAGACTCTACAGGAAAGAAATGGGTTCAACACTTAGCCATTTATTTTAATTGAGAAGTTTAAAGGGTTCTTCCAAGAGCCTGAAGGACAAGTGCCCTTGTGGAGGGCAGTGAGCAAAAGTAGACAAAATTTTGAAATCCCTGGAGAAAATGGCTAAGTAACATGAACTTTCCTTTAGACTTTTTGTCTAAAGGAATTCTTTCAAGCTTTTTTCTCAATGGAATAAGCCGAAGCCTGAAGTTTGCTTGAACATCTCGAAGGATAGGTAGCAAGCAGGGGGCACTTGACGACAGAGAAAGGACCATTTTAAAAGCTTGAAGGGACACCTTCCCTTTGAGACATCCCAAAGGCTAAATAAAGATGTAGAAAGGAACCTTCACAGACTTAGACATAAAGGGCTTCAAAGGATGAACTAAATGAACCATTGAACTGTTGAACCAAAAATTTCAATGAGTTCACAAGTTCAAAGGTTCAACCAGAGCTTAGAAAGATAAAGGAAGCAGTGATTGAGTGAGACACAGAATAAACCAATGAACTGATTGAACCTTGAACCAAAAGAGTTCAAAGTTCAATGGTTCATAGGTTTAAAATTTCAAAGGTGGCCTCAGTCAAGGAAAAAATAGCAAACAAGTGGTTCTATGGATGGTTCAACCAAGAAGTGAAGAAACGATTGAACTAAGAAGTGATAGAACAAAAGAGACAGAATGAACTAATGAACTGATGAACTTTCAATGGTTCAATGGGTTCAAGGTTCAACATGGTTCAAGTAGCTGGCGACCATTGACGGTCTCGTGGATGTCAAATTTAAAGGGATACCTGAAGAAATTCAAAAGCTTAAGGCCAGAAGGAAGACAAAGCTAGGAAGGGGCAAAAGAGCCAAGTGTAAAAATGAACAAAATAGTCTAAGTAGCAAAGGAAGGTGTCGACCCAAGGAGTTACTCTAGTGATTGGCACAATGTCTACAAATTGGTCATCAAGAGGCATGAATAGTGAACGGCATGACCCATTTTTCTTCACTTTGCATTAATGAGCAGACAAGCTACATGAATGCCTTGAAGGAGTGGTCTTGTTTGCAGACAAATGGTGCGGCCTATGTTTTAAACCCCTAAAGTCAAAATAAGAGCCAACACAGCATTATCTATCAAGCAGCTTCCTCTTCCCAATGCTGGGAATGACATGGGTCATCCCATGGAAAAAAGTGCCAATCCTTGTGTAGTTGTTATAAGTTTGTAATTTCTCTCATTAGTAAGAGAGACTTTTCATTTTATAGGAGAAAAACTCTACCCATTTTGAAAGAAGAAGACTGAGACTTTGAGCTCAGACTATAATTTCATTTCATTTTATCTGAATGAGAAAGCAAGTTGTTTGTAGACTTTGTGTTATTTTGGCTTGTGCTACTTTAGGAAATTGCTTTTATGTCAATTTCCTAGAATCATTCTTATTTATTTAATTTGACAAGCAAAACCAGTGAAAGTAATTAGTAAAGTGTCCTGAAATCAACTGTGAGGAAGACTTTGTGCTTCCACATTTGCTTTCAGTCTATGTTTTTCTTTTCTTTCTGTGTTGAGGATTTTGGGATGACTTTGTGCCCCCATTATTTTTTGTGATATACTCTTTGGGAAGTTGAGGTGGAAACTTTGTGTTCTATTTCATCCTGCTAGTTACTGCACCCTTTTGCCATAAGTTACTTTTACTACCTGAAAGAAACTCTTGTTGTTTCCTGCAAGAACACTTCTGAAAGAAGAGAAGTGCTTTCAGTGTTTCCACCAAGATTTTCTTCTTTGTCTATGAGCATCATCTCTAAAAGAAGAGAGATGGATGGTTTATTCTGCCCCCATGTGTTACTTTCTACTTATTTATATAGTATATAGCTCCTGTGTATTTATAGGGAACCTCCCCTTGATGAGAGGAGAGATTTGTCCCCATTGGATGTGGTAAACCTGCAACTTTGGATGACCTATCTCCCTATGTTGTGGTGATAGGAATTATTTTGCTCACCAGTTAGTTGGTTGACAAAATATTCACCCAACAAAACTGATCATCCTCATCGAAAAAAATTTGATTATAGCTTGAATATCCATCTAGAAGAGAAAAGCATTGAGAACCTAAAACCATTTGCAAAATCTGCTCCATTGAGGGTAGAGGATAGTGATTTTTGAGTGACACTCTATTAAGATCTCTAAAGTCCACACAAAGTCTTATCTCCCCATTCTTACTTCTAACTGGCATAAGGTTAAATACCCACATTGAATGCTTGATGGGAAATATTAGCTCAGATTCAAGGACTTTGATAAGCTCTAATCTCATGAGTTTCTCAACCTTGGGGTTGATGGGTCTTTACTTTTGTCTAACTAGTTTAACTCTAGGTTCTAACTCAATGGTATGGTGTGTTAGGATAAGATAAAATCCTTTGAGGTATTTATATTCCCAAGAAAATATATCATGAAACTCTCTACACATCTTAATGAATGCTTGTTTCTCTAATGTAAAACATACATTGCCTAGTTTGAGGAGGTTATCTTTGAATATCAAGATTATTTCATAGTTATCCTCTTTTGTAGACATAATCACTTTCTCTTTCTTATTTTGATCATTATCATTGAAGATAATTTCTAAGGTCACCAAACCCTTAGGTATCTTATTGGTTCTTAGTTGCACAATGTGATCACCCAATTATTCTTGGAGTCTCCTTTGATTCCTTAAAGAAAACTCAACCTCATTTTGCAAGAAGCATGTAATGTGTTTATCACTATCAAACACTTTCCAAGACACTTCATTATTAGATACAGAAGGTCTAATAATGACCTTAATATGATACTATTTTCTTTCCTCTTTTATGGTAGTTGAAGTATCAAATTGAGCTCCTATGGCAGCTAGTCTATCAGCATGACTATTCTACTCCCTTAAGATTGATTGTATATTGAATGCATTGAAGTCTTCAAACAAATCCCATACCCTATACTTATATTACTTAAGAAAAGGGTTCTTGGTATCAACCACATTCCTCACCTAATTCATAACCAATTCACTATCTCCATATACTTGCAAGTCCTTAATTCCTTTTTTCCTTGCCCATTGAAGGCCATAAATTAAACCTTCATACTTAGCCAAATTACAAGTACAACTAAAATGAATTTTTTATGAAGCATAATACTATTTTTTAAATAGGGATACCAACATAACAGCAGCCCCTACACCAACTTTACTTCTTGAACCAACAAAAGACATCTTCCATAGCTCATCATCTTCACCCTCTTCCTTGGCAAGTAAAGGTGTTGGTATTCCTTCATGTATACAATACACTCCTAAATTAGGTTCCTCCACAAAATCATAGGGATC
Source organism: Torreya grandis (assembly GCA_037957365.1). NCBI lineage: Eukaryota > Viridiplantae > Streptophyta > Pinopsida > Cupressales > Taxaceae > Torreya > Torreya grandis. The sequence continues at coordinate 2,192,571 of JARHVA010000183.1, forward strand.
ATGCTCATGATTATTAGTTCCATATTCATTAAGAAACAAATCTAAAATACCTTCAATCTTGGAATAAATGCCATCATCTATAGTAGAGTCCTTTTCTTCATGGGCCACATAATTCAGATTGTAACTTATTTCAATGTAAGGATTAATATGAAACCTTGGAAGTGGTTGTGGCCTAATTATCACTTGGCCATGTACCTCATTTTATATTCTAAGAAAAACTAGTCAGTTGAGAGGTAGCCACCTATTTTGGCTATGAATTCCCTTGATAGGTAAATTGTAAAGTGGGATGGGAGATCAACCACAACTATGTATTGCAAGATAGGAAAACTAAGACAATCATGCAAGAAAACCTTCAAGCCTTTTATCAATCCTACTATCTTGGTAGGTGTACCATCTAATTTAAGGACACCTTTGCTGTGTGGCTCATATTTCAGTCCCAACTTGTTAGTTACAACTTTGGTCATGATAGAGGTATAATCTCCACTATCGACTATGAAATTGTGTACCAACTTGTCACCTATAATGAGATTGAGGTAAAATGGTGGAGGTTTATTAGCCCTAGTGGATGGTTCAAAAATGGTACTATGAGAATTTTCAAGAGAAACATTGCCATGACTTTGATTTGAGGGTAAGACACTAGCAGGGATAGTAGATAATTGATTTTGTAGTTCTTTTTTACTATACATATGAAGAACATCCCAAAGAGAAATGGATGTTTTAGTGTTCTTAAAATAATATAAATTTTTTAAATAATCCATACCTACTTTCTCTTGGGGTCTTGTAGGCAAATAATTACTTGGAACTTATGGAATAGGAGTAGACCTTACCATATTTTGACTTGAAGGAGGTGTAGAAGCTTTTGAAACTATCACACTTGTAGCTATGTCTTGTTGCCTTGTAAGAGGATTGGATGAGATTTTGGGCATACTACTATCACCTCCTAAAGTCTTCATCTTGGAATTTGTATTATCTATGAGAAAGGCTCCTTGATTTAACACAAAAGTGTCTTTAACCAAAAAATTGGTCAAAATCTCTCCTTGAGGTTGATAATCCTTATTAACTTGCATCATCACTTCATCCTCATTTAATAGGAGGGGAGTAAATAATCCTTGATCCACCAAATATTTCTATCCATTCTCATTGATATCCATGAATTTGTCTTGTTTCCAATCTTATCCTTGCACTAAATCTCTATAACTAGTAATATCTCCCTTGCATTGGTGGTAGAGTTAGTATTGTATACATTGGCAAGCCTATTAGGATTAGGCTACCATTGGTCTCTTCCTCTTCCATATTGTTGACCATATTATTATTGATAGGGGTAAGGATTCTCTTATGCACCTTGTTGCATATTAGCTTGCATATTTTGAGCCTCTAAGGCTAGGAACTTTGCTTTCTAATCAACATTATTTTTTGCTTGCCTAAGAACAACCTTAGTTTTGGTATTAGCATTAAGAACTTGAGCCAATTTTGGAGTGATAGCATAAGTATGAGGGAAATGAGGCATTGACACCTTAGGAGGTAATATTCTATCTTGGATGAGACTATTCTCAGCTTTGATAGCAAGATCATACACTTTAGGAAGAGTGGAATCTCCCATAGATTGAAGCATGACAATAATTTCAATCCCAATGGCTTTCAAGTATAGAACGCAAAGCTATCAATTGGTCTTATAATAGGAAGCAATCTATGATAAATATTCTAAAACCTTTAGTTTAAATCATAAATTGTTTATTTGGGTCACTTTTTATCATGTTGAGTTGATGTATGAGAGAGGCATGGTCACTTCTATTTCCAAATATGGAAGTCAACAACACTCCAAAATCATCCCATGTTGTGATGCATCCACCTTATAGAGTCTTATACCAATCAAGATCCTTCCCTTTAAGGGACATGGAAAGGAGTTTAATGGCAATGTTCTCTTGAACAATATTGTGGAAACTAAAAAAATTATAAACATCTCTAATGTGCTCACTAGGTGTGACATGACTCTCACCATTGAATGTGGGCATGCCTTTCATTACATTCGAAAGGATGACACCATATTCATGGATTTGAATTGGATTATCAATATTAAAGGCAAGGAAATCATGAGGCCTATACATGTCTTCTTTTCAAGATCTTCAATTCCTTCAGCCTTTTCAACCTCTTCCTCTTTAGCAAAATCTACTCATTCTTCAAAGGGTAGATTAGGCTATGGATACTAAACTTCAAGAGGAATTTCAGGCTGAATGGGTGAGTTAATGGGATTGAATGTTCTATTACAAGATGACCTAGTGAGAACCATGAATTATGAGGGCATGTTTATAATATAAAAAAATGGCCTTGAACCAAATTGAAAGAGTCACCAAATGCTGAGTAGCACACCAATTTGTAGTTGATGTTTATCAATACTAGCATTCACCTTAACAAGTTTTCTTGAAGACAATGGGTCCCATTGGGCATGCCATAACTATTATCACCAAATATTTCACCCTAGAATAAGTTGTTTAAGATTCTTCTAGATTTGGGCAATATGGGAACATTTCTAGGTATGTGGGTGTACCTATATTGGAAATGAGCCTCTAGATTTAAGGGTTGGCTCCTTAAATGTATATTGAAATGCTCTTATCTATACCAATTGATTATTTATGGGGAAAATATTTAAAGAATACATGAATTGAACCTACTCTAAAGAAGGTGATGCATTGAATGTTCAAATATCCACTCTCAATATTGAACTCATTAGCACACTAATAGACTATGAATAGAACTAATGCAATGTCTACAATGGTTTCAAAGCAATAGTGTCTCACTTAAAGGTCAATTTTATGGACTTAAGATGGAGGGTAATGAGGGTACAGCTTGATTGGAATCACTTAAAGTCAACTATCCACTATATACCTGAGACATCAACCTTTAGACACATTAGATGACCTGCAAAAAAATTTATTATCACTTAGGTTGAGCTTGGACTTGCAAAGGGAAGATGAAAACCACTTTTGCATATCAAAAACATGCAAAAAACTAAGCATATATTAGTAAACAACTACAAAATTCTCTATTCATTACTCCAAGTGGTGAAGAATATAATTTCTAGCAGAGTTTAGTCATACCAGCCTGAGGGATAGGCAATAATAGCTCAAAGGCTATATTTATAGAATAAAGGGTCCTTAAAAAGAGAGACTTTAGTGCTCCAAGAGGAATTAAAGATCTCAACTTGATTTTAACCATAGTTACAACTAATTCTACAAATCATGCTCATTCAGACCTTTTGATTGATTTGGGTCACTCTGAGCGATTGCACAATTACATTATTCCCTCATTGATGCTATGTGATAGTTGTAATAGTGGGATCAAGTTACTCTAAGTTGAGTCTTGGCATAAATGCAATTAGAATAATTGGATCAATCTATTATAGCTTTATCCTGGTGCTAATTACTCTTCACTGATTTGTCATGGTGTGAAAAAATGGAGAGAGGGGTCATTTTCATGTAGTTGATCCTAGAGATGAAACCATTGGGGTCTACGTGTATACCTTCATGGAATCCTTTAGAATGTTATATCTTGTTCAAATTGGATCATGTTTGAACTTATCCCCATGCTCATAGGTCCACTATAGACAAAAAACTAATCTTAGACTATTGGTTTTCCTATATTCATTATATCGATATAGACCTATAGACTATATATACCCCTTTCTTGATCCAAATAGGTCTAAATAGACCCATTATGTTACTACAAGAATTGAGGGTTCACCATGTACATAGATCCTCTTTAAAAATGGCAAACACAATCATAAAAATAACCCTTCATGATACAAAATGTCAAATCAGAGGTTCATATTAAGCCTTAATGGTGGCCCTTTATGTTCTTAATCACCTTGGTTTCATCACTATTTCCTTTTAATGGTGTTTGATTGAGATATAATGGTAGATCAATGACCCTACAAGACCTTATTTTCTTTTGTCAAAAACTACTCCTTTGGTTTGACTTTGCCCATCAAAAATGACTCGAACCAATCAAAATGCTCCAACCTATTTTTATTCCCATTAGCCTCGTAGATCCTCACTATCAGATCTTGACCTTGTGTGTGTCATTGATCTCCTCGTTGAAAATAAATGAAATCCATTAATTTATTAACATGAAAAATGTTCTCATGCCATTTTTCAATCATGCATTAATCTCAGGATCCTATTGTCAATTTATCATCTTCAGTGCTTGTGCCATGTGGTGGCCTCTCAAGCTCCTTGACTTTTTGACTTATCTCACACAGTCAGATTTAGTTTTATAATGCAACATAGACTATTGAAATTTACTTGGACCCACCTCCTTGTTAGTTGAGCTTGCATTTTTGGATCTCTACTTGGTTGACCTGCACTGTTACATCTTGTCCAACTTGTAGCTCTTTAAAGGGATTTAACCTAGGGACCCTTTGACTTGTTTGACCCCAATGTGAACCATTAGATTTCATGTGTTAGTATATGAGCTCATACAGACTATTAGATTTGGATCAATTATAAATATTTAATAAACTTTTGAACCCAAATGGTTACTTTATGAAGCTCAAACTTGACGTTAACATGAATGTCTTATATTACAGGTCCAACTTTGAACACTTATAACTTGAGCTAGAAAGCTCACACAGACATGAAACTTATAGATCATGTTACTAGCATGAAGAACTCCATGCCACTATAACCTTTTAGATCATGAGGATTTTTAAGTGAACTTATCAAATGTACAAGTGAGATGGTCCATTCGCTTATGGGTGATGTGTAGGATGGCCTGGCCCCTTAGACTCAACAAGCTAAAATTTGAAGGCTTAGATCTCGAGATAGAAGACTCGTCAAGATATGAAACTTTCATAGAATGATCTTAGAAATAATTAAATTGATCTCATGGGGACTCATGGTCACACAAGGATTTCTAAACATTGATCTCATGGGGACTCATGGTCACACAAGGATTTCTAAGCATATTTATAAAATGCCCATATGAACTAGTGTATTCTAGTTCTTCATGATGTCCTAATGATAGTTTGGCTTCACAAATATTGTTCCTAAACTTTTGCATCTCTAAATGAATTCCTTGACGATTTTTCAAGCCCTTTCCATGATCCTAACTACTTGGACACCATGAAAATAGGCCACTTGCATATATGACTCTAAAATGACCCCTAAGACACCAAATGACACAAGGACTAAGCTAGATCATGACCAAATTTATAATAATGGCACATGAAATGGAATTAAATGAGTAATAGCATACCCTATGACATTATAAAAATCCCCTATATAAGATTATGACTATAGGGGTTGACCCATTTTGGTATGTGGTAAAAAAAAATAGTCAACACAAGCATTGAGCCATTGCTTTATAACACATTTTTTTAGGTATTTTCATATAGTCATAGTTTGCATAAAGTCAATATAGTCTAAAATAAATCATTTAAAAGGACAAATCTATAACCCTAACCCTAGTTTCTATTTTTAACAAATTTACAATTTTTTAAAATTATGTGGATCATTGTATTTTAATGTATTATATTTTATATATCATCCTAGATCCTATTTTAGTAGTTTACATTTCCATTTAAAGTTAATTATAATTCATAATTAATTCTAGTGTAAACATTTATGTGAACCTGTTATAGTTAGAACACTGCTTATTGTTTATTGATTTTAGGCTTAGGGTTTTAGTTTAATTATGTAAATTCCTAACATTGAAAGAATATAGTCTTCAACCTTGGATACTATATGTATCATATTTATTGTTTTTGACTTCAGAGTAATCTGACACTAAAAATTCTTGGCTTGTTACCTTAGATAGATACTAAGACTTAGTCTATTTCTTTTGAATTCATGTTGAATTTTTTTCTTTTCCTATTCAATAATATTTCACCTTTATTTTATTTTATTTTATTTTATTTGTCTTTTCTTGTTTTATAAACTATGTTCTAACAATTTTACAACTATTTAGTGATTGTTGTGAAGGGCTACACATTGCTATGTTTACAGACATCGTGGTGTGAGGGGTTACACTCGAATAGTCTTAGCCACAATATAACACTAAACATTGAATTTATATTTCCCATACCTTAAGATATATTGAAAACACCTAGTATCCCCTTGTTTACACCAATAGGAAGTTTTTCCCTATTTGTATGGTTTGTAGTGCACTTGAGAGAAGCATATTTCCTACAGAAGTTAATCTTGACTTCACCTCAAAATCAAGGTTAGTGGGATATAGGCATGGTTCTAAATTTGTATTTAGTGATTTGAAACATTGGGGAGACACCAATAAATAAATGAAAAATTATATTTGAGAGCCTAAAAATCATTAAAACCCTTGCCTATACCACCCTTTATCTTTGATTTTTGCTTGCACTATCTTATTAGCTATTATATTTGCTTATTTCATTTTCATATTCATCATGGATTTAGCATATACATGTTTATATTATGTATTTCATATCATCATGTAGTTCCTTGTAGCATCTCACATTACTTTACAATATGCAATTCACGGTGTCTTTTTATGGGTCAATAAATTAACTAAATAATCTTTCTCTCATGATTTACATATTATCTTGATTCAAATTATTTTTATATCTTATCATGCCATTACCTTACTCCTTTAGTTTTTGTTAAATATTCAATGACTTAAGGACAAGAAGATGTCTATGTTATACATTTATCCTTGCAAGATATCTCAGTGTCTATCCCTAATCCTCTTGAAGGACACATCATGGCACTTTTTTTCAAATCTGATACCCAAGACAATAATGTTGAGATTTTGGATTTTTATCATACACATCCAGAAAATATTGATTCATTTATATATGTTTCTTGAGATGAACTTAAGAAATTATCTTTTGTTAGTACTTCCAATGTCATTACTTATACCATTGCATCTAATCCTATTTATACACCCTTAGTCACTTCCACCCCTTTATCTCTTGGCTTAGGAACATACCTTGACCTATCTTAGTTATCCATACCTATGATTACTCATGTTATATACACCCATACCATTACTACAACTCATGCTTCTTTTGAGCATACCCTTCTTATCTTCAAAGCCAAGCTAACTAATATGGAGCATATCATTTTTCATGATATTCCATCCTTAAATTCTTATACCTTATTGCATAACCATTTGGATTCTCAAATTGTAACTTATCCTCTTCTAGTTGGATTTATGGCTCCTAAGCTTCCTCTTTATGAAGGCCAAAGTGATATTTAACAACCCTTGCATGCCTTCCATGTATCTTTTCTATATTATGTAGATAATGACAAATTATTAACCAAGTTCTTTCCATGAAGTCTCAAAGATTATTATCTCATATGGTTCTATGATCTTCCTCTCCAATCAGATACAGATTTCAATCATCTTTCAAATTATATTTTGGCACATTTCTCTATCAAAATTGGTTAGAAATTATCCTCTGCTCCAATTGCAAAGCTCAAATAGGGTCCAAATGAGATAATTAGTGAGTATGTTCTAAGATACAAGACCATACTAGCCAAAATGACAAATTAAATGGATGCTAATGAGCTTCAATATATTTTTACTCAAATCTTGCTTATTCCTCTTCAAGATTCTATCATGTTTGATAAGTCCAAATCTTTTGATGAACTATGGCATACAATTAAAGAATGTGAGGTCAAATTGATTACATTGAATAAGCTCAAGTATAACTCCAATGTTTCTTCTACTTCAAGTATCAAATTTCATGGAAAGACTAATTCCATGAGAAAAACTAATGAAATAAAAAATTAGGCTAAATTTATAGTTAATGTTATATCACAACCACCATAAAAGCTTCAACTACAAGATCCACTAAGGAGGCAATTTTTAAGGTTAATTTCACCTCCTCGTGTGATACTACATAATCTCATAGAGTTTCACCTTATTACACTTCTTCCACTATTAGAATTAAATATATTTAGACCTTAATCTATAAGTTTTTATGAAAACACATTTTGTAATTATCATAGATGTGTTGGATATTATACCAATAGATGCATTGATGCAGGAGCATCACTACCATTTGTAAATATTGGTTTATTTCACATGTTTTGAGTCATTATCAAGTGGTTACAGTCATGTTAGGTATGTATGAATCATTCTTAGGTGTTAGAGTGTTATCAAATTTGAATTTGACCCACTTAGGCATTTTCCTACCTAAATGGTCATTTCAAATATTTGAAAAATATTGTATTATTTCTCAAGTTTTTTATGTTGTAAATGATCAATATTTTATGACCTTATGTCATTAGGGGTATTTAAGAGTGATTAGTGTTATTTTTTACTTTTTATAAGGTTGAGGTAGTTAAAATACTCTCCTCAACATACAAGAGGGAGTTATAAATTAATTAGAGTAGTTTCATGACATATAAAGACTTGTAACATAATTTTGTGATAGTCAAAGTAATATTAACAAGGTTGAATTCAAATGAGGAATGGAGGTGAACCATAAAAAAAAGAATGGAAGATTTTTTATATTAGAAAACTAAAGACTATAACCTATGTTTTATGTATATGCATGGAAGTGACGTGTAAAAACAAAGTTTGTAAAAATAACCTTTATAAAAACTTATTTTGTCATTATTTGTGTAGATGTAAGTTGATTTCATTGTTTTTTTGAATGTTTTTTTAAGACACAAGTTTAAATTAATGATAGCATAAAATCCAATTTTATAAAAGAAACATATACAGACCCTATTTTCTAGGTTCATACTTTGTTTGAATGAAATGATAATGGAAGCATGTTTCAATCACTCTTGAAGGCTTAGGTAATATTTTATGTTGTTTATAAATGTTTATTTCATATTTTACTTGCTTGTAATCCTATCTTTTTGTATCAAACATAATACATGCCTATAGCAGTCGACCTTTCTTGCATAGTCAAGTGAGTTCTTTAATAGAAAATTGGAGCATAGGATTGGTAAAGTTTTTCTAATTATTAGAGAAGGAGTGTGGGGTTAAAACAAAACCCAAACAACTTTTATAGTATTAAAAAATACAATAAAAGAGATCAGAAACCAATTATTTTCCCTCTCAGGCTTGTGTGGAAGGCATAAACCTTGTTCTCGTGTTTCAACGCAAAAACCATTATATCAAGAGAATCAATTGGAAAAAATTCAATAAAATTGGTGATTGGATAGGATTTAAGTAGGTTAATATATTTTTTAGGTGTTAAGTCTATTCCATATGTATTAGTATGTTTCTAGTTGATTGTGAGTGAAATAGAGCCTCAAAGACCTAAAATACCTAAATAGAGACCTTGAAGTGCCTAGAAAAGTGACCTAATATAGGATTCAAGGGATAAAAAATTGTGAAATGAGAGAAGAGCGTAGAGGGTACCCAAAACTAGTGGTAGTTTGTCAAGATGAGACTATACTAATCTATACTATGTAATAAAGCCCTAAAAAGGTTAAAGAGAACCTGAGATAAATTAAGAAATCAAGGAGTAGGTCTAAGTAGTTTTTGGATTGAGTGAGAGGTAAATAAAGACTAGTGTGAGCATGTAATTTATAATAATTAGCTTCATAAGGTCATAAGAATTATGTATCTTATTTTAGGTCATATTGTAGTGTGACATGAAGACTAATGTGGGAGATAATATGAAAGGAGGAGTGAATGAATGTATTGAATGAGATGTAAGGATGAATGTGAGTTGTGATCAAGCTCTGAAGGTAGATAACAAAAGGTTTTCAAAGATGATTAAAGCATAAGACCAAGGTAAAGAAAATTATATTGAACCAGGTGATGAAATTGACAACAAGGAGTAGTCAGAGAGTTTAGTGTCAAAAGTTTATGATTGAAAGTGTCAGATCCATGGTTAGAGTAAAGATGCAATAGGTATCTACATTATTTGGTATCAAAGAAAGAATGGTTAGTGTAAAAGGTATGTTTTTATTTTGAAGCATGTTAGGTAAATTTGCATGAAGAATATGTTGAGTAGGTATTGAGTATTAATTGAGGTGTTGTTCAAAAGGATGCTAATGCAAGCTACATGAATGACAAAAAGGTATAAATAATTGAAAGAAATAAGAGTGGTGTGTTAAAGCCATTAAGACAAGAGGCTTAGAGAGATAAAGTAGAGAGCCAGTGAACATTCAAGAAGATAGCTTGAAGGTAGAAAAGAGATACCAAGTGAAGGTCAAGAGGATAAGTAGTTAGGTTTGTCAAGAAGAGAGATAGGTCAAGAGAGACCTAGAGTGAGAGATAATGGGAAGATTACAGAGTGAAATAAGATGAATGGATTGAAGCAAGAAGATTACCACAAGGAAGTGAGGAAAGATAAGATAAGAAAAGAGAGATTGTTGAGTTGAGGGTAGTATCGATAGGTTTAGAGCAAGATTTGGAGGCACTTAGACCAAAGTTTTAAATTTGGATTAGAAAAAAATTGAGATGGCCTCTCAAAGAAATGTTGATGAAGAGGAAAAGACAAGAAGACATTGGTAAAGTGAAGAGATAGCTGAAGATGTTGAGCAAGTAGCCTAAGAAGACAAATGAGGGGGCAATCAAGACTCATATTTTGCAAACTAATAATGCTTTGGCATGTGTGTATGTAAGTATGAGAGTTGATTATGAGAATGAGATAGTTGGGCCAATGCATGGGCTCAAGAAAAAAAATAAGAAGCATATGACCAAGTGGTGATTAAGAGAAATCAAGATGAAGAAGAGGCTCAAGATAGATTCATGATGGTAGAAGGTGAACAAGTAGGTCATCCATATAATAAGTAATAAATAATGAAGCATGAATATATCCTCACTCGAGGATACAAATGAAGGCAAATAATCATATGAGGTGGTATCAGTAGAGAAGAAGAAGAAGCACAAGTTGAATTACTTGAAATGACTGAGTTGTAGCAAGTTAAGGTGATTTGATTGACAACAATTGAAGACAAAAGTGGGTTAGATGAGTAAACATCAAAAGAAGAGTAGATATGGTAGCACATAATGGAAGAAATGGATGATTTGAGTCTAATAGGAAACAAGGAAACCATCATGGTAGCTGAGTTGGCATTGATGATAATCTCAGGTCAAGGTGAAGAAGAGATGGTAGCCAAAGAACAAGTAAAAATTGAATTAAAAAAAGTACACTCTAAGGGATAAAGCAAATAATGGTTTTGTTTGACATATTTGCTTCATGTACAAGTCTTTGGAGGAAAGAGAACAAGTAGTAATTACCCATGATTAGATTAAGGATGAAAAGAAAAAGGAAGAGAAATAAAGGAGGATCCATAATGATTGTAAGCAAGCATCAAGAAGGCATACATGCTTCAAATAGGATTTGGGATACAGGTGGACATGAACTTAGAAGAAGGATGATGAAAGAACATCAAAATTAAATCATTTACAACTTTTTTGGAAAAAAAAATTTGTTCCTCAGTAGTATGATGCAGGAGCATCACTACCATTTATAAATATTGGTTTATTTCACATGTTTTAAGGATTTATCAAGTGGTTGCAGTAATGTTAGGTATGTAAGAATCATTCTTAGGTGTTAGAGTGTTTTCAATTTTGAATTTGACCCACTTAGGCATTTTCCTGCCTAAATGATCCTTTCAAATATTTCAAAAATCTTGTATTATTTCTCTAATTTGTGATGTTATAAAAGGTTAAGATGTTATGACCTTGTGTCATTAGGTGTAATTAAAAGTAATTAGTATTTTTTTTTACTTATTATAAGGTTAAGGTAGTTAAGAGACTCTCATCAATGTACAAGAGGGTGTTACAATTTAGTTAGAGTAGTTCCATGACATATAAAGACTTGTAAAGTGATTTCGTGATATTCAAAGTAAGATTAATGGGGTTGGATTTGAATTAGGAATGGAGGTTAACCCCAAAACAAATAATGTAATATTTATTGTATTATAAAACCAAATACTGCAACCTATGTTTTCTATATATGCATAGAAGTGAATGTACAAAAATAGAGTTTGTTAAAAGAACCTTTATAAAGATATATTTTGTCATTCTTGGTGTAGAGGTAAGTTGATTTCATTATGTTTTTGGAAGACACAAGTTTCAAGGAATGAAAAAAGAAACTCATATTTTATAAACAAAAGTACACATACCCTATTTTCAAGATTCATGTTTTGTTTGATGACTGTGTGACCTATTCTATGAATGAAATGATAATGGAAGCATGTTTAAATCACTCTTAAAGGATTAGGTAATTTTTTATATTGTTTCTAAATGTTTATTTCATATTTTCCTTGCATGGATTCTTGTCTTTTTGTATCAAACACAATACAAACCTGTAGTAGTCAACCTTTCTTACATAGTCAAGTGAGTTCTTTGTTAGAAAAGTGGAGTAGAGGATTGGTGAAGGTTTTATAATGGTTGGATAATGAGTGTTTGGTTGATATATAACCTAAACAAATTTTTAAAAAATCAAAAATACCTTACAGAGATCAAAAACCAATTATTTTCCCTCTTAGGCCTGTTTGGAAGGCAAAAACCCTGTTATAGGGTTTCAAACCAAAAACTATTGTAGCAAGAGAATCAACCAGAAAAAATTCAATAAAATTGGTAACTAGGTATTTTTTAAGGTGGGTTAATATATTTTGGAGCTGTTAAGTCTATTCTATATTTATTAGTACATTTACAACTAACTGTGAGTGAAACACAACCTAAAAGACTTAAACAAAGACCTTGAAGTGCCTAGAAAAGTGGTCTAATAGAGGATTCAGGGGATAAAACCTTATGAAATGAGAGAATATCATAGAGGGTACCCAAAATAGTGGTATTTTTTTAGGATGAGATCATACTGATCTGTACTATGCAATAAATCCTAAAAAAGGCTAGAAGACAACATGAAATAAGGTAAGAAGCAAGGTAAGAAATCAAGGAGTAGATCTAAGTAGTTTTTGGATTGAGTGAGAGGTCAATAAAGATTAGTGTGAGCATTTAATTGATAAAAAGTAAATTTATAAGGTCAAAATAATTTTGTGTCTTGTTTTAAGTCATATTGTAATGTGACATGAAGACTAATGTGGGAGATAGTATGAAAGGAGGAATGAGTGAATGTATGAAATGAGATGTAAGGATGAATTTGAGTTGTGAGCAGGGTCTAAATATAGATAGAAAAAGGTTTTAAAATATGCTTAGATCATAAGACCAAGGTAAAGATAATGATATTGAGCCAGGTTAAGTAATTGACAAGGAGCAGTTTGAGATTTTGGTGTCAAAAGTTTATGATTGTAAGTGTCATATCCATGGTTAGAGCAGATATGCAATAGGTCTCTACATCATGTATGAAGATCAAGCAAAAAATTCAAGACCTCATTTATGATAACATTATTGACATTGGTACCCCTAATAAGAGGCTAAGCCACAAGCAAAATAGAATTCAAATCTAAAAATGTGTAAAGATACTTTCCCCAATCATGAAACACAATATCATAAGATTTTTTTTTGAATTACATTATTCATATAATTTTCATCATCATCAATATTCATATGGGCATCAACTTGATATCACCATTGGTATTATTACAAGTAAACAAGTATCACGCTCATTTATTACATTTGATGATTTTGAAATTGTTGACTATGATTATGATAGACTTGCATTATTCATTAGAGCATATTTTAGCATGTAAACCATATATAGTGTTATGATAGATAATTGATCAAGTGTAAATGTGTGCACCATAAAAATTATACATTCTCTTGGTTATACAGAGTAGGATATACATCATACACCTAGAGTTGTGAAGGCATTTTATGGCCATGTACAAAAATAACTCTTGGACATATCAAATTAAATTTACAATTGGGGAATCTCCTTTTTTCCACTCCTTTTTTAGTGTTATCAAGAATGGATGTATTTGATATGTTGTTAAGGAGACCTTGGTTATAAAAAAATAGAGTAGTTCCTTATATAGTTTACAAATGTCTAAAGTATATTCATGATAATCAAATGGTTAAAATTTTAGGCATTAAATATGAATATCATATGGACCCAATGGTACTTAATCCTACTCCACAATAATTGGTTGGCACAATTATTGATAAAATTAGTAATGAATTGGTTTATACAACTATTTAATATCATGATTCATATTCAAATAGGCATATTATAAAATCATTTTTTTCACCTCCTTATGAACATGAACATATTTCAATTTTTTTACCTATTTATGAGAATGAAGATATTTTAGTTTATCCATATATTTCTTTAGCATAATACAATTACACATGAGCATGATCACTAATGAGCCCCATAAATTTCCTACTATTGTGTCCATTTATTAAACTCATCCTACTTGTTTACTATGCTTTTGAACACTTTTTCCATATAGATTTCCTACTTTCATGAACCATATAGCATTATGTTTTCAAACACTTTTAAAGAGTTTAAATTATGTATTGAAAGTAATATATGATGGTTATATAGTTATTTACGATGCTCTTTCTATGAATGTGTTTTTGAAGATATTTTTGAGAAATATGTATATATCATAAGGCATCCTACAGCAAAGGAATTTTATTATATAGACCATCCTACAGCCACTGTGTGACCAAAGTCATGGATGAAAAAAATTTGATTCTCTTATAACCGACTCATATAAATGACTCTAACCTCCATGGAGCTTAATAAAAAAGTGGTTAAATAATGAAACAACTTTGTTTATCCTGTAGCAAAGTCGTAGAATTCACATAAGGACGTCTTTAGCGAAAGGAACCAATTTTAGTTATTCCAATTTGAATGTATCTTAGAATAGAATGTATGTACAATTTCAATAAAACAATCTCCTCTATGGTATATAAATACATAGCAACAAATTTGAGATATATAAAATAGTATATGTTGAATAGAGATTTGCCAAAAGTACATTGTGTTAAGCAATTATGATTGTAACTTTATGTAGTAATTCATTGCTACACTTCTGATTAATATGAGTGAGAAATTCTAAATTCAATATAGTTTTGTAAGAGGAAAGGTTGAATCTAGAGTTGGAATAAGGTGGGGCCCCCTTTGGAATGCTATAGCAACAATCCAACCCATTTAATTAGTTAAGCATGTTATTTGATTTCCTTAAGCATAGTGTGTTTCATTTCTGAATTGTGTGAGATATATTCTTGTTTAAGAATTGTTTTAGGAATATTCCCACACATAAGCATTCATTTTATTGTACTTTGTTTATGTTTCATTTCAATCATTTTATTTATTGCACTTTAGCATCTTAGATACAATTAGTAGAATGTCAAATTAGAAGATTATGCACATACAGTGAAGTCATCCTATCAAGTCTATATCCTTGAGTTGACAATTAAATGAGGTATAAGGTAAAAATCCATGGTTACTCTCCTTGTTAATTTTGATCAAGAGAATTATATCCAATTGTGAATCATCTACTGGTCATTTTTTATGTCATTATCGGGGAAGGGTGTCACACACTTGTAATCTTCAATCTTGATAACAATTATTTTTGGATGTTTATTTTTATTTTCCAAAGCTTTTTATTTTTCTAGATTAAATATTTCCTACTTTCATAGTTTAAATTTCCCTTTGTGTAATTATGATAGTGGAAATTTTCAAAAAACCCCATATTACTAACCCTATGCAAGCAGGGTGGGCAAAAAGTTTTTTTTTTTTTTTTTTAAAGTAGTTGACATATGCAAATCAAAGGGGATTATATAGGAATATTTTTCCATAAATCATCAAATGTTGATGCAAGATCATAGATTCATCTTATAGCAACTGAGGAACACATATGAATTCTTGAAGATCACTCACAGTTGTCAATTAAAGAGGTTGAGAAAGAAGAATTTTTGGCTAGATTAATAGCACAAGCTAGAGATCTTGAATAGGTTCATACCCCTAAAAGAGACCCACATGTAACACCTCTAATAATTCCCACCTTATCAACTCATACTTAGGAATCTAAAGCTTTCATACCTCTATCACCCAAATTTATTGCTAAGGAGGAATTCAAATTTATTCTTGCCCCTAGGAGAAATACCAAGCCAATAGAATCCTCTAATCTAGAGAGACTCTTTGTTGAGACTTTAGATGAATATTATAAAAATTTCACACCATCCCCATTGTATAAAAATCCATACATTCCTAAGGAAAAATATAAATTCTCCATAATATACACCCCAAGAAATCAAAGAATTGATATGAATTTTGAGCTTTGGATAGCAACAACCTTCCATCTAACAACACAAAGAGTATTCATGAGGGATCACCAAGAAGAAAAAACTACCAATGAGTCTACTACTTTCAAATTTCCTATCCTTACTCCTGATATAAATTCACCCATGAATAATATCTCTCACTCTACCCTCCCTACCTTTAGAGGAAAAGCATCTAAGGGCCCAGATACATTTCTTTTTGAGTTTTACATCTTGTGCCACAACTATGATTATAATCAAAATGCTCAAAAACTCCAATTGTTTCCAAAAACACTCAAAATGTATCACTTACATGGTTCATGGGACTTGGAAAGGATGCCATTTCTAATTGGAAAGAGATTAAGGAGAAGTTTCTAATGAAATACCAAGACTATTGTAGGGGCAAAAACTACAAGAGAGATGACATTTTCTAAATGACCCAAGCTGATGATGAGTCACTGAAGGAATATAAGGAAATATTTTTGTTTAGCTTGTAAAAATCTAAATAGACCACAATGGACAAGGAATTGATCAAGTTGATATTCCTAAAAATAATTAGGGATGATTGTCTAAAGGCACTAGATCTAATGTGTAGTGGTGATGTTTCTACACTGCCATTTGATGAACTAATAGTTCTATGTACAAACTACTCTAGATCAACCATGAACAAAAGTAGGGATAGAACCCTTCCTACGGCATCTACTATAGGATTGTCTAAAGGTGAAGTTATAAACCTAACCCAAGACATGAAGCTGGACATCATCAGTCACCTAGCTACTTAGCTTGATACATTACATACTTGGAGAAAGTAAGAAGAAATAGAGAAAGCCTTAGCCACTATTACCCTAAATTCATAAAGAAGAAGGCAAATTACACATGCCATTCCATGAAGGCTAGGGTATCTAGTATCACCAAGGAAAATCCTGAGATAGTAAAGCTACATGCCATAGGAGAAGATGAGAACCAAGTGTTTTTCATAGCTCAATAGAAACCATAGATACAAAGACCAGGTATTCCATCAAACTTTGTGTTTGTAAATTTTAATTCTCAAAAAATCCTCAATACATTTCTTGGATGAATATACCCAATCCAAATTGGCCCCAAACAAATTAGTAGCTACCCTAGATTTAGTTATGGATGCAATAAAATGGACAACAACCTCAATAAGGACAATTTTAAAGTAGTAATGGTTATATCCCTCTAATCTATGGAAAAAACAAAGGAGAGGAAATCAAGGCTTTCCCAAAAAAATATAAAAACCACAACAATAGGCCATAATTTCAAACACTCAGTAGCCTATTCAAACACTCAATTACCCACCCAGCCCATCCCTAATCCTACCAATAAGTTGGTTCAACTGACACAATCCACTAAAATAATGTAATATCCAACATACACCTTGGATATTAATCAAGTTCAACTTCACTCAGGTCATGTTCTTCCATAACCCACCTCACCCATAATCATAGAACACTTTGAACCAGCTCCACTCCATACTAATCCATAGCCATCTATAGCCAACCCTGAGCCAATTCCATCAAAAAATAAAAAAGAAACTGAGAATCCTTCTTTTTTAGAGAGATTAAACATATCACATCCTAAACAAGAACCTAAATTTGATATCTTAGGACAACTCAAGAATGTGTGCATCAAAATCCCACTCTTTCAATAAATAAACCTATTCATGAGCTATGTTTGAAAAAACTGAGAAGAAAGAAGAAAGCTCCTAAAACAGTTCAAGTCATTGGTTAATTAGCAGACATTATGTTGGGAAACATAGTTCCTCCAAAATATTTTGATCTAAGAAGTCCTATAGTTAATGTTCGTATCCATAGCCAACCTATTTCTAATACTTTAATTGACTTAGGTGCAGCCATTAATGTGATGACCATGGAGACCATGCAGTAATTGAAGCTCACCACTCTCTATCCAACACCTACTATCCTTTAGATGGCTGATAGATCAACTGTTAAGACTAAAGGAATTATTGAGAACCTTGTTATCACTATGGATTCTTGGTAATATCTAAAAAAAATTATTATCCTACAACCAAAGACCAATTTGGGGGTTTATCCTCTCATCTTTGGTCACCCATGGTTGGTTCTCTCTGATGATTTGTTTGGTTACATGTCACAAAAAATGTTAATTTCCAATGGAAATGACACCAAAAAATTGGTGTTGTATCCACTAGCTCAGCCTTCCTTGAATGATAGACCAATCCCTTGGATTGATGACCTTGAAGAAGTTGTCTCCTTGCAGACTCTTTACATAATTAATCAGAGTCTAGCTCTACGGGCCTGAGAAGAAGACATTGTCCTTACTGGTATCCTATAAAACACCTATCAACAAGATCTTGTAGCAACCAACCTATTGGAATGTACACCATGACCTCTTTAAAATACCTTTCTTGAGAATTATTTTTCTAAAACTATAAGAGACATTTGGGTATTTCATCAATTACTTCCTCATTAATGCAATTATGCTCCTTTAATTGCCAATATAGATATCATATTTTTTTAACAAAGTAAGTAGATATCCTACCAAACAAACCTCTCAACATTAGCACTTCTTTAACACCCCAATAACAAAGTCAGTTACTTAAAATGTTGAGAAGGAATACAATAGGATTTGCCTAGGATTACCATGATATAAGAGGAATACCCTCAAATTTATGCATGCATCATATTTACATTAAGGAATAATGCAAACATATTTGCCAACCCCAAAAACAAATGAATCCTACAATCAAAGACATTATCAAAATTGAGTGGTAAATGCTTTTGGATGCCATATCTGTTTATCCTATCTCAAAAAGCTAGTGGGTCTCTCCCCTGTTCATTGTCCCTAAAAAAGGAGGCAAATGGTGTATTTGTGTTGACTATAGAGAATTGAATGCTTCTACGAGAAAGGATCACGTTCCCCTTCCATTTATTAATCAATTTTGGATATGTTAGCAAGGAAGAAGTAATTTTGTTTCCTAGATGGCTGTAGTGGCTATAATCAAATATGAATTACTCCACAAGACCAAGATAAACCCAGTTTTGCTTACCCTTGGGGAACCTATGCCTATGTTGTCTTACCATGTGGTCTTTGCAATACCCCAACTACTTTTCAATGGGCTATGTTAAGCATATTTTCTGATTTTTCCCATGACTGTGCTGAAATCTACATGGATGATTTCACTATTTATACATTTGAAGAAACACTGACCAACCTAAAGAAATTTCTTCAACATTGCTAGGACCATTAATTATCTCTGAGCAATGAAAAGTGTTACATGCTTATGACTAAAGGGATTGTGTTAGGACATCACATATCCCCTACTATAATTCAAGTTAACCCATCAAAGATAAGTA
This sequence comes from Torreya grandis, assembly GCA_037957365.1. NCBI lineage: Eukaryota > Viridiplantae > Streptophyta > Pinopsida > Cupressales > Taxaceae > Torreya > Torreya grandis. Next base: position 2,212,052 of record JARHVA010000183.1, read on the forward strand.
TCATCAAGGATTTATCCACACCAAAGAAGCAGAATGATGTTAGAAGTTTTCTAGGACATGCTGGTTATTATAGACGATTCATCAAAGATTTTAGTAAAATTGCCACCCCATTGTTTGTATTTCTTATTAAAGATGTTGAATTTACATGGAATAATGATTATCAAAATGTTTTTCAACAACTCAAAATACCTACTCATAACAACTCCTATTCTGAGAGGGCTTGACTAGAAGAAGCCTTTTTACATTCATACAGATGCATCTGACACCATGTTAGGAGTTGTCCCTTGTCAAAAAGATGAATCTCTAAGTTATACAATTTATTTTATCAACAAGAATATTCAAGGGGATAAACTAAACTACACTATAATAGAGAAGGAATTTTTCATCATCATCTATGCCATCAACAAATTTTGACACTACATTATATGTTACCAAGTATTCATCCACACTAATCATGTAGCAATAAGGTATTTAATGAACAAACCTGTTGTAATAGGCAAGATAATTCATTGGTTGCTTTTGTTGTAAGAATTTGATATTACTATTATGGATAGACTTGGTAAAGATAATATAGTAAAAGATTTTCTATCTTGATTTCAAAATGATGAACACAACCCTGTTGTTGATGATTCTTTTCCTGATGAACATTTATTTGTTGTAACAATTCAATCTCTTTGGTTCATAGATATTACTATCTTGTTGTAAAATCACTACCACAACATTTATCACCTAGGGATAAATATCACCTAATCCAAAATAGCAAACACTATTCTTGAATGTCAAGGTATCTCTTTATCACTGGACCAAACTCAGTTATAAGAAGATGTATCTGAGAAGATGAAGCTTTTGACATTCTCAGAGCCTACCATGATAAGCCATGTGGGGATCATTTTGATACCAAATGGATTACTATGAAAGTACTCACTAATTTATATTATTTACCTTCTTTACATAAGGATGCCATGATGTTCACTTGTAGATATGATCAATACCAATGTATGGGAAAGCCCACTCACTCTGATGAAATAACATTACATGGGGACTAGTTTTTATAGGTCCTATTGATCCGAAATCCAACAACAAGGAATGCATACTATTGTGCACTAATTATATCACCAAATTGGTAGAGATTAAATCCTTAACCCATACCCAAGATGAGAAGGTAGTTGAATTCTTCTATGAATAAAATTTCACCCGCTATGGAGTTTTAAGATAAATAATCACAAACCAAGGCCCACAGTTCATATCAGACCTCACAATTGCCTTGGTAAAAGAAAATGAAATTAGACACAATAAATCTACCCCTACCATCCTCAGTCAAATGGTTAGATGGAAGTGACCAACCATAAATTGGAAAATATCCTCACCAATATTGTTAGCTTGTATAGAAAAGATTAGTCAACTCATCTTTTAGAAGTAGTTCAATCTTATAGAATTACTTGGAAAACCATAACTAGTTTCACTTCATATGAACTAATTTATGGTAAAAAATTTGTTCTATCCATTGAGTTTGAACATAAGAGATTGAGGACAACACTTTATTTGGGCTTATATCTTTCTCAAGCTCAATAAGATAAGATCATACAGTTGGATGCACTTGATGAATTAACAAAGGAAACACTTCATCTTATTGAAATAGTGTAAAGACAATGTATAAAATGGCATGATAGGAACATCAAGACTAATAATTTCTAACCAAGAGACTAGGCACTTCTTTTTTACTCTAAATACAAGGATCATAAAGGAAATCTATAGTCTAGATGGCTTGGGCCTTATGAGATCGAATGAGTTTTTGACAATAAAGTTGTAATGCTCATAACCATTGGCTCTGTTCAATTTCAACTACTTGTTAATGGCCATAGGCTCAAGCTGTACAAAAAACCATTCTTCAAGGAAACTTTCACTCACCAACTTCTTGAAGAACAACATCCATCTCTTCTTCATGAAGCAAATCAAACTATTCTTACAGTCAAAGTGTATTTTTTTCAACCCTTCTCTAATATTTTCCAAGATTAATAGAACTTCTTGTAAGTAAGAACAAGTCATTCCCAATGGATTGGTTCAAGCTAAATAAAATTCTACCCTCTAGATTCTTGTGATTTTATTTGAAGTTTGAACTAGAAAATATAAAAAATAATAAGAAAATTTAGTAATGAAAACCTTTGGGCATTGTTGATGGATGTTGTCTCAAAAAACTAGGTCACTAGCTGATCAACATTCGTTAAAAAAATTATTTTATTTTCCCTTGTTTTTGCTTGCAGATTCATTCCCTTGGAGTAGAAATACATTTTTTCTTTCTATAAGATAGAAAACTTGTCACTACATGTGAAAAACTTATTATTGTAGGATAAAACTAGTGGTTACAGGATAAAACTTATAGCTACAGGGCACATATCTTGATATATAATGTCTTCCTACATTCCATCCTATAGCAAGCATTTTCTCCCACTCAAACGCTAGCATATGCCATAATTACCACTTCACATCATCATTTTCATATTCATGAAAGTTATTTCTATAGGTAATACAATAATTATTCTATATTTATTTCATGTCATACATTTTAATTATTTCTATATATGATTAGACATATTGCTATCAATGCACCACTGTATCCTTTCCTTATCATTTTTTATGTGGCCATTAATACAACTTCTACTACCACCCTTTACTCTTCTCATGAGTGTTTTTGAATGTCATCCTTTGTCCCTCAAGGACAAGTGATAGATTAAGTTGGGGGAAGATTTTTCATTAATTCAAAAGGATTATTTCACCTCTCAATGAAAAAGTCACATATCATTCCACCATTGCCCAAAACCTTTGTGGTAAGTACCCAACTCATAATATGGTAGGTGATTTTTTGAAACATGAACCACTGGATATTACCCCCTTGACCAATAGCCCAAAAATCTTGGCCTTGTTCTGGCACATAAGATGGGCACAGTATTTCAAAAAAATATAGTCCTTGGATGAAGGAATTATGGAAGAATTTCCTGGTACATTACATAATAGTTTGGCCATGGTAAAAGGGATGGAAGTAAAGCTGATGAAAATAGCCACTAGTAGAGTAATTGGACTACCTAGAATAGGGGAGGAATGGTAAAAACAAATATGATATCGAGGCTGAGAGATGAAGGTTTAGTAGAGTAAATGAATGCCTAGAGACCTCAAAGTAGGGCACCACAAGGTTATTTTTACCAGGAAGATGGGCTAAGGTTACTAAGTTTATCTCTAGATATTTTATCTACAAAGCAAGGTATTCTATGTTGCATGGCATACACTTAAAGTTCATAAATCATTTATAGCATGGAGTGGAGTTAAATATTCCCAACTTTTTGATTTATATGATCACCAAAATGTTGAAGGATTTTTAAAAAGGTAATTCTAAATCTCTTTCCCACCATTGTCTCATTTAGTTACTTGTTCAAGACTATTTGAAAATAACTAGACCCAACATCAATTGGGAGGAATTTCTCCAAATACTAGGAAATGAAGAGAGTGAAAAATAAGGAAATGAACCAGAAGAAGAATTGGAAGTTGAGGATCAAAAATCAAAAGACACCCTACCTACAAAACCACAAGAACCAGTAGCAAAAAACCTTCTTGCAGCCACATAAGAACCTACAAAATTATGTATTAAAATTAATATATGATGGTCATTTAATTATTTAGGATGCTCTTTCTATGATTGTGTTTTTGAAGATATTTTTGAGAAATAGGTATATACCACAAGGCATCCTACAGCAAAGGAAATTCATTATATAGACCATCTTGCAGCCACTGTGTGACCAAAGCTATGGATGAATAGATTTTGATTCTCTTCTAAGTGAATCATAAAAACAACTCTAACCTCCATAGAGCTCAATAAATAAGTAATTAAATAATGAAACAACCTTATTTGTCCTACAATAAAGTTGCAAGATTCACATGAGGGACGTCTTTAGTGAAAGGAACCAATTTTAGTTATTTTAATTTGAATGTATCTTAGAATAGAATGTATATATTGTTTTGCTTTAAAAATATCCTTTATGGTGTACAAATACATAGCAATAGAGATGAGATATATAGAAAATAGTATATGTTGAATAGAGATTTAACAAAAGTACATTGTGTTAAGCAATTATGATTGTAACTTCATGCGGTAATTCGTTGTTGCACTTTTGATTAATATGAGTGATCAATTATAAGTTAAATATAGTTTTTTAATATGAAGTTTTGAATCTGGAGTTGGAAGAAGGAAAGGCCCCCTTTGGAATGTTGCAACAACAATCCAACCCATCTAATTAGTTAAACATGTTATTTGATTTCCTTAAGTATTATGTGTTTCATTTCTAAATTGTGTGAGTTACATTCTTGTTTAATAATTGATTTAGGAAGATTCCCATGCATAGGAATTTATTTTACTATACTTTGTTTATGTTTCATTTCAATAATGTCATTTACTACACTTCAACATCTTAGATATAATTAGCAAATGTCAAATTAGAGATTGAGTGTGCACATATAGTGAAGTCATCCTATCAAGTATACATCCATGGGTTAAAAATTAAATGAGGTAGAAGGTACAGATCGATGGTTACTCTCTTTGTTCATCTTCATCAAGAGGATTATATTAGATTGTGAATCAGTTATTGGTCAATCACTTGGCTAGAAAATCCAAGATATCTACTCCTAAGTAGAAACTGGCACTTAACACAAGGTATCTATATAATACAACATCATAGGTTAGTCATAGGGTTCCTACATATGTAAAAGTTATTAAATCAACTCCATCCATGCATGAGGATACCTATTTATAAATATATATGAGTAGTGATTCAGATAGTTGCTTTACAACATATGGTTTTTCATTTAGATTTAGAAACTTCTACACTTGCCACTTATTATCTTGCACAAAATATTACTCCTTATTATCAAAAATATGGATACATATATGAGCATCATATTGATGAAATAATTATTTGGTCACATTCTATTATTCCCCCCCAACCTCTTAGTTGGGTTAATACCCTTGATTAGCTTCCTTGCATAGTACCTACTTGTATATAGATTTTTGTATCTTTTCTTTTGTTGCTTATTCTTCTACACCTTATCTAATTTCCTTCTAGCTCTTGGCTCTATATTTCAATTTGGGGAACTTACTCCCTTGTTTTCTTCAACCTAATTCATAAAATTCAAAATAATAACATCACTAAGCTTTCAATGCACATCCTGCAAGGTAACTCATTTTCTCATTATTGCACATCTATACTTTTATTATCGCATCTATCTAGTTTTACATGAGTTCATATGGCCATGATTTCCATCTTTGCTACATTGCATATACATTTACATTTGGGCACCTTATTTTTCTTCCCTCTTATCATGCTTTGCCTTAACATCTTATTGAGGGTCATTTGAATCTTCCCCTCATATTTTCAAAACCTTGCTGATTACCTTGTTTTTAAAATATTTTTAAAATTTCACTTATGTAAATTTTACTTTTAAAATATGGGAAAAAAATGAAAAAACATTTGTATATTGTAAAAAATAGATAAATAAATCAAAATATTTGTAAAAACCTAAAATTAGGACCTATAAGCACATTCTCATGTTATTGGATTACATTATTGCATGTTGTATATCTTTATGTGTAATAAATAGCATATTTTCATTACACTTTCAATACACAATAATTCTCACAAGGAATATAAGTGTGAAATAATACATATTTTTATAGAACCAAGAAATAATTATACACAAATGAAGTTGTCTTGATTGGTAATTTTTGTATACAATCAATCTAGAAAAAGTCACACCAAACAGAGATCATAACACTATATACCTATACTCATACTACATACCTATCCCTATGAATTTTAAATTTTTATTTCCAAATGCAACACACTCACAAGGAGGTATTATATATTTTTTGATCATAAAACAAAAATATATATTCACATATTAGTCAAATTTAATCTAATACATACTTTTACATGGTTTTTATGCTAAGGAAACCTTTTGCCCAAAAACCTTGCTCAGTTGGGAGTATCTCATCATTCCGTATGAACACTTTTACATGTTGTGTTTATCCACAACCTCTTTTTCATGTTGAGCTATAATGAAATAAATGTCTTAGTATTTATTCCTACTTTATATGTGTCATGAAAAAAAAATTATTTGTTAACATGAACATCAATACATATGAACCAAATATGCTCACTTAATTTATTTTATATGTTTTATTCATTACATAACATTATTTAACTTTATTTATTATTAAATGTGCCCCTCAACCTTATTTATGTTCAACATACACCCTCTTGTTGGTATGGCATCACCATGCCATGTGTGTATGTCATTTGTCCTTTTATGTTTGTGTGAGATTTTACATGTCCATTTTATGTGGCATTCGGGCCTTCTTGAGTGACATTGCGTGACTTTGATTACATGTGCATTATTGGCTACTATGGTTCCATTATTGTTATCATGCACTATTATGTATCTATCACATATATCTATGGTGCCATGATACATATTATGCACATATTACTTATGTACTTCAATACTTCATTTTTTTACAAAAATATTTTCAATACATATTCAACACTTGTAAATTATTTACATGCTTCATACATTAATTCAATTCTATAATCAAATTACATGATACAACACAATCTATAAGCTCTTCATATGCTTCAATGTTACATGTCTAAGATTCCAATATAATTCGAGTATGAAAAATATTGTTACATGATTATATATTTCATAAATGCTCTAAATTTTTAATTTGAGACAAGTGATTTGTAGGTAGTTTCCTTCATCTTAGAAGGGGGCATCATAATGCATTTATCTCCAATCTTTAAAAAGTAATGCATTTTAGATTTGACATTTTATAATCTACAAAAATCCAAAAAAAAAAGATTATGGGGTTATTCGACTCTTAGAAATTTTTGAGCACATATACAATTGTGCAAAGATAATTAAAATATCTCAAAAAAAAATTTAAATATTAATTTAAAACTCTATACAATACAGGGGTTATGATATGCATTTATAACCAAGCTACTATGAAAAATTGAGATTCCTATTTTTTAAAGTTTTAAGAATTTATATCTCAAATCTAGATCCATTTGTAGTAGTGTGATTCATATTTTGCAAGTGGAACACATTTTATATTAATGGCATTTGGCATCCTAGTTTAAATTTAATGATCTATGTAATAGTTCCCACCTCTTCTTTTTAGTTCAATAAGTGAGCTATGTGAGAGTTTAGTGATGCTCCAAATTTTGGTTTCACTTTTTTGGTTTCCATATTTTTAATCATTATAGAACACTCTATGAATATTAGATAATACCATATTTCCAACTCAAGCATATTTATTCATTATTAAAATTGATACTTGATCACTTCCAATTCACCACATGTTAAGCACTTTTCCACATCCCTAAACAAGGGGGCATGCACATCTCTATGATAAAGACAAAGTGTGTATACACACTTAGGTTCACATTTTCTTTACTCTAGTATTTTTATACATCATTAGAATAAATGGGGGGTGGGAATGTAGACACTAAAATTTAATCAATAAATGCTTGATAATGTTTGTTCGTGACATATTTACCTTGTTTGGTCAATTCGCATTTCAATAACTTACAATATCTATAAAAGCCTTCAAAGCATTGCAAATATCTTCCAAACTTCCATATTTCATCCATATTCAAAATATACTTTATTGTAACTCTTGTTTCAAAATCCTATGTCCTTTCAGGATAAGTCTTCACTAGGCAAAGAGAAGTGTACTGAGTACCTGTCTAATAGTGCAAACTTGTCTTTTGTGCTCTAACGACTACCTTTTCAAAATAAAACACTTCCTAACAGATTTTCCATACATATCAATAGATAAGTTATCATAAAAATTTAAAATATTCCTCTATAAAATCACATCAAGGGTCACACTTGAAAGGACATGGCACTCTTTTACAGATAAGATTTCATGTCTTGCATATCGTACTCAAGCTAGCTTACTTTGTGAGATGTTGCATAAATCCTAGAAAAACTAATCCAATAGCTTTCCATTATAACTTCATCTCATCATTGTTAGGAGGTTACCCATAGTTTTGGCACCATTGCCTCGACCCCTAGTTTGTGGTCTAGTCATATCAAGGCTTGATAATGTCGATCCTAATTGTCACCTTTGGCCCAACTTTGACCAAGAGTTTTTGCAATGATTTTAGCCTCAAATAAAAAACTAGAAATAATATATCCCCCACTATATTTTTAAAGTATTTACAAAAATGTGAGTAAATTATAAAAAATGCTCAAAATGCGTTCTATAGAGTAAATTTATGGAAAACACTAAATCAGTAATAACTCACTCAAAATTGATCCTCAAACTCTAAAATCAGTAATAACTCGATCAAAATTGATCCCCAATCTCTAATTTTTTTAATGAGATGTCCTTGAATGATCCTCCAACTCTAGTAAAATAATTGAATATAAATTCATTATATATTACAAGATAGAAGTGATTCTCTAAAATTAAGGTTTCACCCACATAATTTCCTAAATTTATGATCTGATGCCACTTGTAATGAAATTACTTCACCAATAAAGTAGAATAATTGTAATTAATCACAATGTGACTAAAATAGCTCATAACATATGAATAAATGACAAGCCACTTTGATGGGGCAACCTACATAAATTTATAATAAGAACAAAATTAGTAATATGATGATCAAGTACTAATCACTACCTCCTATTTATAGTCTACTTAGTATATGGTTACTCCATAGGCTAACCTAACTAACCAAATACAATCATAGATAAATTTAATATGACAAGGAAGGGGCAATGTAAGACATAAGTCAGCTACATGTATCCCAATACATGTTATAAGCTAAGGGAATATAAATTTTCACTTATTGGATATAGTTAGGGTTCATGTCTATAACACCCACACAATGTCTATAAAACACCCTACATATAATTTTTTATGGGTAAGAAAAAACCTTGTTGTGTAGACTAATTTTTGGACTACTATTTGTGACATATTTCACATTTATTTGTTTTTAATATATGTTATATCCTATGGTATGTTATAATTTTACTCATGGGTACCTTAAAACCTTGTAATTAAATATATTGATCATAGTAGAATAATTGACTAGAGAAAATGACCAAAATGATAATTAAACAGATCTAATATGGTGAATTATCCCACCTAGAGATGCCCCAAGGTGAATTTGAACTCATACATTAGATGAACAAATGAATTTAGACCAATTTATGTGTAATTATGAGAAGTCATTCCATTTTGAAAATTTGGCATGGAAATGATGAAAGTGAGGATTATGTGCAAGCGATATTTCACTTATTCAAGTAAGGTAGTTAAATGGAGTATGATTATTTTGCAGACCCACTTTACCACTAAAAATAGGGCTTGTCTTGCATGTTATTGATTGTTTTTGGTATCATACCTTGTGTTTACACGTTATATACCAAATAAATAAACATTATCCTAAGTCTAAAGCATTGTCATATTATATTTATGAGATTAGGTGTTACCTTGCCCAATTTTTGGACCATCTTAATAACCTCTAGTGTTATATTAAGTGATTACATTGTTATGCTATTTTCATGGTACCATTATACTATCCAATTGAAAACCATTCAAATCAAGTCTATTTAGACCCAAATCTAGTTTCGAATCAATTATTTGTAAGCTAACCAAAGCTAAATAAAGTTCATTTTGAACTAAATTTATTTGAAAAATAAACCCAAATCAAGTTCATTTTAAACCACAAATCCATTTTTAATCAAAATCTAAATTAGATTAATTTTGAACCACAATTTTACTATAATACAATGTTAAATCATGTTCATTTTGAACCACCTTTCTATTGTAAGCCAAAGCTAAATCTGATTCATTTTAAAGCATAATTTTATTGTGAGCCAATCAATCCAAATCAAGTTCATTTTGAACCACATTCTAATATAATCATGTTCATATTGATCCACATTCCAATTTAGAATCACTTCTTATCTTTTCATTCAATCCTTCACAATTATTGGTTGGGAATGACAAAGTCACATCATTCATCCTTTCTCCCTTTCTAATCCCATTTCAATCAAAAACCAAGACTGCCCTCTTTGGGTCCATTTCAGTTAAAGACCAAGATATGATATGTATCTAGGGATATGATATATTAATGTATATGGGTTGATGTAAATTCCAACATATGGCACACATCCCCTTTAGTTAGTTATATGGGTCCAATATATTATAATAATGGGGTAACTTGTGGAATTAGTGTATTAGGTAATGGTTAACCTACATTGGGAATAGGAGGTGACCCATACATTGTTAGTTAGATAGAGGTATATATAAAGGATATGATTATCATTGTAAAGGTATCAAGTAAGCATTGATTCTTCTATTGTAAGAGGATATTGGAAGTTGTCCCCTCAAAGAGACATTGTGGAGTTATTCCTTTATAAAGGAGTATTGTATGGTGTTGCCCTACCTTAATGGTATTATATTTATGCATATATTGATTATCTGGACATCTTATTCCACCCATATCTATTATGTTGAGTTGATCCACATATTTTCAAAATATTATAAGTGTGGATCATAACAGAGTGATTGCATTATTACGCTATTCACATGGTACCATTATACTATCTAATTGAAAACCATTCAAATCAAGTCTATTTATACTCAAATCTAGTTTGGAATCAATTATTTGTAATCCAACCAAAGCTAAATCAAGTTCATTTTAAACTAAATCCATTTTAAAACTAAATCCAAATCATGTTCATTTTAAACCACAATCCATTTGTAAGCCAAATCTAAACCAGATTCATTTTGAACCATAATTTTATTGTAATCCAATGTTAAATCATTTTCATTTTGAACCACATTTCTATTGTAAGCTAAATCCAAATCTAGTTCATTTTAAAACATAATTCTATTGTGAACCAATCAAGCCAAATCAAGTTCATTTTGAACCACATTCCAATCTAATCAGATTCATATTGATCCACATTCCAATTTAGAAACACTTCTTATAATTTCATTCAATATTTCACAATTGTTGGTTGGGAATGAAAAATTCACATCATTCATCCTTTCTCCCATTCTAATCCCATTTCAATCAAAAACCAAGACTACCCTCTTTGGGTTAATTCTACCAGACCAAGACCACCCTCTTTGGGCCAATTCTACCAAATAAAACCACCCTCTTTGGGTCAATTCTACTAGACCAAGACCACCCACTTTGGCTCAATTCTACCAGATCAATACCATCCTCTTCAAGCCAATTTTACCAAACCAAGATATCCCTCTTTGGGCTAATTATACCAAGCCAATTGCACCCTCTTTTAGCCAATTCCATTCAAGACCAATCTCATTGCATGTATCCTTACTCAGGGGAATAATTTCTTCTATATTGATTCATGGGGTTCAAAACTAATTTGGATGACACCTTATTCAAAAAATACACTTATAAAAATAATATCATCATTTTTTGGCTCATATATGAGGGAGCAACCCTTGCCTAACTTTCCTACAGACTGATTGCATACCTTTGTTCAAAAATATGAAATAATTATGTTGAAGAGGCAACTCATAGACCCACCCCAACATAACCATGTCATCTATTTTAAAGTACAGTAGGATGGTCAACTATTCACTAACCAGCTCATGGTTACTTTAATGACCTCTTTAGATACTACTTTATTTGACAAATCCCTATCTACTTGTCCAAAAGTTGATATAGCCTTAGATCCATGGCAGAGCAAATCATCTCCACTCCATGGGTCATTATCTATTAAAGACCAAAGTGTGTTCAAGTTTGATGACTAATTTATTAGGATATGCCATGATCCCCTCCCCAAACATGATTAGATTCATCCACATCCAAATAAAGATTAGGATAGTCAACCTAATATTGATGTTTTTATCGAATCACCATATTTGACCAAATTCAAACCATTTTTATTCCATGTTTATTTAATGAAGGACCTCTCCTAGACACATGACCCATCTTTGATGAGCCCATATTTGAAGAGCCCATTATTATTGAGCAACGACCCACTATTCATCCATTGCCAAACATTCCACATTTAATAAAATTTCTTCATCCCAAAGCCTTCATTTTCAAGTGACAAGTGAAAAGGGTACTTGTGGACAATGCAATTCCACAATCTATTTTTGTAGACACATTTAAATCAAAAACATGTTCACCTTTGGAACAAACATTGTTATCAACATCAACATCAACATCTACATCAAAAGTAGGTTCCCCTTTGGGATCAACATTTTTCTCAACATCAACATTAGAATCAGCTTTTATTTTAAAATCAATATTTATTTTGGAACCAATATCATATTTATCATCAAAATAATAATCAACATTGGTCTCAACATTAGATTTAGAGCTCCTTGAGTCAAAATCATCTTTAGAATCAGAATACATTAGTGTATATCACAACATTGGTTATACACTTCTACTAGATACACTTAAGTCTAAATCAACTTTAGAATCAACATATGTCATTTTGATATCAGCTACATACTCCTTGCATATCCACTTGAAAACATCAATGATTCTTCCATAGTCTTTGAATAAGCTTCCTTAAATATCTACACAACTTCTCCTAGTAGCATCTATGAGGATTGTGCTAGATTTTAGCCTTCTATTGATATTACACATGCCTTTAACATTAACCAACCTAACCATTATATTGACATCCATCCAGCCATAAACGTTGATTGGGACCAATAGAATCACACATTGTTAAACTTATTCCATGGTGACATTTCATTGGCAAAATTTATGCGGATCCAAGACAACTTTCAAGTAGAATAACAATCTCCTAGTGAATTTGTGTTTGAGGCACTAGGGGACAATCAAAGTCTAAACTCAACATCTTCTACTAAAACCTTGTTTGAGGTGTTAGATGATAATAAAAATCAAAAAACAAAATATTTTAGTGAAACCTTGCTTAAGGTGCTAAGGGGCAATCAAAATGAATTATCAACGTCCCTTAGTAATACCTTCTTCAAGGCACTATTAGACAATCTAATTCAGAACAATCAAGAAGACTTTGTTGGTGAAAGCCTCCTTGAACATATACTAGTAGAGCCAATTATTTCCTCATTTCTTGATGAAGACATTTTGAAGCTAATATTGGCCCTACCACAACCAAAATTAATTTGAATATAGAATCAATAACAATGTGTGTGATTGAAAATCCTAATATTCATTTGTCTCCCAACCATTATACATACATTGTGATCCTATTATTCAGTCAATACCTATATTCCATTATCCAATTAGATCTTTATTCCATTACTTATCCTTCTTTACCCTTCCTGGTGATACTCTATTTTTAAGAGGCTATGAATGCATCTTGTCTAAAGGATTGGATGAAGTAAATTCAATGACCAATGATGATCACAATAATATTGATGCAGTCTATATTAGTAGAAGAATTCTCATAAACCAATTATTTTAAATAGGTATTGGTTAGGAAACAAAGGGTATTCATTATGCATCTCATAATCCTCCACTGAGTTAAGATGCTACAAATTGAAAAATCAATTAAAAATACAAAACAATCAAAAGAGATAAATAATTTATCCAATGGTTAAAACCATGATTATGGCACCTTGGACAAGTACCATGATGAAAACTAGGTTTCTAGCATCATGTGTAAAAAATTTATTATTTGCAAGTACCTTGACACTAAGGGGAAACCTCACTTGCATTGAAGACCATTCCATTCCATTCCAGCCACTTTGGCCATTTAATCCTATTTTAGCTCAACACATCTTATTGTGACCATTAATATTCCCATCTTAAACTTGTCACATAAGTGGATGGTATATTGAGACCTATTTAGGAATCATTCAGGCATATTACCAACATGTCACTTTGATGACTAGACACATTTGTTTCTCATGTGACATGGTCTGTAGATACTACTAGTCATTTCCATCGTTATCATCCATTATTATCAAACATTATCATTCATCCTTTGTTCAATATTTTCTCCCATCTTGGGAGTAACTACAATGGCTTGAGTTCCATTTAGACTATGTAGACAACACTCAATTTTTTAGGCCAGCTCAGTCACCCTTATTCCATGCTCTTGAAATTTTGTGAGCATCTTATTCCATTATCTTGCTATTTTGTGGGCATTTTAAACCATGATCTCATACATTTTTCATCTCTTAAATCCTCTATTGAGTTGAGATGCTGAAAATCTTAAACATTTGAAAAAGGCTTAAAATATTTATGAGAGATATACAAACAAGATTATTTATGTTGCTTTTATTTTCTTATTTGTGTGTTTTCTTATTTTCTTGTTTATTTGATTTCATCACTATTTCTTTGGATCTGTCCATTGTGATAACAAGGTCATCATCATGGTGATTCTTGTTTCGTAGTTGTATCTAAGTCCATCCATTGACATACATTAGCATTATCATCATGATTTTTATCATTAGTGTGTTATTTTCATTTGTCTATTGGACCATGGGTTGGTCCTTATGCACATTACAACTAACCCATCATGATGTTTTATATCCTAATGCATAGTGTCACATGCTACATTAAAAAACAAGTGTTGGAGGCTTATATATAATGTTGTGCTACACTGCTAGTATCTCCCCTTGCAAAATCATTCATTATTTAATCAAAACATTTTTGTCATATTTAACCACATCACATTTTCATTGATCAAATCAAAAAAATTGAACATTATTGCTACATATATGATAATCAAGACATGCATCCCCATAAAAGCATATCAAACAATCATACACATTGTTCCATTATTATTCCTAATTATATTATCAAATCAAGTCTTCTATTCTATTATTCATTATATTCTCTCTTGATTTATGGGAGAACTACATTGACCTGAGGTCCATTTAGATTATGTAGGCAATGCTCAGTTATGTTCAGTTTATAAGGTTAGCTCGGCCACCACTATCTCTTTATTTTTCCACCATTATTATGTTCTTCCAATCATTTATTTCATTACCTTTGTGAATCCTTATGTGCCTAGATTTTTTTGTCTTCTTCCTTTAAAAAGTCATTGTACTATCTAAACTTGCATTTACACCCGTTCTTTTTTTAATCTCCATAAGAGGTTACATACTTGAGCTATGCTTGAAAATAAATCAATTAATTACTCAATCAATTTTTCAAAACAAAAATATACCCTATTGGGGAAAACCACTTAGTCTGATCATTGATCAAACCAACCCTATTGAGGCAAATCAATTTAATCAATGGTTATTTTCCCCTTTTTGGGGAAAGCCAATCATTCAGTCTTTATTCTAATTCCAAGTTCTATAGCTTTCATCCTCTTTGGGAAAATCAAAGTTTATAACTTACTTCAGGAGAGATCATTCCCTAAGCCACACCTTTTGCCCTATTTGGGGTATGTTAAAGTGTGTCACTTATCTTGGGATGCATCCTTTCTAGTTCCCCCTCTTTAGGACAAATATTTTTTATACTATATCATCATTGGAAATCAAAGTGTGAAAGCATTGTCTCACATGGATTAATCTCATTCATGGGTTAATTTCACTCTTCTTCTCGTCCATTTTCTTCTTTTTGAGGGCCCAACCATCACTCTCAATTTTCAGCCACTCCCTTGAGGGGGCATCATGGGTATCCCAAACGTTGTTAAGGGCTTCCTTGTGAGCTTGTTTTTAGTAAATTAAACAAGATTCAATAAAACATGAACACATCATTCTCAAATCTTTATTTGATCATTTTAATGACTTTTTCATTCTTTGAAAAGTCATTACATCATCTAGTGTCTCACAACACCTTCTCAAATAGGTAAAACATGTAGACACTCAATTCTCTCCACTTTCATATCAAAATTACAAGCAAAATCAATTTTTGATAATAACTCAAAAGTCACTAAAATATCCCAATCTCATCCACACATTAGAGGTAAACATTTATCAAACATATAGGTTTATCCCTGATTGGGACAATACATTGTATGCTATTATCCCCTTCTTTTAATTCACCTTCAAGTAAGTGGATAATTTGCAAGTGATGATTTAAATCAATTAAATAGGGTAATTATTCAACTCTCAAAATGACATAAAATTTAATTATGATTATTTAGATAATCAAATCAAATCAAAAATCTAATTTCTCCCTAAGTGAAAAATCCATGGAATTGGTTAATATTGGAATTATGAAAATCCAAATATTCAACAAATATTTGAAATGGTGAAAACATCATGACATCACAACATATATCAAGAATGATGACATCATCCTAACATCATTTTGAAAATCAATAAGCACTAAATAATAAATATAAAAAATATTAGAATTAATGCAAGCCATGCATCATAAATGAAACCTCATTCCAAAATATTTATGGCATTGAACCTCCAAAATTAACTTAATGTTAGGCTATAAATCTTGATTTGAATCCATTAGCCATAATCAATTTACCATTATTCTTAAGTCTTTAACATACAACAAAGAGGTGTCAGTTTTAGTAGCCTTTCAAGCATCAAACCTTCAACCATTTATTTCATTTTCATCTATTTGATCAATCACTCCAAAATACAAGGGGAGATGTTGTCCATGTGACCATGTTGCAACATTCATAATGAATCTAAGCTCTACATTCAGTCACAAATATGTATGTATATTGGGGGAGTAGATATCCATGAGTAAATAATCATTTTGATGTCTTTTATTTCTTTATTTTTTATCTTGCGAATCTGAGGAATCATGCTTGAGAATTTATGTTTCATGAATTTGTTTATTTTGAATAACTAACAAACTAACTAACTTCTCTTGTAATTATGGTTTACAGATGGGTTGTCCCTATGACTAGTATTGAAATAAGAAATAATAGGGTAGACTTTCTCACTTGAATGCGTGATTGAATGTTTTTGGTAGATTGCCTTGTGAGTTACTAGGTTTATGCTAGGTGAGGAATGAATCAGGATTGATCTTGTATATATACCAATCCATTTTATAAATATCTCACATTAAATCACTTTGGCCAACCATAAGGACATGTTATAATTAAAAATTTGATGACTTTAGGTAACTTGACACTTAGTTTGTCACAAGACACTTACATCGACATATGCATCTAGATGGGATGCAAGTGTTTGAGATGTTGTAAAATAGGTATAGGTCCAAAACTTATAGAGGATGATAAGTAGGGTTAAATAATTTGTATAGTATATAAGGCTTGGTCATCAAAATAACATATGGTCAAACTGAGAGATAAGCAATAAGCATAAGATCTAGTGGATTTGAGCCTTTTAGTAGTAGGAAGGTCTTAGAACTAAAGGATACAGCCATGAGAAGTATTTACCAAGTATATAAGACTGGCATGCCATATAATTTGGAATTAGTACCTACATTATCCCCCTTTAATTTAATGATGATATTGTTAGTTTAAATAAAATAAATGCATAGATGGGTGAGTATGATACACCTTGTCTTTACGTGAGTCTGACTTGAGTGATTTACTGGTGACTAACTTGAAACTAAGAACATTTTATAATATATAATCAATGCATATAATATGAAATTGAAAGAATTTAAAATGCTTGAAATTAAAGATATCAATTTTAGGAGTACACATGTGTATTGATGCAACCATCTAGCCTTTTGACAATTTAATTTGAAGCGATGCTTTATTGTGAAGCTTTGGAGCTAAGATTAGGACAAATGTAAAACTTGAAAGTGTAAATATAAATAAATATTGGAGATAAACTTACCCCAAACCTTGAAGAAAAGGTGAGTCACCACCTAGAAATTGAGATTAGCTCAATTGTCTAACGCAATCATACTTATAACCTGGTAAGCATGAGTGATCCAAGTCAACTCACACTATAAATATCATGCAAGTGGATGATTTAATCACTCTATCCTATAAAATTAGTAATATTTAGTGATGTAATCACCTCAACCTTGTCAAAAGTGGACCAACTACTGTAGTATATTAGCTCAATAACAGTCCATAAAAGTCTATCTTGGTGTATGCTAAAGTCCATAAAAGTATTTGAAATCTAAACATTGATTTAATTTTATAATTTAAGGTGCTCTTATTCATGGCATATGCACTTCATATTTGTCCCAAGATAAAACATGAGTATAATTATGGTAATAATGTATAGAATGTTGCCAAAATGTCTATTTGAATCATAGAACTATGTAATTTGGCCAATTTGAAAAATGACATGACATGCCCACACCAAATCTAGAAAATATGAGAACTAGTGTAAGTGTGGAGAACATATTTCCATAGCATTCCCTCACTGTAGTCTAAAAAATTTGAATATTGAATAAGTGTGGAAGTCATGACTTTTTGGCATGCCCCCACTAAAATCTAAAACTATGAAGGTGTGAAAGCCATGCCTTTATAAGATAATTGTATAATATGTGCAAGGATCATGTAGCATATAGGAGTAGTATGTCTAGGTGGATATATTAATGATGAACATATTATGTGATCATATAAAATTATAATATAAATGGTGTGAATCATTTTAATGTCTAGGTAGTAATAATACAAGCTCAACAAGCAATCAAACACACATACAAAAGTACTCAAAAGTAAATCAAAATCAGATGATCTAAGGAGACCTCAAACAAGGGGCATGTTCAAATTATACACATTAGAAGGGACATGATTTAGTCAAATGTCCACAAAGCATGAAATAAAATATCCAAATGTCCACATACAACAAACTATCACATATGAAAATGTCACAATAGGCAAACATAGGCGTAGGAACCATAATCAATGTAACACATTCAAATGTTTAAATAAACAATATAATACAAGACAAGATACTCAAAGAATTACATAAATATAAAGTATGGAACATAAGAAACCAACATAAACATAGCATACTATTTCTTCGATATATGTGTTAGAAAAATATGTTAAGTACATAGCATATCAAGTACACTATGAAAGGTATAAACATGGATAAATGCATGTGTAAGTATATAAGCTTAAACATGATAATGAAAATTATCATAAAATGATATAACTTGAGTGTATTGTGAACAAATAAGTGGATTCCACCAATGTAAAAATTACATGAGTATAGGGAAGGTCAAATATCTAAAGGTACATAGATCATATGCCTGTGTATGTTTGTATCACACTCAAAATATGTGTGAAACACATGTATATAGAAATAGATGATATGTTATCTACCAACATGAAACTACCAACATAGATACCAAGGAGCCAATAGAACATGTAAACGTTGAATATTTTTGTATTTGTCTATTTATTTATTTATTATTTTTTTGGTATTTTTGGGATATATGAAAGGTTTAATAAAATAAGTCTTCATCATCAAAAGGTGTAGGATCACTTGAGACATTTTTTAACCTTTTTTAATAGCAATGCATGGTCACCTCCTTAATGTTTATATGTAATGGTTTTCTAGAATCCATCAGTGGGGAGGGGTGATCATACCCATTATGGTGTAGGCAATTATCCATATCCCTAATAGTAAAGGTGATATGCATATCTATAATAATCAATGTTTCATTAATTTGATGAATAAATGTTGTCTAAATTTTAATGTCAAATGTGGGTCCAAATCTAATATTCATATGATCATGGGGACCACCTATGGTCTACATGCTATTGGCAGGTGGATTCAGCCATAAGATTTTGGCATAAATAGTGAGTGTGTTAATTTAGATGTATTATGTCCTAATTATTGAATAAATTTGGTACTAACAAATGTATCCTAATTGTTCCTATCAAACTTGAGATGTTGACAATAAACCCCATCAATATTAGTAGTAATAGTTCTATCTTTGTGCCTTGGTCACTTTAAAGGATGGTTTTCTTATAAACCTCTATAATTATTATGGTTTTCACTTCTCAGGCATAATGTGTATGCAACCCTCACTCTTATATTTCTGAATTTGGTTTTGCAATGACTCAAATTGATTTGTATGATGACTAATGATCTACTAATAGTTAAAAATGGTAATACTTATTTAAGAAAAAAATTGTTCCCTGATATGTGCCTGTTAGGAGGTAAGGATATCATCATATGTTCAAGTAATATAAAAAGTATTATATCCTTAGTATCTTGGTTTTTGTGATCTATAGAGTCTGTTATGGAGTCTTACGAGAGACATCCACATTATTTACATTATGTAACTTCATTTCACCCCTATAAGGTTGACTTAATATGTGTATCAAAGAGGGATGTATGGAATAATAAGTAATTACATGTTCATCTGATATTTTTTCTTTGCCTTTATCTTGATTGGTTTTGTATCCTCTATAGGTAAATTTAGTTTATATGTACCAGGACCTGTATGTGTGAATAGGCAAAATATAGTAAAGTGGATCAAAATTAATTTTTTTTAATGTCTCATCTATAATATCATGGGTTAGATCATCATCATTATCATAGTAATCTAAAACATGGTCATCTTGATGTTAAGTATTGACCAATAAAGGAAGTTTAATTGTTTGATTTTATTTTGGTTTTAGTATCATCAATTCTTTTGGCAATGGTTCTTTCATTTAATGTGTATATATGTGCATCTCAGTATTGACCAAGGATCCAATAGAACATGTAAATGTTGAATATTTTTGGATATTTCTATATTTTGGTATTTTTTGAAGTCAAGTACTATTTTAAAATTATGTATATTTTCAAGTGGAATACATTGTTTAGGTGGCACCACCATAGTGATGCCTTTTGTATCAAAATGTATCATTTTAAAAAAATTGAAAGGTTCATCATCAATAGGCATTGAAAATAACATCCCATTATGTACAAATTTTATACATCGATGTAGTGTAGATGGGACAACATCCATTGCATGTGTCCAAGGTATAACCAAAAGTAAATTATAATGTAATGATTAAGACATTACCTAAAAAGTAGTTGAAACCATTTTTTGCCCCAATGTCACATACAATGTAATTTTGCCAACTAGAGGTCTATGTGAATTATCAAATCCCTTGATATGCATAATTGATATTTGAATAAGATTAGTGTTAATACCCAAGGTGGTTAAGAAATTTGTGATACAAAATATTAGGTCAGATCTATTATCAATGAGCACTCTTTTGATTACTTTGTTATGCATTGTTTTTGAGTTTAGGATATATTTGGATGGTAAATATGTTTGATCAAAGGTAATGAGTTTTGCATTATTTTTGAGGTCTTACATGATATCTGCAAATTAAGTCAATTCAATATCACTTGCAAATTGGGTATCGCATGATGCTACATATAGGATATCCTTATAAATAGTGGACTATTTTAGTAGTTTGAGGATTGAAATATTAACATGTGGGTTACTCAATTGGTCAACAAGGTCATATACCTTAGATTTGATCACTAGTTTTGGCTTAAGAGGCACCTGTTATATATTAACATATGGCAGATTAATTTGGACACCTTGACCTTTTTTAGTAGTGACAACATATATCTTGGAATCCAATATAAGTTATGGGTGAATAATGGGTGTGGGATGATGGTTATCAGTTAAATAAGATCTAGGTGGATCAAATAGTTGAGAGCATGTATGTTGACTTCTAGACACTCTCTCTATAGTATTACAAAATGAATTATGAAGAGAGATTAAGTGTTGATTTTGTTTTAAAACCCTCTCATTATATTGATAAAATTACCTATTTCATTGAATGGTATGTCTAGTTAAGCAATTATAATAATGAACTGCAACTATAATCACAAACTAGAGCCCAAAATGGGTTATAAATGCATTCATATTACACACACTTGTAATAAATTAAAATTTGATTTTTAACTTGTTAACCTTGTTAAATTAGAAATCAAAAACAATAACCCTAAATCAAAATCTAGGGTTTTAGGGACTAAGGGTCAGGTTCACCAAATGTTAAACCTTAAATTGAGATGGGTCAATATAGTATAGGGTTAAGAATATAAAAATTAATAAGCACAAGGGTGATCAATAGATTTATAGTAAGCCAATTAATTTGAAAACTCAAATAAATAATATTTTGAATTTAAATGTTGAGATATGATAAAAATAAAAAGTATAACTATTGATTGATATTGTAATGAATTATAAATAAGATTACTTATTTGATTTACTATGTGTGTGTAGATCTAATCTAAAATAAGTTAGAACTAGACTAGATATAGATTCTAGATCAATCATTAGTTTTTATAAATTTACATTTTGTGGCCTCAAACACTTACATTAGGCCTAGATAGTTGCATTGATGTTGGTGTCTGAATTGGATGTAGGTGTCCAATACATAATATTAATTGGATCTAAGTGTGACCACCTAAAACCTTTTGGGTTTTTTGTCACCTTTGATCTGGTCTATTTGGATCTCATGCACAAGCTATCACTCTTTGTCAAATGACCAAACCCTAGCTTCCTCACCCTCAAAGTGACTATGGGGAAAATCGGTTAGTGGGCACATAGTGTTCATCTGTCCCAAGGAACCCTCTTTCAATGGGTACTATCTACATAGCTAATACTCTAAAGAGGTCCTCAGACTTTTGTAGTTCTCCCCTACACATTGGCTTATGTGTACATAAGGATATAATGTGTGATAAGAAAGTATATAGAGTGACCTAGCTCATAACTTTAAAAATGTGGCTCATGGAATGCTTATTTAGTACATCAAACATCTATATTGGTTGTCCCTATGATTGATATTGAAATAAGAAAGAATGGGGAAGCTTTACTCACTTGAATGCTTGAATGAATATTTTTGGTAGGTTGCCCTGTGAGTTTCTAAGTCTATGTTAAGTGAGGAATGAATGAGGATTGATCTTGTATATACCAATCCTTTTTAGAAATATCTCTCATTAAATCACTTAGGTTGACCATAAGGACACATTATGATTGCAAATTTTATGAATTTAGGGCACTAAATACTTAGTTTGGCATCAGGCACTTGCATTAACATATGCATCTGGTTGGGATGTAAGTGTTCAGGAAGCTAGAAAATAGGAATAAGTCTAAAACTTGTAGAGGATGATAATAATGAAGTTTTAAAAAAAATTATCAATATAGAAGGCCTGGTCATCAAAATAACATAAGGTCAGTATGAGAGATAATCAATAAGCATAATATATATTAAATGTGAGTCTTTTGATAACATAGAGGTCTTGTAACTGAAGGGTACTACCATGAGAATTACTTGCCAAGTATACAAGATTAAGGTGCCATATAATTCAAATTAAGTGTATATAAAAACCCTTTTGGGTAAAACACCTCAATAACCTTCTTGATCATAACATAAATTTATTTTTTTTTAAATGCTAAAACTAAGCTCCAATGTTTTAAAACATTCATAGAGTGATTTACTACGTATTACAATGCAAACACTTGATTGTGTGTATTCAATATTCAACAACCTTTGTTACATATATGCTTGACCATATATGATTCACTCCAACTACATAAAATTCCATTTTCCTTCCTTATATAACTATGCCTTTATCAAACACTTCACTTGTAATGTTTACAAATCAAAAGAATTTGTATTCACCAACTACTATACCAAGTGAACAATGTGTAATAATCCTCAATAGGTCTGTGTTAGAGCATCACCAAGATTCTTGTCACATTTTTTTAGTCTAACAAATATAGTTATACAAATGTATGGAATGCCTTCAAATTACCTTTCATCATTTTACATGTTGCATAGCTCCTTGCAACACCTTACTGCAACTCAACCATTCAACACCACTTCTCAATCTCCCGAAATTTAATGAAACTAAGTAGAATATCCTACATAGCTATACCATCATTCCCACACATAAATATCCTTGTGAAACTTCCAAAGTTAGTCTCCACATAGGATTGCAACTATCCTAGCTTCCACAAAACACCTTATGTAACAACTAGCTTACATACCATTGTGAAAATATTTGAAAGTTTGAGACATTTCCCAAAATTTTTACCATAAATAATCATGGCATTCAAGTAGATCATACAAAATTTAAATTTTTTCTCAAATTTCCAACTCCTCCTACTATATCACATAATTGCAAAATATTCTTAGTCTTATAATATTATATTACAAGTTCATCTTTAGGTTTCAGATATTTCCCTAAATTTGCATCAATTGACAAAGAACAATTTGTATTTTCATATAAATAATATCATTCACATGTATTCCACACATTGAAGCATAAATATTTTTTTCACTTATTTTGGTCTCCAAATTTCCATAGCCTTTTAAGCTTAAGACAAATGTTTCATAGTTTACACTTAAAGAAATTTTGAAGTAGGATGGCCATCTAGTGGCCTATATATTAGAAACATTTGTTTAAGTCTTATAAAAGTAATTCTCTTATGACAAGAAATTGTATTCCTTGGTCCTATCAACCAAATGTTGCAGACACTATCTTTTGGCAAAAAAACCAATGTGTATACAAATCACTTATCTCTTTAATTCTTTTAGTTATTGTTGATGCCTAAAACCTTTGCTTCAGGTGAAACAGCCTTCTATGAGAATCTTTACATGCATGGGATCTAATTACGATCTGTAAAGCAACCTCCAAGCTTTTAGAAGTTGGATCTTCAATTTTATTTAAGGGATGAAAAGGGATAATATATAAATGTGGATAATACTAAAAATAGACTAAGGTGATGTGTTGAGATATTTAAAACATTAACATATGTTTGCATAAAATATCTTGATTCCTTAAACATTATAGACCATTAAAGGAGCATAAATCGTGAATTAAAGTCTATGATGCAAACCAGAATCAGTACTATAGAAGCAAAGAAAGGAAATAACAAGCAGTAAGAATTCCTCACTTAGTTTGACATAGAAAACCACATACTCTTCATTGTTAGCAGGAGAATAGATTATAAAAGACCTCAAGGGGCACACTACAAAATGTTTAGTTTTACCCGTCAGGGGCACCTACTAAGGTCATAAAATGAAAAAATACTAGCTACTGCTAATTTTATTTTATAACTAATATAAATGGTTGCTCTCAAAAATAGTCAAGATTACAAATGATGATAACTAACCCTTTACAAAGGAAAATATCCTTGAATATATAGGTGTAAGGACTTCTCATGGAAGTGACACTTGTAAATCATTATACTCACACCAATGATGAGGTCATTACAACTGAAAGGGGAACTCCATATCATGAATGTAGTTGGCCTACAGATCCTAGATATGGTGCAATTGCATATTTCTATGATGGACACAATGCTTAGGAGAAGAATCATGGTTCTAAGCATTTGTATTTGGAACTATTTTCATTTTGATTTTGGGGAACAGGGACTAACTCACTTCAACCAATGGTGCATCTACTAGCTCTAACAAAAAAGGTCCTACCCTAGATAAGTATTGTGATGCCATGTGGAAATCTTTGTATCTCTCCCCTTATTATAAGTACTAGGCCCCACCTATATCTTTCAACCAATGGTGCTTCTTGAAAGCCTATAAAAAAATTAAGTCCTCCTAATAAATGTCATGATGCCACATGGAGAGTTTTTCATACCTCTTTACAACTGGAATGGTTGGTCCTTCTAACCTTGTCGACCAATGGCACTGCTTTAAGTCCTAACAAAAGAGAAATGGCCCTATAGAGCATCTGACCATCATGTGGGGAGATGATTCTTCTCCTAGGCAAGATAAACATCTTTTATGGGAAATGAGCACTGGGCTACCACATGGAAAAAAGTAGAAGGCAGCTGATACTTAAGCAAAATTTTCAAAAAGGGACTCTGGGAAGAAAGAGGTCAAAAGCACAACTATTGAATTCCAAAAAGCACATCTAAGACTAAAAGCCAACTGCTCTAAAATAAAAAATATGGATTCTAATCCATAATTCCTTATGACTCATAGGGGCATCTACCTGTGGATGGAAGAACCCAAAAACTTTTGGTACGTAGACCATTGAGGTAAAATTCACAAAAAGGGAGGAAGGCCTGTAACTCATAACTTTTAAAGGGTCACCTTCAAAAGTGCCTATTCTTCCTCCTTGGGTTGGTTTTTCTTTTTGAGAGCCTTAAAGGCTCTATCTAGATCTAATATCTCCTTAAAAGAGATGTTACCCAAAACTTGAACTATGACCAACGTTTGGAACTTAAGTTGGGCAAGCAGCTGCAATATGGTTTCCACTTCAAAAACATTTGGTAATTGACCAAGAGTCATGAACATGGTGTAATCATTTTTATTTTTCTCAAGTAGTGCTTTTATCTTATCCTCTGATAAGATGTTATTGTCTACCAAGAATGGAGAGGGGAGTCTAAATTAGACTAGTTTTTCAATGTGCCCCCGTCTTTCCTAGACCATTCTCTGTAAGGCATTGAGAAATGCCTTGCACTTGGTCGCTAACTTGTTACAACCTAGAAATTCATTAACCTTTTTTATCACTTGCCTTTTTTTGGTCACCCCTTCTGCCTATAGTGTCTTGTCTGAAGTGATTTAAAGCTTTTAGGTGAGGAATAATGCATTTAGGACCTTAGGAGACATAAAGGCAATGGCTTGGTCAATGGACATGCTTATTTGAGAGCTTAGTCTTTGAAATTATATGATAAAATTAAATGTTATATTCAAGTTTGTGTCTATACCCTTGATTCTCATTTCCACTTCAAAAAAATTTGGTGATTGACCAAGAGACGTGAACGTGGCCTAGTCATTTTGATTTTGTTCAAGCAGTGCTTTGATCTTATCCTCTAAGAATATGTTATTGTCTACCAAGAATGGAGAGGGGAGTCCTAATTGGACTAGTTTTTTAATGTGACCCCATCTTTTCTAGACCACTTTCTCTAAGGCATTGAGAAATGCCTTGCACTTGGTAGCTACCTTGTTACAACCTAGAAATTCATTAACCTTTATCATCACTTGCCATTTTTTGGTTACCCCTACTACCTATAGTGTCTCGTCTAAAGTGATTTAAACATTTTAGGTGAGGAGAAATGAATTTAGGACCTTAAGAGACATAAAGGCAATGACTTAGTTGATGGACATGTTTATTTGAGAGCTTAGCCTTTGAGATTCTATGATAAAACTAAGTGTTAGATTTAGTTTTGTGGCTATACCATTGATTCTCTCCCAATAAGATGTGTATAGTTATTAAAACATTGGGAATATCTCTATGGTCTGGGAATAGGAAGCAAGGTCTTTCGTCAGCTATATGATCTTTTGGTCCTTGACCAAGGACTCTTGTTATACCTATTTGTATAATTTGAGATATGCCCAATTAGAATCCAAGATATTTTGATTGTCTCTCATAATTTCATCTTATTTTTTTTGCATATTGGCCTCTATGGTCTCTTGTAGATTGGCTTTCATCTCAAAGATCTCATCAGAGACATGGATCTAAAGGTTGAACCTCAATTTTTTGAGATCTGCATCTTTTAACTTTGCATCAGTGTTGAGGTAGTCTACCATAGCCTTTACCTTGGTAAGTTCCATCTTGGTCTTCTCCATATATCAAATTATTTTAATGTAATCCATGGTCATGGAATTTTACATTTCCTCTAATAAATTGACCCTATCAGTGTGTCTAGCTTGGCTGAGATTGAGGCTGACAACTTATATTG
Source organism: Torreya grandis (assembly GCA_037957365.1). Classification (NCBI taxonomy): domain Eukaryota; kingdom Viridiplantae; phylum Streptophyta; class Pinopsida; order Cupressales; family Taxaceae; genus Torreya; species Torreya grandis. The sequence continues at coordinate 2,239,627 of JARHVA010000183.1, forward strand.
CAGTCCCCTAACTGCATATGATCTTGGGGCTTGAATACTTGAGATACCATATTTGTAATCATGAGAGATTATTGTGTTAGGTTAAATAAATACCACATGTGAGGCACCGTTATGACCTTGGCCTATTTTCCCTTCCTCTTTTTCACCTAGGCCTCTTAGGATTTCCTTACAGTGTTCATGTGTTGATGGAACTGCTCCTATGCTTGAATGTTTCCACCATGAAGGGGAGTCTTAAGGGTAGTTTGAATGGAATGATCACTTGTTTTTGTGAATCAATAGATGTTATTCCCTTAGAGGTGAGTAGCTGAAGGGTGAGGGTGGGAAGCCATGGAGTCAGGTGGAAGGCAATTACACCATGATGAAAGATGATGTGGATAATGAGGGCAGAGGAATAAAGAAAGTCATATGGTAGGAGATCAGGGTCATAGAGGATATCAGTGTGAGTTCGGTGGTAGGTTGGGTGGGCAAAGAGGGTGGTAGAGCTAGGGAAGTAATTAGTTATGTAGTGGAGAGTGTCTCAACCTAAGGTGAAACTATGGAAGGAGATGAGTGGGTGAAAAAAGAGGCAAAGGTGGAAAGAAGGAGATACAAAAATCATACCTTATTTTGAGAGGGTGTTGGCAGAGGGATAGATATTATTTCTTTAGGATGCTTGGGTTGTGGTGACCCAGTTATAAGGTGCCTTGAAGAGGCTTGTTATTACTTCAAGGCTTTTGGGTATGGGTACAAAGGAGGTGACCAAGTTGACAACTTTAGGACCTTCGTGACTTATTTTTCCTTTTTTGGAGGCATGTTCCCTTCTTTCTTACATGGGGTGTCTTCTTCTTCTTTTTATTTTGATTCTTCTTCTTCTTCTCCTAATTCTTCTTCAGAAGAGAATCCTTCTTCTTTTAGGGGCTCTTCTGGATGGTGTTCATCCTAGAGATTTTCAAAAGTTTCATCTGCCTCTTCATCCTCAAAATTTGAGAACATCTTTCTTATCTCGTGCCTATATTTTGAATAGGCATCTATACTTTCTTGGCTCTAATCTCTTCTAGTGAGTTATGCCCTTAGTCCCTTTGATAATTTTTTGGAGCATTTGAATGTTTAGACCATGTCATAGAAATACTCCCATGGCTTGTGGGTGTCTACTCAGATCTAGGATAGATACATGAAATGTTTGAGGTCATCTTCCATGGGAAACCTCTACTAATCAAGGCACGATCGTGGTTGGTGATTAGACAGGCTAGAAGTCTTCAAGGAGGCTATGTAACTGATCATATCATAGCTCCATCTATCATTTCTTAGGTCAAGGCCTAGCTTTATAAGTTTGGATGAAAGTGGGTGTTCATACTGCCTCTTCACCACCGTGATGCCTCCCCTTGTGAAGGGGACATCACAAAGGCCCTTCTTCTTATAGCCTATGACATACATTATGTCAACTACATTGAGCTGACAATCCAACTTTAGGTTTAGGTTCCTATCTATGAGTAGGCATGGGAGCCAAAAGGGCTCACCTTTGAATCCATGTGCCTGAATTAAGGTGAAATGGCTCCTAAAAAACTAGTCAATTATAACCTTGTTGCCATTGAGCTGTGGTTATTACAAGTCTGTTATCCTAAATTTAATGGCCTCTTGACTGAGTTTAATGAGAATGGGGGATAAAAAGAGTTCCAAGAAATTGTAGTAACCTTGTGTGACTAATAGGACATGTGTCCACACTATGATGACTGTGTTGGGGAGAGTGTTTGTCTCAAAGGATTTGAGAACGAAGTAATCAGATAAGAACTTGGAGTAATGAAAAATAATGAGGTGAAGGAGGAAGGATGAGTACTAGAAGGTATTTAGCATTGAAAATTTTTTCAACTCATTCTTCATGGTGGTGATGATGGCCTTGGAAAAATCCATTCTATACACCTCCTTTCTCATCATCTTCAGGAAGAAGAGTGCCCCCAATTGAAAATTGGTGATGTTCCATCCAAAATTTGAAATCTAACATAGACAAGGCATATTTTAGCTCCTAAATAGGGAAGGTTATAATGGGGAGAGGTAGATGAGGTTCTTCTTTGTAGTCACTCTTGAGGAGGAAATTAAAGAAGTCTACCTTGAGGACATGGGTATCTGAGACCTTTTGAAGACTCTTCATACTATAAATGTTAGCCTTGGGGTTACTTGGGAGTCATAGCATCTCTTTTATAGAATTTGTGTTGATCTCCACTCTCAAATGGGAATTGCCCATAATGATGCTAGTGTTGGTGTCATACCTATCTACACAAAGGGAAATGATCTCTGGGCATGGGTGTATAAGAGGACCATATATTGTGCTAGTTTCAAGGCCTAGATTCTATATTTGAATGACTCACATTCATTATTTCAAATATTCTCAGGCATTTGGGCATGGGCACCCTCCCTCAATCTCTTGGGGTTTTTGGCCAGCTTGGGGTTATAGATGTCATCTGTGAAATCTATGATTAGCAATTGGTCTCTATAGTGCCCTTTAGTTATGTTCTTAATGTTTGGCACCTTTGGCTTTATCTAAGTGGGGGTGGAATCATATGAATTGCTTACAATATATGTTTGGGGAAGGTCCCCATGGCCACTCAACCCATGGGTTCTTTACTTTCTCAATTGTTTTATGCCTCCTGATGAGGAAGTACAAGTCTCCATCCCAAGACTCTTTCTCAAATTCACCCTCTACTTTTTTGAAGACACTAGATATCAAACTTAAAAAAATTCATAATTCCTAGCTCAATTCTCTTTTCTCTTTATTCTCTCTTCAATTAATCAGTGCTCTCAAAATCTTAATGCATCTAAGTGTTTGGCTAGATGCATTGAGGGATATTTATAAGCCAATGCTCCTAGGTGTGATCATCATGGAAATTTTTGAATTTAGGCACTCCATAAATGCCAAGGGTGGCACACACACTTGAGGAACAACTCACAAGATATTTTCATCCATCCTTATGGGGAATCATGTAATATGGAGCATCTAACATTAATAGTAGGAGAGGTGGGTAGATAACGGTCTTTCAGATAATGTTTCTAAAATCTAGGATAGTTCAGGTGAGGACATATGGTAGTGAGATGAGACACTTGTGCCAATATAACTTAATAAAAAATAAATTAAAAAATAAAGTGAAAATAAAGAAACAAAGGGAAATAATAGCAAGGAATGGAAACATGCATGCAAAAAGAAAACTATGTACAAGGGAGAAATTGGTAAACTAGTTAAAGTATTTCAAGTCAATTTCGTTAACTAAAATCTCTAATGTATTTCCTTCTTCATATTTCAACTATAAATATTTTCCTTACCTATCACAAATAATGTGAAACATCCCTCTCCATAAATAATCAAACTTAGCATGTTGGCCTAGTTTCGTGGCCATTTGATCATACTTGAGAACCAAATCCTTGGGCTTGAATCCTAGGTCTAATGACTTTTTATCAAACCACCACTTAACCACTTGTTTTCAATTGATATTTGCATCACTTTCCTTCTCTCTCACTTCTTGTATTTTGAGTAACTCTACCATCCTAACCTTCATTGCTCCATTTTCCATAATTTTGACAACTTTTAGAAGCTGTAGGGTGGGGATTTCTGATGATATAGGCATGACAACCTCCTTCCTGTATACAAGTTCATATGGGTATGTCCTTATGTTTTTCTTGTGGGTAATTTATTATATCCATAAATCCATTTTCATGCACATATGCTATTTCCTTTGTCAGTCAACACCCATCCTTTTGATCAGCCTTATAAGGTTTTTGTTTGTCAACTTGGCCAAACCATTCCCCTATAGGTAATAATCGGATGAATTATTCAATAAGATACCTTTATGAAGTGATAATTCATATATATTTAATCTAATTAAGGCCCTTGCATTTTTGGAAATGATCATCTTGGGTGGGTTGAACCTTATCGCAAGTTCATCTAAGAAGCCAAGGATCACATTTTTAGTTACCTCTTTTAAAGGGACTACCTCAATCTACCTAGTGAAGTAGTTGGTGGCCATAAGTATCCATTTGTGACTAGCACTAGATATGGGGTTGATCATATTGATGAAATATAAGCTCCACTACATGAATGGTTCATCATTCATAACTAGGTTCAGTGGCATGGTTGAATTTTTTCTCTTCCCCATGAAGAACTAACATTTTTGGCATTTCTTGACTACCTAATGGTAGTCCACAAACATGGTTGGTCGTAAGACCCCACATGCATGATCTTGGTCATGGTGGTCTTTGCTAAGAAGTGGCTACCTAGGGGGTGAAATATCCTAGAGGATTTTCTTAACTTGGTGTTTTTCAACACATCAGAGCAGATCTCCATCAAAGTTCCTTTTAAATAGGACCCCTTATACCAACATGTAACTAGCCCTTTATAATCTATATAATCTCATTTTGTGCATGGGAAACCATTAGTATACTAACTATTTTTCATGTAGTGGGTCCTATTAACAACCCAGGACTCACTGATTTCATATTGATTCAGCAAAACCATTTTTTATGCATCTTGTTCTTCCATTGGGACATCTACGCATTAGGCTAAGCATTCATAGATTCATCTTCCTATAATCATCTTTATTAACCTAAATTTGATATCATATTCTAGGATCTTGGTGATCCAATTAGCCCACTTTTCTATGATATATCCTTCCATTATGTATTTATGGATGCTAGAGTGTGCCACATATACCAGTATTTTGCTTCTCACCATAATGTGGCTAAAATTCTTGAGGCCTTTGATAATGGAAAAATCTTATTCTTCTACAAAGTTTTACTTGAATTCATACCCATACAGGGTTCTTGAGTAGAATGTGATCAGGTGCTCACTTTCCCTTTCCTCTTATTTTTGAGTTAACATAGCCTCCAAGCTATGCTTACTCCCATAAACATACATAATGAAGTATTTGGAGAGGTCTGGGTTGACCAAGACTGAAGCGAAAGATATCACATCTTTGATTTTATCAAATGTTATTCTTTTTTTGGGGGTCTATTTAAAGGCTTGGTCCTTCTTCAACATCAGCATGATTGGTCTCACCAATCTTGTGAAGTTAGATATGAACCTACTAATGAATTTGATCTTTCCTAAAAAGTATTAAACCCCTTTCTTATTCATAGACAAAGATAGGTCCCTAATGGATTTTACTCTTTTTGGATCAATTACAATCCCTTCTTTTGATACCATATACCTGAGCATCTTGCCTTGTGGGACTCTAAAAACACACTTCCTGGGGTTAAGAGATAACCTAAATCTTGGTTCTTTTGTAACACCTCCTCTAAATTATCAAATTATACCTCCTTATTCTTGGAAAACATGATGAGGTCATCCAAGTAAATGAGTATGATCTTGTTGATCAGCCCCTTAAAAGATACATCCATAGGTTAGTAGAAAGTAGCCTTGGCATTTGAGAGGCTGAATGGCATCTTCAAGTATGTAAAGGTCCCCTAATTTGTGCTAAAAGTGGTCTTGTGTTAATCTTCTTCCTTTACCTACCCCTGATTATACCCAGAGAATCCATCCAATAGAGAAAACATTTTCTTACCTACTACTATCTGTAGGATCTACTCCATAGAGAGAAGGGGGTAATGATCCTTTAAGGATGCCTTGTTCAAATCCCAGAAGTCCAAACATATTCATATCTCTCTACTCTTTTTATATACTGAAACTAGATTAGATAACCAAGTCAAATGCTTGATCGGGTATATGATTCTTGAGTCGATTAGTTTTTTTAGCTCTTGAGCTATGAGAGACTCAATTTTTGGGTTAATTAGCCTTTTCTTTTATCGACCAGGTTTATCTCTTTCCATTAGGTCTATGGTGTGTTAGATGATATCAGAGCCATATCCTTTCAAATCATCATATATCCATGCAATGACCCCTTCATATTTGTAGCAGAAAGAAATTAACCATTCTTTATCTTCTTAGGGAACTTCCTTTTCAACCTTCAATTTTATCCCATCTTTGACATCAAGTTTAGAGTAATCACCTTTATTTTTGATAAACTTCCATTTATCATTCCTTGCAACATCAAAGTCAAATGGTTTTTTAGGGTAATGAGCCCATTTGGCAACTGGTTGGTCTTCAATTTCACAATCTGATCCCCATTGGCCTCTTCAATTATCATTTGTAATTATTCCACAAATTTCCATAATTATTGAATGAACATGGAGATTTATGCATCACTTTCAAATACTTGCCAATTCTAGTCATTATCAGGAATAGTGGGTCTAATTATCACCCACACTACTTGCTCATTAGTGAACAAGTCTATCATTAGGTCAAACTGGGAGCTAATCATTGTCATTCAATCCACTTCTACATTCACATCCCTAGGGATGATCTGAATGTTAAAATCTTCAAAGGTTTTGATCAAATCCCATATCTAGTGGAAGTATGACCTCATGCACACATTTTTCATAGTCATGACTCTTCTAACCTATCTTACAACTAATCATCAAATACTTTTAACTAATTTATGCCCATCTACTTGGTAAGGCTAAGGCTATGGACTAGCACCTCATATTTAGCTTCATTATTTGTGCAAGCAAATTGAAATCAAAAGGCTCAAAGGGTTTTTTTTTCTATATATAGATACTAATCAGATGCCCACCCTAGAACTAGTCTTGCATTTTGCATCATCAAAATGCAGAGTCTAAAATTTAGACTCGCTTATAGGCTCCTTACTCTAATCCTCTTTACATTTTATGACCTCAGGAATGATTTAGTCTTCATCATGGACTATGTAGGTCCTTAGGCCAGTGGGTTGAAGTTCATGAAGGGATCACTTTCAATGAATTTATTGATAAGGGCCTCTTCCTTTAAGCTTTTGGTGTCTGTCACTTTTTATTCTTTGAGCATCTCTACATGGTATATCTTTATCTTAAAGAAAGAAGTGTGTGTCACTTCAAAATTTATCATAGCCTCATCTACTATGTGCTCTTGATACAGTGGCTTAGATAATAATTTTAGATATGAGCCATATTTGGTCCTTAGGATTAAATGGGACCAATCTAATGATATATATCTACCTATATTGGTGGTGAAATATCTTGATATACATAACCCAAATATGGACAGGATGTCTATTACTACAACATCTTGTAACATAGTAATACTAGGACAAGAATATAATGTGAGGGGAAGAGCCCTGATGACACCTATGGTTTGGACCTTCTTTCCATCCACCTACATTACCCCTTTATTTAAGGGTTCATACTATAATTTTAGCACATCTATGATCTACTTAGGCATCACCATTGTGATAGCACTAGAATCAATCATGGAGTTATGTAATAGCTTCTTATCAATGATAAGCATAAAATAGATTGGGTTAGGTTTTGAATTACTTACCTCTTCTTTAGAGTTGATGAATGCAGATGGTACCTAGTGTTGGACACTCATACTAGTTTCTTTTCCCTTCTTCTGTGTGGACTCCATGGTCATTTTTATCATGTGGGTCTCCCTCATTCTTCTAAGGCTTCTTTCAATAGAGACTTATGTTCAAGGATAGATAGGACATCCTAGAGAGAAACATTATCTAGAAGCATTTTTAGCTACTCCACCACATTGTATAACCCTAGAGGTGGGACCCTAGGGTCTTTTACCTTGTTTTATACTATTTCATTCCACTTTTGATATGTTAAAGGTGTAGGTTAGGGCACTGGGCTCTTTTTATAAGTCACTTTGGGCCTTACGATGACCTCTGGGCTCTCATCCAATCTCTTCTTGGAGTGCATGTAATAGTTAGATTGGACTTGAGTAGATATATACATAATAACTTCACTTGTATATGCTACATCTTTGCCTTCTACCTAGGATAAAAATGCATGTTTTGGGGCTATTTCTTCTTTTTGTTCTAGGGACATCTCTTGAATTTGTGCCATTAAGATGGTATTTTCAACCCCCAAGTATCGATACTAATGGGAGGATGAATCTGGTCCATTCCCTTGCCACCATTATTTGGTAATTTTTTATTGTAGATTTCCTCTTAGGAAATTTTTGGGTGCATGTGCATCATTGAATGGGAAGCACCATGAGTTAGAATTATTTTCCATATTGTTTTGGCCAGTGACTAGCTCCATGCTTACATTCAGTGGTACTATTTATAAGGGATCAAGAACTACCACCATTTTATTTATAGGTCACACTTGATGATTCAATGCTTGGTGGTTTATCCTTTGACTCTTGGTATTACTTTTGTTAGTATGGTGCTCTCCTTTCTTGGTAGTTTTTGAAAGGGGATTTTAGAGGCATAGTTTACTTCCTTTTGAGATTTATTATCTCATTAGAAAAGCTTCGTAAGATACTCTTCATGTCATTCATCTCTATGGCTAGAGAGGATTGAGTAAAAATGCTCACCTGAGTGGGTAGATATATGTACATAAAATGTGGTTTTTGTGAGGTACTCAAGACTTCTTCTGGTGGTGGCACTGATATTTTTAGGATCATTACAATTGACAATCAAGGATGAAGCTTTCTCACATCTATCAAGTTATTCTTGGTTCTTATTGATAGCTCATATGCATTCGATAGCATTTGACCTCAAACCAAATAAATCATGAAAATAATATCTGAGTTGAAGGCCTTGAGGTAGAAGAAAATGGCTATACATGTAAGTGATCGAGCTGGTATTGGGATCCTTTTCCAAGTCTTATGGAACCTAGTATTAAAATCCATAATAGCCTCTTGTAGGGCCCTCTTAATAGTTATCATTTATTGTAGGATAGATGACCAGTTTACCTTCTCATTAAATCACTCAAATAGTCTATTTCCCAAATCATCTTAATTGGCTAAAGAATTAGGTGGTAACAAATCAAGAGTTCACCCTTTAAAAGAGGTGGCTAGTAGCCTTAAGACTACATTTTGTTCCTATACAGTGCACACATTTATGATATCTTGGAGATGTTATATTGTGCTCTTGAAATCCTCCCTTGAGAATTTAAGGAATGATTTTAAGGCATTCATAGGGATGGGGTCCCATGTTTCTGGAGGTACTATAAAGATAAGTGGGATATCATTATTCCATGCTATGAAGATCATTGATGGTCCTTAGATATCCATCTATTATTGTTGTTGATTAGAACTGAATCACGTAGTCCTTTGGTAAGTTGGAGCTCTTAGATGTGGTATTAGCAAATTTGGATCCTTCATTGTTTGTGACCTTATAATGGGCCTTTGGCTTATAAACTTGGGTTCCTTTTCAGGTAGACTTATAATTCATGTCCCATTGGGCATGCCAAAAATGAAAATTTGTTAACACCTAAAACCTTCACTTCAAGTGAAACAACCTTCTATGGGAAGTTTTACTAGCATGGGATCGAATTGTGGTCTATAAAGAAACCTTTGGGATTTTAGAAGCCAACTTTTCAATTTGATTTAAGGGATGAAAAGGGATAAGAAATAAATTTGGATAATACTAAAAATAGACTAACTAAGGTGATGCACTAAGATATTTAAAACATAAACATATGTTTGCATAGAATAGCTTGATTCCTTAAACACTATAGACCATTAAAGGAGCATAAAGCATGAATTAAAGTCTATGATGCAAACCAAAATTATTAATATATAAGCATAGAAAATAAATAACAAATAGAAATAATTCCTCACTCAATTTGACATAGAACACTACATCCTCTTCATTTTTAGGAGGAGAACGGAGTACAAAAGGCCTTAAGGGATATAATACAAAACATTCAATTCCACCCATGAGGGGCACCTGTTAAGGTCATAGAATTAAAAAATACTAGATACTACTTCTTCTATTTTATAACTACTATAAATGGTTGCTCTTAAAAATAGTTGAGATTACAAATGATGATAAATAGCCCTTTACGAAGGAAAAGAGCCTTGAATATATAGGTGCAATGGCTTCTCATGTAAGTGACACCTAGAAATCCTAGTACTCACACCAATGATGAGGCTATTTCAACCAAAAGGGGAACTCTAGATCATGAGTGTAGTTGGCCTATAAATCATGTATATAGTACAACTTCCTCATTCTATGATGTCCATAATGCTTAGGATAAGCATCATGGTACCACATGTTCATCTTTGAAACTATCTCTATTATGTCATTAGGGAATGGGGACTGACTCATTTCAACTAATGGCACATTTTCTAGCTCTGAGAGAAAAATTCCCACCCTAGACAAGTGTTGTGATGCCACGTGGAAGGCTCCATGTCTCTCCCCTTCTTTTGCATACTAGGACCTACCTATATATATCAATCAATGTCACTTCTCAATAGCCTAGAAAAAATAAACTCGTCCCAATAAGCATCATGATGCCATGTGGAGAGTTTCATGTACCTATTTACAACTAGAATGGTGGGTCCTTCTTCTATCCCTACTGACTAAAGGTGTTGTTTCAAGTCCTAACAAAATAGAAATGGCCTTGCAGAGCATTTGATTGCCACGTGGAGAGTTGACACTTCTCTTAGGCAAGATAAAAACCTTTTATGGGAAATAAGCACCAAGCTACCACATGGATAAAAGTGGAAGGGGCTGATACTTAAGCAAAATTTACAAAAAGGGACTCCAAGAAGAAAGAGGTCGAAAGCACAACCGTCGAGCACGTCTGAGACCAAAAGTTGACTACTCCAAAATTAAAAAAATGTGGATTTTGATCCATAGTTACAAAATAAAATTAAACAAATAAGGAACATGAAATGGGAATCTTATTTTAAATACTTATATTTAATCATCAATTACAAATACAAAACTATCAACACCATAGTGGATTAATTGAGGCATCTGCCTACAATTCACACCTTGTCTATTCTCACCATTTTTGCTATGCCCTTAACTGATAGTGCATCTAGGGTTATGTGTGGCTAGCATGTGGCTTAAATACATTTCATATTATCATATTGCATTTCTCTATGTTTTTAGTATGGTCAACCTACGAAATAACCATGGATAAGTAGAGTTTATATAGGAGGCAGTGGTTAGTCTTTTATCATCATATTATGAATTTTGCTCTTATTACATTATTATGGAGGTTGCCCCCTCAAATCAAATCAGTCATATTTATCAACTATTCTTCTCTTTGTTAATTATTATTTTGGATTTGATTATTTTGCTCTTAATTATATGATATATTATTCCATTATTACAAAACATCTAAGTAATTTCCTTACAAGTGATCATAAGACCAATTTAGGTAATTTTTTTAGCATTATTTTTTGGATCTAGTGTTGTGGTAATCAGAAGAGATGTAGATAAAAAAACATAACTTATGATCTAGGAATAATTTAATTTTTTTGCCACTATAGTATTGTTTGAACTCTTTTTTTAGTCTAGAATTTTTTCATGCCCTTGTACAAATTAGCAATCATTGTATTCATCTCAATGAGATAATTATAATGGAATAATATGTTGGTATACTTTTTTTGGGCCTAAAACCCTCCCTCCTAGGGTTTTTACATGGTTAGACCTAATGCTCACAGATGAAGGAAAGGTCATGACACTCCAAAAACTCCTCATAATGAAGACATGGGGTCTAAAACTTTAGATCCATTAATTTCTAAGGCAATTCAAAAAATTTAGTTAGATATCCAAATCACGGCAAGGAATGATGATCTTGATGTAGTAAAAGGGAAAAATGGATTATATGAAGAATCATTTGGCCACTATTACAGCTCAACTTCTATAAAATAATCCTCTGTCACTCTAATTGATTTCTCCTACTTTAAACAATCCAAATCTAATATTAGTTTGAAGCACATGCTACCAAAGGTGGAAGTGTGTAAGTTTTATGATAAGGATCCACTCATTTATATCAATCAAATAAAAATATTTGATCTACATCAGACCCCATGTGTGTAAAATGTGATCATGACATCTCTTTATCTAGAACCTAAGCAATTCATTTGGTATAGGTGGTTGTGTGCTCAAAATAAAAATAAGGGGGCTCCAATTACCTAGTTAGTGTTTATTAAGGATCTATATATGTATTATCACAATAATGTCGTAGAAAGCTACTTCAATTAGTTAGCAAAGTTTTAATAAACAACTATTTTTAAGGATTATATTTAGCATTTAAAATTTTTACTTACACATGGATGACATCAATGAGAACAACATGACGTACTTGTTCTTGGGGGGGCTCAAGGATAGCATACAATTTGAGGTTTACATGTTTAATCTAGCATCCATTTATGAATCCATACCATTCAAGTGACAGGTAGAGGAAAAATATTTGGTCAAAATAAAGGCTTTCACTCATGACTGTGAATGGAATTTCATAGCACTATCATTTATGCAATCTACAAGATTGACCTCTCAAAAATTTGAAGAGAAGTGGGGCAAAGGGTTATGTTTTAAATCTGACAGGAAGTGGAGAAAAAGATATAAATGTGATGAAAATAAGTTGTTATACTTTTAAGGATCCAATGAAGATGATGGGGCCTCAAGTGAGGGTATGGAAGAGCTAGAAGAGGAATTTGAATATTTTCACCTTTCTATCTCATGTCATTCCCTTTTAGGTATAATTACTCTTCAAACTTTTGAGGTGGTAGGCTTCCTTAAGAAATAAAAGGTGACAGTGTTGATTGAATTAGGAAGTAAACATAATTTCAACAATAGTAAGCATTGGCCAATTTTTGGCCCACATACCAAAATTATGAATAGTTTAAAGAGATGGACATGATCAAGAAGAAGTGGAGGACCAGAAGAAGCTAAAGTGCAAAGGTTCATTTCTTTCAAGACTTTTTTTCACGAAGTATTTTCTTCTAGAGTTTTGTTCGGGCTAAGTATTGGAATTTCTTTGGATATTTTATCCAAAATAAAAGTTATGAAGGGCAAGTTGCTTCATTTGACTAAGTGTTGAGAATTGTTTCAAACATTTTGTCTGAAACAATTCTTTCGAAGGGAACTTAAAAAATTTCTGAAGGGTTATTCAAATCAAAGTGAACCAAAAAGAAAAGTTGAAGGGTACTTTTCTTTTCGGAAAGGAATTTTCAAGATTGCCAAATGGTCCACTTTCTTTTTGGGAGGTCACTTTATCAAATTTGAAGGGCATTTTCAATTCTTTCAAAGGGATTTTTTGAGAGTTTTGAAGGATACTTTCCTTTCAGAAAGGACACTTAACAAAACTTGAAGAAATCTATCTAAAGGAATAAGATCAAAAAAAGGGGGCTAAAGTCCATTTTTAAAATTGTTGAAGGAATTCTTTTGGAAGCCAAAATGTCTAAACAAAATGGTCAAAAGGAATTGATGATGGGCCCACAAATATCAAAATCTGAACCCATGCAAGTAGCTGGTGGCTTTAAAAATATCAAAAGGAGTTACGTAATCTATAGACTTGTATCGACATAAATGAATACTAGAAAAAAAATGTCCTTAGATTGGTTTTCTATTTATAAAAAATATTTGGCCTAGGTTTCAAAGCAGGAGTTGGTGTATGCAATTAATGGAGAGGCTCTCATCCTTCGACATGGCCATCATCTCTAACAAATAGCCACTCAACTCAAAGGAAGCATGGCTCAATCCAGATTCAAAGTTATGGGGATTTTGTCCTTATACATGCAATAAAAGTGAAGGATGGCATGGAAGTGAAAGATGAAGATCAAGTGATTAGAAAAGGCAGCTCAAGCATTAAAGACATTCTTAGACTTTTCCTTTTTTAGTGGATCATGACATCATCATCCTCAACAAGTTCTTGTCTTCTAGTGTGTTTCTCAACCAATGAGAGGGCTTGAAGACTATTGGAGATAATGGTGGTTAATTTTTTGAATAAGTATTAGTTCTAATTAACCCAAATGTGGGTGAGAATTCATGGAGGATGGTTGGATCTGATTTATTGAATTTTGTTTGCTTGCCTCTTCTCCTTTCTCTTCCCTTTTTTTATATATATCTATATTCAACCCCATAAGTAAAAAATATATCCTCATTTGATAAGGAGTAACCCTATCAAAATTTGTAAGAAAGACCTTTTGAAGCAATAAATATCAATTTTTACCTATCTCTTGCCTAAAAATTGTGTTTAGCAAGCTTGTGCATGATGCATCACCTTGTGAAGAAGTGTTCTTCAATGTCCATTATCCTTCTTTCTTGCCTATTTTTAGGTGTTTTTAAGTTAGTTGAAGGTTTGAACTTGATCTCTTTCTACCATTAATGGACACTTGGTGTGAATTTTTAAATTCTTTGTTGCTTCATGTATTGTTTGGTGAGGCTATTTTATGACACACTTATGCAAATTAACTAGTTTATGAGGTTGTGTGAGCAAGAATTAGATTATGTTGAATTAGTGTTTATTTAATGCTTATGTGAGTGTTAATAAATTTGGTGTATCACCCATTTATCTCTCTTAGTTACCCTATACCCCTTCTCTACCTATTTTCTAAGTAGAAACATTAGTTTAGATGATCTACCAAGAGGAAGCTAACCTTATCTAGAGGTTCAACATCACTATAGGATACCCACAACCTAAGGTTTCTCTAATATTATAGCTGGGAGTGAGAGAGCCTAAAAAACTCTCTCACAAGGGTGAAATTCTAGCCTACAATAGTTTATGTCATGCCCAATGGGATGACATTCGAGGAAGATTGGTCAATTTTGATGCTAGTTTGATCAATTTACAGTAGCTATAGCTTTCATCTTTCAATATATGGTGACTTTGAAGTACACTCAACAATCTGGTGGTAGAATAGTAACTATCTTTCATGCCAAAGGTGATTACAATATTATCTTCCAAAGGTATTCCTTTTTACCTTGTTGAACTCCCCTTAAATTCAACCAAAATATCAAGGTTCACCTATACTCACCCATATGTAGGAAACCTTTTACCTAAACTAGTCATAAGGTATACCTATGCAATAAGATCTTTGTTATCCCATTTTGTTACCATGATTACCTAAAGAGATTTTGTATGCTTCAGTGGCCAAAGTCTTTTGAATCTACCACAATATGATCCTATGCCAGTAGTAGCTCTTAAAAGCATCCTATACTTTACAAGATACCAAGCCAGAACCATTGATAAACACATCAATGACATAGCCAATTTTTACAATATCCATAATGTCATTGTAGAAAATATAGCTATTATACTATTAGTTGTATCCCTTAAGGTAAAAGCTTTAGATTGGTATAGAGGCTTAGCTCCTAATTCTATTCAATCATGGACATGGCTAAGAGAGGCCTTATGTAAAAGATTTATAGACAAGAGTGACCATTTGTCACTATCAAAATAGCTTATCACAATCAAGAGAGCCCCCCATGAAGTCATGCAAGACTTCAACATAAGATTCTAAAAATATTGAGATAGAATTCCATCCTCTGTTAGACCATCTCCTAACTTTACATTCCTATACTACTTGAAGGCTATAAATAATGATATAGTTGTAATGATTCAATCGATAGGAGGGGACATATTTTCAGATGCTTATGAGGTGGCTATTAAAGCAAAAAATTGCCTAGTTCAAGCTGGCAAGCTTACTCTTAGACCCCCAATGCCTCTTTTCCCTAAAATTAGACCACCCCCATGGTTATTCCCCCACTTGATGTTATTCTTACAACTCTAACAATTGTTTATATACCTTCACCTAAGTAGGGAAAAGGCCTCTACTAGCAAATCAAGTGATTCCCAAGAGTAGAAAAACTACCTAGAACTTAAGAGCATGTTCTAATCTTTGGAAAATGATGTGGTAAATGTGAAGAGGTAGAAAGCTCAATTCAGTAGACCTTATCAAGCTCCATATCAACCTCAATAGCAATCTTATGAAGCAAATAGACCACCCTTCAAGGGAAATTTCCAAAACTAGAACCATGAGCAAGGGCAAGGGCAAGGACAACCTAGCTACAATAAGTAGAGCAGCTATAACCCAAATGTCATAGGTTCTTCCAACTCCTTGGTTCCTATTCAAAATAATATGGCTCAAGAGGCTGAAGGGACCATACCTTATGATCAATCTTTTGGGCAGCCCATTGTCCCAACTAGTGGTTTTAACCAAGATTTTAATGACCAATGGCAGCAGGTTGTTGCTTATGGATACAATCAAGCCTTAATGGCTTAAAATATAGATATCCCCATGATGAAAAAATTAGGATAGTCTCCACAAGACCAAGGATCTGATTAGGTATCAAACCAGTTAGATGCTACAATAGTCATCAGTGAGTAAGAAGAGTATTATACACTCAATCAACAAGTTAGTTCTAGCTAAGCATACATTCCAGTGGTAGCTAATACAAGGTTCAAAAGAAGGAATATGAATGGTAATCAAGAGACAGTAAAACATCCCCCTACTATCACTCCATTATTATCTAAGCCTAATGAGCATGTTATCACTCCAAATGTCTCAACACCTCCTAAAAATATGAATCAAGAGAAAGGTTCTGACCCATAAAACTCACAAATCTCACAAACAACGATAGTGGCTCCCAAAGCTCAGGTGAAGTTTGGTGGTCCACCAATAATCATTATTGAACAAAGGAAAAATTCCAATGTAAGTGTGCTAATGTGGGACATGTTTTCCATGCACGGTTAAGTGGATATCCTACAAGAAGGTTTGTCTAAAATAATTGTTATAACAATTGCAGGCAAACAACCAAGTAAAGAAACTGAGGTCCTCACCAATGCAACCCAAGGTCCTATAGGAGAAGGATCAAGTAAGGTGGTTAAACCTCCTCTATTCTGCATTTCATTAATCAATGGTGATTCCTTGGTCCATTATTTCTTGGTAGATAGTGGAGCTAGCACTTCAATAATGCCAAAGTTTATAGCTGATCAGTTGAACCTCAAAAATGAGCCATACACTAAGGGATTTTTGTAGTTCAATGGTTCTTCCACAAAGTTATCTAGTATTATCAAAGGTCTCAACTTGACCCTACAAGTTTGTCCTATTGTTTCAATGGCTCAAGATGTGTTGATCCTTGATGTAACTCTTCACTTTATGTTATGCCTCTCTAGAGAATTCATAGCCAAAATTGGGGGATATCTAGCAACAGATTGGTCCTACGTGGCTTTTAGAACAAAGTATGGGACTAAAGTATCAATCAAATCGAAGTCCATAGCACAATTTCACATTAAACCCCATCATCTAGATAGCATAAACCTCAATTATACTATCCTTGATGAGGATGAATTTATAATTGGTTAAGAGTTAAATTCTTATCCTAAGGAGAATCCAGACTTATTATTGGATGAGCTATGGTGGGATAATAAATTTATTAGCCCTTTGAAAGGTGTTTAAGAAAGAGACATGGGTGTCTATTTTCTACATGAAGAAAATAAACTCATGCCTTCCCTAATTGGACCCAAAAAAGACCTCAATGGTATGTAGAAGTTGTTCTTTGATGGTTCAAGGAGAAAAAATGGAGTAGGTACAGGGGCGATGCTAGTTTACCCCTTAGATGAGAAGTATTTCTCTTCTTATAGGTTCCATTTTAGTTGCTCCTCCAATGCAACAGAATATAAAGGCCTAATCCATGGCCTCCGATAGGCCAATAAGAGAGGAATCAAAAGATTGTAAGCATATGGAGATAGCAAGCTTATAATGAACCAAGTCAGGGACTTGAACATTAAAAAGAATCCTTTGATGAGGTCTTACAAAAATAGAGTATGGGACCTAATTAAAAATTTGTTAGAAATATTGTCATTGATGTCAAAGGTCTAGCATTGATGATAAAGGCCCCATTGCATGTCAAAGGTCTAGCATTAGTGATAAAGGCCCCATTTCATTTAATGGTGTTTTTAATATTAATATCTTAGCTAATGTGTGTTAATATTTATTTAATATTAATGAATATATTTTTGGTTACATAAACTTCAAAAGTGGGCCCATAGAGAAGTCAAAGAGTCATAGGGTACAAACAAAAGAAGAATGGGATGTATTTTCTCATGAAGAGTCATCTTGATGAATTCTAAGAGTCATCATGTGAAGACAAAAGAGGGTATGGTGCATTTTTCTATGAAAGGACAATTTGAGGAATAGAAAAAGTCACAAAGATAAAGACAAAAGAGGAAAGAATGAATTTGCTTATGAAGGGTCACCATGTGACTTTTCAAATGTAAGGATATAAAGGGTCATGCAAGTTTGGCACCATTTTCTATGAGGATTGAAAGGTCATAAAGGGTGAATGCCAAAGGTCATTTGGAAATCTATAAATAAAGGATAGAGAATCCATTTGTAATATGAAAGAGTGTGCATGGTTCGTATTTGTTTTAGAGGAGAGAAAAGTAGGAGATATTATAGATTTTTATCATTTAATGAGTAAACAACATTGCGAGATAATTTTGTTTTATACACAAGAGGGGTTGGTCCTCCTATAGGTTGGTGCTCACAAATCTTTGTAAGGGGTTGGTGCTCCTATGGGTTGGTGCTCACAAATAGTTACTATGTTGGTGCTCGACAAAGGGGTTGGTGATCTTGAAAGTTGGTGCTCATTCATATACTTGAGATTATTCTCTATGGTTTTTTCCACTTTGACATTCCACGTAAAAATTTGGTGTATCTCTCTCTCTCTTGTGTGGTGCATGTTATTGTTTCAGTTTTATTGCATATCTTGAATATGTGATTAAGCGGTTAAAGAAAATTAATCATATTAAGTAAAAGATATATAATATACTGATTCACCTCCCCTCTTAATATATTTTATGCTTAGCAATTGGTATCAGAGCAGGTTCCTTTAGAAAAAGTTTTATAGCTTGAAGGTAGATTGGAAAAGCATGATGGATGGATCACATGAAGGTTTTTCTATAAATAATGCACATTTGTTTGATGGGGCAAATTATGATTTTTGGAGCATAAGGATGAAGACTTATTTGATGGCCCTTGGATTCAACATTTGGCAAAAAATGGTGGAGGAATATGAAGAGCCACAGACACGTGTAACTACTCTAGTAGAAAAGAAGGCAAGTGAAAATAATGCTAAAGCTTTAAATGCTATTTTATGTGGTTTATGTGAATCAAAATTTGTTAAAGTTATGCAATGCAAATATTCTCATGAAACTTGGGTAAAACTTGAAAATATTTACAAAGGTGATGAAAAGGTTTAGCAAGCTAAGCTTCAGACTTTTAGAAGACAGTTTAAGAGTTTGAAGATGGAAGAGGAAAAAAATATAGCAAGTTATCTTTTGTGGGTTGATCAAATAGTTAATCAGATTCAAGGTCTTGGAGAAAAGTTAGAAGAATCAATTATGGTATAAAAAGTTTTGAGATCTCTACCATTGAGATATGATGCAAAAATTTCAGCAATTGAAGAGATGAAAAATTTAGCCAAGCTAAAGATGGATGAGCTACATGGTATTCTTACAGCATATGAGATGTAGACTGAATAAGAGAAACCCTCAAAGAGAGAAGCTACTTTCAAAACATCAACGAAAGAGAAGGCTAAGATTCAAGAATCAAGTGACAGTTCTAGTGATGATGAAGATGACAATGGAGCTCTATTCATTCATAAGCTAAAAAAAAGGCATAGGTAAATATCAAGAAAAATTGACTTTTAAATATTTTAATTGTGAAAAGATTAAAATTTTTGTAGCTAAGTGCCCAAATAAGGGTAATGGTGATAATGAAGAAGGAAATTCTAAATACAAGAAAATTTTCAAAGGAAAATTCAAGAAGAGATTTGAGAAGAAGAGTTTGTATTCTAAAGATCCTAGCTCAGTTGAAGATAGTGAAGTCAGTGATTCAGAAGAAGAGATTATATTCATGGCCATACATGAAGATGCCTCTACAAGCAAAAGTATAGATGATCAAGAAGAAGAACAAGATGAATCTGGAGTGAATCTGGAAGGAGAACTCATTTGTGCCTTAGAAGAGTTAAAATCTCTTGAGAAGAAGAATCAAAGATTAAAGCTCTAGATTGAAAAAAATAAAAAGGAGTTAAAGGAAACAATTGAAGATCTAAAAGCACACTTTAAAGAAGCCAAGAAGAATGAAAAAGGTCTAACAGCACAGTTGCAAAAAAGTAAGTGAACAATGTGAAAGGTATGTTATTGAAATTACTTCTTTAAAATCCTATATTGAGAAAATAAATAAAGAAATCAATGATAGAGCAGCCAATGATTCAAAATTTAAAAATAGCACTAATATGTTGAATAAGATATTAAAAAGTCAAAGATTAATGTTAAATAAGATAGGTATCATATTTGAAAAAGAGAAATGGGAGGGCACAAACAAGGTTAACATAGAAAAAGAAAAGAGCTATACTGAATCTCTTATAAAAGAAGAAATAAAGAAGGAAGAATTTAAGAATATAGAAGACATATCAAATAAAGAAGGTTGAAAGGAATAGAGTTATAAAAGGCAATCAAGTCAGAGATACACAAATAAGTTCTATTTTATGGGTTTTTTTTTTACTATAATGGATATGGTCATAAGAAAATATAATTTTGAAAAAGAACTAACAATTTTAGAAATAAGGAGAAGAAAACTCATGCAGAGTCAAGTAGAAGCCACAACTCTTTTGTTCCTCTATCAGGCTTTAATGAAGAGGCCATAATATGTTACAAGTGAAATAACTTCAGACACATATCTTGGTATTGTAGAAGCATGTTTGATTAAGTCAAGAAGGACTAGATTTTTAAGGTTCCATTCATCAAGAAAAAAGTTCAAACAAGTTCATTGCAGAAGAAACAACCTAAAAAGTCTATGTTGGTCTAGACAGCTTTGCATGCAAGAAACAAAAAAAATCCATGGTTCATTTATATTATATGTTTGAGGCACATGACAAAAAACAAAAGTAAGTTCATAACCTTGAATAAGATCAATGGTGGCACAGTGAAATTTAGAGATAATACTACTAGAATTGTCGAGAAAGGTACACTAAGTTTGGGTAATGGCAGAACTAAAACTGAAAATGCTTTATATGTAGAAGGTATTAATAATATTCTTTTAAGTGTAAGTTAAATATGTGATTAAGGTCACAAACTAAATTTTTATGCAAAATATTGTGAAACTAGGAAAAAATATTCAGATGTGTTGATTGCAGATGCTCAAAGAATAGGGAATAATTTATATATGTTATTAGACATCAAAAGTCAAAGATGTTATTTGAGTTATATTGAAGAAAGTTGGCTATGGCACAACAGAATGAGACACATAAATTTTAATAATCTTTTCAACATTAGTAAGAATCAATTAGTCAAAAATCTTCTAAAGATTATAAAGCCATCCAACACACTTTGTGAACCTTGTCAGCATGAGAAGTAGGCCAAAATGTGGTTCAAAATAAAAGAGTACTCGACCACTTAGATGTTAGAGCTTGTTCACACTAACTTTTGGAGACCTATGATAACTCAAGGTACTCAAGATGAGAAATATTTCATGTTGCTTATTGATGATTTTTCACGTATGACTTGGGTAATGTTTTTAAATAAAAAATCAAAAGCTTTCAAACATTTCAAAGCATTCAAAGTATTAGTTGAAATTAAACCAGTTTAAATATTAAGTGTCTAAGATCAGATCAAGGAGGAGAATTCATGTTAGATCAGTTTATTAATTTTTGTGAAGACCATGGAATAAAGAGAAATTATTCAGCAACCAAAACTCCAAAGCAAAATAGAGTATTTGAACGGAGAAATAGAACAGTTCAAGAGATGGTGAGGATAATGCTAAATGAATCTAAGATTCTAGATAAATATTGAAGAGAGGAAGTTGTTATAGTAATGCATATTTAGAATAGAGCATTATTGAGATTCAATAGTGACAAGACTCCTTATGAGCTATGGAAAGACAAACCAATAATAGTTGATTATTTCAAAGTTTTTGGCAATAAATGCTTCATAAAAAGAATCGATGAAAAACTTGGTAAGTTTAAATCCAGGAAGATGAAGGTATATTTTTTGGTTATTCTTGAAAAATTAAAGTTTATAAATTTTATAACAAAAGAACCAAAAAAATAGTTAAAAGTGCAAATGTCAAGATAGAAGATGGAACACAAAGAATTAGTGATCTAGTAGATATTCCTGAAATCATTGAAGAGGAATACTTTGAAGAATCAGATGAATATGAGAAGAAGGAGAAAAGGGACACCAAAACTCCATCCAAATATGTCCAAAAAAATAAAAATAAAAGTGACATCATCAGAGACATAAATGAAATGATTTACACTAGAAGAATGATGGTAAGTGAATCTGAGCAAGTTAATTTCTCTTTGTTATCCAAAATTTAGCTGAGAACTTTTTCAAAAGCTAGACATGATAAGCATTAGGTTAAGGCTACGGATGAAAAATTAAATCAAAAAGAAAAGAATGATACTTGGGAATTGGTGCCTAGACCAAAAGATCACAATGTGATAGGAACAAAATGGGTTTACAAAAATAAGTTGAATGAAAATAGAGAAGTGACTAGGAATAGAGCAAGATTAGTATGTAAAGGATATGCTCAAATTGAGGGAATATATTTTGAAAAAAAAAATTCACCGGTGACAAGGCTGGAGGCTATTAGAATGTTTTTTACATATGCAATGTTTAAAAATTTCAAAGTATTTCAGATGGATGTCAAATCTACCTTCCTAAATGGGAATTTATAAGAAGAGGTTTGTATTGAGTAGCTTGAGGGATTTATTCTCTAAAATATTAGTATCCATGTATGTAGACTGAATAAAGCACAATATGAATTGAAATAAGCTCTCAAAGCTTGGTATGCAAGACTTGATAAGTACTTGTAAGATCAAAGTTTCAAGAAAATATTTGTTGACAGTAATCTCTACATCAAAACAGAAGGTGAGCATAAATTGATTATTGTGATATATGTTGATGACATCATTTTTGGAGCAAACATTGAAAAGATGATAAAAGAATTTTTTTATAATATGCAAAAAGAATTTGAGATGTCTATGCTTAGAGAATTGTCATTTTTCTAAGGGTTACAAATATTTCCGTCAGATAAAAGAATTTTCATATCTCAAAGTAAATATTCCAAGGAAATATTGAAAAAAAATAGTTTTGAGGATTATGCACCAGTTGGCACACCAATGAGTAAAAGAAATAAGGTGAGCAAGGATGAAGATTCACCTGTTGTAGATAAATATTTGTATATATCTATGATTGGTAGTATTTTATATTTGATAGCATTAAGGCCAGACGTCATGCATGCATTAGGTATGGTTTCAAGATATCATTTAACTCCAAAAGATAGTCATGTTCAGTTGGTGAAGAGAATATTTAGATATATCAAGGGGACATTAGATTATGGATTATGGTATCCCATAGGTAGAGATTTCACTTTGGTTGCTTATATAGATTCAGATTGGGCAGGTTGCTTGGATGATAGAAGGAGTACAAGTGGAGGAACTTTCTTTTTTGGTGATAGCTCAGCATAATGGCTAAGCAAAAATCAAAATTAAGTATCACTTTCTACAGCTGAAGTATAATATATTGCAGTGATATTATGTTGTACTCAAGTGATTTGGATGAATCAAACTTTGGAATATATCAAGGTAAAATATGATGAACTTATTTCTATTTTTTATGACAACATAAGTGCTATTAATATTTTTAAGAATCTAGTAATGCATTCAAGAACAAAATGTATTCTCATTAGTTATCACTTCTTAAAAGAATAGGTTGCAGACAACAGGTTAAGATGAAATATATCAGTACTATAGAGTAGATTATAGATATTTTCACAAAGTCACTACCAAAAGACACATTTGAGTATCTACGATAGAAGTTGGGAGTAATTTATTTTACTTCCTACCATTGAAGATCAGCATCAGTTGAAGAGGAGCTAAGTGTTAGCTCTAGGATAGGCCCTTTGCCATTAATGTCAAAGCGGGAGAAGAATAGAAATAGGTATAGATATAGGTATAAGTACAAGTGTAAAAATAGGTACAAAGAATAGGTACAAGTTGCTATAGTAAAGGGGAGTTAATGTGTATTTTTTAGATGGCAGTATGTGCAAGTTGGCATGTGTAGTGCAGGTTTTATGTTGTGGTAGTTTCAGTTTGAGGTTACCATCAATGATAAAGAGGGAGATTTTTGGAAATATTGTCATTGATGTCAAAGGTCTAGCATTAATGATAAAGTCTCCATTGTATTCAATGGTGTTTTTAATATTCATACTTTGGCTAATGTGTGTTAATATTTATTTAATATTAACAAATATATTTTTGGTTGCATATAAGTCAAAAGAGTGCCCATGGAGAAGTCAAAGAGTCATGGGGTAAAGACAAAAGAGGAATGGGATGCATGTTCTCATGAAGAGTCATCTTGAGAAATTCCAAGAGTCACCATGTGAAGATAAAAGAGGGTATGGTGCATTTCTCTATGAAGGGACACTTTGAGGATACAAAAAGTCACCAAGATTAATACAAAAGAGGAAAGGATGCATTTCTTTATGAAGGGTCACCATGTGAATTTTTAAATGCAAGGATATAAAGGGGCATGCAAGTTTGGTGCCATTTTCCATGAGGATTGAAGGGTCACAAAGGGTGAATGCCGAAGTTCATTTGGAAATCTATAAATAAAGGCTTGAGAAGCCATTTGTAATATGCAAGAGAGTGCATGGTTTGTATTTGTTTTAGAGGAGAGATAATCAAGAGATATTTTAGAGTTCTATCATTTGTTGAGTAAGCAGCATTAAGATATAGTTGTGTTTTATACACAAGAGGGGTTGGTGCTCTTGTGAGTTGGTGTTCACAAATCTTTGCAAGGGGTTGGTGCTTATAAATAGTTATTGTGTTGGTGCTCGGTAAAGGGGTTGGTGCTCCTTCAAGTTGGTGATTGCAAACTTTGTAATTTAAGTTTTTACTCATTCATATACTTGAGATTGTTCTCTGTGGTATTTTTCACTTTGGTTTTCCACGTAAAAATCTAGTGTCTCTCTCTATCTCTTGTGTGGTGCATGTTATTATTTCAATTTTATTGCATATCTTGAATGTGTGATTAAGTGGTTAAATAAAAGAAATCAGATTAAGTAAAAGATATATAATTTATTGATTCACCCCCCCCCTCTTAGTATATTTCATGCTTAACAAGATTTTGAAGCCTTTAACATTCAAGTTATGCCAAGGAATCAAAATCAACATGCTGACAAGTTGGTAGTTGTGGGAGCCCAGTTTGATCTTCCAAGTAAGCTAAAAGAGGCCAAGGTTAAGCCACATGTGAAGGCATTGGTGAGGACATCAGTAACAAATAATGAATTCCACTAACAAGTTTCAAAAATGACAAAAAAATTGCTTATTTCTTATAGCAGGAAGCAGAGTTTTCCTTAATGAACCAAGGTAAAATTCAACATTAGTATGAAGATCAAATTGTTCAACTAAAGTCTAAAAAACTTCCTAAAGGGTTGGTTACCCTTGAAAGTCTTTTCCATGAGGGAGACCATATGAGGAAAGACAAGGTATTGATGTCAACTGATGAGGAGAACTATGAAAGAATCCTTATTTTAAAAGACAAGCTCCTCAAACTTGGGAAGGTAAGAAATGAAGCAAAAAGGCATGCTTTCATTGAAATTAGTAAGGAATATTTATACATCTTTGCTTTGGAATATAGTGACCTAAAATATTTTGATCCAAAGTTAGCCTAGCGTACTATAGAATTAGAGGCTAATGTTAAGCATGTGAGGCAAAAATAAAGGCCCATTAACCCCAAAATAAAAGAGTTTATGAGAGAGCTGACCAAGTTAATTGAATCCAAGATCATTTTTTCCATCAAGCACTCATCATGGGTAGCCAATTTGGTGCATGTAATGAAAAAAAGTGGGGAGATTGGGCTATGTTTTGACTTTAGAGATCTGAATAGGGTCTCCTTGAAGGACCATTATCCTCTACCATCCATGGAGTAGCTTCTTCAAATAGTTACAAGTTAAACATGTTTTTTTTTTGGATGGATGTTCAAGTTACAACCAAGTATTAGTAAAGAAAGAAGATCAGTACAAGATTGCCTTCACCACTAAATGGGGCACGTATGCGTACCAAAAAATGCCTTTTGGCTTATCAAATTTTGGGGCAAATTTTCAAAAATCCATGGACATGGATTTCCAAGGGCTACTAAATCAAATGGTGTTGGTCTACTTAGATGACATCATAGTTTTCTCCAAGGATGCCAATGAACACATGAACAACCTAAGGTTGATCTTTAAGAGATGCAAAGAGTATGGCATCTCTTTGAATCCCAATAAATGTGTGTTTATTGTTTTTGAGGGTAAACTATTTGGACACATTGTCTCAAAATAAATATTAGTTATTAATCTTGATAGAATAAGTGCCATCTTGGCCTTATCCTTACCCAAGCATAAGAAGGGATTTCAAAGTTTCCTTGGGAAATAAACTTTGTGAGAAGGTTTATACCTAGTTTTACAAACTTGTTCAAACCCATCACTCCTATGCTGAAGAAGAACCAAGTGTTCACTTGGTCAAATGAAGGTAAATCAACATGTGAGGCTATTAGGTAGGCCATTGTCTAAGCACCCAAATTCATAGATCCTGATTTCTCAATAGATTTCATATTTTATACCTTTGCCAATATTGACAAAATATCAGTCATGTTGATGTAAAATAATGGTGAAGGACTTGAGAAACTAATAGCATTTTTTAGTCAGAGACTTGAGGGGTATGAGATGAGGTATACTTTCATAGAAAAACAAGTCCTTACAGTGGTACGAAGCCTTAAAAAGTTTAGGCCAATGCTCTCCAATAGTTAAATATATCTTATGGTGTCTCATCTTAGAGTGAGAGACTTCATTCTTAACAAAGATTTGAATGAAAAGAGAGCTGGTTGGATTATCAAGGTCATGGAGTATGACATGGAGATCAAGGCCACTAAACTAATAAGAGGTAAAGGTTTATGTGAGCATATGTTTGATAACCTTCATAAGGACAAAGAAGTTTCCATGGTGATACAAGACAACTCACAGGTAGGAGCACCTCCACTTCATAAGAGCTAGCTCCATGATATGGCACATTTTTTACTAACAAGAGAATGCCCTCAAGGTCTAGATAAGGCAAAAAGAAGGTATTTTAGAATTCAATCTAAACCTTATGCATTAGTATATGGTACTCTTTTTAGAAGAGACTTAAATGAGGTACTCCTTAGGTGCATATACGATGACTAGGTGACCAAGCTTTTGGAACAATTCCATTATGGACCTATAGGAGGTCATTTTGCACTTAGAACCACAGTAGAAAAGATAATGATGGCTGGTTATTACTAGCCTAACCTCTTTAAATATACTCATTCATGGGTTAGGAAATGCCAAAAATGTGCCATCTTTGTGGGTAAGCAAAGATTGGCATCCCTTCCTCTCAACCCAATTTAGGTAGAGCAGCCCTTCATACAATGGGGGCCAGATTTCATAGGAATGATCAACCCTCCATCAAGTGCAGGGCATAGATGGGTTCTTACTACAACTGACTACTTCACTAGGTGGGTGGAATCCATTACATTGGAAAAAGCTAATGACAATGTAGTCCTGAACTTTTATGATAGTATTGTGACTATGTTTGGTATTCCATCCACTATCATTTTTGATAATGCATTAGCATTCCTCAGTCTAAAAATGAGTGAATGGGATCTCAATATGGGCATCTACCTTAGCACCTCTTCCAACCATTATCCTCAAGAAAATGGACTGGCTAAGTCCACAAATAAAAATTTGCTAAGGATCATTAGGAGAACTATGAAATAAAATCAGAGGACATGGAACACCAAACTAAATATAGCCTTATGGGCTAATAAGGTGACTCCTAAAGCTACCATTGGCAATTCTCCATATGTCTTAGTATATGGAAGGGAGGCCAAGCTGCCCATTTCTCTTGAGCTACCTACATTAGAACTAGCCCATCAGTTGGAGTTGATGGAAGATGAGCCCATACATGTGAGACTGATAGAACTCATGAAGCTTGAAGAAATGAGGGACCTTGCAATGAAAACACTAGAGTCACATCAGGCTTAGGTCAAGAAAGTCTTTAACAAGAGATCCATAGCAAGGGACTTCAAGGAAAAAGACCTAATCCTCAAGTGGGATTAAAACAAGGCCAAGCCAGGTAACCATACCAAATTTAAAAACTTATGGAGTGGTCCTTATTTGATCCATGGATGCAAACAACATAATGATTTTTAATTAGCCCAACTAGATGTAGAGGTACTACCCATCCTATTCAACGGAATTCATCTAAATCCTTGTTATTAGAATAGTTTGTAGCCATTGTATATGTTGTATATTTTGTATGGTTTTTCATGTCTTCTCTTAAGTGCCTTGTGCACATATTTTTAATTGTGTGTTTCCTTTCCCTAAGTGCCTCAGGCATAATGGTTTTTTTTCCTTGTTGTTCTTGTTATTTTAAGAGAAGGTTTCCAGATAGGGTTAGCCTCATTAAATTAAGAAGTGAATCCATGCACAACGGATTGGATGAGGCAAATGAGTTGGTTTCTCAGGCATAGCAAGCATGTTTCCCTATGAGTCATCAAAAATGTTGGCCAATTTTTGGCCCACATACCAAAATTTTGATTAGTTTAAAGAGATGGACATGATCAAGAAGTGGAGGACCAGAAGAAGCTGAAGTGCAAAGGCTCATTTCTTTCGAGACTTTTTTCACTAAGTATTTTCTTTCAGAGTTTTGTTTAGGCTAAGTGTTGGAATTTCTTTAGACATTTTGCCTAAAAGAAAAGTTTTGAAGGGCAAGTTACTTCATTTGACTAAGTGTCGGGAATTATTTTGGACATTTTATCTGAAACAATTCTTCTGAAGGGCACTTACAAAAATTTTGAAGGGTTATTCAAGGCAAAGTGAACCAAACAAAAAAGTCGAAGGGTAATTTTCCTTTCAAAAAAGGCATTTCCAAGATTATCGAATGGTCCACTTTCCTTTTTGGAGGTCACTTTATCAAATCCAAAGGGCCTTTTCAATTCTTTCTAAGGTAATTTTTAAGAGTTATGAAGGGTACTTTCCCTTCAAAAAGGACACTTAACAAAATTCAAATAAATTTGTCTGAAGGAATACGATAAAAAAAGGGGGCCTGAAAGAATAGCAGCTGAAGGAATAAAATCCATTTTTCAAAATGCTGAAGGAATTCCTTTAGAAGACAAAATGTTCAAAGAAAATGGTCAAAATAAGTTGTTTGAAGGAATTGATGATGGGCCCACAAACATCAAATTTTAAACCTTTGCAAGTAGTCATTGGCATTTAAAAAGATCAAAAGAAGCTACGTAAGCTATAGACTTGTATCGACATAAATGGATACAGAAAAACCAATGTCCTTAGATTGGTTTTCCATCTATAGAAAATATTTGGCCCAGGTTTCAAAGTAGGAGCTGGTGTATGAAATTATTGGAGAGGCTCTCATCTTTCAACATGGCCATCATCTCAAACAAATAACTGCTCAACTCAGAGGAATCATGACTCAGTCCAAATTCAAAGTTATGGGGATTTTGTCCTTATACGTGCAAGATAAGTGAAAGATGGCATGGAAGTGAAAGATGAAGATCATGTGATTAAAAAAGGTAGATCGAGCATTAAATATGTTCCTAGACTTTTCTTTTTTTAGTGGATTATGACATCATCATCCTCAACAAGTTCTTGTCTTCTAGTGTGTTTCTCAACCAATGAGATGTCTTGAATACTATTGGAGCTAATGATGGTTAATTTTTTGAAGAATGATTAGTTCTAATTAACCCAAATGTGGGTGAGAATTCATAGAGGGTGGTTGGATATAGTTTATTGAATTTTGTTTGATTGCCTCTTCTCTTTTTTCTTCCCTTTTTTTTATATCGCCATTTTCTCCCCCATAAAGAAAAAATATATGCTCATTTAACAAGGAGGAATCCTATCAAAATTTATAAGAAAGACCTTTTGAAGCAATAAATATCAATTTTTACCTATCTCTTGCCTAAAAATTGTGTTTAGCAAGCTTGTGCATGATGGCCTTGTGAAGAAGTGTTCTTCTATGTCCATTATCCTTATTACTTGCCTATTTTTAGGTTTTTTCAATTTATTTTTAGGTCTAAACTTGATCTCTTTCTGCCATTAATGGATGCTTGGTGTGGATTTTGAAATTCCTCTTTGCTTCATGTATTGTTTGGTGAGCCTAGTTTATGAAACACTTATGCAAATTAACTAGTTTGTGAGGTGTGAGCAAGAATTATTTTATGTTTGTTGGGTGAATATTTTGTCACCATCTAACTGATGGGAAAAATAGGTCTCTTTAACCATAGCATAGGGAGATTGGTCGGCCAAGTGTGCAGGTTTACCGCATCAAAAGGGGACAAATCTCTCCTCTCATCAAGGGGAGGTTCCCTGTAAATATACGGAGCTATATACTATATATATAAGCAAAAAATAACACTCAAGGGTAGTACCACACCATCCATCTCTCTTTTTTTAGAGATGATGTTCATACACAAAGGAGAAGATCCTTGTGAAAACACTAAAGGCACTAGTCTTCTTTCAGAAGTGATCTTGCAAGAAATAGCAAGAGTTCTACCAAGTAGTGACAAGAAGCAGGTAACAAAAGGTGTAGCAACTAGCAGCCTGAGATGTAGCAAAAAGTCTCCACCTCGACTGCCTAGGAGTGAAATATGAAGGACAATGAGGGCACAAAGTCATCCCAAGGTCCTTTACACAAGAATAGAATACGAAGGATAATGAGGGCACAAAGTCGTCCCAAGATCCTTTACATAGAAAGAAACTAAAAACACACACTAAAGACAACTATAATAGCACAAAGTCTGAAAGTAACTGACTTCAGGACATCTTCCCCTTTACTTGCACTAGTTCTACTTGTTAAATTAAATAAACAAGAATGCATCTAAAAGACAGACATAAGAACAATCTCCTAAAATGGCACAAGCTATTACAGCACAAAGTCTGCTAGTAACTTGCTTTCTCATTCAAATAAAATAATATGAACAACAATCTGAGCTCAAAATCTCAGCATTCACCTTTTAATTTAGGCAAAGTTTTGCTTATGTAAATGAAAAGATCTCTCCTACATAAAATAGGATTTTATAATATAGAGCAGCCCAGAAAAGACTCGCATGATTTTCCTTGGAACGACCCATGTTGCCTTCAATAATTTGAATACATCTTCAGTTTTGTCCTTTGACCATGTTGGAACAGGGTGACTACCTTAACTATGGCATGTTATTTCATTTCACATGTCTCCTCTTGTATGCGCAACTGCCTACTTTGGCTTTACTCCAAGGGAGACAAATAGGTGGCATCTTTAATGTTTAAGGGCTCAAAATCTATTTTGTAGACTGTTCTAGCTACCAGAATAACTACTACATAGATATTTTCCTCTTTATCTCTTTTTGCTACGATTTGAGCTCTCAGGCTATCTTTTCCCCTTTCTGGTTTTGTCTTTTCCTAGAATTTGAGCTCTCAGGGCTATATCCTCAATCTTGTTGGCTCCTTACGCTCTTCCATCAGTGGTTCTTCCCTTTGGCATTTTGGCTTTTTACATTCAGGTCTGCATTCTAGCTTTCAAAGATCAACAGCTATTTCATTATCACGAATTTGATGGCTATGGGGACATCACCAAACATTTGGATCTCAATGGCTAGTTCATGATGTTTAATTTTGATGTTCGTGGGCCCATCATCTTCCTTGGCAATTCCTTTGGCTTTGTCATTTGATCCTTTTCCAGAGGGGACCTGCCCTTTGGGGTCTTGAGAAAGGTCTAATTTTGCTCGGGGAGAGCCCCCCATAAGGGGTCCTACCCTTTGGGCGGTCTTCAGATGGCCTTCGGGCTTCTTTCTCTCAGAGAGTCCTTGGGTTACTTCCTTCAGACAAAATGTCTGAAGGAATTCCTTCTAACATTTTATCTGAAGGAAATCTTCCTTTGCCTTTGCATCTTTCTTGCCGGGCTTTTGCTTTGTCTTTCGGGTGAATTCCTTTGGACAATTTGTCTGAAGGATTTCGCTTTGTCTTTTGCCTTGTTCACTTTTCTGAAGGAATTCTCTTTGTCCACTTTTCCTTGTTGTCCTCTGCAAGGGCACTTGGCTTGTTTCATTTCCCTTTACAAAGGCATTCAGCTTGGTTCACTACCCTCCGTAAGGGCACTCAGCTTTGGGGCACTTCTTTGAACCTATCATTTGAACCAACCAATTGAACCAACTTTGGTTCAATGATTCAATAGTTCAATCTTGCATTTTAAAGCCATATTTTTGTCTAATTCTTTTGATCTCTTTGAACCGATTGAACCCATTGAACCCATTAAACCCATTGAACCAATTTGGTTCAAGGTTTAATGGTTCAATAGTTCATTCCTTTGTTTTTCATTAATTCCTTTGATCACTCGAATAAAATGCATTGAACTAACCACTCGTTGAACCTTTGAACCATTGAACCCATTGAACCTTTGAACCAAAATGGTTCAACGGTTCAATGGTTCAAGCCTTCTTCTATTTGATAAGTGTTTTGAAGCTATTGAATCTTGAAGTGGTTGTACTTGTTGAACCTTTGCCGAATCACTTAACTCTTGTCGATGACGTTGAACCTTAAACCCATTGAACCCTTGAACCTTTATGGTTCAATGTTCAATGGTTCAATGGTTCAATGGTTCAATCCTTGCTTAGAAGCTTGCCGATGAACCTCTTTGTTGAACCTTGGCATTGAACCAACCTTGAAATCACCTAAGTGTTGGGAGCTTGTTTCTTTCCTATAGAGTCTATAGAAATCAACCTGCGAAGTCCGTAGAATTGAGTCCATAAAACTTGGCCTGTAGAGTCCATAGAATTTATTCCTATAGAGTATGTAGATTTCTTCCAGTGAAGTCTATAGAAACTAAGTCCATAGTTTTCTCTAAGTTTTCTCTTGAGCCTTGAAAGAGTCCGTAGAATCCTGCCTATAGAGTCCCCATAGAAATGAGCCTGCAGAGTCTGTAGTTTCAAGCCTACAGAGTCCATAGATTCAAACCTATAGAGTCCATAGATTTTTGAAAATCTTGAAGAATAGAGAATTTGAATGCACAAAATAATTTTTGAAAAGGGAAGAGAGGATTTTGGTCTGTAGGACTAAAATAGTTCAAATGTTGTCCCAAAAATGAGTGATATTTTTTGGGACAACAGCTGGCTCCAGTTGGGGAACTTCCTTTAGTTGAAAACTTGGAATAGCTTAGGGGAGTAGAAACCAAAATCTCTAGTGCCTTGAAGTATGCCATTGGGCTATTGAGTCATGCTACCCAAAAAAATAAAGGTGCCAAAAATGAAAACAAAAAGTTCAAAATAGAATAAAAGACTATAAAAATATACATATGTACAGGTGAATTTATCTAATACTTCAAGAATTGAAGTGATTCAAACACCGCCCATTATGAGACAATGAAAATGGCATTCCATCTTGATAAACTAGTAGGAAACCATTTTGTCTCCAAAATCAGTGACAGGCGAATGGAACTCTCCACCAAGAATCACATTTCCTATGCACTCCTTTTGGTTCTCTCTTCTTGCCCCATGGCAAGACATGGTCTACAATCTGAAAACCATAAATCTTTGCTCTCTTGGTGAAGAGTTCCTTTTTCTTAATTTGGTGCATAGCAGTATGGTCCACTACCATAGCTTGTTGTTTTTCTGGTTCAGTCTAGCACATGATTTGATTGTCAACATCAAACTCCTGATAAACCATTAGTTTAGCATCTCCTTTAGTGTGAAGGAGTTTGACACATTTGTCTTGAGTAGCCTTCAACCTGAGTAACAGAGATTTGTACTTGGCAGTATTGTTGGTGTTGCTAAATTACAACTCATGTGAAGGAGGAATAATATCTCCTTGAGGATGTATCAACACCATCCCGACTCCAACACCGGTAGAGGAATTGCTGCGATCAAATTCTTAGATCCAAACATCATCAAAAATTGATCTTCTATCAAAATTTTCTCCATTAGAGATAGAAGATCCTTTTCCATATATACTGCACCCTACTAATTCTTTTCATGTCTCATTTGAATCACTTTTTAGATTTCCACCTATAGGAATTTCATCTGCTAAAACATGAACATCCTCAGTAGACAAAAAAAATTACCCCTGCCTGAAGACTCAAACAGAATTTGAGCTTCAGGCACTGATGTCTGAGTAACAACATATTTTGCCTCCTTCTTTGGAAGTAGCCTCTTCATGATGCCTTTGACAAGAATCATTGGCTCAGACAAGTCCATGCTCAACTCGCCACCCACATCCTTGCAAAAATTTCATCCAAGAAGGATACCATATGATACTGGGACGTCGGCCACCAGGACAGTCATCTTGATTCTTTTGTCTGAAAAGGCTGCAAATGCAAATTGGGCATCCTTGATTTGCCCTAGCAGTGGTACTTGCTTGTTCTCCATGGAGAAACATCTATCAAATGTCTTGGTCAATGTGAGACCAAGGGATTCTGCCACCTTGGCAGGCATGATATTATCTAAAGCACCAGAATCAATGATGCAGTTGCTCAGCTTATGACCATTTATCAATAGGGAAACATAAAAAGGCTCTATTTTCCCAGGGGCAGCAAGAGGAGTAATGACAAGGTTGTTTTGGATAGACATGTTCTTTAGGGGATCATGAGCTACCTTCTTAGCTTCTTTTTTGGCAGGGATGGCTATATTATTCACACACTCTACCAACTTGTCCAATTGCTTAGGATTGGCTTGTAGGAATTCAAATTCAGTCATTTGGATTTTAGTTTTCTTGACATGGTCGACTATGTCAAATGACTGAAATGGACTAAGAAGAGAGGATGGGAGTTCATCCTTTTGGTTTTTGGGAGGGGGAGGACTGGCCTGCAAATTTAAAGTAGAAGGCATAGGGATATTTGAGGCACTTACCTTTCTAGCAATCACCAGGTCCTTTGGCTAGAAAGGCATAGTGGTTTCATGCTTAGTAATTGAAATTATTTTTTGAGATTTCTCCTCTATCTTTTCTTTGTTAGCCTATTGGGCTGACTGGTTTTTGGACCAAGTGAACATAGCATATGATCCTTCAGCTGCATTGCCTTCACTTTTGGGTTCAACCTGGTAATTCAGGAAACTAATGTGGGAGTCGCTAGATGATTCTTCTTTATCCTTCGTGAAGAGATCAGCATCATTTACTTTCTCAAACTCAAGTTGGAAAGAGAAATCATGTTTTGTTTCCAAATATCCAACTGCTGAGTTGGTTGGAGGCACTTCAAGGGCAAGGTTCTTTTGTGGGGGAGGAAGACGATTTGGCTGCCCTTGATTCCTGGCAGCATTACCTTAATATGGCTGATTTTGAAATGTCCTCCTTGGCATATCTTGATTAGGAGGAGCAGACATACCTTGGGCCATTTGCCTCTTTAGGGCTAGCAGTTCATTTGCCAGCTTTTGCACCATTTGATCAGTGGTGGCTATAGGCGAGTATTCAGAGGAAGAAGCAGATTTATCTCTATTGGAATCTCTCCTTATCTTTCCAACCAAGATAAGGTCATCTTCCACCTTAGTATCCAAGACTTGAGCAGCCTCAAGGTCTATGTGTCCAGCATGCTTTAGCAGAAAGCTCACTTTAGGAAACTGTGAGTTGATGAAGAAGCACTTGAGGTTTTCAGGAGTCGACTAAGCAATGGTAAGAATCTAATTCCTAAGCTTGTCAAACTTTGCTATGAAATCCCTCATGGGTTTATGAATTTTCTTTTTCATCTGTGTAAGCTGGGCCAACAAAGCATGTGCATCTTCTGCAAGCTTGAACCTGGCTTCAAATTTAGCTTTGAGAGTGTCCCAGTTGGTCACTGACTAAGCTTGCAGTTGGTAGAACCATTTTGCAGTAGCACCTTGTAGTGTTTTCACAAATAGATTGACTACTACATCTTCATACTCCATGCCTATCACACTGTAGGCTATGCTAAAGGTTGTAATGTGTTCATCAGGGTGAACTCTCCCATCACCAAAGAATTTGGAGAAATTCTTCCTTGAACTACGTGGGAGCTCATGTAGGGATGGAGTTAGATTAAGTGGGCCAAAAGAGTTACCCTAGGAGC
Source organism: Torreya grandis (assembly GCA_037957365.1). Taxonomy (NCBI): domain Eukaryota; kingdom Viridiplantae; phylum Streptophyta; class Pinopsida; order Cupressales; family Taxaceae; genus Torreya; species Torreya grandis. The sequence goes on from JARHVA010000183.1 coordinate 2,275,464, forward strand.
CTTGAACTGCCATGATTTGATTATGAAAAAGGGGGGATAACAAATTTGGGTGGAGTATGGATAGGCAAAGTTCTGCTGACAGCAAAAAAAGAAGCTCTACCTTGTATTGGTGACCTGGTATGGGTAGGAGGAACACTCCTGGATCATTGAACTTGAAGTTGTGGAGGAAACAAATCAAAGTTTCCTTGCTGCACCAACTCAAAAATAGGGTCAACAACACCTTGGGATCTCTGGCTTCTTGTATAGCATGGAGTTGCCATATTGTAGAATAAAAATGGAAAAGTATTGGCCCTGCTTTAGCTTGAAGCTTGAGGCTTCAAACTGTACATTCTTCCCTAATGGCTCTAGTTTTATATACTAGATTATATAACAAAAATGGATAAGGATAGGAACTTCTTCAATATAAAAATTGAGGCTTCAAACTGCATGTAACATCCCCAGTGGAGTCGCCAAAAACTGTTGGCGTGGAGCTAGCAGAGAATTGACTTTTGAAATGAAACGCTTGATCTTCAGCGTCTTTGGTTTTGTAACTCAAAGTGTATAATGGAAATGGATAAGGCTATAATGATAATGGATAAGACATAGGTGATGCTTCAATCTAAAGCTTGAGGCTTCAAATTGTGCAAAATTACTATGTCCCTAGCAGAGAAAATGCATAAGGAAAAGAACTGAAACTGCTCGTTCTTCCCCAGTAGAGTCACCAAAAACTATTGGCATGAAGATGGCAGTGTTCTTTCCTACTTCACATTGTTCCCCAGCAATATGAAATGCTTCAATTTAAATAGACTGAAAAAGAACTGGAAATGCTCGTCATTCCCTAGTGGAGTTGCCAAAAACACTGTTGGGTGAATAATTTGTCAACCAGCTAACTGGTGAGCAAAATAGGTCTTATCATCCATAGAAAAGGAGATTGGTCGACCCAGGGTGCAAGTTTACTACATCATAGGTGGACAAATCTCTCCTCTCATCAAGGGGAGGTTCCCTATAAATATGCAAGAGCTATATACTATATATATAAGCAAAAAATAACACTCAAGGGTAGTACCACACCATCCATCTCTCTTTTTTCAGAGATGATGTTCATACACAAAGGAGAAGATCCTAGTAAAAATACTGAATGCACTTCTCTTCTTTCAGAAGTGATCTTGTAAGAAACAGTAGGAGTTCTATCAAGTAGTGACAAGAAGCAGGTAACAAAGGGCGTAGTAACCAGCAGCATGAGATGTAGCACAAAGTCTCCACCTCGACTGCCCAAGAGTGAAATATGAAGGACAATGAGGGCACAAAGTCATCCCAAGGTCCTTTACACAAGAATAGAATATGAAGGATAATGAGGACACAAATTCATCCCAAGATCCTTTACACAGAAAGAAACTAAAAACACACACTGAAGACAACTATAACAGCACAAAGTCTGAAAGTAACTGACTTTAGGACATCTTCCCCTTTACTTGCACTAGTTTTGCTTGTTAAATTAAATAAACAAGAATGCATCTAGAAGGCAGACATAAGAACAATCTCCTAAAATGGCACAAGCTATAACAACATAAAGTATGCCAGTAACTTGCTTTCTCATTTAGATAAAATAATATGAACAACAATCTGAGCTCAAAGTCTCAGTATTCAACTTTCAATTTGGGTAGAGTTTTGCTTCTGTAAATGAAAAAATCTTTTCTGCATAAAATAGGATTTTAAAATATATAGCACCCCAAAAAAGACTGGCGCACTTTTCCTTGGAGTGACCCATGTTTCCTTTAATGCTTTGAATGCATCTTTAGTTTTGTCCTTTGACCATGCTAGAATAGGGCAGCTACCTTAACTATGGCATGTTATTTCATTTCACATGTCTCCTCTTGTCTGCACAGTTGCCTACTTTGTCTTTACTCCAAGGGAGACAAATAGGCGATGTCTTTAATGTTTAAGGGCTCAAAATCTGCTTTACAAACTATTCTAGCTATCGAAATAACTACTATGTAGATATTTGCCTCTTTGTCTCTTCTTGTTGTAATTTGAGCTCTTAGGCTATCTTTTCCCCTTTCTGGTTTTGTCTTTTCCTGGCATTTGAGCTCTCAGGGCTATATCCTCAGTCTTGCTGGCTCCTTACGCTCTTCCATCAATAGTTCTTCCCTTTGGTGTTTTGGCATTTTACATTTAGGTATGTGTTCTAGCTTTTAAAGATCAATGGCTATTTTATTGCCATGAATTTGATGGCTGTGGGGACATCACCAGACGTCTAGATCTCAATGACTAGTTCACGATGTTTGATTTTGACATCTGTGGGCCTGTCATGTTCCTTGGCAATTCCTTTGGCTTTGTCATTTGATCCTTTTTTGGAGAGGACCTACCCTTCGAGGTCTTGAGAAAATTCTAATTTTTCTCAGGGAGATCCCCCCGCAAGGGTTCCTACCCTTTGGGTAGTCTTCGAATGGCCTTCGAGATTCTTTCTCTCAGAGAGTCCTCGGGTTACTTCCTTCAAACAAAATGTCTGAAGGAATTCCTTCAAACATTTTGTCCAAAGGAAATCTTCCTTCGCCTTTGCATCTTTCCCACCAAGCTTTTGCTTTGTCTTTCAGACGAATTCCTTCAGACAATTTGTTCGAAGGATTTTGCTTTGTCTTTTGCCTTGTTCACTTTTTTGAAGGAATTCTCTTTGTCTACTTTTGCTCATTATCTTCTGTAAGGGCTCTTGGCTTGGTTCATTTCCCTCTACAAGGGCACTCAGCTTGGTTCATTTCCCTCCATAAGGACACTCAGCTTTGGGGCACTCCCTTGAACCTGTCGTTTGAACCGACTGATTGAACCAACTTTGGTTCAACAGTTCAATGATTCAATCTTGCATTTTGAAGCCATCTTTTTGTCTAAGTTTTTTGATCTCTTTGAACCGATTGAACCTGTTGAACCCATTTAGTTCAAGGTTCAACGATTCAATGGTTCATTCTTTTATTTTTCACTAAGTCCTTTGATCACTCAAATAAAATGCGTTGAACCAACCGCTCATTAAACCTTTGAACCATTGAACCTGTTGAACCTTTGAACCAAAATGGTTCAATGGTTCAAGCCTTCTTCTCTTTGATAAGTGTTTTGAAGTTGTTGAACCTTGAAGCAGCTGAACTTGTTAAACCTTTGCCGAAGCACTTAACTCTTGTCGACGACATTTAACCTTGAACCCATTGAACCCTTGAACCTTTGTGGTTCAAGGTTCAACGATTCAATGGTTCAATGGTTCAATCCTTGCTTAGAAGCTTGCCGATGAACCTCTTGGTTGAACCTTGGCATTGAACTAACCTTGAAATTGCCTAAGTGTTAGGAGTTTGTTTCTTTCCTACATAGTCCATAGAAATCAACCTACGAAGTCCATAGAACTGAGTCCGTAGAAATGAGTCCTTAGAACTTGGCCTGCAGAGTCCATAGATTTTCTTCCTACATAGTCCATAGATTTCTTCCTGCGAAGTCTGTAGAAATTGAGTCCGTAATTTTATCTAAGTTTTCTCTTGATCCTTGAAAGAGTTCATAGAATCTCGCCTGTGGAGTCCCCATAGAAATGAGTCTGCGGAGTCCGTAGTTTCAAGCTTGCAGAGTCTGTATATTCAAGCCTGCAGAGTCCGTAGATTTTTGAAAAGCTTGTAGAATGGAGAATTTGAATGCACTAAACAATTTTTGAAAAGGGAAGAGAGGATTTTGGTATGTAGGACCAAAATAGTTCAAATGTTGTCCCAAAAATGAGTGATATTTTTGGGGACAACAATGTTGAATTAGTGTTTATTTCATGCTTATGTGAGTGTCAATAAATTTGGTGTACCACTCATTTAGCTCTCTTAGCTACCCTATACCCCCTCTCTACCTCTTTTCCAAGTAGAAACATTAGTTTAGAGGAAGTCAGCCTTCTCTGGAGGTTCAAACTCACTATAGGATACCCACAGCTTGAGGTTGCTCCAATATTATAGCTGGGAGTGAGAAAGCCTAAAAAATTCTCCCATAAGGGTAAAATTCTAGCCTACAACAGTAAGTTGGGGGATAAAAAGTATGACATTCCCTCATCTTTCAAATTTTTTTTACAAAGGGCATATGCCCTTTTTTAAATTCTTGAGGCTCAGGATTGTGCCTAAGCCTCAAGGGCATATGCACCTTGTAAAGCATAAAGGGTATATGCCCTTTTTATTTTTTCATTTCATTTTCTTTTTGCAACTCAAACTCATGGCTTTTGACTGGTTTTTTCCTCTTTACCTTTCTCTTGTAGATCCATGTACACACTTTGGATTTGCATCCCGCCAATGGGATTCAACATTCGGGTTGCTACCTCGAGGATGTTGATTTTTAAATTTTATTTTGTTCATTTATATTTATATTTATTTATGCAAATAGGTTTTTGAGTTTAGGTTTGCATTAAATTCTCTTGCATTGTCTTAAAAAAACTTATATTTCTATTTAAATCAAGATACATAAGTTCGATGGATCCATTACATGAAGAAAATATTAGAAAAAAACCTAAACAGTTTGATTTTGCACAAGAATAACATTGATTGTATGAACAATATAATTCAAAACATCAATAATTACAAATAATCATCAATGGTTTGTGTCACTCCTTAGCTGGTAGTGCACACATTTCACTTTCCAATACACTAGAGACTATTTTTATTGAAGTGGGAAATGTAAATTTGAAACTTAATGCAATGTTGCATCAAAGAGAGGCCATGAAACAATTTTATTTTGATAAATTATCATTTGAAAATTTTAATAAAAAAATAACAAAAGAATCTATGTGCACTTTATTTTTTAAGCCTAGAACCAACCAATGTCCACCTAGTAATTGCAAGCTTATTAGTATTGATTGGTGTGTTCATGAGGAGATGAAAAATAAATTTTGGGATAGGTGGTGGATGGTGTTTGATGAGCCTCCATACAATAATAATGAGGTTCTGTTATATTTTTTGATAAAATTGTACTGTGAGTTTGTGTTGTAAGAAATTTTAAATTATTTTGACATGAAGGCCTCCCAAGGTAGGGGAGGTGGGTCTTCATTTCATAGACCTAGTGCTAGGTGAGACCAAATTTTCCATAACCAAGCTCAGAGAATTATAAAAACAATACTTTATTACTAAAATTTTACATCATAATATATATATATATGGACACCCTTGAGGCAGTTATGAGTCTGACACAAGTTATGATTGAGCATGTTATGCATACATTGAAGACTTCTACTCAACCTATATATGGTGTTAGTGGTGTTGGTGGTAGTGGTATTGGTGGCATTGGTAGTGGTGGTAGTAGTTTTAGTGGTGTTGGTATAGGTGCTAGTGTCCCTCTGACTCATGTTATAGTTCTTGTGCATCATTACACATCATGTGGGAGGAAGTATAAGGGACCTCTTATTTAAGTGCAACATACACAGTAAATTTATAGAGACTAGCATGCCAGAGCATACTCCACCTTTAGATGATTCAAGAGCTCAAGATATAAACATGTTAGAGCATATTCCACATGTAGATGCTTCAATAACACATGACACTAGCGTGCTAGACACTATGCCAGATGTACTAGCTTTACTAACTCTTATCAAGATACATTAGTTTGTTGTGTAGGAGTTATCAACTTCACCATCTATATTTGATACATAAGTTTAATTTTTATTATAATTTGTTTATGTTTGTAAAAAAATATGAAATTTATTTTTTATTATGTGTTTACTTAATTGACTAATTTATTTGACTGAACTTGTTATTACTTGCTTGTATAGATGAATGGTGATATTTTGGGTAGCTCAACAGGCCTTGACTCTATTATAGAGGACATAATTGGCACAGATATAACCTATGCATATGTTTGGAAACTTTTTAATTACATACTTATTCATGTATGTTTATTGTCCTTTAAACAAAAAACTATGTTTGAAGATTTATATTGTAGTCATAGATTTTTATCATGTTCATTGGATTCACACATTATTCATTTATTAGTTTTATAGATGATGAGGGATGCTATGGGCACCCCTCATGGACAAGAAGAAGGTTTTGTTGATGTTATTGTTAGGAACCCAAGGAAGCACAACTAATTACCATGCAACTAAATATATGGAATTAAACCAGAAGCAACAAGTAACTAGAATCAGAAACAACACAGAATTTGAGAGACAATACACACTCTTGTATTAAATACTCTTCAGAAGGAAATACAATAAAGAAGATGCCACTTCTTCTTCCACCTCTGAGGCTTCCCACACCTCTAGGACTTTCAGTAATCTTCCCTCAAAGTTCTCTCTCAATTACGGTCCCAACAAATAACTCACACATAGAATTGTTGTTCACCTCCAACCAGTCAGTCTCAACACTGCTAGTACCAAGCACTCAAAAGTACTTCAAGTAGATCTCCTTAATCTTGCAACAACCTACAAATCAACCTGATCTTACTTACCATGTAGATCTCCAAATGTGGCCTTGCACACCTGCTGACCAAGATCATACAATTGGAAGAAATTCTTTCTTGCCTTAATTACAATGTAGCCCATGAGTCTCTTAAATAGACCTCATGCAAACAATAATTAGACTTTCTCAATTATAATAATTAGACACACAACTCAAGACTATAATTAGCCTTCAACATGCAAACTGGCCGTTCAACAAACAATTCTGGAATGCACAGGTGACCGACGTCGGTCCCTGTCTGACTGGGGATGACCGACGTCGGCCGATCCCCACCGATGTCGACTGCTCTACACCCTATATATGACTGACATCAATTGATCAGACCAGCGTCAGTTGCTCTGCAACTCATCATCCTCCTCCATTTGCATTAGTGAAGCTTTTAGCTCCACAACCTAACAATCTCCCACTTGGAGATAAATAGCTACACTTGTACATGTACCTGTACACCACCTAGTTTGTTTCTTGGGCTTGTATTCCTCTTCAAGTTCAATCTTGAAGACCAACCACCACACAACCTATGGTGTAACACCTGTCAACCAAGTAACCTGTCATATCCAATTCTACATATCCATGTAGAGAAGTGCTTGACCCTGCATCGCATGTATACCTGCTGCTAGTCTCTCTCAGATACCTGAGAATCCACTGAACTGCCCTCCAGTGCTTCTTTCCGAGATTGACCACAAACTCGTTGATAACTCCCACTACTTGGGAAAACTCAGGTCTAGTACACATCAAGGAATATTTTAGTGGAAATTTTTCATATTTTGGTGAATTTGAGGTTTTGCCAGTGTAAGTTTTGGTGATTTATGAGCCCTTCCATGGTTTCCTGGTCGCCAAGCTTTGTTGGGTTTACTTGGTTGCTAGCATTGTAATCACCAAGGCAAATATTACGTTTGAGTTTTTCCCTGGCAGTATTCACCTTTCACGCAGCCGACCAGGTAATGCTTATGGTGGAATGTTCGTCGGGTTTCAAGTTTCCATTTCTTGTAGTAAGGGAGAATTCGCCATCCCAGTTTCATTTTACTGTGGAGGAGTCAGCTCGTTTAACCTTTTTTTTTCTGAACCCAACAGCATATATATAAAATAAACATTTAAGTATAAGTGTACATTTATAATGGACATCTAGTTTCTTATACTTTAAGTTATATTTTATTTATATACTTTTAGGATGTTTGAGAGGGGTTTCGGACCGATAGGAGTTATAATGCAAATTCTAGGTTTTGGAGGATCCTATCATATTTCAGAGTTAGTCAGATTCCAGGGTTTTAGGGTTTCAAACTTAGCCATATTTCAAGGTTTCAAGATTTCAAGGAGACATCATAAGAGGTATGAACGATGCATGAAGGGATGTATGCGTGATAGAATAGTATGAAAATATCTCTTGCAAAGTGATATAATAGTATAATTTTTTTGTGGTTTTAAAATAACACAATTTGCCCAGATTTTACATATTGTTTGAGAGACTATGAATGATTCGCCAATGGAGATTATTATTTTTTCTTTGTAAACTATTTTTTTCGCCACAAAAAATAAATTTTTTTGTCAGGTGTTTTACACCTTTCGCCAAATTTTTACACCTTTTCTAAAGGAGGGTTTTCTTAAAGTATACCCTGGTACACATGTACTTAGCCTCATCATGTGATTGGGGACACTGCTCTGTTAACCATCCATCCATAGGTGTGCAAACTAATTCTGCATCCTGCACCCTAAACCTCGCCACTACCTTATTCACACAATCATCCTAAGACAACATCATCCTGTGACCTTCCCTGTCTCTAGAAAAACTCATGCCAAAGAATCTTGCTGCTCCCAGATTCTCCATGACATACCTCTGAACTAACTTTACCTTTAGCTCAGTAACTCCCTGCATGTGTGACCCTACAACAAGCATCCACACTACATACAGTAACTGGATAATGTAGCTAATATTATCTAACCTGGTAAAGAACACACAATGGTTACCATGACCATAACTAAAGCCCTACTTTGTCATCCACCTGTCAAACTTTCATTGCCCTACAGCGTACTCAAGACCATATACCCTGGCCTTCCGTCTCACGTGTCCATCCACTCTCTTCTTTGACCTCAAAATCCGTTCGTCTTTCAGTGCTTTCTCTCCAGCTGGCAACTCCATCAAATCTCTCATTTGGTTCTCTTCCAAGGAATCAACTTCCTCCTTCATGCCATGCTCCCACTGTTTCCTGGATCCTACCTATTCTGCTTCTTTAAAACTTCTTGGTTCTTGACCTTCAGTGAGCAACAAGTAATCTAAAGAAGGGGAATAACAAATTTGAGACTTACTTACCCTTTCAGTCCTCCACATGGGCATTTGAGACTCCTTAACAGCTTATTGTCTGTTCATAATCCATTTTAACAGTGACCAATGTCGATCACCTCTCAGCCTGCATCTGACCGACGTCGGTTCCATGCGACTGTCCTGACTGTCGACACTATTTTCCTGACCGACGCTGATGTCCCTGCTACTAACATCGGTTCCTAATTAACCGACATCAGTCTTCACCTGCCTGACACCACCGACTCCTCTAATCTGCACATGACCAATGTCGATGCCTATCTGTTCGATGTCAGTTACCCCTGATCGATGTCGATACCTGTGTTTACCTGTGATTGATGACGTTTTACCTACGAGCTTGCTTTGAATCACACCCTTGTCCAAACTACCCTGCTCAGAATTATTCAGCCCCTGTGACTGATCTCTGTCTGTCATCTTCTCCTTGAACACCAAGACTTTCCTGTTCTTGTCAAAAACATCAGATTCCCTATTTGTGCCATAAACCTGATCCTTTCTTTTAGCAAGTGTATCAAGAAACCTCACTTTCTTCTGTTGCTTACAAAAATCTCAATCTGTGCTTTTCAGATCTGAACTCTTACCCTTTGACTCAAGAACATGCATCTCCTTCTTATTCATGTGACCAAGCCTATGAAGCCACATCTTTGAATCTACAGCTAAAGTAGATAAACCAAAAGAAAAATCAGTAATACAAGTAGATAGATAAAGCGTACCTACTTTCTTACCCCTTGCTAAAACAAGTGCACCCTTGGTAACCTTACAAGAGTCCACTATGAGAGTTATTGTGCATCCCTCATCACCCAAACTTCCTACAGAAATCAAATTCTGCTTCAGGACTGGGATATGCATGACCTCCTTCAACACCCATGTGTTGCCCATCTTGAATTTCAGCTTCACTTTCTCTTTGCCAACCATCTGACAAGGCTTACCATCCCCTAAATAAATCTCTCTAAAGTCTCCCTAGACATACTCATGAAAAAATTCTCTATTTGGAGATGCATGAAAAGAAGCACCAGAATCTAAAACTCAAGATTCCACTTTATCCAAGGAACATACTAGAGCATCCTATCTAACAATACTTGCAACAATACCTGCAACACCTGCTTCTTTAGTTCCTTCTTGTTGATCTTCAACCAACCAACAATCTTTCTTTACATGCCCTTTCTTTCCACAATTCTAGCAAATTTTCCTGTCGGGCCTGGATCTAGATCTCCTGCCTGTCTTTGACCTTGATCTTCCTTACTCGATCTTCTCTCTTTGCCTTCCTCTGCTTTCAACACTCAAAGCATTCCCTGATGATTCACCTGTGCTTTTCCTGCAAATTTTTTCATTCAAGATTACACTCACAACATCATCCACTTTTAAGATTTTTGAAGCAGACGCAGTATTACCAACTGCCATTACCAAACTCTCTCAACTTTCAAGTAATTAGCATAAGATTAAGAGAGCCTCAATTTCATCATCAAAAACAATATTGACTGAATTTAACTGGTTTACCAAACCATGGAAATCACTAAGATGACTATGTACCGATCCACCTTCCTGCATTTGCAAATTAAATAACTGCTTCATAAGAAATACTTTATTCAAAGCTGAGGGTTTTTCATACAAATTTGCCAAAGATTCCATCAACTCTACCGTTGTCTTAGCCTGTGATAAGTTGGAAATCACAGACGATGCAAGGCTCAACCTTATAGATCCTAGAGCCTTTTGATCAAGAACCTCCCATTCTTCATCCTTCATATTCATAGGCTTGCATGCAACCCCACCCAACGGTAAGTACGGATCTTTCTAATACAGATAATCCTCTATCTGCATCCTCCATAATTGATAATTCGTGCCATTGAATTTCTCCATCCTTAGCTTACTTTCTTCTGCCATTGTTACTCCCACTCAATCAAGAACCCCTGAGAGTGACCTGTAATCAAACACAAAACTTGCTCCCTACAACCTTAGCTCTGATACCAACTGTTAGGAACCCAAGGAAGCACAACTAATTACCATGCAACTAAATATGTGGAATTAAACCAGAAGCAACAAGTAACTAGAATCAAAAATAACACAGAATTTGAGAGACAATACACACTCTTGTATTAAATACTCTTCAGAAGGAAATACAATAAAGAAGATGCCACTTATTCTTCCAACTCTGAGGCTTCCCACACCTCTAGGACTTTCAATAATCTTTCCTCAAAGTTCTCTCTCAATTACGGTCCCAACAAACAACTCACACACAGAATTGTTGTTCACCTCCAACCAGTCAGTCTCAACACTGCTAGTACCAAGCACTCAAAAGTACTTCAAGTAGATCTCTTTAATCTTGTAACAACCTACAAATCAACCTGATCTTACTTACCATGTAGATCTCCAAACGTGGCCTTGCACACCTACTGACCAAGATCATACAATTGAAAGAAATTCTTTCTTGCCTTAATTACAATACAGCCTATGAGTCTCTTAAATAGACCTCATACAAACAATAATTAGACTTTCTTAATTATAATAATTAGACACGCAACTCAAGACTATAATTAGCCTTCAACATGCAAACTGGTCGTTCAACAAACTAACTGTTCATTCAACAAATAATTTTGGAATGCACAGGTGACTGACGTCGATCCCTGTCTGACTGGGGATGACCGACGTCGGCCGATCCCCACTGATGTCGGCTGCTCTGCACCCTGTATATGACCGACGTTAGTTGATCAGAGCAGCGTCGGTTGCTCTACAACTCATCATCCTCCTCCATTTACATCAGTGAAGCTTTTAGCTCCACAACCTAATAGTTATGGCTACATCAGAGGATCCATTACCTCCACAACAGGTCATAATTCAAGGATAGAAACTCGTGAGAACACATAGTAAAATTGTTTTTAGCTTTAAGTAATGACATTTTATGTCATATTTACATAATTATATGCACATCTAAATCTAACGATATATGTATGCTCCATAGGAATTCCCATCATGGGTGTATATGTGGTCTTGTATCTTGAGACAACCATTTAGATGGAATACGATGAGTGTAGAATCATTTTACAAAATTTTATTCTTGAAAAACTTATCATTTTCAATATAAAATTTTAATGCATTAATTTTTATATTTCATATGTTGTGCAGACATAACAATTTTCAGAGGTTGTGGATGAAATAAAGGGCAAATCACATGCTAAGAGGAGATTCTCTCCTCATATTGAGGCATACAACACCTCTAACTCTATGTCTATACCAACAAAGCACAATTTATTTGGAGGCAACAAGGAGAAGGAGAGCTAGTTGTTGTGTTAGGGGTCTAGTTGTAGGCATAATCAATTTTGTGTGCTGATATGGCCCTAATTGTATGCCTATATGGTGCATTTTGTCTATGTACATGTTATGGTCTACATTTTTTCTTGATATATGTCATATTTTTTATGTTGAATTATGATATAGAACTTTGCATTTACACATATATAATATTCGGTAATAGGATTCCTTTACCTATGCATATTTTCTATTTTGATCATTTAACGTTTACACATATTATTAGTTAATGATCAATATTACTTCATATGGGGCTAAAAAAATCCATGTTATTCTCTAAGTTAGGTGCTTCATCATTATGTATATTTTACATTTACATGTGATATTTACTATTTACTTGTTTCATTTACATTTAATTACATATCAATTTACAATTGTGATGTAGTTGAACTTGTGGTTAATTTCAGGGATGTAAATATTATAATTTGTACTTGATCATAATTTTTAGGAGGTCTAGTAATGCAGGATCAATTACTATTTACTTGTTTCATTTACATTTAATTACATATCAATTTACAATTGTGATGTAAGTGGACTTGTGGTCAATTTCATGGATGTAAATATTATAAGTTGTATTTGATCATAGTTGTTAGGAGGTCTAGTGATGATGGAGCAATTAATATTTACTTGTTTCATTTACATTTTATTACATATCAATTTGCAATTATGATGTAAGTCGACTCGTGGTCAATTTCAGGGATGTAAATATTATAAGTTGTACTTGATCATAGTTGTTAGGAGGTCTAGTGATGATGCAGGAGCATCCTACCAACATGTAATAAGGTCCTTGTTTAAGTGTTTTATAGGTTCTATAGGTTTAATTTATTCAATAAGAGGCCTCACTTGGCTTTCAAAGAGTGAAACATAAATCCTAGATAGTACTTTGGTATTTTCCCACCAAAAGTTCAATTTGAATTTTTAAATATGTATATGTAAGGTTGTGGATAAATTGTAATGTTTGTAAATTATTAAGAGTCTAATAGGTTTAGAATGGTGTTATACATGTTTATAAATGGTTTTATCTTAAAGATCATAATTATCCATAGGGTCTTGAAAATCATATTTGTCTGTAGGGTCTAAAAATAGTTTGTTAGTCAATTTGCTAAAGAAAACCCAAGCAAACAAAGAAGAATCTGAGATGAGACAAGTTTAGTAAATTGTTAATTTTAATTGGGTTTAAAATAAGAGATAAACATCCTTCCTAACTAAGGGGATATTTACAAGGATGATTTTAAGCTTGAGAAGGACAAGAATCATCATTAACAGGGTTAGAGAGAGTGATGCACAGTTTGCTAGTTCATAACAGGGTCTGTATATTATTGTAATGCAAAATTTATTATTATTAAATGACATATATTGCTTGAATATTGTGTAATATTTTTTTTCATTGTATGAATGAAGGTGATTTATCCAATTTTTTATAGGGTTCGTGCTCGGGTTGAAGTTGTTTTAAAAACCTAGTATACCCTATTTGCTATGTGTATACAGTCTCTGTAGCTACTTGAAACTCATATAAATTCATGCATGAGTCAAAATTGTGGATTGGAATAGTTAAAGGGGTATCCCAAGAATCTATTATAGGTGTTATATTTATCCAAAATTTGTTAGGCTTCATGAATCATTGTTTATAAGCTCTCAGCTTCTACGAAGACTGAGAAACCCTAGTTCTAGGGTTGAAAAGACAAAAAGGTCAATATATATCAATTTAACCTCAAAACATCACCAAATTTTGTGGATATCTATCCAAAGGAGTTTAAATAAGGATAAAAAAAATTTAGGTTAAATGAGAATGTACAATAGCATTTATGATCGACTGAGTTTATGAAAACCCTGACATCTCAGTGTTCTTGACAATGAGAAGGGAAGTTTGCCTCAAATTTTTAAAATTTGAGTCTATAAAGGTGAATTAAAGTTTGTAACACATTTTTTATGCCTATACAGACTTCCTAATGTAGTTATTTACATTTTGAAATGAGTATATTGTGTTTTGACCTATTAGTAGCCATTAGGCCTAATAGGTCTAAAATAGGGTTTTGTGTATAAAAAGACCTTGACTTTTATTTGTAACAGGTAAAATCCCCTAAATTTTTTTATTTATATTTTAGGGTTATTAAGTCAAGTGTTCAAATTATTTTCAAGACCCAATACATATTTTAGCTTCTATTATTGAAGATTGAGTTCCAGATTGCTTGTAGGTGTATATTTTCCAAGACAGTCAAGTATGGATTAGGGTGAGATTTATTATTAATGATGTAAGAACTTTATTTGGAGTATTTATTCCCTTTTTATTTTTTGATAACCTTAATAAAATATATTTTAGGGTGTGAAAATGTGGATTTAGTATTTTGACTTATTGAGTGATTTACTAGACCTATAAGCCTAAAACAGGGTTTTAGAGTTTTGCACCTGATCTATTAAGAAACCAATAATTCAAATTGGTTTTATACACATTTAAAATAAATATATACCTCCCTTGATATTATATAATATTTTAATGATATTATAAGTTAAAATATATAATAAATTTATTGAAAATCAGACCTAGAAAGACTGTGTTCAAACTGAAAGAGTAAGAAGTACCAAAGGTCATAAAGTGATACAAAAGCATCCTCCATCATGGTGTATATAGTGTGTTTTTGGTAATAAATATAATATCATGGATTCAATTTTTTATTAATATATCAATTATGGGGTGTTTATATTTTCCCTCCAAAATTGAATTCAAATTTGTAATAAGGAGTCATTGATGTTCTTGTAGATTTTCATCACCTATTAAAGGTGCATAACTATTAGAAGGTTCATTTATGGTCTTGTCATATCTAAATTCATATCAATTTATTTTAATTAATGACTTATAATTCAATTTATTATGTTTAAGGTCTTATTATGTAAATGAAAAACAAAAACTTGACGTAAATGAAACATACACTTAAATTAGACATTCACCTAGCTCTAATCTCTGATTTGAAACTCCTCTCTACTTGGTCTAATATTTTGATTATATATAAGTTCCTTCACTTATAATTTAACCTATTTATTTATCATGAAACATATCATCCCTTCTTTCAATCTCGTCCTCTCACACACATAGTGAATTCAATAGCTTCCTTCATAATTTTACTCTTTAATCTTCTCACATTTTAAACCCTCACTATTTTCCACAAGGTATATAATAAACCCTTACAATTTTGCCTTTTTTATTCCTATTAAGGTCTTAAACATATCCCTCTTAATGAATTCAATGCATATCAGTTAGTTCAAAGCATTAACAAGCTTAGAATGCCCAATTTTGTTTAAGATCCCCCTCCAACTTTGATCATGCATTGCAAGATAACCATGAGGTATATAGATGAGCCATCAAATCTTACACAGTCATGGATGAATCCTCTAAGAAATCTTTGGATTATTTTCTCTAAATCAATATGGGCAAGATGTGGCAATGAGGTTTCTCTCACAGCCAAACCTCTCAAAATGAGCCAAAAGTTATTTAGTGGGTGTCGTTTATTGTGACTCATTAGCCCAATTGATGAACCATCTATGAAAACACATTTATATGGGAATTTTAAGGATATAACAATCATTTTATGGTCTTATTCATTCCCTAGGAGTGAAGTGTATAGTGGATCGAATGCATCCCTTAAGAAAATCCACTTGTATCTGAGTGTGCAAAATGAGCAAACTTTGGTAACGCATTGCAGGATAACCATGAAGGTTAGAGATGATCCATAAAATATTACATGTGTAATGATGAGTCCTATAATAAATCCTAGGAGGATTCTCTCTAACTTGAGATGGGTGAGACATGGCAATAAATTTTCTCTCACGGCCAAATCTATCAGAACAGGCCAAAAGTTGGTCAATGAGGGTTGTATATTATGACCCATTAACTCAATCAATGAACCATGTATAAAAACACATATAAATAAGAATTTTAAGGTTAGAATGGTCATTTTCTAGTCTCAATCATGCTTTAGGATTGAAGGTTACAGTTGATCAGATGCATCCCTTAAGAGAATCTACTTATCTCTGAGTATACAAAATGAGTGAACTTTAGTTGCATGTTATAGGATAATTGTGAGGGATAGATATGAGTCATCATCTCCTACACATGCATGGATGAGTCCTCTAATAAAGTGCAGGAATATTTTATCTAACTCAAGATGGGTGAGATGTGGAAATGAGGTTTTTCTTGCAACCAAATCTCTCAAGATGGGCCAAAAGTTGGTCAGTGAGGGCCGTATATTGTGAGTCATTATACCAATCAATGAACTACCAATGCAAACACATATAAATGAGAATTTTAAGGCTATAAAAATCATTTTCTAGTCATGGTCATGCCTTAGGAGTGAAGGTTGTAATTTATCAGATGCATCCCTTAAGAGAATCCACTCATCCCTGAGTGTGTGAAATGAGTGAACTTCGATTGCATGTTACTGGATAACTGTGAGGGATAGAGATGAGTTGTTAGTTCCTAAACGTCCATGGATAAGTACTCTAATAAATACCATAAGTATTTTATATAACTCAAGATGGTTGAGATGTATAAATGAGTTTTCTCTCATAGCCAAATCTCTCTGAATAGGCTAAAAGTTGGTTAGCAAGGCTTGTATATTATGACTCATTAGCCCAATCAATAAACCATCTACATAGACATGTTTAGATGGGCATTTAAGGCTAGAAAAACCATTTTCTAGTATTTTTTATACCCCAATATTGAAGGTTGTAGTTGATCAGATGCATCCCTTAAAAGAATCCACTTGTCCTTGAGTGTGCAAAATGAGTAAACTTTGATCACATGTTGTAGGATAACTGTGAGGGTTAGAAATGAGACATCAGCTCCTACACATGCATAGATGAGTCCTATAATAAATATTGGGATGATTTTTTAAAAATCAAGATGGATGAGATGTGATAATGAGGTTTCTTTTATGGCCAAATCTCTTAGAAGGGCTAATAGTTGGTTAGCGGGGGTCATATATTATGACTCATTAGCCCAATCAATGAACCATCTATGTAAACATGTCTGAATGAGTGTTTTAAGGATATAAAATCCATTTTATGGTATTGGTAATGGTTTGAGATTGAATTTTTTAGTTGATCGGATGCATCCTTTAAGATAATCCACTCATCCCTGAGTGTGTAAAATGAGTGAACTTCAGTCATATATTGTAGGGTAACTATGAGGGCTAAAGATAAGCTGTCAGATATTAAACATGAATAGATGATTCATTTAATAAATATAAAGAGAATTATCTCTAACTTGAGATGGTTGAGAGATGTAAATAGGTTTCTCTTATGACCAAATCTCTCAAAATAGGCCAAAAGTTGGTCAACAAGGTCGTATATTATGACTCATTAACCCAATAGAGGAATTGTTTGCATAAAAACATCTAGATGGGTGTTTTAAGGCTATAAATATCATTTTTTTGGCCTCATTCATGCCTCAAGATTGAATTTTTTAGTTGATCAGACACATCCCTCAAGATAATCTACCCTCCTTGAGTGTGCAAAATGAGCAAACTTTGTTCACATATTACAAAATAATTATGAGGTCTAAAGACGAGCAGTTAGATCTTATACATGCACAAATAAGTCCTCCAATAAATCTTGGGAAGCTAATCTCTAACTTGATATGGGTGAGATGTGACAATGAGGTCTCTCTCGCATCTAAATCTCGTAGAATAGGCCAAAAGTTGGTCAGTAAGGGTTGTATATTGTGACTCGTTAGCCCAATCAATAAACCATCTATGTGGACACATCTAGATGGGAATTTTAATGCTAGAATAACCATTGTATTTTCTCAACCATGCCTTAGGAGTGAAGTTTGAAATTGATCAAAAACATCCCTTAAGATAATCCACTTGTTCCTGAGTGTGAAAAATGAGTAAACTTCAATCGCACATTGAAGGATAACCATGAGGGATAGAGACAAAAAATTAACTCATAAACATGAATGAATGAGTCCTATAATAAATCCCAAGAGGATTTTATCTTACTTGAGATGTGTGAGACATGGCAATGAGGTTTCTCTCGTAGTTAAATCTCTTAGAACGAGCCAAAAATTGGTCAGTGGGGTTGTATATTATGACTCATTAGCCCAATCGATAAATCATCTATGCAAACACATTTGGATAGGAGTTATAAGGCTAGAGTGGTCATTATCTGATCTTAATCTTTACCTAAGAGTGAAGGTTGTAGTTGATTATATGCATCCCTTAAGAGAATCCATTCATTTTTGAGTGTGCAAACTGAGTGAACTTCCATTGCACATTACAAAAGAACCATGAGGGCTAGAGATGAATAATCATCTCCTAAACATGCATGGATGAGTCCTATAAAAAATTCTGAGAGGATTCTCTCTAACTCCATATGGGGGATGTGTGGCAATGAGGTTTCTCTCACGGCTAAATCTATTAGAACGGGCCAAAAATTGGTCAATGGGGGTCATATATTGTGACTCATTAGCCCAATTAATGAACCATCTATGTAGACACATCCAGATATGAATTTTAAGGCATAAATGACCATTTTGTGGTCTCGATCAGGCCCTAGGAGTGAAGGTTGTAGTTAATTAGACACATCCCTTAAGAGAATCCACTTATCCTTGAGTGTGAAAATTGAGTGAACTTCCACCATGCATTATCAGAGAACCATGAGGGATAGATACAAACCATCAGCACTTACATATACATGAACAAGTCATTTAATAAATCACAATAGGATTTTTCTAACTCAAGATGGGTGAGACTTGGTGATGATGTTTCTCTCGTAACCAAATATCTTAAAATGGGCCAAAATTTGATCAGTGATGGCCGTATATTCTAACTCGTTAGCCCAATCAATGAACTGTCTACATAGGCATGACCAAATAAGAATTTTAAAGGTAAAACGGTCATTATCCAGTCTTGGTCAGGCCTGAGGAGTGAAGGTTGTATTTGATCAGATGCATTTGTTAAGAGAATCCACCCGTCCCTAATTGTGAAAACCAAGTGAACTTCCATCACATGTTGTAAGATAATTGTGAGAGCTAGAGATGAATCATCAAACCTTACATGTGCATGGATGAGTCCTTAAAGAAATCACAAGAGGATTATATCTAAATCAATACGAGTGAGATGCGACAATGAGGTTTATCTCACAGCTAAATATCTTAGAATGAGCTAAAATTTGGTCAGTGAGGGTCGTATATTATCACTTATTAGCCCAATTGATGAACTATTTATGTCCACATCTAGATAGGCAGAAACATCTATTTTCAGTCTCGGTTGGGCCTTGAGTGTGAAGGTTGTAGTTGATTAGATGCATCCCTTAAGAGAATCCACTCGTCCTTGAGTGTGCAAACTATGTGAACTTCTGTCATGCATTGCAAAAAAATCGTGAGGGCTAGAGATGAACCATCAACTCCTACATGTGCATGAATAAGTCCTCTAAAAAATTCGAGGAGGATTTTATCTAACTCAATATGGGAAAGATGCATAAATAAGGTTTCTCTCGTATTCAAATATCTGAGAACAAGCCAAAATTTGGTCAGTGAGGGTTGTATATTTTGATTCGTTAGTCCAATCAATGAACCATCTATGTGAACACATTCATATGGGTATTTTAAGGGTAAAACAACCATTTTATGGTCTCAATCAATCCTTGATAGTGAATGTTATAGTTGATCGAATACATCCCTTAAGAGAATCCACTCATTCCTAAGTATGCAAACTGAGTGAACTTACATTATGCATTATAGGAGAATTGTGAGGGCTAGATAGGAATCATCAAATCTTACACGTGAATGGAAGAGTCCTCTAAGAAATCCTAGGAGGATTATCTCTAACTCCAAACCATAATAATGCATATATAAGACTCTTTTCTTAGTTTCTTGAAAGGACAAATAGAGAGAAGGTGAAAACTTGTTTGCTTAAGGTAGATAACATTAATATGAATTATTTTTTGTCTTCTCTTCATTTCAATAAGATAATATTTTATGCTCATGATACCAACCATGTGAAGGTGAAATCTCATCTGGTGCCACTAACCTACATTAAAATTATTAGTAAAAAATATAAACATAAATAAACACATAGTAATAAAATAATTGAAAATTAAAATATATTAAATCAAATAAGTTAACTATATTAATTTAAAATACAAGATAAACTTACCAATTCAATCTAACGCACCATCAGGATCAACTCTGTTTGTAAGTATTTCAAGAATTGCTTCATGGTTAGATTCATGTACATTCTATAAAGTTATATTGTGAGGTTTTCCATGATATTTGATCATTCAAATATTTGTAGCAATAAGCATATTTAAATAATGAAGCAACACACATTGTGTTTCAAAGTCCTCAAATAAAAATTATTTTACTTTTTTATGATAGTACCTATGAAGTTGGGTTCCTATAACCACTACGGATCCAATGGGATATATTAGCTCTTATCCATCCATAACATTTATGGTTAATTGTTTTTAGCCTCTACACAACGCCACAAGTAGTAGTCAGTGCAATGATTGTAAAAACATGCCCTACATTTAAAGTATAATCAAATTATAATTACATCTAGGAAAAAACAAAGATATCACTAATATCTAAGGTTGCATATTTAATTAAAGAATAAGTTGCACCTATTTGCACAAGATCTAAGATGTGGTCAAAGTCAACTGATGATGTTATTTCATGATCCGTCAATTGTTGGAGTGAATAGCTAATCTCTACAGGGGATATGGGTCTAAAATACCATTTGTTATCCGATTCTTTTGACTCACATTCATTCCAATTAAATTCCATACATGTAAAATAAAAACATGCCATATTTCTAGTATAAATAGTCCATGAACTTGAATTTGAGCTTTAAATGGAGTGGAAAACACTCAATCCAAGTAGTGTACTGCAATATTAATATATTGCCTTGTGTTTCTCATCTATTAACCAAAATAATCTTTACACATGAGAATGTTTATCTGATCCATGACAAATATTTTCATTACGCCAAGTCACAATAGTTTTAACATCGATCAAATTAACACCATCCTTGTGTTTTTTCTAATCTTTTTTAAGGGATCTTTTTACACATGCACCTACACCATCATGTTCCCCTTTTCCATGCCCAGCCTCAAAGAAGCTCCAAAAATTTTGACACCATTCTTATTATGCATTTGCTTAACCAGTAAAACATTCAAGAATTCTTAAACTGCCCTACACAATTGTCTGACTAAATGTAGTGTGTATCAAACATGATTTCTCTAGCATTCATATTTATATAAAATATTTCAAAATAAACTTGGACAAACTTTGGAGAATGTGATCTATCATCACTCATATAAAAGTGGTACTCCCTCAAAATCTTTATGTTATCATTTGTGCTATCAAGTGCATGTCTAAATGTAATATGAACAAAAATTTCAACTTGTATTGAATTATAATATTAGGATTGAACCTCATTCTATAATTTTAGTGTGTAGTTCTTGGAAAAGTCCATAATTGAAATAATGGTGCCAACTGGTAAGTTATCATTTCATACCTTGAATTGATTTTCTAACCTTTTTGATTTGTGTGTGTGTCTTGTATATTGGTAGATAATATTCTTTTTGATTTTGAATATGAAATCAGATACAAAAACTTTGGTTGTAACTAACTCACATTTTGATGACTTTTCAATATTTTATCACATATTTTATAGATTTGTACTTATTATAATCAACTAGTTGTTTTCTAAATCCATGTGTAATTTTTTCATGTATACAACTCATCAATTTTGACAAACCACCACAATTGTTACATGTTCCATCTCAACACTATTTGGCAAAAAATATTATCCCTCTAGTCTTTGACAAAAAAGACTTTGGATTAATTCACTAAATGTCATAGGTGGGGAAGACACCTTACATTCCTACAAAATCTCGCTAGTATGTAAAGTACAATGTATATAATGAAAAACATCAAAATGCATAGCAAATTCAACATGTACCCTACAACAACATGTGTTGCATGCTTAGTTGATTTTAATAGAGAAAGACTTTCACATTTCAAATGACCTTTGGCTAATTATCAATTGGCCATTAAATTTTTTAATAATTTTTCTATAAAACTATGTTTGGGTCATGTCTAAGAAATTTTTTGCATGTGGCTCATGATTTTTTGAGTCTTTTCTTCTTTTAACAACATATTTTACATTATATGAGACCATTGTGTTGTTTTGCCAAAAAAATTTAATCAAATGTCTTGTTCTTTCAACTAATACGTTATCTTTTTATGGGAGTCTATCATTAAACGCCCAACAATCTGTGAGTGAAGGGTCATTAATCTTTGTTCTACTTTTTATAACATTTATTAGAGTTTTATTATTTAAGTTCAAAGATTTACTTGTTTCACTAAGAATTCAAGCTTTAGATGTTGACTTACTCACTATAGATTCCATTATTACTCGTCTTGCCACATTGTTATCTTTTTCTGACTTTTATTACCTATTGTCTTATATGCATTAAATAGATTCTTTACTATTGTACCATTTCTTCCCTCCATGTTGAATGTTCTTAACCCCAAATTATGCATCACATGCACATTTTATGCATTTTCATTAATTAAACAAATATTTGACATTATTTTATATGAGTTTTATTCACAAATGCATAGTCCCATACACGTTGAGCATGACATTGAACTGATATTTTTCACCTTTTACTTTCCATAGGTTCTATTATTTTCTCATCTATTTCAACCAAATACCTTGGTGTTCATCTTATTATCCTTGGATGTGTGGGTATAGGAGCTATATTTTGTATTAAATTGGGTGGTGTTACCACTTCAACCATAGTAGGGATAGTAGAGGGTTGACTATCTACATTAGACCCTATAGGCGAATTGAATTCCTTTTCAATAGGAGACACATGATTTGGGGTCATTACTTGATGTTGATTATCATCATACTCAAAAACTTCATTATGAATGGATGTTTCACTATATTGTGTTTATCCATATGTTTCATCACTCATTACAAATTTATTACTTACATGCTCTAAATTTTGAATTTCATCATGAAACAAACATTGATTAAGCTCTCTTATCTCATTTAAAGACATATCTAAACTAAATTCTATAGAATTGGGCATGTTATTTTCATTTGAAATATTACTTGGTGTGAAGGAAGCACCTTCACCTTGCCTAGAAGCCCTTATGGATGCTCTCCTATCTGCTTGTATTTTTATTTATTTTTCTCTCTTCTTTTTAATTTCCTCATTTGTTATCTTTTTTATTGGTATTTTGCGATGACTTCTCAACCCCATTATTTATCTTTACTAAAATAAGATAATTGTATATTTAAACTAGAAGAATTTGTAGTGATTCAAACAAAGTGAATGGAGAATTTACCAAATTCACATAGTTACAACAAAAATAACTAGTTTATATTTTACAAAGAACAAAACAAATGAGCAAATTTCATGGGAGAGCCAAGATAAATTTGTGAATCACAAAGGGCATGCATGTTTTTGAAAGCACGCATGCCCTTTTTGATCTACAGAAAAATGGGCAAAATAATAAATGTCACAAAAAGTTGGTTCATAGAGGGCATATGCTCTTTATAATTTTACAATTTTTTTGGACTGCTTTCCTTCCAAAATTGCTTTAGTTTTAGGCTTGGGGGTTCCCAAACCTAGTCCAAACCCTATCATGAACCAACTAAGGAGATTTCAAAAAAAATGTTAGGTTGTGGAGCTAAAAGCTTCACTGATGCTGACACGGAGGAGGTTGCAGGAGAGTTGCGGAGTGTTACTGTCGCCAGCGTCGGTTAGGCCAACCGACGTCGGTAGGGTAAGGCAGGAAGGCAACCGACGTCGATCAGTAGTCGACCGACGTCGGCGACCCCCAGGCGGACAGGGACCGATGTCGGTCGCCTGTGTGGTTCAACTGCGAGTATATTACGGGCAGTCAGTTGACGAACCAAGTGTTTGCATGCTTAGTGCTAATTATAGACTAAGAGCTACAGATCTAATTATTGTACTAGGTGTCTAATTATTGTTTGGATGAGTTCTATATATTAGACTTATGGTTGTATTGGAAACTAGTGCTAGGGAGTAAGAGAGCAAATAGCTCCTTCAGAGAGAGGTAGAGCAATGGTGCGTTCCTCCTAGTGCCGCAGTACCAGGTGTGTTGGTGCTAGATTGGAGAGTCAGCTGGATTCTTCAGGTATGTATGATCTTGGTCATCAGGTGAGCATGGCTATGATAGGAGATCTACATGGTAATTAAGATCGTTGATCTGCAAGTTTGTGTGTGTGCAAGGTCAAGGTTCACAGGTGTGCAGAACCACTTATTGATCTGTAGGTTGGAGATCAGATAGGACAGCAACACAACAGGGAGTAGGATCAGGCAGGATCTACTTGGAGTACGGTGTGTACTCATTGGTATGTACGTGGAGTACATGGAGAGCTAAGAGGAAGGCAAGGCAGTTCCTTCCATAAGTATGGTCTGTTGAATTGCAGGTTGTTGCAGGTTCATGGGAGATCTACTTGAAGTACCTTGAGTACTTGTGGAGTGCGTGGAGCACTGGAGGTGAACACCAACTCTGTGTTTGAGTTGGGTGTTGGGACCTAGGAGAGAGAGCTTTAAGGGAAGATTTACTGTTTATGTCCTAGAGGTGTGGGAGCCCTAGAGGTGTGTAAGGAAGAAGAACTGTGGCAGTCTTCTTTGTTGTATTTCCTTCTGAAAGAGGTATTAATACAAGTTGTGTATTGTCTCTCATATTCTGTGTTATTCTGAATTCTAGTTACTTGTTGATTCTGGTTAATTTTCGCATGTTAAGTTGCTTGGTTTGGTAATCAATTGTGTGCTTCTGGTGTTTCGCATCCCTGAAAAAAATTAAGGTTTTTTGTTGTCTTTTTTGACACGTCTGATCATGTAGCTTTTATTATTAAAAAATTGTATGGATTTGTAGAGGAGAAAGCATAGTTTTAGAATATATTTTTTTTTTAAATGTTAGAATATTATTTATAATTGTTACTTAATTTCTACATAACATACCTCATTATGGACTATAGACATATTGTCACAAATTCCCTTATAACTTTTTGAATATTAATTGAATGTTTATAAAACTTATATCTCAACAATCTACACATTGTTAACTATGCTTTAAAAAAAACTTGATTTTCATGAAGTTAAGGTCAAAAAATTGTGTTCGTACACTTGCAATTTCAATTTTCAAGTTGTCTTAACTTGTAAAATTATATATATAATAAAAAATTAATAAAACATATTCTCAACAATCTTCGACATTTTATCTATCCATATATGAAGTTTCATACAAAAATTCATTCGTTTACCAAAAAAAATATGTTCATACACATGCAATCTCATCTTTTCACAAAAAATGACCCAACATATTGTCATAAATGCATCTATTTCACGCACTTTTATCATCTAGATATTGAAAAAAATTATATATATAGAAATTACATTCAAAATGTCATAATTCATGTTCTTATGTCATTGTCAAATTCCTTTTCAAAGTGTCTAAAATTCTCTCCAAGCTAAACTATTTTTATTTTGAGAAAAAAAGTGTCACTTGGCTACATGTTTGAACTATTTTATTTATCCAGCTCCATAATTTCCAATTACATCAATAGTAAGTTGGTTGCATATTTGAATTGTTTTATTTATCCAACTCCATAATTTCAAGTCATGATTGCAGATGGTGTCACAATCAATTATTCTATGAAATGCCATAGAATAAAGATTGTCAAAGGGGATTACCTGTTTAATTCTTCTATGTTTTATATTCTCATGGGTGGGGTTGGCATTTTTATGGAGTACAGTGGCTCACAAATTTAGGCACAATAAAGATAAATCTCTAAGAACTATTCATGCACTTTCATTCTGAAGGTCAAATATTTAAACTATGAGGATTACGAGCAAAGTCTCCCTAATTGGTTAGCTCACATCAAATAACAAAGATTCTTAAAAAAGGGGGATAAAGGATTTGTAGCATGATTGTTTTCATAGAATATCAGCGAACAAATCTGTATACACATCTTGATTTACAAATGATTCTTGATGACCACCCAATAGTTTTTAGTGCAATGCCAACTGCCAAGAAGATAACATGATCATGCCATCAGAATGATTCTAGGTAGTACACAATTAAACATAAAACAATAAATGTATTCATATGCCCCAAAAATTGAAATTTAAAATATGGTATATGAGATGTTGGAGGCATGTATTATATGACATAACCAAAGTGACTAAAAAAATCCCTAATGATCATGGTGCAGAAGAAGGATGACACTTGGAGGATGTGCCCCAAATACAAAGAACTTAATAAGAACACCATCAAATATAAATTCCATATTCTATTAATGTATGATTTTTTAGATGAATTACATGATGTTGTCTATTTTCTGACACTAGATCTTTGTAATGGGTATCATCAAATTCAGATCAGAGATGAGAATATCCCTAAAATAGCTTTCAAAACTCATGAAGGCCATTATGAGTTAATGGTCATGCCTTTTGGTTTCACAAATGCACCATCTACATTTCAGAGATTGATGAATATTTTTTTAGGCATTTTTTAAGGAAGTTTATGTTGGTGCTTTTTGATGACATCCTAATCTAAAATAAAACTTGGGAAAATTATTTGAAGCATATGAAACATATATACTGCTAGTTTTGGAACAACATAAAATTTATGCAAAACCTTCCAAATGTGCTTTTTGAGTCCATGAGGTAGAGTACTTGGGTCATATTGTTTCCAATGAAAGAATCAAAGTCAACCCGAAGAAGATCAAATATATGATGGATTGGTAAGTGCCAAAGACCCTCAAGAACCCTCATAGATTGTTGGGTTTAATAAGTTACTATCACATATTTATAAAAAATTATGGTAGCATAGTAGCTCCACTCACAACCTTGTTGAATAAATATTCCTTCCATTGGACTGAACTAGCTACTAAGGCATTTGAGAAGTTGAAAGAGGTTATATGCACCACTCTAGTTGTGGCAACCCCTCATTTTTCCAAAATGTTTGTTGTTGAATGTATTGCATCAGGGTATGGCATAGTTGCAATACTAATGCAAGAAAGAAGACCCATTACATTCGAGAGTAGTCAACTCAAGGAAAAAAACAAGGTCAAGCCAATCTATGATAAAGAGACGATGGTTATTCTTCATGTAGTCAAGCAATAAAGACTTTATTTAATGGGTAGACACATTTTATGTAAAGGCTGATCATGATAGTCTAAAATACATTTTTGAACATAAATTGTTATCAGAAAAACAAAAAATATGGGTGAGTAAATTGTAGGGATATGACTTTGAAATAATTTATAAGAAAGGAAAAGAGAATGGTAGCAGATGCACTTTCTAGGAGGGACGAATCAATTGAGGCATTGTGATGCATAATGACAATTTGGCAAGCAAATTGGTTAGAAGAATTAATATCAGAATGGGAGGATGACAAGGATACATATGTCTTGATTCATAATCTTTGACATGGTTCAAGTGTTTCTAAAACAATTGAGTGAAAATGGAACACATTATGGTATAAAGATATATTATACCTATGTAAGGATTTTTTCCTCAAACACAAGATCATTCAGGAGCTTCATGCATCTCCAATAGGGAGGCATTCAGGATTTTTTAAGACATATCATCAAATCAAGTAAGATTTATTTTGGGAAGGACTTAAGGGGGATATATATAAATTTGTGGTATAATGCATGGTTTATCAACAAAATAACAGAGAAACAATTAAGACACCAAATCTTCTACAACCATTATCCATCCATAGCTAGCAACAGGTTGAGGTTTCTATGGATTTCATTACAGAGTTTCCAAGGTTAAAATGTCATTATAGTATTGTGGATCGGCTCACAAAATATGCTCATTTTTTTCCTTATCACAACCATTTGTAGCCAGCACAATAGTTATTTTTCTCAATATGGTTCAAAATATGCATAGTACTCCAAAAATAATTGTAAGTGATTGTGATCCTATCTTCACCAATAAATTTTGGATCAAGTTATTTACATGTTTTGGTACTCATTTTGCTCATATATCATATTATCATCCTCAATATGATGGGCAAATAGAGGTTGTCAACAAATGCCTAGAAGGGTGTCTCTGTTGTTTTGCATTAAATAAATAAGAAATGTTGGGTCCATTGGTTGCCACTAGCAAAATGGTGGTAATGTCTCACTTTGTGGAAGTTTATGGCTATCATCCCCCATCCATCACTTCATATTTGAAGGTGAAACCTAAGGTTCAAGTTGTTGAATAACACATTCAACATCAATAGGAGTTACTATATAGTTTAAGGAAGAATTTAGCAATGGCACAAAATAGAATGAAGCAACAAGTTGATCAGTACCATAGTGAGAGGCATTATGGTATCGGTGATTGGGTCTTTGTGCACTTGAAGTCATATAAGCAAATGTATTTGAAGTAATAGAAATAGGATAACAACTTTCTCCTAAGTATTATGGCCCTTATCATATCCTGCAAAAAATTGGTAATGTGGCATACAAGCTAGACCTACCCCAATCCACTTGCATACATATTGTATTTCATGTATCTTACCCTAAGAAAGTCAGTGTTTCTAGCCATAATGAGTTACTTAAGTTGGATGAAGAAGGAAGATTCATTCAAGAACCTGAGGAAATCCTTCACACATGCACAACAAGGTTACAAATAAGAGATCATAAGGAGTTTTAATGAAGTGGAAGAGTCTGAATCATGAATATGTAACATGGGAGGATGAAGATTTCCTAGAACATCCAAAGTTGATTCAACATTGAGGGTAACATTGTTCTAAAGGGGAGAGGCATGTTACACCCGTAATTTATAATGTGTCTAGGGATATGTGTGTCTAAATTGTGGCTTACATACCTTTCATATTATCTTATTACAATTTTTTATATTCTTAGTATGGTCAGCCTATGGAATAACCATGGCTAAGTGAGCATATATTATGAATTTTGCTCTTATTGTAATGTTGTGGAGGTTGCCCCCTCGAAGCGGCTCAATCATAATTATCAAGTATTTTTCTCTTTTGTCAATTATTGTTGTGGATATAATTAATCTACAATATATTATTGCATTATTGTGAAACATCTAGGTAATTTCATTACAATTTCACAACCTTGTTTCCAAACTTGGACTTCTCAATATGCAATTGATCCTGATTTTATGAAAGTATACACAAGTTTTCAACAACCAACTTATTTAAATATAGAAACCATTCAATATTTCCAATTCAAGGTAGGATTGTTGTATATAAATTTGATCAACACCCTTCTCTTCCAAAAGAGGCACACTTTTCTCACAATTATGGTCATTTTGACAAACACAAGACTCGTCATCATCTATAAAGTTTATTATATTGGCCTCATATGAAGTGTGATCCTCTTCACTTCTTTAGGCTTATACAATATGTTATCATTCCAAATCAACTAATATGAAAATGGGCTTGAGTATTCCTTTGACCATTCCTTCTTGTCCTTAGGAAAGCATTTCTACGAATCTAGTAAGTGGTTGTCGTACAAAATTTTAATGCCATGATTTTGTTTATGGGATTGTCAATCACTTCAGAAAGATGGATAAATTCATTCCATGTTGCAAGATTAATTTTATTGGCAACTTGGCCTAGTTTTTATTTGAATTTGTGTGGCATTCTTTTGATTTTTTTACGAACATTTTTCTAACCGTGATTTATGTTTTGTGTGCCACTTTTGGTGTTTTATGTGATAAATTTTGGGAGAATCTCTCAACATTTCTATTATTTTTCATCCACAATTAAATGTTCATACCAAAGTGGTCAACCACACTCTTGTACAAAGTCTTTGTATATATCACTCCACATTTACATTAAGGTTGGATCCCAGCCTCACCAATATTGAGCATGCATAAAACTAAGTAGTACAATCTTCCACGAGTTATTCACCTTTTGAGGCATGCTTTAGTTTTCAATCTTTGCCTCCATATGAGTTGTCTTTATCTTTGCATCTTCTATCTACACAACATATGCACACTCCTACATTCAACATTTATAATCTTGTCAATCCATAGCAGTTCAAATTATTCAAAATCTAGAGAGAAGCAAAAATAGCTTATGGATCGTGATCGTGTTCCTCAAGATTTTTCAGATTAGGGACAAAGTTTGGATATACTTAAATAAATGTTGTTTTCAGGACAAGATACACAAGGTCAAACCTCTAAAATATAGGCTTTATATTGTTCTCTAATATATATTTGATAATGCCTTTCGCCTTGATCTTCTAGCATAGTTGGGCATTCACATTATTGCCAATGTTGATCTTCTCAAGCATTACTATGAGTCAACATTGGAATCCAAGCTTCTTATTAGTCACCATGTAGTGTTGTTCCATATTTCTAGCTTCCATTGGATGAAGATCATGTTTTTAATACAAAAACTCACCAGACTCGCCAAGGATTTATTACTTTATACCTTGTGAAACAATGTTAATTCCACATCAAACCCGATGGATTTCTTAACAATATATATCTTATAATTTTCCTTCTCTTTTGAAAGCATTGGAGTCCATTGTTTCGATTATTATGAGGAATGATGTTTCTATGGTATAGGCCTTATATTATTCTCTAATAGATATTCAATAATGCCTTTCACCTTGATCTTATAGCACATTTGGGCATTCACATTGTTCTCAATGTTGATCTTCTCAAACATTACTATGAGTCAACTGGGAAATTCAAGCTTCTTATTAGTCACCATGTAGTGTTGTTCCATATTTCTAGCTTCCATTGGATGAAGATCAAGTTTTTAATACAAAAACTCACTAGACCTGCCAAGATTTTACTACTTCATACCTTGTTGTAAAACAAGGTCAATTCCACATCAAACCCGATGGATTTCTTAACAATATATATCTTATAATTTTCCTTCTCTTTTGAGAGCATTGGAGTGCAATGCTTCTATTATTGGGAGGAATGATGAGGATTCATAGAAGGTACATAACATAATATATAGGATAGTATTATTTTCTACCATTTATAATTCATCTTATGTAATTGAAAATAATTTTAATTGTGGATATTTATATTTCACATTATCATGACTTAGTCTCCTACTGAATTAAGTCATCTAGTTAGTCTTCTAGGTTGAATCATTTTAAAGTAAGTTTTAGGTAAATAATTTTTATTGGAAGTAGCTTGTGATTTTCATACGTATCTATTTTGCAAAGCTTATTTATCATCTACATTTGATAATAATTGTATTTGCACATTGTCTCCATATCACCTTTGCAAGGAAAATCTAACCTCAAAAAACTATCCTTAATTCTAATTGTAGATTACGACTCAGATGCACCAAATTGGAATTCATAGTAATATTCGATCAACCATGTGACATTGAATCCATTCTTGGAACTTGTACATGTCGCTCATCACACCAGGAAAGTGGACCATGTTAAAATTCATTACCTCAACCACAAGAAGGGGGTGCCCAAAGCATGACTAGTGACTGGAGTGAAGTCTAATGAAGGTAGTTGTACCAAAAGGTGTAATAGGATTATCTCCTTTACATAAAGAATTAATACTTATTGGGCTCATACACTACTATGCATGTGAAATGGAGAAAATGGTATGATGAAAATCTCATCGATCAAGATGAGATGCATTGGCCAGAATGAGATGCATTGGCCAAGGTAAGATGCATCTACATCATTAGAGATGCAGACGCAAGAGATAGAGTATTTTTGTCATTTTTCAGTTGTAAACTTCATATTCCATACTGAATTAAGAAAGAGTGAAGTCCATAAGTAAGCTAATTATCCTAGGAGGGAACAAGTATAGAGGATCTTATCTTCACTATTTACCTTAATTTATAGTTTATTGCTTTATAGTACCATCATTTGAGTATTTACTACAATTAACTAGTTTATTACCATAGATACAACATTAAATACTACAGTAAATAATGCAATGAAAATTACATTCATTAAGTTTGTATTAGTCTTAGTCTATAATTATTAATTACTATTTTTAACATTGAAATTATTTTAATTTCTTAATTAAACTTGATTTAAGAGGTTTAAAAGAAAGATTGTAATTTTAATAAAATTTGATACTTTATTAATTGTTTGGTTAATAATTTCTCTATTTATTTATATTACTTATTTATTTTAATATATATATATATATATATATATATATATATATAACATAAACTTGGAGCAAAAATTATACGAACAAGTTTATACATTCAATATTTTAATATAAATAAAATGTTAATTTATTTCATTTGAATAATTACTATTAACAAAGAATAAGGCAACAAGGGACGTTGTGTTAATTAACTAAATTTTACTAAATAAAAACACATTAAAAAATAAATCACTAACCCTTTAGATATACTCGAGGGTAAATTAGGATACCACTTGTATCCATTCTAGGGTGACATTTAACTACATAATGCAACTGATTGGTCCTGCCTCACCACTAAGGAGGCTTGTTTTCCCTTTTCAACAAATCTTATCCTATCATATATATAGTCAAAGTGTAAATTACTATTTTTTAAATTAAAATATAATACAATTATTAAAGTGTATGTTAGGTATCATGTTGTGCCCCTTACCTCCTCCCCCCTAGACCCCCATAAAAGGCGAGGTGACGTAATATAAAAAAGTCAAAGAAGAAAACAGGTTCTCTTATATTTGGAAAGCATCCCCAATATGAGGGAAGGCCTGCTAAGCAATTAGCTCAATGGTAGAATGTGCAGGGGATGATTGTGTTATTGTGTTTGGGATGTGAAGATTATCAACGATATGGATAGTTCAATGTTGTCACTAATACCTAACCTAGAGATGTGGATCATCCAAGGCACATTAGCATGTTTTAACTCTTTTGTACAATCCAGGGTTTGAAACTGACTTTTTTATTAAGGGGATGGATGGGTGATTTAATTGAATTTGAATTAGTTAAAATAGTAAGATCTCTTTCGCATCCAAATACTAAACACATTGAATTAAAATAATTGTCTCTTAGTAGAACATGCATAATAAGATGCTCATTTTATATGATCTAGGGTTTGAAACTGACTTTTTTATTAAGGGGATGGATGGGTGATTTAATTGAATTTGAATTAATTAAAATAATAAGATCTCTTTCACATCCAAATACTAAACACATTGAATTAAAGAAAATTGTCTCTTAGTAGAGCATGCATAATAACATGCTCATTTTATATGGGACTAACTGCTCCCAAGGTATGATTATTCAGAGTTGCCTTTGATATTTCCAATAAAATAGTTCAATATTTGATTTCCTTTCCTAGAGCACCAGCCATTCCAAATTGTCCATGTCTACATTAAAATTTACTGATGTAATTTGGCACACAATAATTTCTATATGTTATTAAAAATGTATACCCCTCAGGGTCAGTAATATGCATACAGACATGTAATTAATGGGTTTGTAAATAATAATAAGCATAAACAAGCTAAGTAGGTTCCCTTATACTCCACCCAAATGAATTGAGGTGAAATTTGATGGGGTCTCTTAAGGCAACCCGGGGTTGTTAGGACCAAGTTGTCTTCTAACTAAGAGATCATAATGACATATTTAAGGTCGATGCATCCTTCTTCACAACAATGGGCACATATAATGAAGTGAAGTTAATTGGATTGGAAGGTCTCAAACTCGCCATGTTCCAAGGATTTTGGTCAATGAAAGTTAAATGTGATTCGTAGATGATTATAAATACTATGATTAAAGGTTCTACTCCAAATTGTAAGCTAAAAAGTATTATGCAAGAATATCATAACCTCATCCCAAAATTTCCCCACTAAACTTCAAACATTGTTATAGGGAAGTTACGTACTTAGTATATCTTTTGGCAAACACAGTTGCCATTCTTATATATTTATCTTGAGCTCTTGAGATTGGGAAGGTCTTCAAGCTCGTCCTTTTAAGGGTCTCCTAGATTGGTGATGCAATATAGAGAGTCCCCTTGATTCTTAAAATCCTCAAAGTAGAAAAGGAAAAAAGTGCCTTAGCATTGTTAAAGGCCAAACCTAACATCTTTATAGATTTATCTCTTATTAACAAGCAAGTTGTCAGATGTACTTTTGTATGATCAAAATCCTTGATGGATGAATAGATTTGGGGGCTTTTTCTAAAGATTTTGAATTCATTATTTGGTTGGGTTTGCTATATATATTGACGTGAAAATAAATTATTTGAAATCCTTGTGGAGACCTGAAAATATCAAAGACAAAAGAGACTTATATTATTATAAATAAATCATCAATCCCAATTTTGAAGATTCATCGTACCTATATAAATTTGTTCACTTCACGAAGAAAATTATGATTGCAAAACTTATAACTCACATGAGCTACATAGCAAAATGGGTAGATAAACACTCCCAAAAACACCTTTGAGAAAAGAAGTTGAGAGTGAAATACAATCACTCATTTTGTCCTAACATACCTATTATACAATGATATGAGAAATGCTTATGCAAATGTCTACAATCAAAGCTTGGTTCATGAAATCCTAAATACAAACAACAAATTTTGTTTTGGAGCTTTTATTGTGAATCTAATGCCCATGGATCAATTGTCTAAACAAGTAAACAAGGGTTTCAAGAATTGTTCCCTCAAATTTGTCTTACTTTGGGTTGTGTTTTATTTTATATTATCTTAATTTATTTCTAACATGTTCATTTCTCAAGCAATTCATTTAGAATGAGTGAAGGTTGGTGTCAGCAAAGACAACTACAAATTAAGAATTTATAGAGAATTGTTAAGCAAATTGCATTTCTACTTACTGTTTTGGGTCTTACAAGCCAATTTGGTCTAAATAACGTTAGTAAGAATCATCAACGTTATCAATTTATTTTCCCCTTGTGAACCACTTCTATGATTGACAATTATATGCTATTACAAGGTGATATAATATCATGTCATCATTTAGTGCTACCCCATGCAAAAGTGTTCTTTGATTCTTATCTTATTTGATTGAGCAAAGAAAAGCGGACATATGGAGTAGTTTTAGACATTGGTTTAAAGCGAATACTCTAGGTGAAAGATCTAGCCCCCTTAGTCATGGTAAAATTGTTGGCGAGTATAAAATACTCAATAGAAGAGGATTTGTACAAAAGATTCACAACTTGACACAAAATGAGATGACCTTTTATCAAGTGTCAAACCATATCTCAAAAGGCCAAGGAATATCCTTCTTAGCAACCCTTATGACTGAACATAGTTAAAAACTCAAAGGCAAGAGATAAAGTGGTTACTCTTACCACCAAAATACAATGTATTCACAACCATTTGAGGCCATGTGCATCCATTTTTAAAACTCTACAACCTTTCTTAAAGATAAAAATTATACATTGATTCTTGTGGATATAAAAAATGTTCATAAAAATGGACAATTAGCCTTGTCAAACTCTAGAGTCACGTCAACCTACAAGCATGTTTTTTTTTTATATGTTTTGCAAATGTTGAACATCTGAGAACTAGAAGTAAGGGTGTGGATTAGGTACTTGAGCAAATGGAGTGTGAGTTTCTTTGCATAGAATGATTATCCATAAGGCAAGACTTAGAAGAGATGGTATCGCCCCTACAATTATAAGGATAGCCAATTATTGCAACAAGAAAATGAAGGCTAAAGCATTTACTGATTTGGAGTGAAATTATGTTAGTGATGTTTTTAGCCCTAATTTTGTTATGTTTAGTTCATTTTAATTATGATATATATGGGGTGGTTTCACATAGGTGGGATGCACTAAAATAGGTATTACAAAGTTGATAAGCCATAATGTGCCCATAATGCAAGCTATATTTTTGCTTAAACGGTTCATTAAACTTGCATAATAAAATAGAAATTTGAATATATTTGCCATAAATGTATGATTTGTTTTAGGCTAGTAAATGCCCATCTTATCAATCAAAAAATTATTATTAATTTATATGCATTTACAATAAGTATAAAGGATCTTCAAGTTTGTTATTTCTTTGTCATCTTCCAATATAAAATATAAATCTAGCATTTCAAAAGTATGAAGTTTATCTTTGAGAGGAAACTTACAAAATCAAGATGGTCAAGAGTATCATACAATTCAAAGTCAATCAGTATCAAAATTCAAAAGGTAAACAGAAAACCTTCGTAGATAAAAACGGATGGAAAACTAAACCAAAAACAGAGTACAAACACCAAACGCTCTTAACGAATGTCATGGTGAAATGTCTCGTTCAGAATATGGAGACATGATGTAAATACACATGAGAATGCAACACATAATCAAATTTCATAACAGATATCATTACCATTTCCACTATATTTTATATAGAAAAAAAAGACCGTCAAATATTTTAAAATATTTTAATGGGAAGCTAAGTTATCACACCTCTATACTCTATATAGAAAAAAAGACAATTTAATATTTTAAAACAAATTAAAATATTCTGATGTGAGGCTAGCACATCAGACCTGAAAATTTTTAAAATAATAATAAAATTATATATATATATATATATATATAATGTTTTATCATTCCATTTGATTCACCTAGAATAGTCCGAATCTGAGGCTCAATTCTTATTGACACATAACACTGAAAATTAAAGATCATTTTAGAAAATTGATAAAATTGAAAAATGAACGAAAAATATCCTAGAATACAAGTACCAAACTTCGTAATCAGATCTCTCATTATTATTTATCATTTCTCCTGTGAAAATAGGCCTCAAGCATTATTGCTTATCAATCATGCAATCTGGCATATTTCACATGAATATGGAAAAAATTATCTGAAATTAACACATTGTCTGAGATAAATGGAAACCACAATGCTTATTTTCCTAAAAATATTGGCAATTAGATATTATCAAAAAAGGGGACCAAAGGCCTTTACATCAAAAGCATAGAAGCCCCAAGGGCAGATAGAAATTAGAATAAGAGAAAGCTGCAGGAAAACTAAGGAAACTAGAAAAAGAGAAATTAACAAGAACACATGGAAGCACTCAGTAAAGCAAAAGGCTAAGAGTAAACTTTGATAGTCCAGCAAAGTTGACTGTAAATAGCCAAGCCATCATTCTTCAATCCATCCTCGTGTTGCTTGAAGGGATAATACAAATGTCCAAATCAAAAGGATTCTCCCCGATAGGCAGAGGGAAAATCATGTCCTTTCAAACAGCTTGCTCCACGGCATTAACATCAACTGCCCTTGTATCCAAATCACTATGTAGTTTGCAGCATCACAATGCTTAACTATTACATTACCACACAATGATATCAGACACTACCCAAACAATCTGGCTAGTAATAAACAAAATAGCAATTAAAATATGGATGCATTTTTTAAACTACAGAAAAATAAATAAAAAACTCGGATTTCCCCCACAACTATACCCAATTTATGTGTCATTCCAGAAGACCAGGCCATGGTAAGGAGGGTCCTAATACAATGGAATGCTTTACAAAATCAGGTACTATGTCAGCTAACATAGCCAAAACGTCAAAAAATCGCCAATAGATAAGTATTCCCCATTTATGGGCTAAAAAGACTAATGCTACACAACTAAGGGTTCCATAATATTACAAGATCCGGAATGCCATGAGATTGTGATTTGATTTATCTCACATATTTGCTTGTAGTAACGATATCCATGAATCCAATGTGGTCAAAATATCTTGGTATACAGCATCTTCAGTAAATAATCCTTCAACCTGTTGAGTCCAATCGGCAAATCTGCTTCGCAGATCAATCAGTAGTCTTGCCTCCCGGAATTCCCAACACTCTAATAATTGTTTAATACAGGTAACTAAAAATTTCCCTGCTTTTTCTCTTAATGCAGAACAGAAATTTTGACAGCCATTAACAGTTTGAAACATACCATGAGACAAGTCTATCATGTCAAAAAGGCTCAAAATGACTGCTGCAACTCTTGTCCAATTTGTTTTCCCTTCATTTTGAAAACACCGTAACATTGAATCCTTGGAGCTTTCAGTTTGTTGTGCAGATCTTTTGGTGTCTATGTCAGTTTTTGCATTTTGCCCACTGGTACTCGTTGAATCATGACCAGCTTGTGCAGGAGCCCATGGGTTTTTCCTAGTTTCCTGGTAGGTGTCTACAGCCAAACCTGGAATTAGTGCCAAATCGCTATCTGCTGCAGCAAAGTGAAGAAGCAGGTG
The DNA here is from genome assembly GCA_037957365.1 of Torreya grandis. Classification (NCBI taxonomy): domain Eukaryota; kingdom Viridiplantae; phylum Streptophyta; class Pinopsida; order Cupressales; family Taxaceae; genus Torreya; species Torreya grandis. The sequence goes on from JARHVA010000183.1 coordinate 2,313,672, forward strand.
GCAAGCTTGTTCATCTAAAATATGCACATTCGATAGGACAAGTCCAAGTGGAATTCTTCTCAAGAATGCATAACGCTTCAGCCAATCATCTGAACCATCATCCTTTCCTGATGTCCCAACGGCTTCACTTTCACCCCAACGCTCACAGTTCCTGGCTACTCTAGAATTGTGTGAGATCTTGTTTACTAAATCAGAAACTACAGGCCTAATCCATAGCTTTCTACATAAGCGACTAAAATCATCAAGCCACAGCATAACTGCCTGGGCATTCTCTTCCATACCATGATCCCTAGTATCCGTTTCATGCACATCATTTTTAACAGCATTCACTTTGGCTTTCTTGAGTCTGATATCTCGCCCCCCTTCTTCATTTCCAAGGTTAAAAAGGCTTCTTTTCCTTTTTGGTTTATTTTCATTTTCCAAAGCAAAGCTATTATGTTCACTGCTATGGCATTCTATTCTATTTCTTCCTGAAGACATCAGAAGCTTTGACCTCCAATTATTCCAACCTTTTGATGCTTCTAAAAGAGACCTAACGACCAAATCACGATGCATAGCATCAATGGGACTCAATACCCATCCCAAATATTTAGCAGCATTATGAGAACTGTCACCTTTACTTGATGGCATTCTGTCAATATCTTGAATGCCATCATTTGAATGTAACTGTTCAATGTCCCGACACACTGGTCCACGCTCTGCTTCAGAACAGTCAATATTTTCTGACTTGAAAAGTATCATTGATGCAAAATGAAACCACAACGGGAACTCCAGAAGAAGTGCCCTGAAAATACAAATCCAAGTACTGTTTAGGCATTAAACTCAACGTTATGCATTGACACAAAAATAATGCACTCCATGTTTAACATGACATAAGAAGTTCATACCATGCAGAATTATGATTTACAAGTGAAGACTTCTCACAGGATTGCCAATCAGATGACAAGCTCCCAATAACAGAAGTAGGATTACTTTGCAAAGTGCCTGCTCCAGAATAAATATACGCATCAAATGATTCTAAAGATTGCATGTCTTCCAAAGTATCAACTATCAGCAAAAGGTTGCCATATGAAAGGGGTCTCATCAAAGTCATTAACAATGGTTGCAGTCTGCAGCAGAAGAAGGCACGTGAAGTAGGAAGCTTAAGACCTTCATCTACTGATATGCCCCAGGCACTAGGCTTTAAGAGCACATCAAGCATTGCAGCAACTAATTCAATGCGCATTTCCAATATGCGATCTGCACCTCTGCACACAACATTAAATCACATCTAAAATCAAACTACAATTCCCATATTCACTCTGTCAAACAAGATCCGGTACTAAAGTAAAAACTAAATCTATAAACCTTAAGAGTATGTTTAGTTCAAATTAATTTCTTTCATCCATATTGATGCTACATATCCTGCTTCAAGCCTCTAGGTCAAAAATACTAACAGACAGACACCCAAACCCACTTATTAACTGACACATACAGTGACTGTTGTGACAGACAAGTTGACCGTAGCAAATATTTGTACACCCACTTAGATATAATAAGCCTCGTGGTGCAAAATTTTAACTGTTGAAAAGTTTTCGTGTAACTAGAAATCAGAAGTTCAGCTCTGATCTTAATAAGGTTCGAATGCATAAAACCATTATTTATTCTCAAATTTTCAACATAGCAAAACCAAAACTTTTGCCAGCCTAAACATGAGTTTTAACTAGTCATGCTAAGATATCTCCTGTTTCAGAATTAAAATTACATGCAGCATTTCCCTCTAAGTTTTACATCACAGCAAAAGTGCAATTGCAATGGGAAATAAATATATTGCCAATAAGATGGTCCTTCCATCTAACACGCCAGAGGGATCACCCTTTTTTTAAGTTTAAAATTGTATTAGAGTATGAAGAAAATTACAACTGCCTCTGCTCCTTGTTGGACAGAACAGGAGGGAGAGAAAAGACAAGTCAATGACATTCTGTGACTGCAGAATTTAGATCAAGTTCAGTCCTAACAAGATCTTGAGTATGATTGTATAGCTGAAAGAAAGACAGAACAAGATTACCTAATTTATCATATGACTGATCTAAACTAGTGATAAAAAACCATGTAGACGATAAAACAGGGGATACATAGACGCTCGGGGGCATCAGGGTAGTTTGATTTGCACTTGACGGCTCTGTGGTTACTTGTCCCGAAGGATAACTTTCAATAGAGATGGTTGTCCAGTTATAAACTGATAATGAGAAATGCAATTTTGGATAAAATTAAGGATACCACTGCTTAAAATTTGGGAAAGAAGATGAATTGTAATGAAGGCCTACCAATGTACCTGAGCATATAAAATGAAAGAAAGACCTATACAGAATGCTCTTCCACATTAGCTTGCAGCTACAAAAACCTTATCGGAGCCCACTTAAAGTCACACAGTAAGGAAAAGCCAAACAAAAAGAGGAATAGAATAATGAAAAGGTAGAAGGAGACATACATTAGTAGGAACCACTTATGTAAGAGGCACCTTGCTTCCATAAATATCTCTGGAGCAGCTGCCAAGTTGAGGACTATCAAACGCCAAGCATCTCTATGACGTAGTTCATGCTTCAATTGCAATAGCGGCCTTTGCATGGCTTCCCTCAAAAGGTTTGACATATCCTGCTTTAAAAGAAGAGGTTGGAGGCGCCAAGCAAGCAATCTGTGGCCAGCCAAAACTAGTCCTTAAACCTCTGCTCACAACAACATTGCCGCAATCAGATATTGCTGATTACGAACCTGTGTAACTTGAAGATTGAAGTACGAGAATAACTATAATAACCAATATTAGATTGAAAACTAATCTACATGCATACTGATTTCAAACTGCAAAAACAACAGGACAAACAAAAACATATAATAGAGCAGTATGAATACATCAATATTTGCAAAACTAGAGTCAGCGCTGTTAACTAAATGTAATATGTATATCAAGAAGGCACCGTAGACACTGAATATATTTGTATGCCTGTTTATGATCTCTTCTTGGATGGATTAGATAGCACTCCAAATTTGCAAGAAAAACTCTTATGGTAGAACTGGAGAACTTTACAGATAAATGATGCTGCTAAACCTAACACACGCAATCTTAAAGCATTCAAGCATCACATATTTGATCCTGGTCTTTTCATGACGTCTGTCTATAAGTTATGAATTGACAATGCTCTGAACGCCAACAGTCACCAGTTTAGAACACTTGAAGTAAGGCAGGCATCTGCTTGCTCACCTAATTGTTAAAATGTTTAAAAATAATTAAATAACTTATCAAGATTTTTAACCCTTTTGCAAAACTAGACCTCTCAAATCATCCCTTCCGTGGTTTTTCGAGCAATCATTGATGGGGCTAGACAGCACACTTGCAAATCATTCATTTCAAACTTTGGAAAGGCTTTCATAAAACCTCCATCAGATTTTTGGCCTCAATATCCTCGGTATCAGAAATATTTATCTCAAAAAGACCACGCTAGATAACAAACTACTATCTAGAGGACAGATGGGATGAAGAACTGAACATTCATGCTTATGAAAGCCATACTCTCTCCATTTACGTTAACACCCAGGTATCAACAGTCATACATTGCTCCAATGCAGTGTCGATCATGACCCGTTATTGAAAAGCCTAAGTGTTAAATATTATTTGTAACCTCATAAATATGTATATCTCTACATATAAAAGTGTTGGATGTGGTGTATACTCTGCATGATTTAAACCCCTTACGGACTGAATAGCCTGGCATGTATTAACAAGTCGGTATGGATGGTTTTGGCTAATGGTTTGTACTCATTGTATTGTAATACAACTTGAACAGTTTACCATTGATGTGCCTACAAATACTCACACATGCATTAGAGTACAGCAGACCTTTGAAGTATGTTATTCTATTGTAAATGGTTGAGTTAATACAAAAGACAGAGGTTGTTGTAATGGTTTTTTTTCCAAGAGGGTAAAATTCTTGTGCATAGTCACTTCCCCTCCCTGTTATAGCTTAAGATTCTGTTAGCATTGCTTCTCCTGCATAAGTTTGTTGGTTTGAAGACAACAGATGTATGGATTAGATCCAAGATTAATGGCAGCCAAACTTTGAGGTAGAAGAATGAAGAACAAAATGAACATCCAGTTACAATTCTTCACTGCACAACTGGAGTGTCACACCTTCATGGGAAAATTTGATCTTACAAACACAAAAATACATCCATTTCTATCGGGAAAGAAACTCTATATGAGAATGTCAAGAACCTGATGGACAGATATACCACTCCAATCAGGGTGAACAGATCAACATCAATAATATACTACCCTTTCCAAGAGGAAAATACTATAATTCTAACAAAGTTTTGAGACAAGACCTCCCATAAACCCTCCTTTAAGGTTAGTATTTATTAGTTAGCACCACAAGTAATCCACAGAACAGTAATTCACAAGTGGATCCAGATGACAGTCATCTTAGACTTGACAGCCACTAAGAATGGATATCAAGCTGCGCAGCCTGAAAGAGAACCTTTATATGGAAGCAGATGACCCCAAAAAAAAAGACCTATCCAAGATTGGACCTAAGTTCACTTATGCAATTTAGAAACGAAGTAAAGGATAGATTAGCTCCTAATATTTATAACCATACAAAATCAAGCGTAAAACGTTAAGTACCCTATGCATTGATCTACAAGGAGAAGTTGGCAGATGTTATATAATCTTTGCCTCCCAAAAGTTGGGGGAAAATGCAAGCGCAAATGAAACTTGTAATATTTTATGAAGACAATTCAATAGTCCTATAACCAAAATTAAGTGTTCAATTTGAACCAACATCTAGAATAGAAAAGACAATAAAATGGAGACAAAATCATCTGGGATTGAAAATGCTTATCACAACATTTATAGGCCCTTCTTTGACTTTACCTTTGCTGAATTGTATATAATAGTTGAAGCAATTTTGTCTTGAGTGGCCATTAGCATATACGACTTGATCTATACAAGAACAAAATTTCCCCTATTTCAGCATTAGCAAATTTGGATCCTAGTACAAGCTTTAAGAAATATTATCGATCGCCTAAAGAGCATCTTGTTCAGATGTTCTGTGAAAAAGGGCCAATATTAATAAACAAAAATCGAAAGCAATCCCCGACCAACATTGTCAAAATAGTAAACAAAAGCATTGGAAACTTAGAACTCACTTCATTAATGCTTTTCTACACTACAGGCAAACATATTGAAACTGAGAAACCATAAGGGTTTACAATTTACTAGAAAAAAGGAGATGGTAACTAACCTACTAGACGAGTTAAAGTTTTGATCTACGACCTCGTCTTTCTTCACAAAAAGATTAAGCAATTTCACAGTTGAATTCTCCTCTTTGAATTTTTTATATGTTGTAGACGACAAAGGGAATTGCACCTTGAAAGAGGTCATTGATGTAGCCACTCTCAAAAGCGCATCCATTAGCAATGTGGAAAGATTAGCTGCAATATCACATCAAACAAATGAACATTAATTAAATAAATAACTTCATATCAAAGCCATAAATGTGAAGTACTGCTTCATGAATGAATGGTACAAGAGAAAAAGATAAAAATTTGCAACCTACTTTGATGACAGAAAACCTTAACCCATTTAGAATTCCAAAAAAACCTTTAAGTTAGAAGAAAAGCCCTTAAATTTTTTTATAATTATTAAATTAAAACATTTTAGCCATAGTTACCAGGAGATGTGGTGTACAGTATGGGGGCAAGGATGCCATTTTAAAATAGGTAAAAGGGAGATATGAATAGGAGTACAGCTACACAACGATAAATATGATCACCACAAGAAGTGCGTACACATATGGGGTCCCCATCCCTGAACTCAAGTTTCCAAGTAAATGTCATTTTTATTGATCAAATGAAGATGCTGTGAAATCTTCAAAGGGAGACATTAACTTGGAATAATTAGATAATACTATTGATTGTTTAGGTTCTATACTGATGAGAGTTATTTGCAAAGGCATGCCACTCTATGTGCATAGGGATAATGGTATAATTCAACTTCAAACCAGTTCCATGACCTTGGAATATATCCCAGTTCAAGGATGGAATCATTTTTATGTCTTTCTTATTGTTGCCCAAATAAAACAATAAATCGTGATTTAAACAAGTCCGTCATTTTGGTTATCGTGCAGTTGACAATAATAAATGACAATAAATAGTTTAAAAGGAAGAATGGATATCTAAAATTTGAAGAACTTGAAAGCATATCTTACCCCACAAATTTCATAGTCAACCAGTTAATAGAAAGACAACCACAAAGGATGAATTTCAAAGTTTCTGATCCTTAGTATAATAATCAGACTTTTAACTAAAGGTATGATTGTGTGAAGGCTAGAAAGTAAATGATGGGCAGTTTTTAGATGTGTCTGTTCTACGATTGGAACCCTCCCCATAAATATTACAAAGCCTCTAGACCACACTAGGATTTCTTATTGTCTGCTTCCAAATATGCAATGCATATGAAATATTACCTTTTTAAGATATTCCAAATAAAGAGTTTAGACCACATTATCAATTAGCTTATATCGTTTTTTTCTAAGTCAAAAGTATGGTATTAAAAAATGTTGAAAAGAATTACATCAAAATCTAAACATCAGCAGGAGGGATGTCCAGATATTAGTCTGAGTGCTACAAATCAGATCTCACATTTGGATGTTTGAGCAAATCCTCAAAAAATCTACCAGAATCAAAGAAACTACTAGGCATCTAAATCTGCCAGCTTTCGATGTGGCAAATGCCTGTAAAGTATATTGCTCTTTGGCCTAGCATTATTAGTGACCATTTCAGAGCTAGCAACAGGGGCAGCCCCCTAGAATCTGCGTGAGTGCTTCTTCTGAATCCATGGCAATCCACATGTGGTTTGTCCTCTCTGAGTGTTTGGCTTTCAATTTTAACAGAGTGCTTGGGCTGTAGGATCAAGGCTTCAAATTTGGAATAAGCCTTTCTGCTTTCTTTTGAAATTCTGGAACTCGTTACTGATTTTGCAGCATTGATTGATGTGAAAAGCATTTGATCAGAGTTTGGCGCACAAAGATTACATGATTGAGATGGGAGATTTGTTACTTTGGCCCAAAGCCAGTTTTGAATGGCTTTTGATGACTCCTTTGGCTGTTCAATTTCAATGTCTTCCACTTCATTGTCTTTCTGCAAGGCCAAAAAAAGTTAAAAGTTTGTGATTTTGGGCTGTTCCCTTTGTGTTTGTTGATTTCCCTTTGTGTGGATATGCTCTATATAAATTGTTCTTGGTCTCCAAGGCTTTGCCTTTGTGATTGGATACTTGTTCCTCTTTGGGAAAGTCATACGATTGTTGCATATGAGGTTGCTGGTTGGTGGTGTTGTTTGCAGGTGTTTGCTCTTTGGACTCTTGGGAAGGACAAACCCTTGCTCGATGGCCATGCTCATGGTAGAGCCTGCATCTGAAGGCAATATATTCATAATCAATGGATTGCTCCCATTCAATTCCTCCCATCTCCAATATTATTACGCTAGGGAGGGGATTTTTCAGATATATAATGGCATACATATGGGCATGGTTGAGAACTACTGAGCTTCTAGTGAATTCTGAGGTAGACATATATTCCCCTATAGCTACTACAATTCTCATGAAAGAGGATTCATGGCAGCATTCACTTAGTAGGAAGGAGAGTCTTACCCAAACGAGGAACGCTGCTAGGAAGGTCCTTTGTTGGGTTAATGCAGGAGACTAGTGTTTCATAGTGTTTCATGAACAAACATGATTTCCTCATGAACCAATGTCCTTGCCAAGCTTGATCCTTCACATGTTAAACGGAGAAAACAACTATGAAATGTTCATGGAGCCAAAGGCCTCCAATTTTCTTGAACCCAGACATGTAATGTCTTTGGCCTTGGAAAGACTCCCATGAATCTACTGATCAGAGCATTTTTTCTTTGGAAGCCACAATCTGTTCTTCATTTCCTCCATATAGAAGTTGAGTATGGGAGGAGTATCCATACGTAGATGGCATCCATTCTCCTTCTTGGAAGGGAAGGAAGGTCTTCTAATAGGGCTCTAGACATGGTGACCAATTAAGTTCAGCAGGTCCTCTTTGCATTGCAGACCTGATTGGGTTAATTGGGAACTGCAGATCTGAATATTTAACTTAAAGCTGGAGTGCTTTGAGAGGAGATAATGGATTCCTTAAGAAGAGCAGGCCCAAGGCCCACACCAACTAGAGGTGGGTGGGGACTAACAGATCTGATGGAGAAAAGATGGTTCAGGGTTGGTATGGGAGGGTGCATGGGAAGGGGAGGGTGAGAGGAGTTGACTTCTATCAAATTGCTAATATCAATTTGGAAATTTTCATATGACACTACTTTAAAAAAAGGGACATTCCATATTTTGAAATTTTTTTAGAACTTATCCTTCATACCACATGTATGAAGTTATCAATATTATTGCACATTAGATAACATAGTAGCTTACAGTTTGAAATCCCATTTCAATAGACTATTAATTCAAAGAAATATTGAATATCTTCCTGTAACTTATCCTTTTTGTAATTAAAGTAAAAAGCATTATAATGTTAATTTTGTAAATTACATATTGAATAATGAACAGCATTGAGTGACCCGGGTTTGAAACCCTTTGCCTACCATACCATTTTAATATACTATTTTTCAAAATAAAAATTTGCATGTCTTCCTATAAATCTTTGCAATGAAAACAAAAAGCATTATATTAATAATTTTGAACATTACATATTGAAAAGCATTGGGTGGCCCAGGTTCAAAACTCCTTGCATACAAGTCTTCCAAACAGTCATTGCTTCGGGGGTCTGAATAGATTAAACCACCAAACAGCATCTGAAGCTAAGAAGATGCTACCTGACAAAATTGGGTTTAGCAAGCTGCCCACATCCTCCACCATACCAACAATATAACCAAAATTACCATGAGAGATGTACAAAATGGACTGTCTGAACAGACCCACATTCACCCCCATACTAAAATAATTCCCAAAGCTACCAAAATGGAGCACAAAAAACCGAAAGGAAAATATCTAGAATTAGCCTTTAGCATAATTCCATATAGGGCTTGAAACTAAAAACCTTAAACAGCATCATCTGCACTGTATTGAAAATGGCTAAAAAGCGGCAAAATAAAAACCATGACTGTTGCTATGAGGATCTGAATGGATTAAACCACCAAAATGAAGCTAAGAAGATGCTGCCTGACAAAATTGGGCTTAGCAAGCTGCCCACATCCTCCAACATACCAACAATATAACCAGAATTACCATGAGAAATATACAAAATGGACTGTCTAAAAGACCCACATTCACCCCCATACTAAAATAATTCCCAAAGTTACCAAAATTTGAAAATGGAGCACAAAAAACAGAAAGGAAAATATCTAGAATTCACAATCAGCATTATTCCATAATAGTCACTGAAACTAAAAATCGTAAACAGCATCATCTGCACAGTATTGAAAATGGATAAAAAGCGGCAAAATAAAAACCATGACTGCAGCAAACAAGACTAACGTCTGACTGCCAGGTTAGTGTTTGCAACGAACTCTCTTGACAGATGCTCAAGCCCAGTAGAGTGCTCAAGGGACATGCCTCTTTGTTGACATTGCCACAGCCATCCGCAAGAAATTCCATAATGGTCTGGTAGAGGTCAGAAATCGCCTGTCTCAGCCTCTGATTCAGGATTTTCATATACTCTTTCATATCCTGCAGACATCCTGCAATATCAGCAATTGCTTCCTCAAAAAACACCAGCCAGTGTTGGAGAAGCCACACTCTTCTTCTTGCATAAGACCGCCATTTTGGAGCCAGACAGAGCTTGACCAGTGTTTGAGCCACCACCCACTCCACTATCCTAACCACCACCCACAAAATAAGAAACAAGAGTACATATTGTTGGTCTCTGAAAATGAAGGTTACAAGCAATGTATTCACCTTCAAATAAGCGATAACAAACACTGATTTTGTAATAAATTCGGTGTAAGACAAAATTGTGCCATTTTATCTACAAAAGGGATAAATATGACCCAAGTGTGTTACACTTTATAGGGATCCCATATTTTTGCAATTATTTTCCCTAGACTTAGTTCATAACTACTTTTAAAATTGTGAAAACGATTGTAACAAGATCTGGAGCACTTCTAATGTAGATTGAAGTTTCCTCCTTACAGGAATACATTTCCTTTTTATCATCATCAAATAATATATAATCCTATTCACGAAATACAGACATTAAAAAGTGAATGTTTGGTGGCAATATATTTTGGTGAGGACTTGCATCTAGAGAACATAGTGCTACTAATGAGCTCACACAAGCTTGTCAAGACTTCTCCAATATTGAACCCATGTTACTCTTCACACAAGAATGCTAATATAAAGATCAGAGAGCCTAAAAAACTATGTGCCCATGGACATCCTCGATCTCTCAATAAGAAGGCAACAATCTAGAACCAAGATAAATTTACAGAAATTAAACTACATAGAAGGTAAAATATAAAAGAGATATATAGGGCCCATCCTTGACAGCATGCCTACTTGAAATATGGGGCACCCATTTCATGGACAAGGAAGCTTTTCACATTACCCATGTATCGTTTTAAATTTGTACCCCCTAAAGTTCAGCTCCCTCACAAGAGCCAGGATAAACCAAGCTTTGCCAATATAAACTGGAAAGTATAGAGACCAAAATCCTAGACATTTATTTTAATTTACAGTTTTACACACACATATAGACCCTTGACATGTAATGGTTGCATTTACATTAGCAGAGACACGTATAAAGCAGACTCTAGCAGGTGCCAATAGAGACTACCTCTAAGTTTTTGCATCCATGTTAATGACCTTCGCTGGGCACTTTTGGACCACTCTTTTCACATGTGACGTATTGCAAAATCAATATTGCATTCATTATTAATGCTTTACTTTTTACTAATTTATTGTTAAGGTACGAAAAATGAAACCCAATGACCACGCACCCTGAATCTCATGAATGTAGGTGCCATAAATCAGCCTAAAGTCTACAAGCAATTCATAATATTCTTGTGTGAGACACCATCATATATGGCCTCAAATATTTGCATTCTCTATATTCACAAATAGGTCCTAAAATACATAGATGTATATAAAACCACACATAAACCAGATAATCTTAACTGAAATCATATTAATCTATGTTGCCAGGAAATGGAAACGGAAACAAAAATGGGTCCGAAACGCCGAAACACAGATTTTCAAAAACCCTTGGTTTGGAAACATCCATACAATATACTATAAAAAATATAAACATATTAAGATTATATACATATATATAAACAATGCATAATATTCATTTTTTGTCCATAAAACATAAAAGACTTAAAAGGTATAGTATTCATGAAAGTTCAAAACATTCAACATGCTTAAAATTTCACGTGTTCATGAATCATGTGTTATAGCCCAAGTGCAAACTTCAAAGACAAAATGTACATTCAAATGATTATAATCTAGAAAAAATCATGTATTTTTCTCCTTGAAGCTGCTCCTCAAGGTGGTGTACCTCATTTTTCACCCATGCAAACACAATAAATTAATTCCCACCCCCATTCTCCATCAATGATCCACAAATTTAGTGAAGCACTTTTGGCTGGGAAATTCAGGTATCCATGTAATAGCAAATCCCAACAACATGGAAGACAAAATCAGCGCAACTACCAACATGGACCAGATACTAGCAGTCAATCAAGCAGGATTAACAGTGGCCGACCACAGTTCAGATCAAAATGCATGTCTGCAGAAGAAATTGAAAGCACCGTTCATATGCAACTACCTCAAGCTGCCACTCATAGAAATAATTAATATGTAGATGATTATCCTCATCAGGCTGTGCAAGCCAAGAAAGCCTCTAATGTAACATAAGCATATTCTAGAAGATGAGGCTTTTTTTTAATGTTTTAGTTTTTTATTTTATTTTTACTTAGTCAATGACTTCTGCCAGAAATGTGATGGAAGCTTTCCAGACATTTCTGTCATGTTTCCAGGCATTTCCGAAGCGTCTCCTTACTGGAAACATTTCCAAATATGGCAGGCCGGGGCTGCAACGTAGATATTAATATATACTATCAATGTGTCATCCATATGTGTGATGCTCCAAATACAAAAGGCAAAGCCTCTAACAAAACATTAGATGGACTTCAAATGCAGACATAATCCTCGTTTCCATTTGTTTTAAAACAGCAAAGTAGTATTATAAATTATTCCATTTAAATAAAAAAATAACTTTAAATATTAACTAATCATTGGTCAAAGACTCAACTAATAAACTTATGTGTAATATATCATAATTTTAAAAAATATGTAGTCAGATCAGTCTTTAATCCCCAATGATATGAAAACTTACACAAGTGATGAACAAGCCAGGAGCACTACAAAAAATATGAAATATATGTTCATTTTTTCTAAACAAACAGCAATTGCCTATTAAATGCTTGTCTTGGTTTCATTGCAAACATTTCACTCAAAATAATTGCAAACTCCACAAACAAAACATTATAGATTTTCATAAATCTAAAATTAGATACCTAGTGCTACGGGGAGGCGTGTCCGCCACCACCTGGGAGTCTTGGACACATCTCTGGTACAGGTATGCACACATCTCTAGTACAAGAGACGAGTACCGAGATGTCTTCTGTACTCGGAGATGTTCAATGTCTCCTTCACATTTCCTTTCAACAATTGTGTTGTATCCTTGTGGGAGCCCTAAACACGTCTTTGCAAACCCTGATTTGCAGTAGTAGTCACCGGATTTGAAGTTGCAGTCACCGGATTTGAAGCTGCAGTCACTAGATTTGCAGTCAGTCGCCGGATTTGCAATGGTATAGGTCGGATTTTTTATCATTAAAACTAGGCTTGCTTGGGCTGAGAGATCAAAATCGATTTAAATGCAGTTTTTAATGGTATAATTGCTGGGAATCAATCTAAATGTTCTAGGTTTTTTGTTTTTGAGGTTTAATGAGGGCAATGCAGGGCATTGCCATTCAAAATGCTTCAGAGTGCCATGGCACTTGGACAGTAAGACTTAAGGTTAACAGTATATTTAAAGATTAAAATTTTAGAACTTTAAATTTTTTATTTTATTTAATATTTAATTTTCTTTGATATAAATGTTACTGAAGTTTTTGTCATTTAATATTTTCTTGGAATTTTTTTAGTATTTTAATTTGTAAATTAAAATTTATAACTATAACATTAAAAAAATTCATATATATATATATATATAGCTGTCTCCCCATACCATTCTCCTTATTTTCTGAAAAATGACGTACTGGCATTTGTACCCGTCTCCTGGTAGCTATAACCTATCAGATTTTTTTTCATGTGTTCTTAAGGCCAATTACCCATTGTGTATCTTCTAATTAGAAATATCAAGAAATCCATGTCAGGATATTTAGAACAAAGATTAGGTGCAATTTCTACTACAAAACGTTATTTAGAATAACAGTTCGCATTGCTTGTATGTGTCAATTTATTCTGTGACAAAGTATTTGTGTTTTCTAGGAGACTATTCTTCATAGCAACAAGGGCCTAAAAAATTGAACGCTTTACTAAAAATTTGAATCCCTTGCTAATATATTCATTTTTAACCAACTACAAGTACCTACGTATTGATACTGCCAACTCACAGACATTGCCAAAGGATCTGCAAGTTCAAGCTAGTAAAGCATTTAATAGTAGCCATGGCTTGATAGAGGCAAATACCATCCATTGTCGGTGCAATAATTATATATCATTATGGTTATCAAATTTAAAATATAAAAATAATTTTTTCCTACCATGGGATTCCAGGTTTCTGAAAATACTCTTGCAAGCTTCCAGAAGTTTAGAAAAATCATTGAGTGATAGGAAGCTCCCAATTTGCAAGAACCCTTGATCAAATGACGGCCACCAATCCGAAGTCCTACCAATAGTCGCCATTTGCCATGTCACATCAAACGGATTATGACTTGTATTTGCATCATTTTCAACAACCTTGATGGCACTGTATGAAGTTTTTGGCAGGAACTTACACGTAATTGTTGATAGAAGTACAGATATAAATGTATTAACCAGGAATTCAGTTGATGCATTGCAGATCTGTAACCAATGCAACTTCATTTAGAAACCAAAATAAGCTAACCACCAAAAAAAAAGAAAATAAATTAGAACCACCCCTTACATGAGTTATTCGATAGCCCATTAAAGAAAGGGCAGCATCCAGAAGTGGACTTGTTTGACTAAGATTGAGAGATTGATTCAAATGTGAAATGCTCGCAGAAGTTTTAGAGTTCAAGAGGCTTCCTCCTCGTGAGGAAGTTTCTAGCCCATCGATTCTCTGCACTCCATCATTTACTTGACGTGTCTCTTTTTCTTTGTCTTGAAAATGAGAATTTAATCTCCTCAGAATATCAGCCAGTTCAGATTTGCAATTCATGGATGATTCCAGAAAATCTGCATTCTATTCAAAATCCATAAACCTGATTCCACAATATGGTTCACTGTCAGCATAGACAAGTAACAGAGGAAAAGGTAAGATAGCCACAGTAATTTGTGAAATTAAAATATACTAAGGCATAAACAAGTATTCATATATATGCATTTTAGAAGAGATTAATTAAATAGAGAAGCTAACCCCTTTAAAATGGTTATCACATCTAATCTTCTACAAATGAAAAATTTATTTCATTCACTTAAATTTTTAAGATGTTATCCAGATAACGTTCAGATAACTAGCTACTGCAAGTTTATACCCTTGAAGAATCTAAAGATGGGAACAGTTTTACCAATTTAATGTGGGGTTTAGTCATCTCAAAATCCAGAACCTACATATATGGATTAAATGCGATGTTCATTCATAACCAGCGGCATTCACAAGCCCCTATAGCCAACAAAAGAGATAATAGCATCTAATCCTCATACAAGATACCGAAAAGCATCATACCATCCAGTGTGTGGAGTGGGAACAACCTTCCCACATAAATGAAGTACTATGTATATGGAAATGAAATACAAGTAACTGACAAAAGACCACGGCAAACATATGTTAAATTTTTACCAACAAAAAGATGCCACTCATATATTGAAGGGTACATACATACAATTTGGGCTGCTTGACACAACAGAGGTTGCTTTATAAATTTTCTAACCACATTATTGGTTTCACATTTGCAACAAGAGAGTACCTGGTTTTGCTCTGTAACAAGGATAGGATGATTTTTGGGCTGTATCTTATTACATCGCAATAGCCTGTATTTATACTAAGGCAACTGGTACACCATGAGATCATTTTAATATCACGGGAACAAACCATCTCTAAAAATAACCCATCTGTTGTAAATTAGTGCAACCACCTAACAACCAGAAAACAGTAGAAGAGCAAAATTTACCTGGTCACCACCTTGCACCATTTGTTTCCCTAACCATGTAGATCGACCTTCCATTGCCAATATCAAATCATCCTTCTCGATATCCTTCACCATTGTATAATACCAATTCGGTCTTTGTTGTTGTCTCTCCTAATTTGATTGTGAAGATTGGGTACTGCTTTGGTCTTCATTGGCTACACCCTAGAATTTGGTTTTGGCTTTGAGGCTTGTTTTATTTCAAAACAAGAACTCATTCCAAAATTAAAACCAGCATTCACCCTTACTATACCATCTATAGATTTACCATATTCCAAGAAGAAAGATATCTTCCCATCTACAACAATCTCCTACCTGTACGCTTTTGACTGCTCACCATAACCAACCAACATAAATACTTTGCTCTTTGCATATAATATACTTCTATTCTCCTTGGGAACTAATGCAAAAGAAACATAGTCGAAAACATGAAAGGCAATTACAAGATGGTATGTTACCGGACCATACTTCCTAGGGAGCTACACTCCACAATGCTGCGCAAACAACTAACTAGAAACTCTGCAATATCTCATTATGAAAATCAACACCATTTCACTAGATGGAGTTTTCTTATGACTATAAAGTATAATGCAACTAAAACCATAAATACAAACTTAACATGTCTTCACACATACCATTTGCATTTACTCCTTTCCAGGCCATCATTTTGCATATATCAAAACTTAAACAAAAGCATTTGTCCGAATGCAACTCATCTTCTTCTGATCAATTGTATAGCAATTAACTCCAAAAAAAATGTATCAAGGAAGCTTTTACAAGAAGCCCAAAAAAACCGCCCATACATTGTTCACTGCTACTCACAAGGTCTCACCATGAACATCTTGCTGCCAAGAACCCTGAACAGCCACCTATGGTTTCTTCATGTCGTGTGCAACTTGTGCACCATTATCATGGTATGAGTCCACGGTGTAACCAAGACACTATCATGGAACTTGCTTGATGCAAACAGTATCATCCACGTTCTTCCTACAAAACACCATTGACTATGCCTACCATGGTATCAACAAAATCATGTGCCTCCTCTTTGTTACAATCATGCTTCAAAACATGAAGTAATGCCATATATAATACAAACCATTAAACAACAATTAATTATGACAAACGGAGGAACTGAAACAAAACCGCAAACTCAAAACACCCCAAAATACTATTCTACACATGCTAGCAAAATTTCAGCTTAAAAAACCATTCGGATCAAAAGATACTTTGATCCGCCAACATATAAAGGAAAAACTTAAAAAGTCTGAACTTTATAATTTAATAAGCAAAACCTAATTTTTTATAAAGCTATTAAATTTTATAAAACAAAATATTGCTGACCTTCCAATATGCTTCTCGCTCATCAACATGATATGTACTCTCATGTTGTCTTTCTCTCATTTCATTGGACATTGGCATTGTTTTCATGTCACCCGGCCTTGCATCCACCACCCCAAGATGTCATTCAACACATGCCCCACCTTCAACACAAATGACGACGACTTATTTGAACCCCCTTCGCAAATGTCGAGTATAACAACCAAGAATGCTCTGGTGTTTCCTACTAATATTCATAAGTCCCGTGTAAAAAATTAAACCCCGCCACACATGCTCATCTTCAACAATGTCTCAACCATCACAACTACGAAGGACCTCTCATCTGCAATGGCAAAACAAAGTCACCTTCATTTGAAAAAGTTTCATGCCCCCTCTTCAACCAACACCAATATAATAGCTTCAACTAAAACAAAGTGTGGAATTCATGGAGTAATCCATTGAAGTCATTGCCAAGAGCAAAAGCGACAAAGTGCAACTGAGAATCAAAGAACATCATGGACTTGATGAGCGCAATTGTGACTTATCAATATGATTGTGCTTTCATCAATAGCAATTTGCCACCGAATCATCCAACTTCACCTTCCCAATATTCGGAGGAGCTCCAAATCTTGTTGATACTTCACATCCAAGCAAACAAACCTTGTCCAAGGGAGCATCAAGATCCACTTTCACCACACGTGATGCATGCACTAGTGTTTATTCACTAACAGTTGAGAGTCCAAAGAAATGGTGGATAAATTTTCCACTGATAGAGAAATGACATTTCTTATCACCATATGCAACTCCACTCATGAGGTTGTATATAAGAACTGTGCAGATTTTGATGACAAAGACATGTCCTATATAATGTAAAGCCAAAATTCCATCACCTTTTTACATAATCCTTATTGAGTTGCAATCTTAAGAGGAGCATCTAGAAACATTCCAATCGATTCGCAATCAATGGCCTTTGTTGACCCTTCTCCCAAAAGTGGGACCAATCCTCTATATAAGAGATTGTTTTAGGCAAGAGTTCCATCACTACACATCCAATCAAATGAATTTGTTGGCAAGCTAGGAACCACAACATAAAGAATAGGCAAAGGTGGCATGCACTCTGCTAGCAATTTAGCAATGGTGCCACCATGAATCAAAAATATGATAAGAGTTGCCCTTGCTTTGTTTGTTGTCAGCACATCAGATGATGCAAGACTCTCAAAAGGGAATCTCCGTACCAATAATAATATTTTCCAATTGTAATCTTGATACCAAGAACTACACAAGAAACCATAAATGCATCTAAGTCTTTCAATATCTCACAAAATTTATACAATTGATACAAAAGAAGATGAGATGCATTTATGGTTTCTCGTGGATCCCCGTCATCGAGAGTGAGTGTTCTAAGATACCTTAGGAGTAGCATTGTGTAGAGATGGGCGTCGCCTCATTGGCCTGCCCCCTCAACATGTGAAGCAATTGGAACTACACAAGAAACCATAAATGAATCTAAGTCTTTCAATATCTCACAAAATTTATACAATTGATACAGAAGATGAGATGAATTTATGGTTTCTCGTGGATCCCCGTCATCGAGAGCAAGTGTTCTAGGATACCTTAGGAGTAGCATTGTGTAGAGATGGGTGTCACCTCATTGACCTGCCCCCTCAACATATGAAGCAATTGTATCCAAAGGGCACTTAGTGCCACCAAACTCTATGAACGGTTGAAAGAATGAAATGATCAACCTAGGGGCTCTAGTGGCTCCCTATAGGCACCTATGTTGAAGGGTGACAAACTCTTGAAGAAAGAGGGCCAAGAGTCGTTGATCTAGGTACTGAAATAAAGTGGATGGAGAGTTGCCCAAGTCTCCATAAAGACAATCGTATCTCCCCTGGATCTCATAATAAATAGGGCATCTAAAAAATAAAGTGCTCCTCAATCTCCACCTCTTGGAGGGGAGGTGGACAAAAAAACTAGTCCCCGCATGGACTATGATGATCGATCTCAACCAACAACTAGTGTGAGCATACCCTCAACTGGCCAAAAGGAAACCAAGCAAGCCATGAAACCAATGACGTTGGAAATAGTCAGTGCGACAAATGACACCAACCACCACCTGCAAGAAATGCTCGATGCAAAAGGCAAGCTTGGGGCTAAGTTGTTGAAGAGGAGAGGTCCAAGTGACCTGGATGTATTGCATGTAGATATCCTCCCTAACAACTCTAATGATGATCTCATTTAAGTGAAGAAGCCTAGCTTGAAAGGAGTTAACCTATCAATAGAGATGTCGATAGAGTGGAGGAGCAAACTAATATCAAAATACCAACAACGTCAACATGTATTAGGTCCCAAAGATGCAATCCTCTCTTAAGAACATAGGGCTAAGTATTAATACCTCACACGATGTGAAGTTGAATCCCCCATGGCTATGAATCTGTGAATGTAGAAATTAAACCTAAGATAGTCTCAAGGTGAAAAGGCTAGGCAACAAACTCAACTTGGATGATGCGTTGAGGAACAATCCAATTGTAAAAAATATATGTTGAATCATGAGAGTCCGAACCCTCTCAATACGAACCCAATCAATAGAACCCATACTAGGCCCTGAGACCTCAAACCCATATAAAGTTGTAGGCTTGATGACTATATTGAAGAGGCGCATCTTCGAAAGTATATCCTAGAAGTCGATCTAAAAGCATTAGCACTCCAAGACAGAAAGGGAGGCATATCCCTTGCAAAGGTGTGACCAAGCGGCAAACTTTGATTCAATCAATCCCACAACCACAGGCCTCTAAGGCATGAAGCCTAAAACCCTATGTTCATACCATATAGGATACATTGATGAGCCATATCTTATTGCATTGCAATAGTCTGTATATATAACTGTGAGATCCTTCGAATATTATGGGAACAATCCAACTTCTAACATAACCAAGTTGTTGCAAACTAGTGAAACAACCTTGAACCATGCTAATAATATTCTAACAATAAATTTACAATATTCAACAATATTTAATACCCCCTTAATTACTAAATTGGATACAATCTAAATGATTTAGTCATTAGATTGATAATATGATCATGTGTAGAATATAAGGCTCAAAGAGTTTAATTAATTCTAAACATGAATTTAATCAATGTGTAACCCTACTACCAATGTAGCAAATATTACCAGGTGACGCTATGGTCATCATTCCATCTCTTCAGAGTACAAGGGTAACTAGCCATTGCAAGCGCTGAGTAAACAAGTAGGTTTTGAACACATCAAAACAAAAATTGTTTTCTGCAAGAATGACCAAAAACTGTAATCAATGGAACTTATAAGAATAAGCAAGGCTCTGGCTATATAGTTGTGTAGATCTGTCACTAGACTAGGCCTGCAAATCCAACTTGATGAGTCATTCTCTTAGTTATCTCCTATCTTAGATTATCTACATTGTTGTAAATACCAATGCATGTATGTCACCCAATTCACTGGAGCCCTGCTAGCTACAAGTTGGACAATATGGGGTGAATTTTTCATGCCCAGTTCCGGGGAAGTCTGCACGTGCTCGGCCTTATCCAGCTAACACTAATCATCATCTTTGCAAATCTATTTACCCTATGCTAATGAGGGGTGTGCAGCCTCGTATTTTGGTGGCTATTTCCCTTTTTTTCATTTCTATTTGCTTTCATCATTTTCTGCCATGCAATTTTTATGTTTACATCATGTATCAGAGACCCATTGAAGCCTGCATATCCTCGAAACTTGCTTCAGCTAGGCATCCTCCATTAGACCACACAATTAGATCTCTAAAAGCACAACTTCGCACCTTCACGCTCTCTTTTTCATTCAAGATTTTTACCAGGTTTTACTGACACCCTTCTGTCCTTGGAGATTCTTTGTTTGCTGTTGCAGTGGCAGCAGATTCAGGAATGTTTCCAGAATGTTAGCTACTCTCAGCAATCTAGAGCATCTACAGATCATAATCAACTCCACTGATTTGCCATGTGTATCTATGTTTGTACCTCCCGGCCATTAAGACCTGAGGGCCATGATGGAGGATTCCTGTCACTGCCATGACCATTCTCTAGTACCAAAAGCTTCTTCTAGCTCCTAACTTTGGACCCGACCCCAGTTCTACTCTTCTACATTCTTGAAGCATATTGTGTAGTCTGTAGAAAGGGAAAAAGAACCTAAAGTTGGGCATTCCATCAAAATCAGAATATCCCATAAGATTATTACGAATTACACCTACACAGAACCTTCACTCTCTTCAGGCGCCATTACACCATTACCAATGTTCACTGCTGCAGTAACATTGATTCTCCACCTTGTTCGGCAACACACTTCTACTGTGTTGCCACTTATACCAGTATTATGGCAGTTTATTTCGACATGGGACAGGTAACAAATTGGAAATCGTGTGTTTTGTAGCACACCTTTATGCATATATGCAGTACATATATTTATATCTGTATAAGGCAGAGCCTTCACAGCTTTTATATCATCGATTTCCATTATTTGTCTCCTCATTCACAGCTTCTTACTGCTTCCATTTGATTCAGACATACTGCTTAAGTAGGAATCAATACTGGAACCATGGAGCTTATATCACCTTTAGTGTGCATTCACCAAGCACAGTTGACCCCTCCACCAGTTTGGAAATCAAACTGCTTCAGCTCATGGTACCAACAGCAATTACAACCCCGTTGAAGACAAGATACCAGTGTTTCCACATTTGAACAGGGACTATCATTTATGCACTGTCTGCCAATTTAAAAGAGTGCATCAGCATCTTCAACAGTTTAATTAAGCTCGTGCTTCCACACACAGTATGCTCGCTCAATTCTGTAAAGAAGTTCTAGGGGCTCTTGCTGAAATTCAAACTAATGTCCAAAGCATGGACACTAAGTTCAAAGATTTTCAGGAAACATTAAGTTGCAATGGATTACCATCCCTAAAGAATGAGGCAGAATCGAAACTGGAAAATCAAGTTCAAGAGGTTCGAGCTGCTGCTGAGGAGATTTGTTCCACCGTTGACCTTAATTCCATTAATGTTATTTCATCCAGAATGCACTTCACCAAGGATGAACATCAGTACTGGAATCTCACAACGTTGAACAACGCATCCAGGTTACACCTGCTCCCATTGTTCCTTAGGGAGGATAGGTTTCGGAGTAGTTTCGTCCTGATGTTCTCTTTAACACTTTACTGGTTTATTTTTCTGGGTTTTCAAGTCTTTCTCATACCCCTAGGGGTCACTGTAATTTTGAATTCACTGTCATCTTGTAACTGGTGTTCATGCTTCACATCTTGGGCTAAGCCCACACATAAGCTAACCACGGTTAGCACCTTTTTGTATATATTTAATATAATTACCGTTATCATCAAAAAAAAACTGTCTTTTGTACTTGGGACTTCAAATTATTTTATATCTTATATTATACACTCAGACTCATATTTTGGGAAATACAATATGAATCATTCTTCTATTTACACCTTTATTATGGTTTAGGGTCCTGTTTTAACTTTTTTAGCTAAGGGTCTCTTTTAAGGGGTTTTCCTCATTATCCCCTTGTCATTGTAGCATGTTTCTTGTATACCGATCTGTAAACACCTAAGTTTGGTGTTTAATGGAATTGACAGAATCACAACATGCTGTCCCGCTCTGAACTTACTTCAAAATGATAGTTTAGAATGCTTTATAGACATTGAAATACTGTAGTGGGATGTTGGAAACATAAATCAGAACTAAAACAAATTCTTAACATCTTCCACTTCAGGAGAGGCTCTCTTCCACTCAAATTTTCAGGGGCCCTCTTGCAGCTAAACAGATCACAGATTGGCATTGAATTACAAACAAAGCAGACATGAAACTTCAAAAATGAACTAATAAATGGCTCTCCTCGGGAGGAAGAATGAAATTGGTTAAGGCAGTCCGCCAAGCCTTGCTAATATATGTTTCCTCTATCTTGAACATTCCAGTTAAAATTCTAAAATAATTGGACTCTCTCTGCCAGAAATTCATGTGGAGTGGCTGGCAAGAAAAGAGAAAGTGATCTCTAGTTAAGTGGGAGACTCTTTGTCAACGTAAGCAGGAAGGTGGCTTAGGATTCAAATCCTCCTCCAAGCACAATAAGACTTTAGCAGCTAAACTCTACTGGAGATTGCTAATGGCTCCAACTGATTTGTGGGCTGCTAATATTAGAGCCAAATATGTGGATAATAATCCCCCTAAGAGAATCGTTCCATTGTCTCTTCCCTCCAAAGGATCACCCATTCTTGCCATTCTAAAAGTGCGGGAAGAACTTATAAAAAAGCACTTGTTTTGGATTGTCAATAATGGTCAAAGTGCCAACTTATGGACTGATTCTTGGGATGGGCATCCACCAATCATCACTCAGTATCTAGAGTTAAAGACAACCATGGATGTGTTACATGACATAGGATGGATTAAGGTTGCAATCTATTGTAAGTCCACTATTCATCCCTAGGAGATTGGACAGTGGTGGATCCCTGGGAAGGAGCAGCAATCACAGGTAAATAATATTCTTTTGGCCCATCCTATTTCAATTTCCCCATTCCCTGACTCCTTAGCTTGGGGAAAAAGTTCTACAGACGCCTACATAGTTTCTTCAGGTTATGCTTCTTTAAGTAGGGGTACTTCTCATCCTCAAGGATATCTTTAGCCACATATGGCAACCTGCTTTATGGCCCAAGCTGAGCTTCTTTATGTAGTTGGTTTTAAGGAGGAGAGTCATAACTAGAGATAGACTCATGAGACGTGGCTTTTATGGCCCCTTTCGATATGCCTTGTGCTTGGATAATGAGAAAACCATAACTCATTTGTTTTTCCAACGCCCAACAGTGGTCTACTTATGGCAGCTTTTATCCAAATTGTTTAACCTTCCCTCGTTAGCATTCAATCATTCAAATAGTTGATTAGAGACTGGCATAGCCACATGTCCAAGAGTTAAAACCTTCTTCCGGCTATGTGGTCTAGAATCACCCTTCTGCTTTGGAACATTTAGAAGGAACAAAACAACAGAATTTTCCAACAGGAAAGCAGGAATATTACTTATGTTTGGGATAAGATTAAACTTAATGTAGCAAAAACTATCAAGCATAAGATCTATTTACCTCAAATTCTTACACCGTAATGGGAGCACTTGTGCAAACAACTCTCTTTGCAACCGAGGACTTCAACAATGATTGCCTATCGACCTAAAAAGAACACTCAAATGGATAGGCATTGTACAGCTCCACCAATTGGGTACGGTAAGCAGAATATTGATGCTACTTCAAGGGGCAATCGGGGTCAAGCTAGTATGGGAGGCATTGGTAGATCTTCCGATAGGTCTGTAGCCTTCTTCTTCACTGAAAAGTTGGGATATATAACCAATAACTTAACGAAAATCAAAGCAATTTACAAAGGGATGCAAAAGGCTTTGAAAATTGAGTGGCAAAAATTCTAAATTGAATCCGATTCCAAGGTAATTGTTAACTTCTTATTTGATCCTATGGGAGCTCATAGAAAAAATTGGCAAATAGCAAGAGAGTTGGAGAAATTCACAAGCTACAAGACATGTTCCAAATGGGCTCTCGATAATCACAACCTTGCTTGTTATGGTTTGCCTCCTCTGTGGTGGTCAACCAAGCTGCAAGAGGATTCGAGAAAGCTAGATTCTAATTTGTACTAATGAATGCTAATATGTATCCTTTTCTGTATGCTGCCCAAGCTTGGACTAATAGCTTTCAGGCCTGGCATAGTAGAATATGTACACTTTGATTTCTATATAATATAAATGTTAGGATCAGCCAACATAAACCATACCAATGAATGCAAAGATTTTGGTCTGCAAACCCTCAAGATGGGAAAAAAACAGTTGGAAGAGGCAATCTTCCAACTCTATGATTTTTCTTATGGCCAAAAACAGATTACAAAGAGAACAATAGAACAAGTAAAACAAGCATCATGCTATCTTGTTCACGCAGCTCCTTTATGCTCTTATTCCTACAACCAACACCAGCTCTGTCACTCACTCACTCACTCACTCCTATGTCTTCAATTGTCCTCATGCCTCTTACTTTTACTGATAAGAAGTGTCCTTTTGTGCACTAAAGGACGTCAACCATTTGGAAACTAAACAAAGATCACTTCTCTGTCTACAACCAAACCATACAATCAAACTAGGCAAAACCGCCATGGTGGTGCTTGTGGTTTCACAACCACCGATTTCAAAGAAGCAACAGTTTCATCACCATACAAGAAATACCATGTTTAGAGCCATGTTGCCGACTGAAACAAGATTTGTTTTAGTTGGATGATGAAGAGGATTGTTTCTTTTGATCCCTATGGATCATACCTTCCTTTTGGAAGGCTTTTACTCCCACAAAATCTTAGCCGAGGAGGAAATGTGGGAACGATTCTCCCACCTCCTCAATGTCTTTCCCTTGATGCCAACTTGCCAAGATTCCTATGGTCCCCTTCTAGTCTCTCGTGTTTTCCAATGGAACACTACATCCTCCTCCAACTCTCCTTGTGCATCCAAGACAAAGTTTTCTACAGAGGGTAGCAATTGTGCTTCATCATCATCCAACATGGATGGCTCATATAGGTGCAAATTCTCACAATTTCCTACTGAGTACAAAAAAAAATCGAGGCAAAACAAATAAAATCAAATAGAAAACAAGAAAGTATTTTTCTCAGCATTTGAGTGTATCTTTAAGCGTATTGCTTTATTTTAATTTCTTCCAACATTTCATTTATTAAACTAATAACCAAGTTATTGGGTTATCCCCTCGGACCCCCTAAACTCATTTCTAATTTGAATTGGGGGTTAATCCCAAGCTGGTTCTCTCCCAAAAAAACACCCTGGATTTGCATGAGTAGGGTACCCCGCACCTTTGGCTAACATGTGCCATTTCTAGAGCAAAAACCCACAAGATTCACATTTTTTGAAGTATTTTTTGACTTAAATAGGCAATTTTTTTAGAGAAAATCAAAATTTAAACATTAAAACCTGAAACAAAAACCCTAAAACCTAAAAAGATACTATGGACAACGCAAAAAGAAAAAAATAAACATAACTTATCAGTCTTAGCAACCCCAACATTAGGGGAAAGAGTAATTTGATATGATTTTATGAACTGGTATAACTTTGAAAATAACACATGTATGCGTGCGCGCACACACTCCACACAAACACATTGCATACTTTTATGGTCCAACATCATTTTAAATATTATATTAGAATTCTTTTACTTTCTCAAACCAATCTGAACCATTTTGCCTCATGGAAATCCCAAGCTTTTGAATCTTTCACCCATTTCGTACACTGAAATTTTCATACTCAATAACTATGATGAGAACCTACTTAAATAAATTGCAGCTAGAGTCAAATGTGGACAACATTTTGGACGGCAAACCATCAATGCTTTGGATTGAAAAGCATAGCTTTTAGAGTGAAGCAACAATGTCTGAAGTACATAAACCAATTTTCTATGGTTTTTTAAGAGAATTTATTATAGTTTCTCAAAAATCACAATTTTTTATTGAATTTTCCAAACTCCCTCATAGCTTCAATGCCTCTAATTGGTTGACAAAGTATCCCTACTTATGTGGGCGAAGATGAATTTTCCAAACTCCCTCATAGCTTTAACAACTTAAATTGATTGATAAAGTATTGCTACTTGTGTGGGGAAAGAAATAGAAATTGTAGTTGGACCCATCGTGAAGAAAATTCAAGTTTACTGACTCCCCACCAAATAAGTATGTGAAAACAATTCAAGCCCATAGGGAAAATTTTGAATGAAAACCATAAATGGCAGTGCACACTACAAAAAATAATTTCTGCTGGGCCACTTTAAATATCATAAGATGAGAACCAATTTCCCTAAACAAATTAGGGTTGTTATAATCCAGAGTAGCCATTTCACAATGAAGAAAATAACTACATATTATAGGCAATGGACGACAATCTCAAGATAGAGACCAAGGAGGACATGCAAGTTAGAACACAGAAAGGAAGACAACATCATCATGACCTCATAATCATTCATAATGATATCATGTTTCTACAATTAAAAACTCTGATGACATCATCAAGTTAAAGTTAGTCAAACTTGAACCAAAACCTTTCATTTTTTTGTCTCTTGGCTGATCAGCACTATTAATTATTTAATGGCTGATTGGGCAGCTTAGATGACATCAACCTACTTTGACCTTATCAAATTTGTGCAACTGTTAGCCCCAATTGACCATCATCACTTTGGCTGGCAAGTTTTTCCAGTGTACAACACACTTCCCCTAGACAAAGGCCAAAAAACAAAGAGAGAAATAGCTCGCTTATGTCAACCTTATGATTGACCAAGTCTATAGCAGCATTGTTGAACAATAGACTCAAAGCATGGCTCTAATGCTTTATGAGCAGAAACAGTATATATTATTCTTCACAACAACAGAGTACTATGACAAAGAGAATGAAAGAATATGCAAAGCATATTAGAACTGTAATGACAGAATAGATTACTACCGAATCTGTAAGTTCTGTATAATGATTTGAGAGGACTGATGTAAGACTCAACCAAACTGAAAACTAACTTCTGACCTACATATATTTCTGATGAATAGTTATCATGCATGTTTCTACAAGTATGGGAATCGAAGAAATGGCCGGACAGTTACATATAGAGCAACTGCTTGCATTCTGTTGGTTGATATTCCATGCTTGGTTATTTTCTGATGGTACCACAGACTGAGTGCTCAAAATTGTGCTGGCACTTTTAGTACTTGACAGTACTGCACACGGCAAGTTACGCCCTGCGATTTCAACCACAAGTGTCTGAGACCATGACAAAGGCCATGGTGCATATTGCACTCAGTTTTGTGTACTGATGTGAACCAACGATGATTAGGCTCCCAGCTCCTCCTGGATCAATTGCCTTTTGAATGTTTGCTGCCATAACTATCATCCTTATTGTGGTGACAAAATTCAAAGATGAATAAGCTACTGACGCACCAGACAATCTCCTACAATAGTTAATTTCTGGCAAGAGCTGACATTTTCCAGCAGTGTATGACAGAAAGACAAACTGTTTTGAGTATCAATTGGAAATATTTTGACTATTTTAAGTTTTCTTTCAAAGGTAAGTTGATCCCAAAGATTTTATAGTTAAATTAATGCTGTTAAATCTTATCATTTGTATGTTGTACTTTCAAGGCTGACTAATACTAAATGACCATTATTTATGTTAAAGCTTGACAAATAGTCCAGTAAGGCATGGTGGTCATTTTGATAAATGAATTTAGCCAACATCCAGTAAAGGATAGTTGCATGATCAGATATATGAGTCAACAGTGCCAGAAGGGCCAGAGTCAAATATTGAATAACATATAAGCCAATAGTTCTATGCGAGACAGTGGCAAAGATTAGATGAGATATAAGGCAACAGTTTTGTGAGGAATGCTAGCAGATATGAGCCAACAGTCTCGTGAGGGTTATTAACAGTAGATATTGATTGAGAAATAAGCCAAAAGCTCCACTGATGACAATGGCTGAGATTGAATGTGGTATAAGCCAATAGTCCCATAAGAGGTGGTGACAAAGGTGGAATGAGATGCTTGAGCCTTCATCCCCTAAGGGATGGTGATTGTTGAGCCCTTAGCCTCAACAGCTCAAAATCAAAAACATGGGACGGTGACAATGATGAATATGATAGTTAGCCAACAATCTTGCACGAGATGGTTGCCAACTGAGCTAGCAGTAGCTTAAATGGGTTGCAATGACATTCTATGTTGTATCTAGTACTAATTCAATAAATAAGACAGGTTTAAGAGGGCAGTGATTTTCATCTAATTAATCTTGTTTCTAAGGTTGGGTGATGAAGACAAACTTAGTTGTAGTTGCAAATTAGTGACACCTTATGGCGATGAATATCAAGGGGTGCTCGTCCATAAAAAGTGGTTTAGCAACCTTTACTTGTTCTAAATCCATTTGTATGTTAATTAAACTGATTGTGTGAAACATATGTGCAAGTATTTAGATTGTCATCTTATATTTTGACCTCAAGTGCAAGTATTAGTTGGATGACCCATACAAAAGGCTAGACTCTACATTATTGGGTACTGCCCTAGAGACTCCTATACTGGTACAGCACTGGTACTAGTGCCAACTCCGGTACATCATGGGTTCTTCTATTATCCCGATATGCCCAAGTACCTCTTCGGCACAACCTATGTCACAAGGTTCAGCAAATTTTTCACACAAAGTTCAAAAGTCGACAAACTTCTTGAGCTGCAGGAAAAATTGGGCAAGTTCAATGATGTTCGCCCAAAAAACACAGAAAAAATACAGGAAAAATGGGGAAAAAAACTCAAGGACAACATGGCCAAAAAATTGTATGCAAAAAGCACAGCCAAAAAAAAATGCAAGATGTAATTGCTGGAATTTATTTCCCTGTACATATTGTGTGTCAACATGAAAACCCTAGTTCAGGAAGAGTTGGGCATTAACTGAGCAGACAACGTTTTGTGTAGATGCAAGCCTAGTCGTGAACCAAGACATGAGCTTGCCCACATGTCATCTAGTTAGGGTGATCTGTGTATCGAGTGAGCGCAGTGAGCCTAGCCAAAATACAAGAAAAATGAGGAAAAAAACTCAAAGACAAAACACGGCCAAAAAAATGTATGAAAAAACACAACCAAAAAAATGCGAGATGTATTCATTGAAATTTATTTCCTTGTGCTTAATGTGTGCCAGCATGAAAACCCTAGGGTCATGAAGAGTTGGACATGAACTAAGCGGACGATGTTTTGTGCAAACGTGAGTTTGGCCGTGAGCCAAGAGGTGAGCTTGCCCGCATATGTCATTTGCTTGGGGTGATCTGTATATCGAGTGAGCACGGTGAGCATTGGTTAAGAGCTAAGTGAAGACAACATTATTTGTAATGAATTGGACCAAATTTTGTGGCCCCGCCTCAATCACAACCTCATCAAATAGATGAAAGAGTGTCTTGCCCTATTTTATCATCTCAGATTCATTGACACTATTAACAAAAATTGTGCCAATGTCACATGACACAAGGAAGTTGATGAGTGTGCAGCTTCATCTGTCCATCCATCTAACATTATAGTGCATCTTGATTTTTGCCATTCCTTACAATGTTTTGCAAAAACATCGCTCACATCCTATACAATATCCTTCAATAAATCAATATGCAAAGCCTCGTATGACGAGGCAATGAACCCAAAACTTGCAACTACAATTCCATCTGCCATACTTTGCCACTATGGGGATCTCACCACATTAAAAGACACGCTAGAGTTGCACCAAAATTAAGAGATGGCCTTCTTTACCTGCTTGTGAACATTATTTTTCCAACATGTACTCTCTAGCATGGTTTGCACTCCATGTGTAGTGCAAGAGCTAAAGAAGGCATAAATGTTTCCCCTACTTGTATTTGGCCCACGAGGTATTAATCTAAGGGTAGATTATTAGGGAGTTATAATGAAAAATATTTCCATCATTTTTCACAGCTAAAAATATTAAATATGTTCAAATGAATGCCAAATCTACCATCTACCATAGAGGAGGGTTACGATTATTGGTTAAGGTTAGATTTAATTTTTTACAATTTTGGGTATATTTACATTTTTTTTAAATTGTAGATAACATTTCAAATTGCTCCATCATACGAGGCTTTGCAGATTGCTTTTTTTGAAAAAAGCACCAAAAACCCTGGTTGAAAAAAGCATTTTGGGCCAAGTGTAAGAATTAATCGCGCTTAAATCGCACATTCTACTACTATGAGTTACATAATGATCATTAATAAAAATATTAAAAACAAAGATAAAACATTATAAAGACAATTTAAAAAGCGCACACAACTAACTAAACAAATCTTCTATGTAGGAGCCCCATAGCAAAGCTAGCAGTAGTGACACCATTGCTAGTCCTACCCGATATAGTTCAAATGAACCCATTGCTAATTTGGATGCTCTCGATGAAGAGCAATATGATGATTCGTTCATGTGGCTCTTGAATTTAACTATGGCCAGTGACCAATTTCCTATTTTGAACAAAAAATATCATAATAAACCTACGTGATATGTACTAGGTCATGATGCATTTGATATTTAGGATTATCAACTATCAACAATGTCTCATTATTTTTTTGTTTATTTTATGCATATAACATTTTGATGGTATGAATAGATTTGTTTATATTTTTTTTGGTAAGGACATATCGAAGCCATATCAAACTCGAGGTCCAAAAAATCTAGCAAACGCTTGTGCTTGTACCCATGCCCATACTAGTTAAGCTTAAGCTAAAGTTGAAATAAATTCAAAACTCACCTCAAAGTGATGTGATAAAACTTAAGAAAGAACCAACAAGCTATAAGGAGGAGCAAGCATGCTCTAGTAATTTCAATAAATCAACATTGAGAAATTTTATTGATTATTGAAAAACGTCTAGAAGACATTAAGCATTGAACTATAAAGAAGATTTTCATTGGAATGTGAGAAGAAATATATAAATTATTGCTCATCTCATGCACGCATGAGAAATTCCCTGTAACATGGTAAAATAGCCATGGTGAATAGATATAGACAATCAAAAAAGATCCTAACATTCACGAGTCCAAGTCTAAGAATGTACACACTAACACTATTAAGGTATACAAAGTCAAGAGGTTGTAACCAGCATATTCGAGCAAAGTATGCCAGTTATAATGTTTAAAAATAAGAAGCTGCAGCACCAGTCATTAGCACTCCATGGGTCAAACAGAACCAGTTGCATGGGTCCACTAGAAACTCTGTTTTTAAATTTTGTTTCTTTGGTCTATGGGATCTAGTCTTGTGGGTCCATTTGGGGTTTCGATTCATTAGATGTACTTGATTTAAAAACTAACAATCACACATGCAAAGAAAAAAAAGAGGCGGGGGAGGCAGGGGGGGCGTGGGGGCTAGTTAGGAAGCGACTTTAGTTGGGATTAGGTGTCATAGGACATGTTTGACAAAAGAAGTTCTTCTGCACAAGACTGAGCACTGTGTTGGTCCAAAGCAGCATCCATACTGCCTTCGATTCAGCCTGAGTACGCATCCACACCCTTTTAAAAAAGTAAATGTCTATGCAATATCTGATCCAACTTCCAGCCATGATTTTAGTTACATTTTTTCTTTCCACTTTTCAAAAATAAATAAAATAAATCAGTTTAATTGGTGGATTTTAAGTAATTCTATATCAATTTGCGAACAAAATTCAGATTTCCAACTATGGCATTTTTTATCAGAACTTCCCAGTTTGCAGAAATCATTAGGAACTTGTAATTTCATTAGATTTTTGCTCAGATCTGAGATTTATAGCTGTTTAGATTTCATCGATTCCCAGTAGTTTAGCTTTCAAAGCTTTCAGCTATTCGAGTTCTTTAGTAGATACAGTTCCAGATTTGCAGCAGCCTTAGTTTTTCTGTGTGGAATTCAGTTCTGTCCCAGATCAGTGAAGTTACACAGGTACAGCAGTTATCTATCTAAGATCATAGCAGCACAATGGTATCCATAAATTTAGAGAGTTAAAAATTCTAGAGCATTGATTAGTATATCATATCGTCACCTTTAGGCCCACATTTCTTGAAAGCAATTGATACTAGGACCCACAAAAACAACCATGGTTATCCATACAATTATGGAAGCAACTATAATTGTTCTCCCGTCACACACCATGCAACTCCATAGACAATGCACGAGCATTTAAATCAGCTAGATTTGCCATTGAAAGTGAGTATGATGTTATCGATACAACCTACATGAAGTTCACAGTTTCAATCTCTTTTTAGAAGTAATAGTTGCTTAAGTTGCATGGATAAAGATGTATCATACAGGTAAATGAATACAAAAAAACACCACAGACCACCAACATATTCAAGCCGTCTACAAGCAAAATGCAAAGTTTCAATAATTAAGGATTGGTAAACTAGTTTCTTTTGCTGCTATGTTATGTGGAAGCAATTGCACAAGATAAAGGTTGAAATATGAGCTATGGTAGCTTGGAAAATGTGGGAATGCTAGAGACAAGCTAATAAAAAATACAACTTGCATTAGAACTATTAGTAGTGATGAGAAATGGCAGAGTCAACTTGAGTTTTCTCTTTAATTGTATACACCCATCATTGATTACATACATACACACACAGAGAGACACAGATGTAGATGTCTACAGATATATGAACCTACAAACATATACACAAGGGCACACGTGCATGTGCACACATGCAGGCACACATACCCACCCAGATTCATATGATTATATGTTGTGTGGGTGTTCAGTGTTCATGCATATTTGTAAACATAATATACATATAAATATATACATTATGTGTGGGCATGTTTACATGTAATTCGTAAATAAATATATGTATGCTATATTTATATAGAATAGTTTGTTAGTCGCAAGACTTTTTTAATAATGACAAGAAACGTAATCAAACAGTTTGGCGTGCAAGCAATCACACTCAGCACTCGCAGCCTAACCATCAAGATTGATTGGTCACAAGCTTTGGAATCTATAGAAAAGCCTTTATTGAGTCTTGCAATGTGTGGTATGTGCAATCGAGGAAGGATCCACCAATGTGGGTATAGTCCCCACCTTGCAAGTATATTTTGTTCTATTGTATTTACCTTATTATTAAATTATTAATACAAAAGTTTTTTTTTTCCAAACCATAAAATATTTTTGTGAATGCAAATACTTATTAGTGACAATAAATCAAACTAAACTAGGAATGCCTAAGGATTGGCCGCAGGCATGTTGGTAGATTGTAAGCTATAAGGTCACACAAGAAGACTTTTATGAAGAGAATATGCCCCTTGAATTTGTATTAGAAATGCCAAGGGTGGTAAGATTAATTCCTCTTCTCTTCAGGAAGGGTCCTTTTATGCTTCTGCAGAAGAAAATATAGATTCTTTGCAAAACATTGAGACCATTTCTGCTAACCTTAAAGTAAACACCAATGCAAATGTAGGGTGCCGTTTCTGCTATTCTTAAGGTAAACATCAATGCAAATGTAAGGTGTCTAACTCAAAAGAAACAAAAAAGAACATGAAACTAGAAGTTTTAAAGAGAGGACCTAAAAATCATCAGATGATGTGTGCATTCCTCCATTTAGACAATGAGTGGCCACAAAGGTGAAAGGACTTAAGTATGATCATTGGAGAAGCATATGCAACAATGACCAGCCTACAAAATAATGACACATGGACAAAGCTCTCAAATACTACTTCTATGGAAGTTTAGAAAGTAACCATCTAACATGTTTAGGTGTATATGGTAAGAAAATTGTGACAATAGAGACCCTTTCTATTGCAGATCATATTTTGGTAGCAATCCTACTGAAAGACTAAAGAATTAAGCTAGCCCCTCGCAATAACCAATTGCTAAGGGGGTAGACATTCAAAAGCAACTGCAATTTGCAATCCTGATTAGCATACAAGATGTAGTTGAACATATAGTGGATACTGCCAACAATGTATAGCTATCATTTGAGGAACCAGAATATATGTATGAGAGCCTATCCTCTGCTTCCATCTCCTGGAAGACACTACAGACCGCTATTAACATTTCCGGTTGTTATGAATAGCAATTAATTGTCACAAAAACTAGACATATTGAGACAAATAGGCACAATTCCATGTTATTCTATAAAAACAAAAGCTTACAGTATGCACACATCTGACGTATATGTAGAAGCTCCAATAGTTAAAATTTATTGCCTCAAGGATAGCTTTGAATCTTAGTTACCAAGGTGTGTCAGTACAGCTACAAGGATGTGTGGGAATGCCACTTTTCAAAAACAGGTAAAGGGGGTATGTCTACAAACTCATGTATGAAAATTTTAGATTTTACTTACAGAAATTTCATTTTATCGTTATGGAGATGCAGGAGTCCCCTAAAGACAGGTCCAGAGATTCCAAGAGACACGTGAAGATGCCAAGGAACATCAGGAGATGCTTGGAAATGTCAGAAGATGTTATGAGGGATCTCCTGCTATCCCCATCCTTATCTCCTCCCATGCATAAGACATGTCCTTGTCTTTGATCCAAAATTTAGATCTAATTTACTAAGCATGTCATCTAGTTCATTTCCACTATACTCAATTATATATAATTCATGTATGTAAAATGCTATGTGAGACACTTTTTAGTTTGTTCATGTAAAGAAAATTGTTCAATTAAGTTGCAACAGCAGAATCAATGTTGGGATGGTCCAAACATTCTTGTATTGATGAAGTCAACAGCTTGCAACCTTTGAAACTAATGGTTTCATCAAGAATGACGAAACCACCGGTTAATGCAAGTGGTGGTTGCAAAATCATCAGTATCTAGAAGCAGCGGTTGCATAACCACTGATGTCTATAGGGATACTTCGGTCAGCTCCAAGGTGGAAGGGTATAAATACAACCTTTGTGGAAGGCGAAGGACATCATAGAAGTCAATGAGAAGTCTTGAAGTTGGATTCATATTGTAGTTTGCAAGTTTGGGTCCTTGTTTGTTTTGTTTCATTGTTTCCTAGTTGTTAATGGTTGTTCCAATTGTGTTGGATCATTGTGGAATGTCTGTGACATACAAAGCAATCATGTGTGCAAACTTTGGATAGTGTAGTAGTGAAACCTCTATCCATGAAGGCCATGGTTGGCAGTAACAAGTAAAAAATTTTAATTACATAGTGGAAGGAGAGTAGAATTGTCTTGCCCACTGGAGTTTTTCCCACACTAGATTTCTCCAAGTCATATCTTGTGTTCATCTTAATCTTTGTCTCAATTTATGCTTCTTTCTTATGTTCAATTTTTTGCACATTTCATTTCTAACACTTGTTTATCTCTATTTTAGCATTGAAATTACTCTAGAACAATCATCCATCAATCATTTGTTGAGCTAGGAGTATAGGATCCGTGTTGGTGAAGCTTAATGATATCCACCTAGTTTACAAATCAAAATGGTATTAGAGTTGGTTTAGCATTGGTTTTAGTTCTTTTGTATGGTTTTGTGTGTTTGTGACTATATTGCAGTATATGCCCGTCACTAGAGCAAGTCGTGCTAGCGGTCAAGGTGTCCTAGTTCCCTTTGAAGAAAACATTACCACAAAAAAGCGGAAGCAAAAGATTAGAAATATGGTTCATTCTAATGAAAAAAAAGCATGTACAACAAAAGAGCAATTTCACAAGCTTGGAGGAGTGGCTAGCATCTCTCTTTCTATGAGCAAGCTTGACCAGTTGGAGTCCATCATGGAGAAGCTCAGTGTTTCTACAATAGCACTTTAAATAAAGGACACTCCTAAGCATAAAAAAGTCGAAATGTAGCCCTATGGAAACCAAGCTCCACCTCCATTAAAGGCCAAGGCAAAGATAGAGATTCAACCATATGACAGAGATGTGAATGTGTAGAGGATAGACCATTGGCTAGCCCAAATAGAGGTGTATTTCATCAGAATAATGAGAGCCAACAAATTTCTTTTGCGAAGTTAAAAATAACCAATGGTGCTTTAACTTGGTTTAAAAGTTATGTCCATTCCTTCATTGTTAAGAAGCTTCCTTCTATTACTAAGTGGGATGATTTTAAGACACTAAAAGAAGCAATTTTATCCTTTTTGTTATGAGGAAGAGAGGTCCATGTATTGACAATATCTTTAGGCAAAATCAAGGCCAAAGCATGCAAGAGTACACAAGCGAGTTCCACAAGAATGTTGTCCGAATGAGCAAAGATATAGTGAGTCGTGACATCCTAATGAAGTATGTTGGTAGACTCCATAGTGATTTGAAGAGACATGTTCACTTGGCCAAGCCTACTAATGTAGATGAGGCTTGCTCTCAAGCTCACTACTTAGAGATGGACAAGAAGAAAACTCGATCTACCTCTCAAAGCACTCCAAAACAACAAGGTGGTTCTAAGCATAAAGGTAAAAGTAAAGGAAAAGATAAGAGTAATGCTACTTTTATTTCTAAAAAGGATTACTAAAAGGCAATGTGGGTATTGTGATGTTGATATTGACTCCAAGGAAAATTGTTAGAATCTACATCCAAAATCGAACTTGTTCAAGAACAACAAGAAAGTTATGCCCTCTCTCAAAAGTGAAGACTTTACTTGCAACTCTGATGCGGATGAGACTATGTGTTGTACCTCCATCTATTGAGAGGCATGTTTGGGTAGTAGTAGTGCTCAAGGTAGTGAACTTTCTACATTTCTCCATATGAAAATTCAAATGAAAAAAACAAAAGCACATGGTCTTTTTTATACTTGTTCACAAGTAAATCTGATAAGCAAGGATTAGTAGACAAATTGAAGATAAAGACTTACAATCATCCAAACACATATGCTTTGGGTTGGGGGAAGAAAGGTGTAGACATCAAGGTGACCAAGCAATGTAAAATTAAATTTGGTGTTAATGCACATTTCAATGATGAAGTTATTGTGGATGTTGTGCCTCTTGATGCATGTGGTGTAGTGTTTGGCAACCCTTATTTGTATATCTGGGATGCTATCTTTATGAGGAGAGCCAATAAATACCGTTTGCTAAAGGATGGCAAGAGCTACATCATTTCAACCTACAAAGATGGATTCTAAAGTCTCTTTGATAAATGCCTCTCAAACTAAATGGCTTATTAATGCAAGTGGAACGTTTGTTTTATTTCATTTGAGAAATATTCAAGAACCAAGATAAATAAGTGGCTACACATAAAACTTCATGTAGCATGTTTACTACAAAGAGCAGAAGCGTATGGCAGAGTTTGGTGCAACAATTCAAAGAAATCTTTCATGAGCCCATGAGGTTGCCACCGATGAAGCCTTTTGAGCACAAAATTCATTTGTTAAACAGCCCACTTCCAACTCTCGGATTGTATAAGCAGTCCTTGAAAGATGTCAATGAAGTAAAACAACAATTGCAATCTTTAATTAAGCAAAGTGTAATATGTCCTAGTACTTCTCCATGTGGTTCTACTACTGTTTTAGTACCTAAGAAAAATGGTTCATGGAGAAAGGGTGTTGATTATAAAGAACTTAACAAAATAACCATCAAGAATAGATACCCTCTTCCATGGATTGATGATCTTCTAGATCAACTTTTGCATGCCAAGTATTTTACTAAACTTGATTTGAAATTCGGGTATCACGAAGTGAGAATTAAAAAAATGAAATTTAATAGACAATATTCAAGACAAGGCAAGGGTTGTAAGAATGGTTGGTTCTACCTTTTGGGCTATGCAATGCACCAACTACCTTCATGCAATTGATATATGAGGTAATGAGGCTATTTATTGATTCTTTTGTCTTTGTACATTTGAATGATATTTTTGTTTTCAACAAAACTATTGATAAATATGTTGATCATTTGAAACAAGTTTTGAAGGAGAACAAGATAGTGTTGAATGAAAATAAATGTGAGTTTGCTCAACAATCACTTGTCTACTTGGATCATGTGGTTGGAAATGCAGAATTAAAGATTGATTTGGCAAAGATTGAGGCCATCATGAACTCGTTGAAGCCTTCTAATGTGACCAAAACAAGGAGTTTTGTTGGTGCAATTTGGTATTTGAGGAAGTTCATCAAAAAATTGTCTTCCATAACCATATCTTTGCGTGCCATTACAAAAAAAGTAAGACTTATTCGAGGTAAGAAACAACAAGACACATTTGGAATGTTTAAACACAATTAGCTATGCTTTAGTATTAACTTTACCTAACTTGCAGTTGCCTTTTGAGGTGAAAATAGATGCTAGTAAGTATGTTGAGGGTTGTCCTAATACAAAGAGAGAAGCATGTATGTTCCCATTCAAAGTTATTTCATGGTGCAATTCTAAATTATTGTGCATACAATAAGAAACTATATACTCGTGTTTAATCAATCTAGAAATGGAAACACTATCTTATGGGTAAGGAAATTATTGTCCACGAGAATCACCACCCTATCCAATATTTGCAAACAAAACCCAAACTTCAACAAGCTAAACACTATAAATGGATGAGCATTTGCAACAATTTCATTTGATTATGAAATATAAGAAAGGTGTGACTAACAAACTAATTGATATGTTATGTAAACATCCTTTGATTTCAGCCATGGGCACCATAACTATTCTTGAGCCTTTTTTGTGAGTGAGTCCTATGTAGAAGGACATGAGCTTGATGCAAATTTCGGAAAGCCATTTCTTCAAGTAAAGAGGTCACAAGGTGCAAAATTTGAACCCAAGGGGGATTATTACATCCAAAATGGGTTGTTCTTCAAGTTGGGTAAGCTTTGTGTGCCTAAAGAGGGAAGAGTTCAACTAATGAAAGAAGCACGTACGTCAAAAGTTGCACAGCAATTTGGTATTACAAAGATTGTTGCACATTTGCAAATGCATGTTTGTTGGTCCAATACACAATTTGATATTATAACATTCATAGACAGATGTGTAGTACAAGCAAGCCTAGTAATAGAAAGTTGGGTTTATATGTGCCATTATTGGTTCCTTTTAGGCCATGGGAGAGAATTTCCATGGATTTCGTAAGCAAGTTATCTATGTCAAAAAAGGGCCATGACTATTTCTTTGTGATTGTAAACTAGTTTAGTAAGATGTGTATTCTTACTCGTAATAATACCCTCAAAAGTAGTGATGCAACTGAGTTGTTTTTTGCTAATATGTGAGTTCATTTTGATTTGCCTAGTTCTATTGTTTCAAATCAAAATTCCATATTTGTTGGTAAGTTTTGGCCCACATTGTGGGAGAAGATGGATACCAAGTTGGAACAATCTACCGCTTTTCACCCACAAACAGATGGGCAAACAAAAGTTGCGAATAGAACATTGGTGCAGCTCTTGAAAAGGTACAATAAGAAGCATCCTAACACTTGAGATGAAAATTTGGTGTATATTCAACATTCCTAAAAATAAGGCAATGCATTCTTCTACTAGTAAAACTCCTTTTGAAACTTGTTTTGGTTACTTACCTCTGTGTGCATTAGATGTTGTTTGGAAACAACCATACAAAAGAAATGAGAAAGTGGATCAAGAGGCCCATAAAGTTGAAAAATTCATTGAGAAGATGCAACAAATTCACCTCCAAGTGCAAGAAAGGTTGAAGGAGTCACAAGCCAAGTGCGAAATAAGGCATGATCAATATAAGACTGAGCATGGTTTCATTGTTGGAGAGAAGGTATGGTTGTACTTGAGTAGAGAGAAACTCCAAGATAAGACTAAGAGACTTAAGCCTCTTAGATATAGTCCAAT
The DNA here is from genome assembly GCA_037957365.1 of Torreya grandis. NCBI lineage: Eukaryota > Viridiplantae > Streptophyta > Pinopsida > Cupressales > Taxaceae > Torreya > Torreya grandis. The sequence goes on from JARHVA010000183.1 coordinate 2,353,665, forward strand.
TGAAATTCTAGAAAAAGTGGGCAACAATGCATTTAGATTTGCTTACCTCCTTATAGAAAGATTTATTCCGTTGTCAATGTGGAGAACTTACATCTCTTTGAGCCTTCTATGTTAGAAAACAAAGATGAAGGGTTGTGATACCTTCCATTGAAGACCTCACTCTTGATAATCAACTAGAATTGGAGGACGTGCTACAAAAGAAGAAGAGGACAACAAGAAAAAGAGTACAACACCATTGGTTGGTTGAGTTAAAGGGTCAACAACCCAATAAGACCAAATGGTAATCCAAATAAAATGTAAGAAAGAGATTTCCTCACAAGTTTCTTGAAGCTTTTAGGGACTTAAAAACTTCAAATTGGGGATGTCTAATCCAAAATATGGATCTAGTTTACTCAACATGTCATCTAATTCATTTCTACTATACTCAATTATATAATTCATGTATGTAAAACACTACATAAGACACTTCTTCAATCTGTGCATGTAAAGTCAATTGTTCAATTAAGTTGCAATGGTTGAATCAGTGTTGGGATGGTCCGAACATTCTTGTATTGATTAAGTCAACAACTTGTAGCCTTAAAAACGAAGGGTTTCATCAAGAATGACCAAACCACCAATTAACATAGGTGACAGTTTCGTAACCGTTGGCGTGTGCAAACAATGATTGTATAAATGTCAATGTTTGTAGGCAATTTTGCCACCGGCCAAAACATGAGAATGGGAATGGTTGCAAGCATTTCCCCTTCTTGGCGATGGTATGTTTTGATTCTTTGGCAGGTTCAAAGGTGGAAGGACATAAATACAAATTATGTGGAAAGCAAAGGACATCCAAAAAGTCAATGATAAATCTTGAAGTTGGATTCACATTGTAGTTTGCAAGTTTAGATCCTTGTGTATGTTATCTCAATGTTTCCTAGTTGTTAATTGTAACTCCAGTTGTGTTTGATCATTGTGGAGTGTCTAAGAAGTACAAAGTAGTCTTTTGTGCAAAATTTAGATAGCGTAGTAGTGAAAACTCTGTTCATGACGGCCATGGTTCGCAGTGACTTATACAATTGTTGAATTAAATAGTGGAAGGCTGCCTCTTCCACTAGAGTCTTTTCCACACAAAGCCTTTCCAGGTCATATCTTACGTTCATCTTATGCTTTGTCTCGGTTTAAGCTTATTTCTTATGTTCAGTTTGTTGTACATTTCATTTTCAGCACTTGTTTATCTCAATTGTAACATTAAAATTACTCTAGAACAGTCATCTATCAATCATTTGTTGAGCTAATAATACAAAATCCATGTGGAATATCCACTTGTTTTATGGATCAGTCCCAGAGACGCGTAATAGGGTAGAGTAGTCTCCCAGTTTAAGTCCTCTAGAAAAATGAAGTGCATCGATGTAAATTCATTAGTTTGGATTGCTACAGAAACATCAGGCTGTGGTCAAGTGGTTAAGGCAGGGCATCACCCCACAAAAGACTCAAGTTAAAACCCTGCTGAGCATAGAGGTCCTCGTATTTTTCTATACTCACGATTTTGTTGTCACACTAGGGAGGAATTGCCCATCTTGCTGTGTCTTAAGGAATTTTTAACGACATGCAAATCCTGGATGAATTTGACTGAACAGTACTGTTAGACTTGACATCTATGCCGACTTGCTTTGTCCCCACTTAAAAAAACCTGTCACCAGGAAAATCTGGTTCAGGGATAGGGATATTATGATCCAAAATACAACTGCTGTGAAACCAAGCAGAATAGAAACCTGGAAATCTAAACTTCTGGAAAATTAGAACTTGGACTGAAAACTGAAAATCTGTATTTGATTTAAATGATGAAAATCTGTAAAAATGCACCAAATTCTAAAAATGCATCAAGTAAAAGTTTATTATATTTCAAAATGACAATTTTAGACAGTACAAAATATTAATAAACTTCCTTGAGAAGATTTGGCATAGGCTCGGGCCTAAAATCTGCTAGTCGGTATAGGCACTGCACTTGGTCTAGAAACTTAATCTCCAATAAACAACACTGTGGGGCAATTTTGTTTGCAGAGTTTCATTTTCAGAATTTGGATCATTTCAAAGGACCCCAACCCATCCCCATATTCGTGCCCACATTTCCATGTGACTAAATCTAATATAACTGTACACTTATTCATATACTCCCATACCATGCTTCAAACAAACTCTCCAACCCACATACGCAGGCAACAATGGGAAAAACCCCAACTCAATTTATAAAAAAACATAAATAGAATTTTGTACCCCAGCTCAAATTATTTTATTATATTAAATATAAATATGAGCTTTAACAAAAAAAGCAAATAAATTATGACTCTTAGAACGTTAAAAATGTAAACATCCATGGCACTTGAATTTGCTGGGAAATATTTATTGAATACTAACCGACCTGTGGGTCATCCTTAAAAAAATAAAAATAAAAACCTTGTTTGCCTTACAGTTAATCGTATTACAATGCTCTTTCAGAAATATTCATTAGGTTGTGAATTTAACAAAGAATTGGCATTAAATAAAAGTTAGGGCACATTAGGAAAGCCCGCTGTTGGGATTTAAAACTATGTTATTATGCCATGGATAAATTAAGCATGCCTGAATACAGAATAAACAGTACAAAAACGATCGAATGTATTTAAAATTGGAAATAACATTATTGCAAAAAATTATACCGAGAAAATTTACCAAATCCTTCGAACCCTAGCAATGCGCAAGTGTTTTACCTTATCATGCAAATATGGGACAGCAAAAGATATTCTCCTCCACGAAAGAACAAATCTTCAAAGGCCTTCGAGTAAAAATCGATGCCTTTAAAACAAAGAGGGAGTATGAACAGGCGCCTTTCTATATAGGGTTTAGGGTTATTGGCGCCATTTTTTCTACTTATTCTCTTTGAAATTATTGTGATGTTTTTTTTGTCTTGTTGGTGAAGGGAAATTATTAGCGTCCATTGATTTTTAGTAAATGGAATGCCCCGGTGTCAGGTTGTAAAGACCATAGGGTGAGGAATCTTAAATGGGGGATTTTATTTTTTCAAAGCATGCTTTTATATTTAATTATAAATTAAATTAAATAAAAAAATTAATATATTGTTATCGCGTTTTAAAAAACTATATACAAAAGTCAAATTAAGTTATAACTTTAAGGTATAATAGTTATGCTCAAGATATTTTTTATAAAAAAAATTGTAATAAATGGTAATTAAGTGTTCAAGATTACATGTCACATGCACAAACGACTATTAAAAGGTAATAACCATCATGGTAATTAAGCAACCGATGTAACCAAATACATTGATGGAGGAGGAGGTAACAAACTATTTAGCATGTCATCCCAACTATTACCAAATAGATTTGTAGTGTTAGTAATGGATTACTACCCTTGTTGATCATCACTTTTTTCTTCTTCTTCCTCCTTGGGTTGGGGCCTTTGAGGAGAGATGGTGGCGCTTAAGTAAGGGAATTTTCCTTTGATAGTCGACCAAATAAATTTGACCATATCCACCACAATCTGAAGAGAGCCAATCTTTGTGACTGCCCATTGGGGAAAACCAACAGGGAGGAGGCGTGGAAAACACATAGTGATTGCTAACCCTACACAAAACTCTACCACATTCTTTTTAACCATGCCCTTGCTTGGGAGAATCATGTTTAGGGTATTCAAGGGATACTTTGTTGATGGTACAAGGGGTAGTGCCCTAATGGCCAATGAGGGTGCAAAGGTGTTCAACCTCCAAGGCCACCTTTTTCCACTTATACTTGTTTATGTAGCATAATATAAGATAACAAAAAAATTATGTTGGCAATAGTAAAACCTTTGTCTACTTCTTCATTTTTAAAAATAAAGTAATTTATGCCTTTTCATATGTGAAAAGAAATTTCAATGCAAAAAATGTGCCAGTTTTGCTTGAACTTTACAAGTAACATAGTAGAATCTCCATGTAAGACAATGTTCCAAGTAAAAAGTTCAAGTTTAAAGGGTTTGAAATAGGAGTGAATCCATCTCTACCCCTATTGAAATCTAGCACAAAACCAAACGATGTGTTTAAGAGACTCATTATGACCACATGGATGATAATTAGGTATGGGAATGCTAATGTATAGTAATCTATCACCCAAAAGAAGCCCTTGGTAGAGAATACACTAAGTAAATTGAACTTTCTTAGACTCAACATTGGTTGACCATGCAGTGAGAAATCTCTTAGACTAAGCAAAAGATGAAACATTGAGATTCCAACGATTGTTAAGTGTCTCGTTAGGCACTAGCTTTGGAGAAATACATTGATATCTTGATCGGGGTTTATACCAGGCAAAGGCATGGCCGTATTCTGATTCCAAACCCTCCACCACTAGGGAGGAACTTTACGACAAATTTTGTATAAGGCATCATTTGGCACTACCATCTAATTTTCACTAACAAATTCAAAATCATAATTGTTTAAAACAAATTTAGTCTTGAGCTTAGGCCAAGAAAGCCAAGTTCTAGTACATCTTTGAAAATATTAGCAATTGTGTGAATGCCTTTTCTAAAAAAAATAAGTGTTTTAACCTAGGGTACCACAACAAAGGGAACACCATGAAAGTTAATAACGGGAGACGACCATGAAGAATGTGTGTTAATGGAGAGCCCATTTCAAATTTTGTCTCATTTTCAAACCAATGAAGGCTTAATGGCATCCTAAGTTGTCCAAATGCTTTTAACAATAAAAGTACCCACAACTTTGATAGGCACAAGAGAAATAAGGAAAGTGTGAGAACTGAGCCCTTTCTAAGAAGACCTACCATAGGGGTTGTCAGTTGAGATTCATTGTTTGAGCAATATTTTTCAAATTGCATGCCCTTCATTTTCCCTATAGATTCATTAGGTACACTAATCAGACCTTGCTTTTAAATATTAATCATGATAAAGCCTTCAGCGTCTCTATGACGATAATAGAGGTCCTGAGCCACTTTGTGGAAACCTTTTTTTACCCTTTGCATTTGCCAAAAGGAAATCTCTTCCGAGTTTTTATAACCTAATGTGAGTAGCTTTGAAGGAAACCCAACATAAAGAATAATAAACATGTAAAGAGAGCCTTAGAAAATATGTGAAACTTGCTAACAAGAGTGGGGTTTAGTGAGCCAATGAGTAAGTTTCTTCTCCACTCTTTGCACCACATTATTCCAAAGTTTAGTTTGAGAGGCTTGGAAAGATAAAGGGATTTTAAATAATTTGAACATCTCCCCATGGGAAATCCACCTCCATTTATACTTAGCAAATCAATCACGTTAGGGTGCAAAGGACTATTTGTCTTTGTACCGACTAATTTTAGCCCTTTTTTAAAAAAATATTAAATTGAATTAATTGTGGTAATTAATCATAATTTTGATAAATGGAATAAAATAAAACAGAGTGTTGTAAATGCACTTTTAAATAACATATTAAAAATAAATGATTCAAATATACGAAATGAAAAGATTGCAAACAAGACTAATCTATGCAAAATGGAATATATAGTTAGTTGTTTGGTTCATCTTTTTTACTGTGTTGACTAGTGGTATGCAAAAAGAGGAAAACAATATCCAACTGACAAGTTGGATTTGAGATTGTGCAAGGATAAGAACGTTGAGTAGGGATAGGAACATTTACGACTATTATCCTTGTTTATTGATTATATATTTTTACATAAAACTAGAAATTAGGGTAGGATCACTTGTGACAATTGAAATTAGGTATGTGTGCACTGATTTTGCCTTTGGAAATGTGCAAAACACCTGTGGGCAACTTATCTAAGTGGTGAACCCTAGTAGAACATGCAATGATTGAAAGACCTAAAAATATGACGAGGAGTGTAGTTGGGTTGAACTAACCCCAATCACCTGCATGATGATTGAACATTGCCTACATATCCAATACTCCAATGAGGGAAATCAAGCACAATGTAGTTCTCCCACCTAGAGTGTTTTGTGCAATTATATTCTTGTGCTTATATGAATGCATCTATGATTAACTTGAATAGTTGATCATGCTTGACTTAGCGCTGCATAAAATAATTTTATGACTTGGTTTAGGACTATTCGAAATGTTTAGAACCTGAATTGGAAAGAATATAAAACTTTTGCTTAATGTGCACTTGTATAAATAAGCACATGTATTGAATTTGCTAGGTGAAGTAATAAGTAACTTGAGTGTGCCTTTGTAATAATTCCAAAGGGATGACCACACGCTAAGAACCCTAAAATAATGGAAGATGACCTGAGGGAGGGTTTAATTTAAAAATTTAATCGTCGGTAGGAGAAGGATAGAAACATTGAATAGGGATAATAATGTTTACCATTATTGTCCCTATTGGGTGTTCCTATCCCCTAGGGAAACATGTTGGTTTTTAGATCTAGGTTAAGGCCTAAAGATGCATAATGGTGTTTTTAACAATTAAAACATTTTTATATGTGACAAATGATGATTTGAAGATAAAAACAAATATTTTCTTGTGTTTAGGATAGGGTGAAGTGGAAAAATAGGTCTTGATTAAGTGCACAGATTAATTAAAGATTAAAATGGGTAAAACTGACATGATCAATTATTTGTAACCAAATTTAGGTTATTACATTTGCCCCCACTTTAATCTAGAAAGGAAATTACTAGATTAAAGGAATTATATACCTTAGTGTGTAATACACACTTTGTCTTTGAGCTAGTACTTTAATCATGTAAGGCATCGTGCACTTTGACAAACCCTGCAAAACACATGAAGTAGTTACTTTATTCTTTTAAAAAAAATTATTTTTAAAATTAAAAATTGTTTAACCTTAGAAATTTTGAAATTAAAATGAGAGTATGGAAGGAATATGCTTATAATGTGTAATCCCAATGTTGCTCTTTGTGACTTTGCTTGAAGATGATGCTTCCTTGAAGCATTAGAGAATTAGTGTTCCTTATGAAGCACTTGAAGAAGATGGTTCCTTCGCTAAATCATTGGATAGAAATTGGAGCTGATCAAACCCCAACTTGAATAAAAATAAAAATAACATACATTGAGGGATATTAAAATCTCGATTTATGTTTGTTGATCTTTGTAACCCTGAGACGTGAAACATGTTGAAATTTAAGATGGATTCACACACATAATGTTATAATGCATAATAATCTCCAAGTTATACATTGTGCACCTAAATTGAACAACCATTATAAATGGCATGTATATTCAGTTGTAACTTTATTCATAAAATGCATTATCACAAGAGAATGGAGTACACCCATACTCCTACCTTGTCTACAACTAGAAAAATAGAATTGAAGGATGTGGCTTAGATATGTATCATGCCCCCATTTAAATTATATGTAGATGCTCATTGTAAAATTTGTTTAAACCTTTAAAGTTGTGTGAATTTAAACTTTGATCTTGAAATAAATGCATGGCATATGCCCCCATAATATGTGCCAATACTAAATTTTGAAATACTTTGCAACTTTTAAAACTATACTTATGCCAAAACTTATTTTAGAAAATGGCTTGTATCATGCATGAAAAGCTTTTTTTCTTTGAAAAAACTTATAACATGCATGAAAATTCCATTGAAATACCCCCATTTTGAGGTGATGAAATTGATCCTATAAATTCATTCATCTCAAAAGAAAAGTTAACTTGAAACATGCGTGTTAAAGATGTCATAATTGAAAAATGTAGCATATGAAAAAATATGTTAATATAGTAAGATTTGAAATTTGTATGTGACCCATGAGGCAAGGGCTATCAAATGTATCATTGAAGCTCATAAAATTAAAATGCATAATTAGTATGCTATGTTAATAATATATGATATAGATCATGGCACTTATTAAACTCAACAAGCTCAACAAGTACACACACAACAAACATAATTATAGCAATGTCAGACAATAAGGCCAAGAGCCACATATTGTTTAATCTATTTTGAATTGAATGAACTCAAATGAATAGATCTAAACTATTGGAATTGATATACAATAAAATAAATATCTCATAGTAAAATATAGTATACTACATAATTGAAAATTTGTTATAAATAATAAATAACTCTATAGATATGCAAACCTACCTAAAACAAATATTGTGTTGATTATGGATGGAAACTTTTTCAAAAATACTTGCAAACTACGTCGCATCCAAAAATAGTAATTAGCAATGCATAGGATAGGATAGGGTCATATTAGAACCTTGTTTGTTGACTGCAGTCATGTCCTAGTTGACTGTGCACTTGATTTTTAGATCTGAGTTGATATGAATTTCTACAAGGGTTTATTGATTAACTATGCATTCTATTTTCTCATATGAAAGGGCTACAAAATACAAAACACTAGCTCTTACACAATAATAAAGATAAATATTTAATGTTAAAAAGAGGGAATAAGGTCAGGAGAATAGTTAAGGTACCCTCAGAAAACCCTACGTAATCTAAGTGTTACCTATATAGCCCAAATGGGTTTCACACTGATATAATTTTTCCCCTTAGAGTGAGTGTGTGATTTGTGATTGTGTAACTGTATGAATGTAGCTAAGAGATTGATTGAAATGTTTGACAATGGATGCCCTTAAATTGCGACAAAAGATATTCAGACTTGGCCTATGACTATTAGAATGCATGTGAAATGAGATTTAAAGAAATAGTGCTATTTTGTTCATTGTGTAATAAAATTGCCAAGTGATTATTAAATTGATTCAAGTGAGTGCCTTGGTGTGTTTATAGAGGGAAATATGTCAAATATGTTTGTTAATTGACCTTGCTAAAAACATGAAAGAGAAAAAATAGAGCATTTGAAATTTAAACAGTTATTGTTTGAGCATGAGGGACAAGGCTGCACTAGTGGATAATATGACAATATGGCCATGTCTGACCTAGCACGAACCTGCCCTAAAGAGACATAGACTATTATAAAACATCTGAAAGGTGCCTATAATTAGATTGGGGATGCCTAAAATATTTTTTAGTAGCTATAAGATAATTTGTACACTAATGTACGCTCTCGTAGAGATTATAAGTTATCAGAATGGCGAATAGGCCAAGCGAGGAAAGGATGTATAGTTTAAACATTGTCAAGCACTTAATGATTATTTTTATATTTCTACATTTGCCCCCACTTTATTATAGTGATGCAAGAAAGTGAAACTACTAGATTAAAGTAGATGCCAACCTAAGTGTAGATACACACTTTGTATTTGGATGTGAAACTTGATCGTGCAAGATGCCTTAATTTGAAACCTACAACAATGCCACGTAGTTATTGTCCATATTTGAAAGTTTAAAATTTGAAATTTGAAAAGAGAGCAAGGAAAATATACACCTAAAAGAGTATGTGATATAATTTATTTGTAATTTAAACGTGGAGAAGTGATTTCCCTTTGTTAAGGAATTTAAAGAAATGTTAAAACTATGGCTACTATAGAGTGACCAAGTCTCAATTTAAATATCTTTGAATGCTCTTATGTTTGGAAAGATTATGTGTTCCAACTCTCATTTGACTGTGTAGAGTACTATGTAAACTAATTGAATTGATGGAGCAACCAACTATGGTTCACTACCTAGAAAAAGTGCAACCATAGACGTTAAGTGTTAATAGACTCTAACATGGCCCACTTGAAACATGAAGACAAATCATACTACTGCAGACAAAGCTAAATTCTATTTGAAACTTTGCAACCTTGAAACTTTTAAACATGAGAAATTTGAAATTAGCTTGTAGTAACTTGAACATGAATGAGTATCAGCCCCCTGTATTGTACTAAATTGATATTGAATGTTATTTGAACTTTACAACTGTTAAAACCTATAACTATTTGAAAATTCCCACTTGTAACTGTAGGAATGAGTGCACGTGCATGTCACATGCCCCCATAATCTAAAAATTCTAAATCATGTATTTTTAAAATTGTATAGTGCCATAAAATCTAAAAATTTCTCATGAGGCCTTGACTTCTCAAGACAAGCCCATTGTGATGCCCCTCGTTTGAGATGAGGGACATAGCCTGCAAGTCATTTATCACAAAATAAGGTACATGTGAAAGATATAATCATGTACTAGTAGTTGAATTATTTGAATCATTTGGATTGCATTGCATCATCGTATTGAATATCAAATTGATTTGTATATGAAACACATGTTAGATATATCATTGAAGTATATAAGCATGATGTGCATCATGAGACTAAAGTAAGAATAAAATATATAAACAATGCACAATATGAATCATAACAATATAGTAAGAAGTAATGAACATGCAAGCAATGTCATACAATGTTATGCAATTTAAATAATGTCACACATAAGGCCTAGAGGCTACATACAAGGGACATGTGAATGTCACATAAGCACACAAGGCCAAGGGCAACATGCAAATGGCATAATGATGCCATATAAATTTAAAAATGTATATATTACACATACAAGACCAAGGGCTTCACATAATAAGTGAGCAAGTCCCAAGTTCTCATGTAGTAAAGTAAGAAAAATGGAGCATAAATCTAATGATATCAGTCTACATCCACCACATGTATCAATGCCATTATTAGCAAATACCATTTATATGTAACACATGTATAATATGAGTGGTTTTCAAAAAAATTGTATGATATATAATTTAACATGCTATAAAGGTTGTGGATAAATACAACACATTAAAATGTTCATGAAGAATGAAGATATGTCCCCAACTTAGCAAGGCTACTGGGTAATAAGGAAACTTTATATCAAGAAACTATGTGAAATTATGTCCTACATCACACTCAAATACCTCATGAAAAACAACGTGTAATGTAAAATTAGATAATGTTATCTACCTAAGATAGAATAAATAACACGTGTAAATAAGTAAGCTAGCAATAGTTGAAATCCTTAGGGTCCTGATTTTGATTTGTTTTATTTTTGACATATATGAATTTTTTATTTTTTGAAAATTTTGAAATATTTAAAAGTTTTTGAATTTTTTAAATATTTGATATTACATATTGTTGTAAAAGCTACTAAGAATCAAGGTTTTTAAAATAAAGGAAAGGGGAGGGATTTGAACAATCATCAACAAGGTGTTAAATTATGTTATGCCCCAGTGTATGAGTAAATGAATCATAACAATGTAGGTCAAATGTTTAATATAGATAAGAATGTACATACTCCTCAATGGGGAAGAGGCTACATGTGCGAATGTGAAAGTGCAATGAGAGCCATAGTATGGCAGGCATGCAATGGTAAGCAAGTGGAGTGCCTTAGAGATAAATGTTTTACATTGTTCGAATCAGTTTGAAAATTTAGAAAGCAAGTGCCCATAGTGAAATAAATCCAAGGGCTACAATAATGCTTGGATAAGGGATAGAAGAAGAAGTAAAGCAAAAGTAAAAAATATATGTACAATGAAAAATGTGCAATTATAAGCCAAGGATCTCATCAAGGGGATGTCTGTGTATAGGCCCTATATCATTGGGATCATACCAATGTTCTGTATCATTATGATCATAATCATCGATGTAATCATTATCATAGAAAAGAGTTAACTTATTTGTTTGTGTTTAAAATTGTGATATGTCGTTTTAATTATCTTTTGTATCCACGTCTGAAAAATTAATTGCAACATAAATTGGAGTTAGTTTTTGAATATGCACATCATTTTTATGATCTTATATTTGATTATGAATTAGAGAATAATCATGTATTATTGGTTGAACTTTAGGAAGAAAAGTGATTTGTGCTTTGACTTTATATTTTTGCTCTATGCATAAATTAGATATAACGTTTGATTCTTTAGCAATCTTATTTATATCACAAGACTTTGTAGTAATATTTTGCTTTGGGCATGCCTTCATGAGAAATATTTTCAAACAAATGTTTTCTTTCTCATCTTGAATTGGTTCTTGAAACTTTTCTTTTAGTAATTGTTTTGTTTTCAATCTTACTTTTTCATGTTTTTGTAACCTTGTTTGCTCTAATTTTGTTTTTTCAATCTTTTCTCATTCTAAATTGTCCTTTTGTATCCATATTTTCTCTTTATGTTATTTTTCCACTTGTTTATTAGGAGATGCAATATAATTGAGTTGTTTAATTGATTTATTTGTTATAGAATCACCACTAGCAATGATATTTTGTATTTTATTCTTCAAAATAAAACAATTATATATAAGAAGCTCATGCATTCTATGATATGCAAAATAATATTTTGATATTCTTAGAGGCATATAAGTGTTTTGAAGCATCTCTCTTAAAATCTCACTTGAACTCTTATTAGCCTTTTATAAACTTTGAAAAGCATTAATTGTAGAAGTATGTTGCTTGTGAAGTGCATGATGGGTAGATGAAGATACATGATTGACACTAGAATATTCTAGATTATTTTTATATTTGTTATTATTTTCAAGTGATATGATCTTTGACCTAAAATATTGATTTTTATTTCGTAACTCTTCTATTGACTTTTGCATAGTGATGATTTGATATTGAATGGATTCACAAGCACAAACCTTAGGTATATTTGATTAAATCTGAACATAAGCATCATTAAGAGGAGGTGTGGGAGGGATAGGATCTTCATTTAGATTGAAAGTTTCATTGATTATAAATGAGTTGCTTACTTCTTGTGGATCGATAACATTGAAATAATTAGTACTAGCAAGAGATGTACTATTATCATGTGTAAATTCAATGCTAAGATTATGCAATTGTGGCACAAGAGTAGCATCATGTGAGATAAGCATGAGGATGGAGTAGAAAAAACATCATGAGAAGTGTGAAAAGGAATGCCATTGCTTTCTATTAAGCTTGTGATGCGCTAAGGGAAGAGAAAGAAGTTAATCCTCATCAGTTGCCAAAGGAAAATAGTTATGACTTGTAGGCTCAATATCCATTATTTGTAAGGGACTAATTTTAAAAATTGATTGTTGCTTTGAAATGCCTTTATTAAGAAATCCTTTTTTGAAAATGTTTAGATCTTACTTGGATAAATTTACCTCATAATGTTGCTTTATTTTAGACTTTAATTGTTCTTTTTGGTTTAGATTATTAGTCAAGGAAGAATATGAAGGATGATCCTCAAGGACACTTAAGGTGCATTTGAAGAGGAGTCACGTTCCCAAATTTGATCAAAATAAAATTGTTTATTCATTCCCATGTCATCAAAATCACGATCATCAACATATGATTCTTCCATAAGTTTTTGCTTATTTTGATTTGTCCATTCATTATCACAATCAAAAGACACAACATGAGTAGAAAATATTAGTGTAGGTTTTTATTTTTCCCTATTATTTAATTAGGGAAATTATATATTTGTGCTACATGGAGTTTTTCTACATTCGTGGGATAGGCTAGCTTATGTGGAGATGTGTGTCATAAATGTGTCATAGGTGTCATAAGAATATCATAAGTAACTCCTTTGACCGGATATTCCGGGTATAGGAGTTACTTCTCTATTCTTAGCACCCTGTCACCACCTTTCATGGAGGAGTTACAGTCTATTCTTGGGGTGCTTTGACCACCTTTTGTGGAGGAGTTACGTCCTCTCCTATATGTATTCTTCACTTTGGCCATCTTATATTGATGGAATGTTGGTTTTTTTCCAAATTGTCTATGCTATTGTCTCTTGTTTGATTTCATTTACTTTAGCATTTTGTGGTATTCAGTTGCTTCGTCTTGTGCAATCATGACTCGTGCATCCTCGTTATTCAGAGCTTGGTGAATCCTCCGATATGGTATTAGAGCCACCCCGGTAACTGGTTGTCTATTTTGTTATTACTTTCATTGAAATTTAGAGCTTTGTTAAGGCATTTTTTTGTGAAATTTGAAAATTTTCGAGAGATATTGCTAATTCTACGTGCTCTTGTTCCTTCCATGACTTGTTTGGTCTCTCTATATACATGTAGGCGGGATTTTGCAAGATCCAATAATCTTGTTTCTGTTAATCGACTTGCATATTTTGTGTTTTAATTAGAATTGCAGGTTGTCACATGCCTTTGCAATCTCTTGGTAGTTGATTCTACCTTTGCATGCTATTTTTTGGTTACTGGGGTCATTTTTTTCCAGCTAAAGGCGTCTATTTTACACTATATTTGCATCTTTTGTACATCAGCAAGAAAAATGCCTTTTGGGTTTTGTTCACAACCCAAAAAAACCATCTGGGTATCTTTCATTTTTTGCATACATTTTGTATACTTTGAAGAATCGCGCTAAAAAAGTTACAGTAGGACCCCTCTTCGTTAGCAATTGCAATTTTTAAAGCAGTTTTCAAATGCTCCGTTCTTGCTCATACAGACTCCTTTTCCCACGATTTTTTTTAATTTTAATTATTTTTTCATGCTTTATGCACTAGTGTAGACATTTTTTGATTTTGATGCTAAGATTTTTTAGAAATAGTAGATTCTCAATCGTGACATTGCACAGTTCTCATTTTGAGAACGTCGGAGGATCATAACTTTCACATAAGACCTCGTATCGAGACGATTCTTTTTTTGAAAGTGCATGACTTTTTGAGTAGATCGCAGTGGTGCTATTTATTTATCTAGATATTATGCCAAAGTTATATTTTTAGCATATGCTCTTCATGAGGGTTTTGTAATGCATTGAAATCAAGACCACTTAATATTTCTTGCTAGTGGCAGTGGTAAACGCACTAATATAAAGTGACAAATCATATATATATATATATATATATATATATATATATATATATATATATATATTTTGAGGGGGGTTCTTTGATTGAGCAATATTTGAGTTTTTTTAAAGCTTGTATATTCGATTGTCGAAGACGAAGGGTGAGGCCCGGGTTGGCAGGAGGCCAATTCCCCCTCACAAAGACTTCTTTTGGATTCCTCACTCTGTGCCAAGTCTAACGAGTGGTTGGAAGGCCACTTTCTCTCTCAAAACAGACATTTTTTAATGTTTTAGTGTTAGTTTTTGCAAAAACACTAGTTTACGAAAAATTGAATCTTTAATATCTTGCAAACGATAGCTCAAATTTGGGTGCCATTTTTTGTAAAAGTGTTTGTATTTAAATTCTCCATAGTTTAGGATTGTTATTTGTTAAAAATTCACTAGTTTATAAAGTGCCTAAAATTTGGGTCTTCGAGGACGCATTTTTGACTAATTCCGACATCCTATTTGCTTAAAGTCTTGCACTGATTGCTTTAAGACGCATTCTCAGCTAAGCCTAACGTATTTTGAGCATGCACTTGCATATTTGAGGGGGGCTCAACATTTTGAGGGGGTTGATTGCTTTTCAGCACTTGCAATTTTTGCTTTCATTTTCCTTTCTACATAATTTCACAACTTAAAATCAACACAACTTCACCTATATTCAACTTAATAGATTATTTTCAACTTAAACCCTTAACATGCTTCAACTATCATGAATGGAAGGTTAAAATGTCAATCATTCTTAGAAGCAAAGGGTTGTATAGGATCACCATGGGTATTGAAGTAGAACCCAACACTGATGCTGAAAAGGTCAAGTGGTACAATCGTAGTAATGAAGCCTATGAATTACTGAGCTTGTCCATGTCTCTGAAACTTCTCTTCTATTTAGAAATTGCCAATACTCCCAAAGACATATGGGACACCTTAGAAGTCTTATTTAGAAAGCTTGATGAGATGAGAGGTCATGAGCTCGAAAATAAACTCATAAGTCTAAGTCCTAGCAACTTTGACACCCTACAGGACTTCTTCACTAAGTTTAAGGCCCTCATATTGCAATTGAAAGAATGCGGGATAGAGAAGAAAGATGATCAACTCATCTTTTCTATTCTTGCTAAGTTAGGTCCAAGCTCTTCAGTCTTTGTCTCCACTTTCCATGCCACAAAAAGTGCCCTTGGCACTACATGGAAAATGCCTTCTTTGGATTCCTTCATTGCCGACTTGACTAGGGAGCAAGATAAGCTAATTCAAATGGGCACAATGAAGTCTACTCAACCCCAAGATTTGATAGCTGAAAATGGTAAGGATAAGACTTCAACAAAGGAGAAGAAGAAAAAGAACAAGGACTAGGAGAAGAAGAAAGAAAACAACAATCTTGCAAAAAACAACACTGAGTCTTCCTCTTCCAATGCTAAACCTAATAAGGAGAAGGTTAAGTGTGCCTATTGTAAAAAGATAGGGCATGATGAACATAGATGCATGAAGAAATAAATAGATCACCTAACTCATCTTCTAGAGAAGCACAACATAGGTGTTCTTGAGTCCATCAAGCAGAATTCATCTACCCAAGATTCTACCAAGGCAAAAGGCAAGGGTAGGGAGAAAGAAAAGGTCAAGGCCCTTGTAGCAACTGCAGCTTCTACAACATCATGGGTCATTGATTCAAGTGTTTCTCACCACATGGGCTCTTCATTAGTTAAGTTTTCATCTTTAGAGCCTTGTAGCATGACTTCAATTAGTTTGGATGATGACACATCAGTTTTCGTTGCAGAGAGAGGGTCAGTTGAAATGGAAGGAGGAACATTCAATAATGTTCTAAGTGTTCCTTCTCTTTCCTTTATCAGTGTACCAAATCACTCACATTGGTCGGGGCATGAGAGTTGAGTTTTTACCAAATTCAGTGGCTATCAGGGAGTTGCATAGTGATACTACAGTGGTAGTGGGTAGGGCAGATCACCAAGCAAGGTTATACACCTTCTCACATTTTGCACCAGATTCTTCTCCAATAGCATTGTTGACTCATTCAGATGAAGTTAGCAAATTATGGCATGAGCGGTTTGGTCACCTTAATTATCACTACCTTGAACAACTTTGCAAAAATGACATGGTCATTGGCTTGCCTCGTGTCCAATTATCAAAAGGACTTTGTGAGGGGTGCTCCCTTGGGAAGCATCCCAAAGCAAAATTTGAAAAAGGCAAAGCTTGGAGGGCTTCACAACCTTTGGAGTTAGTCCATAGTGATGTATCACGACCCTTTCCCAAACCATCTTTCATAAGGGCCAAGTACATCCTCACTTTCATTGATGATTTCTCTAGGTACACTTGGATATATTTTTTCAAACAAAAGTCTGAAGTGTTTGAAAAAAATTTAGACTTCAAGGCTCTTGTTGAGAAACAGAGTGAGAAATCCATCAAGGGTTTTCGAATTGATAATAGAGGGGAGTATGTCAGCAATAGGTTTGAGCAATTTTGCACCACAGAGGGGATTAATTTACAACACACAGTCACTTACAGTCCTTCACAGAATGGAGTTACAGAATGCAAAAATAGGTTCTTGAAAGAGATGGGTAGCTGTATGATTCACTCCAAATCCTTAGAACTACAATATTGGGTCGAAACCATCAATTGTGCTTGCTACATTCAAAATAGAGTTCCTCACAAAGCTTTAAAAGGGATAACACCCTTTGAAGCTTGGCATAAAAGGAAACCTGATGTTGAGCACCTTAAAGTTTTTAGATCCTCAGCCATAGCCTACATACTAAAGAATAAATGCAAAGCTATGGAATGTTAGTCCAAGCCTTGCATCTTTGTAGGATATCTGGATGGTGTTAAGGGGTATCACCTTCTAGATCCAGTTATTCATGAGTTGTTCATCGAGAGAAGTGTCCATTTTCAAGAGAGTCTTAGAGACTCAACACTTGGCACTTCTTCTCCCTCATCGAATCTACTTCTTCATGATGATTCCTCATCAGATTCAGATCAGCCACAACAGGTTCTTGAGCCAGAGACATCTTCTTTTTCTTCAAATTCAGACAGTGAGGATAGTGATGCAGAGTCATCCACCTCTAGTCAGTTAGAGGATGAGGAGTTAGCACCTGACTCACCCACTTTTGTGCCACTTTAGGCCAGACAGACACTTGAGAGTGCTGGCACTTGGGCAGGAGATCCTACAGATAACAGACGAACTAGGGGGGATTTTCAGAGAGATTCACATGCCTTCTTTGCTTCAGTTTCAGATCCATAGACTTTTTGAGGGGCATTAGGGGTACCTGAGTGGGATAGTGCTATGGAGGAAGAATATTCTTCCTTAATCAAAAATCACACTTGGGATTTGACTTCACTTCCTAAAGGAAGGAAGATGGTTTGATGTAGGTGGATATATCAGACCAAGTTTGCAGCAGATGGGTTGGTTGATAAGTAAAAGGCGTGATTGGTTGCTAAGGGTTTCTCACGTGTGGCAGGCATTGACTACTCAGAGACCTTTGCACTCATTGCAAAGATGACTTCTATCTGACTCACCCTAGCTATTGATGTAGCACATGGTTGGGATGTGCACCAGATGGATGTGAAGAGTGCCTTTCTTCACGGAGACCTAGAGGAGGAGATCTACATGGAGCAGCCGCCATGATTTGTTCAGGATTCTTCCTTAGTATGCAGACTTAGGAAATCTATCTATAGTCTCAAACAGGGCCCTCAGGCATGGTACACCAAGATGGATTCCTTCCTTCTCACAGCAGGTTTCACTAGGTGCCACTATGATCCTAATGTCTACTTTTTACGGCAGGATGATACACTCCTGATTTTGGTTCTATATGTTGATGACCTTTTGATCACCGGGAGTTCTTCATCAGCTATTGCAGCAGTGAAGGCATCTCTCTAGGATAGATTTGACATGAAAGACTTGGGTTTGTTACACTACTTCCTTGGCATTGAGATCTCACAATCAGATTTAAGAATTTCTCTTGCACAACCTAAGTATGCTCTTGACTTATTGGCTCGATTTCACATGGCTTACTGCAAGCCATCTCTAACTCCTTTTTTATCAGGAGTCAAGCTTGAGGCTGATTGTTCTTCACCATTGGTTGATGCCACTCAGTATCAACAACTTGTTGGTAGTCTCATCTACTTGACTCACACCAGGCCTAACATATTGTATATAGTGGGACTTGTCTCTAGATTTATACAGGAACCTCATGAGCTGCATTGAAAAGCAGTTAAGAGGATCTTGCATTACATACAGGGTTCACATAGATACGGGATTCATTATAGATTTGGCATAGAGGTTGACTTGGTTGGATATACAGATTCAGACTGGGCTGGCGATTCACAGACTCGCAAGTCCACTTCCGGTTACAGTTTCTCTCTAGGTTCTGGTCTTATCAGTTGGTCTAGCAAGAAACAAAATGCTATTGCTATATCATCCATAGAGACAGAGTACAGGGGAGTTATTAATGCAACTAGTGAGGCTATTTGGCTTCAGGGGATACTTTCTAAGTTTGACATTCCTATCAGGTAGCCCACCATCATTTATTGTGACAACCAGAGTGCCATTTAGATTTACAAAAATTTGGTTCAGCACCAGCGGACCAAGCACATAGAGATTCACATGCATTTCATTTGGGAGCTTATTCATAGTCAGGTCATTGACTTGATATTTTGCCAGTCTTCGAAGCAGGTTGCAGACATCTTCACCAAACCTTTCACCGAGAGCAAGTTCACTCATCTAGGAGCTCTTCTTGGGGTGCGATCTATATCTGCAGTAGCATCATCTTCGAGGGGGGCCACTAGCCTCTTCATTTCTTTTTTGTCTCTCTTTTGGGGGGGAAGTTTTTTTTCCTACATGTTTTCTCCTTTTCTCTGTCTTATGGGAGATTGCATTTGTACATGGGTACGTCATCAGGCCTAGTTACCAGGACCCATTTTATATTTCCACACTGCCCACCTAAGTTGTGTTTATGGGGGGTATTAGTCTAGGTTTTTATTTTTCCCTATTATTTAATTAGGGAAATTATATATTTGTGCTACATGGAGTTTTTCTACATTCGTGGGATAGGCTAGTTTATGTGGAGATGTGTCATAGGTGTCATAAGAATGTCATAAGTAACTCCTTTGACTGGCTATTCCGGGTATGGGAGTTACTTCTCTATTCTTAGCACCTTATCACCACCTTTCATGGAGGAGTTACAATCTATTCTTGGGGTGCTTTGACCACCTTTTGTGGAGAAGTTACTTACGTGCTCTCCTATATGTATTCTTCACTTTAGCCATCTTATGTTAATGGAATATTGGCTTTTCTCCAAATTGTCTATGCAATTGTCTTTTGTTTGATTTCATTTACTTTAGCATTTTGTGGTATTCACTTGTTTCATCCTGTGTAACCATGACTCATGCATCCTCGTTATTCAGACCTTGGTAAATTCTCTGATAGAAAATTGACTATCTATGATATATACAATAAAAGTAAATACAAAAAATGTAATAAATAAAATACTTAGTGCTATCAAGTAATCATACATGTATAAAAGAGCTGATGACTATGAATATAATACAAGCAAAATCAAGGTATAATGGGTGATATAGGAAAGGGTTTGAATGATTATGTGGGCTCTCAAAAATCTTGTTTATTTTTTGATTAGTGTCAGTCCAATATTTTATAGCATTGATTACAGAGGAAAAATTGTGTTTGTAACCCACTAACCTTATTTTTGAGGGTATGATGAGAGTAAATTCTCTAGGTGATATGTTCCTCTTAGGTGCACCACAAATTAAGGAGATAAAAGAGGCTTCATATTATAGAAAAAAGGGATCCTAGGCATATTGATATACCACGAGGCAAATAAAAACTAAAGTTTACGTTTAGTGTTATACAATGGTTATGAATCTTGGGGTAAACCCTTCATGCCATGATGTTTGTAAAACATATCACCATATATCTTTTTACAATATTCACTAAGTAGTTTTAAAACAACCAGAACATAATTTCTAAAACAAGCATAAATAAATAGAAAATAAAGAGAAAAATAAAATCGAAAGATTTTTTTATATAGATATCAACAAATTTTAACCCAAGGTCGAAGGAAAAAATTTGTGTTAGATTTTATCTGAGGTGATAAGATAACTTCTTTAGTGTCAAATTAAATCCAAGGTCGAAGAATATTGAATCATTATGCGTCATATTTATATCCAAGGTTAAAGATTGTTTTCTTTCAGTGTTAAGACATAAATCTGAATGAAATCCTAAGACAAAAATCAAATAAACAACCAACAATGTTCTAAAAATAGTGGGTTCCCCAATCTATTTTGAATTGAATGAACTTAAATTAATAGATCTAAACTATTGAAATTGATATACATGAAAATACAAATTTGACAATAAAATACAATATACTACAGAATTGGAAATTTGTTAAAAATAGTAACCTGGACTATAGATATGTAAACCTCCCAAAATCATATCCTATGTTGATTGTGCAGGCTAACTGTGGATGGAAACCCATTAAAAGACCTTAAAACTATGTTACATCTTAAAATAATAATTTATAATATGTTGGGATAAGCCCACAAAAGGAGGACATGGTTATGTTGTAACCTTGTCTACTGACTATGGTTGTGTCTTGATTGACCATGCACTTTATTTTTTAATCTAGTTTAGTGCAACTGTCTATGAGGATTTATTGATTAAAAATGTGCCCAGTTTTGTCACACGAAAGAGCTACAAAATTAAAAAACCCTAGCTCGTACATAATAAAAAAATAGAGGTCAAATGCTAAAAAGGGGGAATAAGGTTAGGATAATAGTCAAGCTACCCTCATAAAACTTTGAGTGATTGGAGTGTTGCTTACATAACCCAAATGGGCCTTAGGTCGTTGTAGTTTTCCCTCTTAGAGCGAGTGTGTGATTAGTGATTGTGCAACTATATGAATGTAGCTAAGAGATTGATTAAAATTATTGACAATGGATGCCCTTGACCTACAATAAAAGATATTCAAACTTTCTCTATGATAGTTAGAATGTAGCAGAATTAAAATTTGAAGAAATAATGCTCTTTTGCTTAATGTGCAATATAATTGTCAAGTGATTGTTAGATGGGTTCAAGTGAGTGTCTTGATGTGCTTATATAAGGGAATATTTTAAATATTTCCACTAACTGACCTTACTAAAAGTGCGAGAGGGAGAAATAGACTATTCAAAATTCAAAAAGTTGTAGTTAGATTGTGGAGGACAAGGCCACATTAGTCGATAAGGCTATAGTGCACCTCTATCCAACATAACATAGACATGTCCTAGAAGGACAAAGACTTCTCAAAAAGGTCTGATAGGTGATTGTAAATAGATTAGAGATGTATTAATGATTTTTTGGGTATTTTCAACATAGTTTATAGAGTAGTGTATACTCTTATAGCCATTATAAGTTAGTGGAATGGTGAATATGCCAAATGAGGTAAGGATGTCAAGTTTAAACATTATAAAACACTTAATAACTAATTTTATATGTCTACATATATAATGGACACGTTCATATGTCACGAAATAAAATATTTCACACGTAGTATACATGAATAATGTCACAAGTAAAGGACATGTTCAAATGTCGCACACGACATAGGGCCAAGGGTCAAAAATAAATGACATGTTCAAATGTTACACACAATACACAAGATCTCATAGAGATGTACCAATTAAATTTTTTCACACAAGGTGCAACACAATATATAAGCCAAATGTAATATACTATATATAAGTAAACATCATCAATGTAACATATAATTAAAAAGGTAGTCTAAACTATACATATGTAATGTGACATCCTAGCATATAACATATTCATGTACAATATGTAAATATATTAACAAGATATTTATAAACAATATAAATATCAATAGTATAAGGGTCATAAAATGACAACACATGCAGATTTTCACCAATGGATAAGATGGCCCTAGCTTAACAAGGCTAATGGGTAGAGGAAAGTCCAACATCTTAGTCTTTAGAAAAGTTTATATGCTATGCACAACACTTGTGAATACCAATTAAATGCATGTGTTATATAAATCATATGTTATATAATAATCATGAGATAAACAACATATTGCAAAGATGTAAACTATATTATTAATCATATTCAGGGCCTGATTTCAATTTTTTTGGAATATTTTAAAATATATGTTTTTTTTGGTATTTTTGATATAACGAAACCAACAACATTAAAAAGCTAACTGAAGTAAGGTGTCAAAAATAGAAGAGCTTAGAAATATCTAAATAGTTCACAACATGTTTCAAGGGTAGATATGCATTAGAAATGATTATGTGTCCAAACACAAGCAAGATACCCACATTAAAAGTAAATTGTAACATTGAAGAATCTGTAGGATATTAAAAATGTATGCAGATGACTAATTGTACATCCTCATCTCATCAAATGTACACTTGTCAAAATATGTCACATGTATGAATGGTAAAGTTTTTGAAGAATATATGTTTTGCATGAAAAATTACATACTAAAAATGAGTGAATAATCAAAAAATTGGAAGAATTAGGGCTATGTGAGCTAAAGTTATGATTTCTAAGTATAAATGGGCAAAGGACAAGATTAAGCAACTAGGACAGTGATGGTAAACGATTATGTCCTATTATGGGTGATATTGTCTTGGAGGAAAAATGATAATGTGTTAGTATAGACTGTGAAATTAGAGAGATAAATGTCATGTTTCAGCAGAATTTGATCACTATTTGGAACTGTTCAAATCTAGAAAGTGAAATAAAAGAGCCAAGAGGCCAACAAATCAACAAGAGCCAAGGGATTAGAAAAATTAATTAATCGATTGAATATGCACGTAAATAGAAGAATATGATGCAATAATCTAAAATCTATGTACAATCAATTTTTTACTTTTTTGAATTATTTGAATGTTTTTGAGATTTTAGAATATTTGGAAATGCAACAAGCTATTAATCTCATAATTATGATGTTTGTAACAATCTACAAGAAGTGGTAAATGGATGACTACCCTTGAATGAAATATGTTAGATGTGTGTATATCAAAATAAAATATATATATCATGTGTATTGTAACCCTCAATTATATTGTCATATTCATCTAGCATAGTAGTCATGTCAGTCCAATCATATTTTGCATAATCATTATCATGGTCAAAATCATCCTCTTGATCTTGAAATTGTGGTGTGCTACTCTCATCCTCTTTTGTATCTGTATATGTAAAATCAATTGTCTCGTAGTGTGATATTAAACATTTTTATTTCTTTTGCTTTATCATATGTGTTATGTCATGTTCCTTTGGTATGGTTTTAAATGTTGTATTTGCTTGAGAGATGTTTTACTTTGTGTGTTCTTGCTCTAAATATGTTCCTCCTTTTGAAAAAGAGATGATTTTGCCTTCGTGATCAAATATAATGCAATCTTTATTTGTATCAAATAGTGGTCCTATTGATTTTAACCATGATCCTCCTAGCACAACATTGTGTGCACTTGTATGATAAGTAATGTTGAATGTAAGATGACACTTTTTCAAAGCAAATAATACTTGTAACTCAATTGATCCTAGACATGATGTTGATGTTGTATCTTAATCTATGTGTCGACGGTTATATCCAAGAATTACAGTAAATGATGTAGAATAATAATTTATTTATTGACTATCTATAACCTTTACATCAGTAAATTGTTTGCCATCTATGTGAGCAGTGATAGTGAAAGGTTACTGATGTGATGAAGGGTTTGTAATTGCCTCCTTTGGAACCATACTTGTAGCATTAGCTTTTGTATGCATCTCTTTCTTTTGAACCTGTTTGGTTAGAAATCCTTTCTTAAAGGTACTTTCTTTCTTAGGTTGAACTTGTTTTTGCAACTTCTCTTATAGTAATTTTTTTTGTAACTTTTGTTGTTCCTTAAAAATTTGTCCTTTTAGAAATTTATCCTTTTCCAAGCATTTATTTTGTAGCCTTTACTTCTCAAATCATTCTTTTTTTAATCTTGCCTACTATAATTTTGCCTTTTGAATCTTTTATTGCCCTAAGTTTGCCATTTGTAATGGGTTGTACTATGAATTATCCATGTGTATTCATAGTTGTTGTCTTTGTTCCTTTTGTATCCATATTTTTTCTCCTTTTGCACTAGTTATGATTTTGTAATTGACCATCTTATTTTATATAGGTATTATGTAGGTCATCATTTTTTTTAACATCCAATTTTTTTTTGATGTATTATGTCCTCAATAAACATATTTTTTGCATTTGTTGTTATTAATTTTTTACAAGCCAACATTTTATAAAACATGAAATTTACTATGCTGTCCCATGTCTACGAAAAGCTTCATTTTTACATTTATTGTTGTCAATTGTATGCAAGCAATTATTTCATAAAAACAACTTTTCTAATCACTTATTTTCACTACCATTACATCCGTCTTCTAGTATATCTCCATCATGTTATTTTTTTTTCATTAACAAGATTATTTCATGCAATTATTGTCACAATCTATGTGGTCCATCATTTTTTTGAACAACAAATTTTATCCATCACTAGAAAACTAAGCACTAATAATAATTAGGATGAAAACAAAGCTCAAGGAGTGCATATTCTCTTTAGGTATATTATAATCACCACAATATAAATTCAAAAATCAAACTCTTTGAAGTAATGCAACAAATTGGAACATAACCTATATGTGTAAGTTGTGATTGTGTTTTATATTTGTCAAATGATGTAGTTACGATTTCTTGCACAATATCTTAAGCAAATGTTAATTAGATAACTATCAAAATACATTTTTTGTGAGATTTTGTAGTCGTAAGTGCCCACAAGTAGTAGTAGTTGGATATCTTAAGGAAGCTCTAAATTATATAATCAAAATTCAATGTATTTTTATTCTATGCAAACATGTTGCAGTTGAGATCATATGACATACAAGTCAACTATTTCACAAAATGTATGAATAATATTTCAATAAAATTAATTGTGATGATTTTAGGATATGAAATACATAGTGAAGACAAAGATGTTCTCAAACCCTTTAAAATAAGAAAGCAATGGAAAATTATGGAAGATGTGATGTAGTCATTAATGAAAATGAGAATATCACGAGGCATATAAATTGTATGATAAATTTTCTCTCAAAACCTTAGAAATAATAAATCAATAGGAAATTTTTATAGTCATGTTTAACTGTCTAGTCACCATTGGTTGGCCTTAACATAGAGATGAACATGGATACCCCATCCAAAAATCTAATTGAAGGAATATCCATTGATGCTAGCTAGTTTTGGTATGAAAATTAATTATTTTGCATAGGCATGGTGTATGAATATTTAAGTAAAAAATTCTCTACCTTCTATTCTTCTAAGGCTAGGTTGTAGATCACACTACTAGCCCACATCGTTTGGGTTGTTGCATCAATCAAAATCATAATCACTTAGAATGGGTAGATTGGGCCACATCAAAATGTGATGAATTAATGAATGTGGAAACTCTATGAGCACCTATAGATTGATATATGAGTCATTTGTTCCAATGTCAATCCTTATCTCATATAACTGAGTAATTTCCATGTGGTAATATTATATCATGCCACATGTGAACCTAATATAATGAGAAGCCAAAATTTTCCTGCTTGACCATGGTAATTCAAAATTTGGTCTCCCATGGTCAAGCATTCACTTGACCACTAGGATCAAAATTTTTGACCTCCTATGGTCAACTTCTACTTAACCACTAAGAGGCCAAAGTTTTCCCTCTTATAATCATGCACCTGCTTAACCATTGGGAGGCAAAAATCTATCCTCCCCATCGTTAAGTGCTCCTTTGACCTTAGGGAGGTGAAATACGGCATCCCATGGTCAAGCACCCACTTGGCCATGGGAGGTGAGTGAAATGGATAGTGTTGTCTTAATGAATGTATTGCATTTAGGTTTATTATACAACTTGGTTAGATGACATTATTCATGATCATATTCCTATTCTTCATTAAAGACTGTATAGTAAGTGGGAAAAATATTTAATAACATGCACATCGTAGTAAGCTAGTGGGAATGAAATGCCATATTATTGAGTTTTTATCCTTACAATTTATTAATATGGTCGAATTTGGCTAGAGTGTATAAGGTTTTTTATTATGTCAGGTCTACCTTTTAGTACTCATGTTATATGTACCAAATTATATATACAAATATGCATTTATTGTCTATCTGTAAGACCCATCACCATTGGCTTTAAACTTATCCTTGATGATGGGCTATGTAAAGATACTCAAAACACCAGATAAAATAATATCCACAAAGATCATTCTAAAAAACTCTCACTTTATAGCACACTATAGATTTTTACTAAAAATAAAAATGTGTCTACAAATTTATATTTTAACAAGCTATAAAGATCCATGACTAAATAATTGAAAGCAATTCTAGTAAATAATGTAAATCTACAACAACTATGTCTTCAAACTCTAAACTAATGAAGTTCTCTAGAAACAACTCCCGGGATTGTAAACTTCCTCTCATGAATGGGGTTGACATAGTAATTTTTGTCACCCATGTATCATATATCCTCTCAAAATGTCACTTTTTAGGTGATCTCACTACTAAAGATCAATATATAATTATCACCCTTTTCTACAAATCAATATAAATCTTTGTAAGTATTTCTTATTCATGATACATGCCATTTAAAAAACCTATGTGAATTGACATAGACCTTTGTGTAGGTACTAAAATTTGGTATTAAGTACTCAACAATGATAAACTTAACATACATTTACCACATGACTTGCATGCACATATATGGTCATAACCTGCAATTCTCTCACACTTGTTATATTATGAGTTTTACCCTCTTCATTTTTGTCAAACACTACAATAACATTATAACCTATGCTAAAAAAACTTATTAACTCATATAGACATATGTAGATACTCATATTAATCTTTTGTGCATGTGTTACTACTATTAGACAAGGATAATATCGCTAGTTAATACTAATATGCGCCTGTCGATAATGACCCTCTCCTAACAATGACTACTTGTTAAAATAAAAAATTACCTTAGGGTTGACTCATCTACCTAACCTCTTGATGGCATGATAAATTACCCAATTGGACTCATATATATACAAATCAAGGCCTCAATTGATATGTGACTTGAAACTTATCTGGTACATATTTATACACTATTTCACATTGAGAAAATATGCCTTATTATTCCCAAATTGCAAATCAATCACTAGGATCTGTCACATGCCAAGTTTGAAGCATACCAAATCTAAGTCAAAGAAAACATTGTTATGTATTAAATCCAAGTCATTGGCTATATTCATATAGATAAAGAGCACATCTACACAATCACACTAGTTGGGAGAACTACATGTGACTTGATTTCCCTTCGTGAAGTATCAAATACATAGGTAGTGGTCAATCATCAATGGGGGTACTTAGAGTCATCTCAACCCATTACACTTTCCCAAATTTTGTAGTTTTGAAGGTGAATGAGGTTGATTTCTAGAGTTGTAAACATAATTAGGGTTTGACATTGCACATATATGTTCTTTCAAAGACAAGCGAAGGTGACCATATGGTCACATACCCTCTTTTATACATAGGTTAGTATCGACAATCAATATTGACCTAAAGCTAATAGAACTAACCCTATGTAGACATAAATATATAATTGTAAATTTGGATGAATCACATACCTACTTCAGTCTATTTCCAACTATCAAAACATAGTCACAGTTAAACAATCAACCAAAAAAGCTAATAATTTATCCCTTTGTTGTAATTTATATATTTAGCATATGTCACTTATCAAATCATTACAATTTATAACAAACTTTTACATTTCAATTCATAATTAAATGTCATATTTAATAATCTAAATTCACATACCAGTTTTAACTTGTTAAGGCTTCTAAAAGTAAAGTAAGGCAAAACATATTGGTGAACCTAGTACATTGCTCAAAGTCTATCAAACCATAGGTCTCCCTTTGGTTTTCATCTATATAGGGTTTTTGATTTCAATCTTAGGGTTTTTCAAACATGATTTTTCATTATTCCCTAACAATACATTACCCATGGCTATAGTGAAGGAAAATTGTTGTTATTTGTTATACAAGTCACAAAGTTAATCTTTTCATATTGTTCCACTTGGTTATGTTACTGTAGACACTTCATTTTTACCACCTTACATGTCAAAATGGAGAAACGAAATAACTTCCCACATTTTCACACAAACTTGTCCAAAATCATTTGTTCACCCAAATTCTTCTACACATTCAACATACAAGTCTAAATTCACCTTGGTACATCCCTAGTTGGAATAATGCACCATATCAAATCATCAATTTGATTAACAACATCCCTAACCACGTCAACACTTTGCAAATATCACTACAATATAATTAGATGAAATATTTGATTGATAAATAACATTGCAAAAATAATTTCCCATTATGCTAATTAAATTAATTAGCTTGATTAATCTCTAATGGAATATTCCATGGCTTTTTGGAATTTATATTTTTATAATTCAGATGTTCCTAATATCTACACATTCCTCTATGAGTGAATTTTATATTCACCCCAATCCCCAAATGTCCCCCGTTAGTCTTTTCTTCTATTTTATAATCCTAGATTCCCTTATTTATCCCTCATTCATCTCCATCCCCAAAATAAGGTGGGAGATAAACTCTAACTAAGGCCACTACCCAATCAACTTCCCAAAATTATGGCAAATTATGACAAACTCATGCCTTGGGCCCATCCCCCATCACATGGCCTCTTAATCTTCCTCCCTTGATATTATAGAGAGATCAATGGCCCTCAATCACTCAATAAATATATATGTAAGCATCGCTTCTCTTCATTCTCATGCTCAAAATTCACAACGAGGCTATGTTAGTTTGTACATTAATTATATTCCTCTTATCACCCATCATTATAAATCAGGCTTAGTATTCAAAGGGAGATGTTGCCTACCTTCTAGATAACATTGCTAAAGATCCTTTTGGAGCTACAATCAGAGCCACGTTGTGATTATTCTCTTGAAAAGGGGAATTATCTTCAAATAAAGGTATGTTTGCATGTTTTTATCATTGTATTTGGTTTTTATTCATTTTGCCTTGGCTCACTCGAGGTCATGGGATTAAGTCATTAGTTGCACATATTTTTATTGAGATTTCATTATTAAAAAAATATTAACTTATTTTAGATTCCTGTGGATACATATGGCATGCCTAGTGCTACTTGCACCTCACAACATCTTCTAAGATCTTCTCTCATTCCTCTAATTTAAAAAAAAATGGTGATAAAAATGGTTGTTAAAACAATTAGAATTTTTAATCTGTAATTTTTTTTATTCTAATTATTTCAAGGTGGTGCATATTTTTATTAACAACAAGATTTAAAATTTTCATATAAATCTAATTTATATTTTAGGAGATGTGGTTAATTTAGTGATTGTCTTTGTTATAACAAAAATGACCGTTAAAACAACTATATTTTGTAATATGTAGAATTTTTTCTTTTAATTTTTTAAAGCGTGGTTTGAATATGTTTTAGCTGAGACCTATCAAAATTTCATCAAAATATAATTTGTATTTTAGGAAATATCACTAAATTACTGTCACTTTTTATCTGTTTATTCATTTTTTTGTTGTGTTATAACTTTTAAGTTTGCAGTTTTTTTTTCTTTTTTTCTTTTTATCTTAAATTTTAACTAGTTGGTTTTTGTGTTAGGGAGATTTTAAATATTTTATTTTTTTAGGTCTGTAGTCAAAGTTCATATCTTATTAAACTTGATAATCTCTATTGTAGGTCCTTGGTCAAAGAAGAGGATTCTAAGCCTAAGACAAAACATTCATCTTTTAAAAAACACTTCATTTTGGGTTTAAAAGGAACAAACATCTCAATCTAGGTTTTAAAAGGAACACACACTTTTAATTTGAGATTTAAAACACTTTTTACTTTCAAGTTATTTCCATTATGCTTGATTGTTTGTATCTTTGTGCAGTTCCTCACACACATGCTCTCCCCTCAATTTTTAAAACTTGGGTAACATAGAAACATGGAGACCAACATCTATTTTTATCTTGAATATTTGCCCAAGTATGATATTTGCTTGCCCTTAGTGAGATTCTTACGAATTAAAAATTACAATACCTTCTATTTTTCTTTTTAGACTATGTGATTGAGATTTCATCACCTTCTCACAGATCTTTAGGGTATGGTGATTGGGGGGTGATATCCCAATATTTGTACAACCCTAGGCATTTGATGAGGTATATAAATGTTGGATAATTATCATAAATACACAGTAGAATTCCCCACATAGGGTTTCATGAAAGCAAAAGGTTTATCTTTAACATTAATCCATTCATACATAGTCCACAAAGAATCCATTATCTGAGAGCATGATCATTAATATGTGATAGCTAGCACATTCATGGTGGGACTAGAACCTCCCACAAATTTATTGATTTTATATCTCTTCTTAGATATATATAAATTTTTCCCATGTACTGAAAGGTATATAGAGACCATCTGGATAAGCCAATTGTAAAATTTTAGATGAAGAACTTATTGGCCAAAAAACCTTCATTGATGTAGGGGTGTAGAGGTAACAGCCCCCTGAGGGTTGCATATCACATACATACTATGAGAGAGGGTGGGTATTTCACCTCTAATTAATTAAAAAAATTCATCTCATAACAAGTAGATTGATGGGTTAGTGATTGTGATGCAAACCTATTCTACCACTACAATAGGCTCATCTTGTTTGAGTATGGTTGTGTAAGTGTTGTTCATACCTATTTTATGTGACACATTTAAAAAAATAAAAGAAAGTTCAAACTTACCAAGCCAAAACCTTGTCCACATATATCACCATAGCAGGGCATTATACTGCCCATTTTTTTGGGTCAACATTCCATATCTTTCAACCCGTTATGTTATTCAAATTAAATGACATTTTATTCGCATAGTACCATCATGATGCTCACTTTTATCTAGTCAATCAACTCCAATTATATTCCAAATTCCTACATAATTTAAAATCTAAAGTCAATAGTAAATCTTTGAATTCAACTTAAGTCAACATTTTTTTTCAATTCAACATTCAAATCAAACATTTTCTTTTCATTTAAAAATCACACTTCAATTCACATTCAAGTCTAAATGTATTCCAAGTTAAAATTTACAATTCAATCTTTCTCCTCTTTCAATGAAGTCTCCTAAATCAAGTCAAGCATCTAATCTTCTTTCAATTTAAGACTGGTTTTTTTACAAAACATTATCAAGACTGTTGACGCAGAAGATTGCACCCTTGGCAGGAGGCCAAGCTCCTGCCTTCCTCACGCAACTATGGAAACTCCCCTCTCACCTGTGGGACCGGTGAAGCTGGAGGGGAGAGTCTCTAGGTAAGGGCTAGCTCCCTTTGATGTATCTGATTTGTTCCAGTAAGTGCTAACAGACATATATATATATATATATATATATATATAATGGGGGGGGGATGAAAAGGGAGAAAGATTGTAGGAAAACAAACTACTCTAAGGAGGTGATGCACCAAAATAAATCGACCTTCTCACATTCACACTTAAAATCAGACAAACACATACGTACACTTCAAACTTGGTAGAAGAACCAGACTACAAGAAACTTGGCAGGGAGGCTTTAATGGAAAATATGAAAACAGAGATTCGCCAAAAGGTGCTATGAAATGCACACTATATAGCAATTTCTTCTATTTCTGCACTTCCAAATGCAATTCTCCTTGTTAGCTGTAGAAATGGCACCTTATAGATAACATATATGTTGGTGTTGAACCTGGGGAACCATCAAGAAACAATGACTAAATACAAACTAACACTCAAGACATACACAGAAATATCTCCCCAAGATAGAGGTAAAAAATGTGTTTATTGATTCAAGTGAAATTTTACCAGGGTTATGCCTTACAAATGTGGAAGATGATTACAAAAATGACAAGTCCTCAATATATAGAAAAAGAAAGGAGGCCTTTTGGCACCCCTTTTACAAGTGACCCATGTGCCTTGCAAGCATTGGGAAGAGCAGGCTGCTTAAACATAAATGCTGTGTCGGCCCTGGCCTTGACTTCAGACATTTCTTGACATGGCCACACTGATTCCTCATTAATCGAGGCTGCCCCTTGAAGGCACCTACGCAATTTTTTTGCTCATAAATATGAAATGAAGAAAAAGGGTCGCATAGTTGGTCGTTCGCGCCTTCTAATGGTCAATTCATAGCCACTGTTTCACCTGCTGGAGTAATTTCTAGAATCAACGCCTCCCTTCACCACTTAGACTATCTACCTACTCCATGCTTGGCACTTTGTCTTTTCCCTATCTTGTCTCTTCTGGCTCTTTTGGCCCTTGGGGGTGATCTTCTGGCAGGTCACTACATTTCTAGGCCTTTTCCATGGTTAGCACTCTTTTAGTTCGAAAGCAAATGGCTATTTCACTGTGCTAGAATTGACATTCACGTGACTGTCATCACTTTGAAAACCAACGGCTAATTCACTTCCTTATATTTGATGGCTTTCAAGACGTCATCATCCTTGGCAAATTCCTTCGGTTTTTTTTCCTTTGCCCCTTTTTGTGGGTCTTTCCTTTGTTTTGGACCTTTTCTTATGGACAAAAGTCTACGGGAATTAGTGCTTTGACTTTCCCTAGGTCTTTGTTTCAGCCCTTCATTGAACCCACCCATTGAACCAAAATTGGTTAAATGGTTAAATGTTGCTTGCTGAGCCGATTGAACCGAACATTGAACCACTCGCTTTGAACCAAGCCATTGAATCGAAATTGGTTCAACGGTTCAATGGTTCAAACAATTATTGAATCGAGGTGTTTGAATTGAGTGATGAACTCTTTGTTGAACTAAAGCTGCTGAACCGTTTGAACTTTATCGAAGCATTGAAACTAGGCCTTTGAACCGAAGCCTTTGAACCAAAACATTGAACTGGTTCAGCGGTTCAACACTGTGTGCTGATGAACTTGACGATTGAACCAGAGCTTGAAATTGAAGTAATAGTTCAATGGTTTAGTGCCGCCAACCTTCCTTGTGAATCTTCTTTAGACAAATGTCCCAAAAGCCTTGTAAACCCCATCACTCTTTGAACTGATCCTCCTTGCACCAAAAGACTAACCTGCTGAGTCCGTAGATTTTACTGGATATGCACAAAATCAAAAAGAAATGGCCTAGAATAGTAAGAGGCAGAAGGGGACCAAAAATTTTGCCTGTTGGGCAAAAATTGGTCAACAAATTGGTGACTCCCAAGGCAAGCATGCTTGCTATGCTTAGAAGCCAGTTGCCTTAAAAATCCATTGGGCACAGAGTCAGATTGTAACTTTAAAACAACAATAGCTTTGATAAATTCTAGAACCAATCATGCAGATTCACCTCAAAAGGGGAAAGAAAAACACACACAAGGCTAAGAAAACTACTAACATGTGCAGAAAGCACTTAGAGAAAGTAGGGAATAAAAGGGAAATATATAGATGATAAAAAGTGGGGTCAGTAGCAATGCTTGAGATATATCCCATTAACTGGGATATGCAATTCTTCACCATCCAACCTGGAGAGTTAGAATGCATTATGCTGCTTGTACTGAGTGATTATGTATGGGCCACTCTATAGGGCATCAAATTTTGCATGCTTTTTAGGCTTAGCTCGGTCTTCATCCCATTTCAAGAGAATGTTTGCTTCAAAGAAGTCTTTTGATGAAGATTTGTTGTCAAAGTGTCTCTTTATTTGTTGTTGGTGACTGGTCATAGAAGCCATAGGCCGATCCCTGGTGTCTTGGAGCTCCATCAGCTTGCACAGCCTGACCTCCATGCTACTTCCTTCTTCTAATTGCAGTTGGTGAGCGAGGTCCAATGCTATAAATTCAAGTGAGATGGGAAGCCTAGCTTCCCTTCCATATACGAGCGTATATGGAGAATTTTTGATTGCTCTCTTTGGAGTGATTCGATCGGCCCACAAAGCTATTTTCAACTTGGCATGCCAAGTCCTCTGATTTTCTTCCATGATCCTCTTGATGATCTTGATCAAGTTTTTTTTGGTGGACTTAGCCAACCCATTCCCCTATGGGTAATAATTAGATGAAGTGCTGAGATATATACCATACCTCAACATCCATTCACATGTTTTGGTTCCCAAAAAAGCCAAGGCGTTATCTGAGATTATGGTGGCTGAGATCTCAAATCTTGTCACCAGGTCCTCATAAAACTCCAGGACCACACTTTCATTTGCCTCCTTCAGAGCAACAGCCTCCACCCACCTTGTAAAATAATCCATGACAGTTAGGACCCACTTGTGTCCAGCACTGAAGGGAGGATTAATCGTCCCTATGAAGTCCAGGCCCCACTGCATGAATGGTTGTTCTACTTGAATAGGCTGTAGAGGCATGGTAGCCAACCATTATTTCCCATCAAAAAGAGCACACTTTTGGCACTTTCTTACCCAGGCATGGGTGTCCCTAAAAAAAGTAGGCCAAAAATAGCCAACTCTCATTATCCTTGCTGCAGTGGCTTTAGGAGAAAAATAACCTCCTGTTGGCCCATCGTGGAACTCTGACAACACCTTGTCAGCCTGTTTTGGGTCTATGCATCTTAGAAGGACCCCTGAGAGATCCTTCCTAAATAATACTCCATCAACTAGGACGTAAGGGAGAGATTGGAGCCTGAAAAACCTTCTTTTAGTCCCATCAAGACCTGTGGGCACTTGCTAATGAGAATAAAATGCCTCAAGTCCGATGTCCAATCCTTCATGACAACCGGTTCTTCTATTGTGGCTGCATCATGAATTAGTAAGCTACCTTCCCCTTTCTGCTTGAAGTCTGCAACAAGGTGTTCACACAGGCCTCTTCCCCTCACCAGCTTGGTGATCTTGATGTCTACGTCATACTCCATCACCTTGGTGATCCACCCCGCCCTCTTCTCATTCAAGTCTCGATTGGTCAAGAAATCCTTGACACTAGGGTGTGGAACCATGAGGTGAATCCTGTTGTTAGACAACATATGCCTAAATTTCTTTAGGCTCTACACTATTGCCAGGACGTGCTTTTCTACATACGTGTATCTGACTTTGAAGTCCTCTAACCCTTGGCTAAAAAAAGCAAGTGGTTGCTCGAGGTCATCACCATTTGCTTGGGTAAGCATGGCAGAGATTACCTCTTCATTGCTAAAAGTGTAGAGGTTGAAGTCTTTGTTGAAGTCGGGGCTGATCAAAGTAGGAGCCTAGGTTATGGCCTACTTGATGGCTTCAAAGCTATCCTTCCTTTGTGTTGTCTACTTGAACTCCTCACCCTTTCTCAGCATAGAGGTTAGTGGCTTGACTATCTCTGCAAAATTCAGAATGAATCTCCGAATGAAATTTATCCTACCAAAGAAGCTATGTAGGCCTTTCTTATGCTTAGGTAGGGACATCTCTAGGATAGAACAAACTCTCTCGGGGTCAATAGATAAGCCCTCTTTGGACACAATGTGGCCAAGGAGTTTTTCCTCGTGAATAACAAACACGCATTTCCACAGGTTAAGAGAGATGCCAAACTCCCTACACCTCTCAAAAATTTTCCTGAGGTGTTCCATGTGTTGGTTCACTTCTTTGGAGAATACCATCACATCATTGAGGTATACTAGCACATTGTTATTTATCAAGCCTTGAAAAGCCATGTCCATGGCTCGCTGAAAGGTAACACTAGCATTAGATAGCTCGAATGGCATCTTCTTGTAGGCAAATGTTCCCCATTTAGTAGTGAAGGCTATTTTGTGCTGGTCACAACCTTGCACCAAAATTTGATTATACCCTGAATACCCATCCAGGAGGGAGAAACGTTCGCTGCCTGTTACCTTCTAAAGGATCCACTCCATGCTCGGGAGGGGATAATGGTATTTTAAAGAGACTTTATTAAGGTCTCTAAAATTGACACATAACCTGATCTCCCCATTCTTCTTTCTAACAGGAACAAGATTGGCCAGCCAGGAGGAATGTTTGATTGGAAATATAATCCTGGACTCAATCAATTTGGCCAGTTCCTTCTGCATGAGAGGCTCAATCATCGGGTTGATAGGTCTCTACTTCTACGTGACTGGCCTGTCGTCTTCTTCTAATTTGATGGTGTGCTAGGTGAGTCTTGGGTCGAAACCCTTCAAATCACTATAATCCCATGCGAAAACATCAGCAAACTCCTAACACAACAAAATGAAAGCCTGCCTTTCTTGAATCGTGTAGACTTTTCCAAGCACAAGAAACTTGTCCTTTAGGATCTCAACCCTTTCGTAATTCTCCTCCTTAGTTGTGATGCATGCCTTGTCATTTCTCAATTGGTCATCTCCATTGAAGATGCTCTCAAGAGTGACCAAACCTTTAGGGAGCTTATTATTCTTCAATTGAACAATTTGGTTGCCATATTGCTATTGCAGCTTTACCTAGTTTTTTGTTGTGAGCTTAGCTTCTTCCTGCAGGAAGAAAGCTATTTGCTGGTCATTTTTGAAAACCTGCCAATTTATAATGTTATCGGGGATAGAGGGCCAGACTACCACCTTTAAGTAGCGTGAACCATAGTCTCAGCTTATCTCCCTGGAAACATCGAGCTGAGCACCAATTGATGCTAGCCTATCCACTTGTTTGTTCTGCTCTCTGGGAATGGAGGCGATATTGAAAGTGAGGAAATCTTCCACCAAGTCCTAGACCCTGTGCTTGTAGGACTTCAACAAGGAATTTTTTGTCAAATTTTGGCCTTTTACCTGATTTACAATCAGCTCACTATCTCCTAAAACCTGCAACTCCTTGATCCCTCTTTTCCTTGCCCATTCCAGACCATGGATAAGAGACTCATATTCTGCAACATTGCTTGTGTAATAAAATTAGAAATAAAAGGCTGAGAATTATCTCTCCATTGAAGGGGAGACTAACATCGCTCCACCACCAGCTCCCAACCTACTTCTGGAACCATCAAAGTACATCTGCCATAGACCTAGGTCTTTTTGGCTTGCCTTCATTACATTTGGTATGAAGGTACCCTCTTCGTGCATGCAGTAGACTCCAAGGCCTGCCTCCTCTATAAACTTGTAAGGATCATGTTTGAAGTTATCACTTCCCCACTCATCCAAGAGTAGGTCTGCAACTCCTTCAAGAGTAGAGGATGAAGATTAGTCTGTCTGGGACTCTTCTGGGTCGATAATGGTGTAACTAACGTTCACTTCCTTGAGCGAATATGGTTTTAGATGGTCCTTGTAGAGTGGCTCAGATTCAATCTTTACCTTGGTCCCATACTTGGTTCTAAAAACCAGATAGGACCAATTCACTGCTAGATAGCCACCTATCTTTGATGTGAAGTCCCTGGATAAGAAAATTGTAAAATAAAGAGGAACATCTGCTACTACTATATCATGGAGAATTGAGAAGGTTGGGCAAGCATGTAATGTCAAGCTTAAACCCTTCATTATCCCAACTATTTTTGCAGGTGTCCCATCCAGCTGCAGGACTCCCTTATTCATCTCTTCATATTTTAGTCCCATCTTGTCAGCTATGCACTTGGGCATCACTGAGGTACTAGCCCCACTGTTAATGATGTAGTTGTGCACCAAGAAATCTCCTTTGACCAAGGACACATAAAAAGGCATAATTTTCTCTTCCTTCTTTACCTGACCTGAGGTGGAAGGTTGTTCATTCATCATTAAGACGTTATCAGCCCTTACTGGGATAACTTGTCGATCCAACTCATGCAATTCCCTTTGTAGTATGTCTTTTTGCCCTGGTAGAGACAATGAATCCCATAAGGAGATGTTCATATGCAGCTTCTTCATCTGGTCCATTATATTGACTTGAGGACTGCCTCCCTTCAAGCTTTCTTTGGGACTAATCCCAATCGAGGTGCAGGCTGAGGGGCTGAAGGTATAAACAACGGTCTGAAATTTGGGGCTTTTCGATTTGAGTGTGATGGAGAAGTTCCAGCTGTTGATTGGGTAGTTGCCTGGGCTTCTCCCATTGCTCTCCTCTTGAATCTTGTGTTGGTTGCAACACAGTTAGCCTAATTTTCTGTAGCACCTACATAATTGATTGCACAAAACTCACCCTCCAAGTGATTCATAAGAGTAGAGTCATGCTGACTCTGACTATTGCTTGTGCTGGGTTGCATTAGAGCTTCGAAGACCTGGGGTTGAGCGGCTACTTGATTGTCTGCATTCTGGTAATAACCCATTATCTCATTTGTATAGACAGCCTGTTCCTAACCATATCCCATGGTCGAATAACTTGGATGTTCCTGTACCAAGTTGTTTTGAACAGGCACCATGACCTTAGATGATGAAGGGGGCCTGGGTTGTAGCCTTGAAATGGTCTGGTCTGAGTAAGCTGACCCTATCCTTGATTGTAGTTTTGGAAAAGGGGTCTAGGGGCTTGACCATAATACTGGTATCCCTGATTCGGTCTGTTGCTTTGAGCTTGTTGCCTTTTAAGGGCTACAAGTTTGTTTGACATACTCTGCAACAGATTCTTAACTTCATGAAGCTCGTTGGATGGAGTAGCAACTAGTTTCTCTATGCTAGGCAAAGGAGCTAATGTGGGAGCAACAACTTGAAAAGGAGAAGGCATTTTTGGGAAAAGTGGCATGTGAGGTCTAGGGGCTATTTTCCCAGCCTGTATTAAGGAATTTTCAGCTACTATGGCTATGTCATAAGCAGTAGGCAGCACATGCCCTCCCATGGATTGTATCATCACTGCAATATCACTGTTTAATTCCTTCAAATAATACATAAAAGCATAGCTGGGAGTCAGTCTTACTAGAATGGGGATTCTATCCCAAGTCTTCTAAAACTGCGTGTTAAAATCCTACATATATTCATGTGGAGCTCTCTTTATGGTCGTCAGCTGCTCAACAAGCGAGAGGTCATCGCTCTTTTCCACAAAATGGTCTGTCAACTAAACACCCACTTCATTCCAAGAATGGATTGAATTTACAGGCAAAGTCCTGTACCAGTCAAGAGCTTTGCCCTTAAGAGACAATGCTAGCAATCTGATTGTGATATTTTCTTTCATGATATTGTGAATATTGCAGAGGTTAGCAATATTTATAATGTGCTCAATGAATGTAATGGGTCTCTTTTCATTGAAAGAAGGCACATTTTTTAGGGCTGCTCTTGGGATTAGGTCATAAAGTGGGATATTCAAGGGGCTCTGACCACGAAAAGCCACAAAGGGCAATGCCATAGCTAAAAAAAGATGTAATTGCGGCTTTGCTGCATATGCGTCCCTGGCAACAAGTCTGGGAGGGTGGTTTGTCAAATAAGGATAGGTCTTCTCAAACCTCAATCTTTTTGTTGAGTTCAAAGGCAACTCAATGAAATAGAAAGGAACACCCTTGGATGCAGACCGTGTGGTGACTTCAGGCATAAGAAGTCAAAACTGGTCTTTAGTTGGAAAATTGAAGCTCTTCTAGTGGAGTTGCCAGATGCTAGAAATATTTGATTTGCTGTAATAGGACCAACATCAATCCTAAAACTTTACTGATTTATAAAATGTAGTGCCACCAGGTGTGCCAAAACTGTTGACGTAGAAGATTGCACCCTTAGCAGGAGGCCGAGCTCCTGCCTTCCTCACACAACTATGGAAACTCCCCTCTCGCCTGTGGGACCGGTGAAGCTAGAGGAGAGAGTCGCTAGGTAAGGGCTAGCTCCCTTTGATGCATATGATTTGTTCCAATAAGTCTTAACATACATAAATATATAGATATATAATGGGGGGGATGAAAAGGGAGAAAGATTGTAGGAAAACAAACTACTCTAAGGAGGTGATGCACCAAAATAAATTGACCTTCTCACATTCACTCTTAAAATCAGACAAACACATACGTACACTTCAAACTTGGCAGAAGAACCAGAGTGCAAGAAACTTGGCAGGGAGGCTTTAATGGAAAATATGAAAACAGAGATTCGCCAAAAGGTGATGTGTAACGCACACTATATAGTAATTTCTTCTATTTTTACACTTCCAAATGCATCTCTCCTTGTTAACTGTAGAAATGGCACCTTATAGATAATAGATATGTTGGTGTTGAACCTGTGGAAGCATCAAGAAACAATGACTAAACACAAACTAACACTCATGACATACACAAAAATATCTCCCCAAGATAGAGGTAAAAAATGCGTTTATTGATTTAGGTGGAATTTTGCCAGGGCTACACCTTACAAATGTGGAAGATGATTACAAAAATGACAAGTCCTCAATATATAGAAGAAGAAAGGAGGCCTTTTGGCATCCTTTTTACAAGTGACCCATGTGCCTTGTGAGCATTGGGAAGAACAGGCTGCTTAAACATAAATGTTGTGTCAGCCCTGGCCTTGACTTCAGGCATTTCTTGACATGGTCATGTTGTTTCCTCATTAATCAAGGCTGCCCCTTGAAGGCACCTACATAATTTGTCTACTCATAAATATGAAATGAAGAAAAAGGGTAACACGATTGGCCGTTCGCACCTTCTAATGGTCAATTCGTAGCCACTATTTCACCTACTGGAGTAATTTATGGAATAGACGCCTCCCTTCACCACTTAGACTATTTGCCTGCTCCATGCTTAGCACTTTGTCTTTTCCATATCTTGTCTCTTCTGGCTCTTTCAGCCCTTGGGGGTGATATTTTGGTGGGTCGCTACATTCTGGGCCTTTTCCATGGTTAGCACTCTTTTAGTTCGAAAGCAAACAGCTATTTCATTGTGCTAGAATTGACGTTCACACGGTCGTCATCACTTTGAAAACCAACGAATAATTTGCTTCCTTATATTTGATGGCTTTTAGGACGTCATCATCCTCGGCAAATTCCTTCGGGCTTTTCCCCTTCGCCCCTTTCTGTGGGTCTTTCCTTTGTTTCGAACCTTTTCCTACGGATAAAAGTCTGCGGGAATTGGTGCTTTGACTTTCCCCAGGTCTTTGTTTCGGCCCTTCATTGAACCCACCCATTGAGCCAAAATTGGTTAAATGGTTCAATGTTACATGCTGAGCCAATTGAACTAAACATTGAACCACTCGCTTTGAACCAAGCTCATTGAACTAAGCCATTGAACCGAAATTGGTTCAACGGTTCAATGGTTCAAACGATTGTTGAATCGAGGTGTTTAAAATGAGTGATGAACTCTTTGTTGAAATAAAGCCACTGAACCATTTGAACTTTGCCAAAGCACTGAACTGAGGCCTTTAAATCGAAGCCTTTGAACTAAAACGTTAAACTGGTTCAGCGGTTCAACGTTGTGCGCCGATGAACTTGACGATTGAACCAGAGCTTGAAATTGAAGTGATGGTTCAATGGTTTAGTTCCACCAACCTTCCTTTTGAATCTTCTTTAGACAAATGTCCCAAAGGCCTTGTAAACCCCAACACTCTCTGAACTAATCCTCCTTGCGCCAAAAGACAAACCTGCTGAGTCCATAGATTTTATTGGATCTACACAAAATAAAAAAGAAATGGCCTAAAACAGCAAGAGGCAGAAGGGGACCAAAAATTTTGCCTTTTGGGCAAAAATTGGTCAACAAAGACATTCATGATCTAAATGCAGACATTTGGATAACAACCTCAAATTCATTTGCTTATCATTTGTATTCATAGATTTACCTTGAGTATTTCACCTTGGTTCAAAAGACACTTACATTTACAGACCCTAGGTTATTTCAAAATATATTTGATAACCTAGACTATTTAATCTTTTTAATTCAAATCCAATCTAACCACTTAGTTTACCACAAGTATCCAACATGCTTCAGTATATGAGAAGTGGTTTAGATTCCAACATTGCCTATGAAAATGATTGGATGACTAATCCCATAGGGTATGACTATGACTATGACAATTAGGGTGAGATGGAAGTCCATCAATCTGAGTATGACAAGCTACCACCTAGCTATGAAGCTAATCAAATATAATTGGAGAATAATTTATTTGACAACAAGGATGAAGCTCTTCTGCATTTATTAGAGATGGGTGCTAAAGTTATTAGTCATTATCCCATAGACAAATTGCCTAGTCTTTTATGACCTCGACCTCCACCATATAATGCTATGATAATAACTAAGCAGGCTGACAATGAGGATATACCCTTTTCTAGCCAAACTCAATCACTTATCCAAATACAGTCAATTCTAGAATCATATAGAAAGGGGAAGGAGACACTTATTACCCCACCTAAATTTTTGCCAGACCTTGCCTCCCAATTGCAACAAACTATTCGAGCCTTTACTAGTCTTGCATCTACATTAATCAATCCGCCAATTTCAAATCCTCCACTCATAGAGTTTAATCAACCTCTTGAACAACATGGTCAAGATCTATTGGTTAATCCATTTCCTCTTCCAAAAGCATCCACTATTCTAGAACATAATATTCATGTGGATTCCTCACAACAAGTTATTTAAAATCCACAACAACCATTTCCTAACCCCATCAAGTGTTTGCTAATCCCTCTATTCAAATTCCATCTCAACAAGTTCCTCTTAGTCTTATCAAATTTTCTATAATTCTAAAATTCCCCCTCAACAGCCACAAAATCCAATTCAATCCCAACAAGTTCCTACAAATGCTCAACATGTTCCATCTAGCTCACATCCTTCCCAACATACCCCTTCAGGGTTAGTCAAATTCCTTCCAATACCCAAAACGTCTCATTCAATATGAAATAATATTTTCCAATTAGACAACGGGTTGTTTCCAATTCATAATACATTCCTATCTATCTATTCCCAAGTTCCCCCTCAAATACAACAGCTTCCTCCTACTCAAAAATGAGTTTACGTTCCCCCTTCAAATCCCAATCAAAACCAAGTTCTCTACCCACAATACAATCTTAGAAAAAACACTAATAATCCTAATAGGCTAATGCAAAAGGTACCTATTCCCACAAATCTAACTAATCCACCATTCCACTCACAATGCTACAATATACCACCTACATCCTAGAATATTCATTTTCACCAGGAGTGGCAGGCTATGAAGAATGCAATCTCAGGATTGCAAGCAAGGAATCAAGGCTAAAAATAAAAATTAGATCAAATTTAATTTTATCCATTTGATGCTAGCATATTTCAGACACCCTTTCCACCTCATTTTGAGATCCCTAAATTTTATAGATACAAGGGAAAGGGTGACCCAAGAGAGCATCTAAAAGAATTCTTTGATGCATGCCAAGAAGTAGGTTGTGACATGATTTTCTTCTCTATCTATTTTCATGCAGTTTCATTGGGCAAGCTTTGGAGTCATTGATGAATATACCTAAAGGTTCCATCACTGATTTTGATGATTTATCAAATAAGTTTGTTAGACACTTTTCATATAATATCTAACATGAGTTGACCATGATTGATTAATGTAATATTAAACAACAAGGTGGAGATACCTTTGAAACTTATCTCCAAAGATGGAGAGCATTGGCTAGTAGGTGTCTACATTCTCTTCCTGACAAAGAGCTAGTGAACATATTCATGACTAAATTAAATCCAAAACTAACTCTTAATCTCGTGTTACACTATCTAGGCAACTGTGATGAAGTCATTGAAAAATGAGTCCAAATCAAAAAGGCCCTCATTCACAAACAATTGATCAAAGTTTATTCAGAAAATCAATCCACAATCAAACTCAAAATCAAAATTAGATTCAAGATACAACAAAAGTGGCTAAAAATCCCAAAAACTTCAATCACAATAGGAATGTGGTTAGTAACAAGCTAACAAAAATAGGACACATTCAAATGGTATAGTCACCACCGATGCAGAATGATCTTCCACCACAAACTCTTATTTTGCTAAAGCCACCTCCTCAAAGGAATCAGTCTAACTGAAGACACTTTACTAATCTAAGATAACCCATTGAGGCAATGTTTCAAAACCCATTTG
This sequence comes from Torreya grandis, assembly GCA_037957365.1. Lineage (NCBI taxonomy): Eukaryota > Viridiplantae > Streptophyta > Pinopsida > Cupressales > Taxaceae > Torreya > Torreya grandis. The sequence continues at coordinate 2,398,197 of JARHVA010000183.1, forward strand.
CTATGAATATGATTACTTAGCCTAATACCAAACCCTTTAATGAGAGTCATCATAATCCTAGATGGTATCATGATAACTAGTATTACAACTATCATCATGTAAAAGGTCATGACATTCATTGATGTGTGCAATTTTAACACCATATTCAAGACATTTTTGAGAAAGGTGAGATTGAATTAAAGAATGCACCATCTAATTTTAATAAAAATATGGGGATCTATAGAGACTCCTTTCATAAGTACAATACTAATCAGAATAAGCAATAACATCATCAACAACACCATCAACAACATCAGTAAAATAGTAATATTAATCAAAATCAAGATTCTCAGGCTAACCACATTGATTAACATGCTACTCCCTATGATTACAATGTGGTGGGATGTATCATGGGACATCATGTGGCCATGATCAAAATTAATCCCCATACCTATTCCAATGATTCCCAATAGGCAAATCCACCATTCAAGGATCAAGTCTACCTATCCTAGGAGCTCTTCCTCCAAATAATCCTCATTTAAGAATTATTATCCCATGACCTACCTATTATTCCTCTAATTCCCATCATCTTATTTCAACTTGAGATTGTGTTGTTATAACTTGATGCCCTAAAGTTACCCTTCAAGGGCCTAGATCTTGCTCTTCAAATTCCAATCCACTATCCAATTCCAATCATGTTTGAATTCAGCCAAAATCTAAACATTCCCCTCCTATTGATAAGCAATATGATCTTGTGGATAAGTTGAACAAAATGCCATCACATATATCCATCTTAGATATTTTGTATACTTCACAAGTCTACAAGGATATTTTGTGTGACCTTTTGAGCTAATTTAAGGTTCATGACAATATTACACCTGATAAATTCCAAGCATTGGTAGGACATTTGTTTCTTATTTGATAACTTACATTGGATCAATGTGACATGTTGATCCTTGGCCCTTTACACACCAATTCCATGTACATTGAACTAACTATTCTGCACTATAAAATCAAGTGGGTACTCATAGACAATGGTTCTGGTCTCAATATTATTCTATTAAAATTAGTCAAGCATTTCAGGTACATTGCAATAGATTTGAATAATGACATCACCACCATTAAGGGATGATAATAATTAAAGAGACTCAATAGGTATAATTTCCTTGCCCATCCAAGTTAGGCCTATCATTCGTAGTAACATGTGTTATGTTATTGACCTTGAATTGTTGTATAATCTCCTCCTTGGATGTCCTTGAATTCATGCAATGTGTGTAATTCCCTGTAATTTACATCAATGTCTAAAATTCCCTCATTCTAGAATGAAGGTTACTATTCTTAGGGATCTACAAGCTTACCAATATTACAAACTTTTGGAAGAAGAGGATCAATACACTTGTCTTAGTGCAAATCATGCTATCCAAAAGGACAAACAAGTATTATCTGACCTACCCATATCCAATTATCTCGTTCCTAGTAACCTCACTTCTTTCAAATCACCTCTTCCCCCTCAAATTTCTTCCCATGTAATTATTCAATAAAAAAGCATTAACACATATAATATTTAAAATGTTTTTCATATTTCCAAACTCCTTAAATCACCCAAATTCTATGGTAGACCCAAGATGGAATGGCGAAAGAAGAAGGCATAACCTCACTCCAAAGGGTATATACCATTTGTCCTAGGTAAGGAATTTAATGAAGACAATTTAAAGTAACCAGATGAGTCATGGTTGTATGGTGATGATTTTGCTTCCTATTTTCAAAACAAAAATACCCCATTCCAAACAAAATTATGGCCAATCAAGCTTATAAAGGCAAAGGATTTGGGGAAAAGGAACAAGGTAAACTAAATCATATTATTACATCTAAGCAAAAGAAGTCTTGAGCTCTAATGACTCTTTTCATATCAATAACATAGATTCCTTTTATAGTATCTACAATGAGCTTGCCAATACTAATTTATTTTATTCCCATTCAGTCCTTACCATTTTTGTTGTTCTAAAATGTCCCCTCTCTATCCATTACCCAACCTCATTGATTGGGACCAAAAAGATCAAAATACAACATTGTATGGGTTTCAAAATGAAGAAGTCACATCAATTCTTGGGCTTAAGAGATGGTTTACCAATTAGTGACCAAAAACAAGGATTTGTCTATACTTTGAACTCTATTTCTTACTTTGGGGAGCAGACAAACTTCCTTTGTTGTGGTAAAAATGAAAATGAAACATTGAGGTTTGTAAGTGAAAGCCTCTATGAGGCACTTTCAGACTAAGGAAATAGTAAAGAAAAAGATGAGTCTATTGGTAAAAACCCGTTTTAGGTGCCCTTGGATGGGGAATTTTAGTCTCCTTCATAGGAAACATAAGGTTCCATAATTCCACACTTATCATTAGGAGCATAAATTAATCCTAATGATCATGAAACATTTGAGAAAATGGTCCTCGAAAATATACATCTAGTTGCTTGTTGGTTGTTATCTGATATGGATGATTCTGAGCACTTGTACATGGGTGGGTATGATAACCCACCTCCAGATCTAGAAGATCACTTATCCCCATTGCCAACAATTATTGAAGATGGTTCCACTTTGCTTGTAGAAGATATTATGAAATTGAATATTGACACTCATGACAATTCCAAAATGATCAAACTCGGTGCATCCCTCACTCTAGAGGAACATGAATTTATGATTGGCATTCTGAAATAATTCAGTGACATATTCACTTGGTATTATTTTGATATTCCTATTTTAGATCCTTATTTAGTGGTGCATCATCTTATTGTACACCTAAATGCTAATCTTATTAAGCCAAAATTATAGAAGATGCATTCACAAATTGTCATCCTGGTTAATAAGGAATTATAAAGTTGTTTGAGGCAAGTTTCATCAAGCCTATTGATTATTCAGATTGGATTTCCAATATTGTGCCAGTTGGGTTATAAGATGCTCTATTTTATGGATGACTTCTCTAGTTATAATCAAATAAAAAAAAACTCCAAAATATCAACATAAGGCAACATTGACAACTCCATGGGGAACATTTTGGTTACTAAGTCATGTTGTTTGGCTTTAAAAATGTTGTAGATACATATCAACACACAATGATAATTATATTCCACAATTTGATGCATGACATTCTTGAGGATTATGTGGATGACATCCTGGGTAAATCAAGAACTCATGTGGAACATCCTGAAGTATTGAGATGAATATTTGAGAGGCTTTATAAGTACCAAGTACACCTAAACCTTAAGAAATGTGTTTTTGGGTTACATATGGAAAATTGTTAGGCTTCATTGTTCCCCATAGGGGCATTGAAGTCGATCCAACAAAAGATAAGGCTGTTATTGAGACACTTACTCCTTCCAATATGAATTAAATTTGTAGTTTACATGGTAAGATTTAGTTAATTCATTATTTCATTTCTCAATTTGTTGATCGATGCCACCCATTCACGTGCCTTATGAAGAAAGGCTCTACATTTTAATGGAATCTCGAATGTCAAGAGGCCTTTGTGCAACTCAAGAAATATCTAAAAAATCCTTTGGTGATTGTTCCACCAATGCTTGGTAATCCCTTGTTATTATACATTTTAGCCACTGAAAATACCTTGGGGAAACTTCTTTCTCAACATGATGATTAAGGCAAGGAAAGGACAACCTACTAGCTGAGAAAAAAATTGGTTGCTTATGAGCACAACTACACTCCAATTGAGAAATATTGTCCTGTATTAGATTTTATTTCTTAAAATTTGAGACATTACATGATAAACAATGAGACCATTCTAATCACAAAAGTTAATCTTTTAAAATACTTCTTATCAAAAGCTTCTTTAACTGACTAAATAACTAAGTGGGTGATGTTTCTTAGTGAGTTTGACATCAAGTATGCTCATCAAAAGGATATCAAAGGGCATATATTAGTAGATCATTGGTTGAAGCAACTATTCCAAATTCTAACCCTATCATAGTTCACTTTCCTAATGAGTCCATCTTGAGTCTAAATGGATCTAGGTTGTGGAAGTTCTATTTTAATGGTTCTTTCACATCTCAAGGACAAGCATACTATTAATTATGCCATAGGGAGATCTTATCCCCAATGCCTTTCACATTGGATTCCCTTAAAAAATAAGATAGCCAAGTATTATGCATCGATTATTGGGTTTCGTCTTGCAATTCAATGGAAAATTTAGCATTTGGTCATCCTTGGTGATTCACAACTATTTATTAATCAAACCATTAATCAATAATAAATTAAAGATGAAAATTTGGTGCCCTACAAAGGTATGGTGGATACACTCAACCATAAATTTGAATTTATTCAATTTGAGTAGGATCTTCGTACCAATAACAAGTTAACTGATGTTATGGCCATCATTGGATCCATGATTGAAATGTCTTCCATAATCAAAGTATATCAATTTTTAATTAAAAATATTCTTACTTTAGCATACATTTATTATGAATACGAATTGGTATGGGATATTGTTGGTCCTAATTCCCCTTGGTATGAGACATTTACTTCTACATCCATGATCACATCCTTCCCACTGATCTAACACTAAACTGTAAAAAATACTTTATCCAAACCAACTCCCTTTATACCTTACTTGGTGATATGTTCTATTATAGAGTTTATGATGAAATTATAATTATTTATTTAAATTTAGGAGAATCTAACTTAACACTTAAGGAAGTTCACGATGGAATTTGTGGGGTGCACACTAACAGTATGGTCTTGGCTAATGATTCAGAGATCATTTTGGAAAAGTTCCCAAATTAGACTAAGACCTATACCATCACATAGGATCCATCATGATCTTTCTAATGGTATTCAAAACACAAAAAATAGAGCTCATTTGCTCCTTGTGGAGCCTGTGCAAGTTTCAGTTAAAGCAGGTTAATAGGCAATCAATGTCAATCAAACTTAAAAAATTGATGATCTTGGAATGCTTATAAACCAATTCCATGGTGTAGATCTTGTTGTCCCCAAAAATATCACTCATTTTTGAAACAACCTATGAACTATTTTGGTCCTGCAAACCAAAATTATTTCTTCCTTTCTCAAACTTTGTTCTGAGCATTCAATTTCCTCATTTTTCAAGCTTTTTCAGTAAATGGACTAGTAGGTTCAAAGGGTTCAATGGCTATAGCAGACGAGTTCAGTCAAAAGGGGTCATCGACAAGTTTCTAAGCAAGGATTGAACCATTGAACCATTAAACCTCGAACCATTTTGGTTCAAGGGTTCAACGGGTTCAAGGTTCAACGTCATCGGCAAGCTTCAAAGAGTCAAGCACTTTGTCATGGTTCAGAGGTTCAAATAAGTGGTTGGTTCAAGCAGTCAATTGAATGAGCAAAACAAAGGAATGAACCGTTGAACTATTGAACCAAAGTCGGTTCAATCGATTGGTTCAATCAAGCAGTTCAAAGGAGTGCCTGAAAGAAAAAGATCAAAGAGCGGAAGTTGCCATGTGTCATCTATCGAGACACATTATAATTTATTTCTCAAAGCAGTGAAACATGTTACGTGTCCCTTGAAAAACACGATAGAAGCTGCCAAGTATCAGCATTTGCAGTTTCTTCCTCATGTCCTGCTATAACTCAGTAGAGCGCGACAAGTGTCTGCATCCACATTTCAAAGTTTCTTATAAGTTTTATAGCTTCTTTCAATAAGCTTCCCTCAGAGTCCCACGAAAGGTGACAAGTGGCAACTGCGGAAGGTTTCAATATGTTTTTCTAAAAGCAGCAGAATGTGCCACGTGTCCCTTGCAAAGCTTGTCAAAAGTCACCAAGTGTCAACCTCTTTAATTTCTTCCTTTTGTTTCAATATTAAGTAAGGATTGTGGTGGGCCCCAGGTGAGTTGCTAAAGTCAAGCAGAAGCTTCCAGGTGTCATATGTCGAGACACATTATAATTTGTTTCTCAAAGTAGCAAAAATTGCCATGTCTCCCTTGTAAAACAAACGAAACATGCCAAGTGTCAACATCTTCATGAATTCAATTGGGTCCCAAATGTTTCTACAATGTTTCTAAAGCTCAGCAGAAGCCACCACATGTCATCTTCTATGGGACTCTCAAAAGGCATCAAAAGCCTCTTTAAGTTAAGCAGATGTTGCCATGTGTCCTCGCCTATTTCATAGCAAAACATGCCACGTGTCACTTGTTGAGATCAACGAAAAGTGGCCAGAGCAAGTGGGAAAGACACGAAGGAATTACTAAGGAGGATGATGGGCCTGTAGCCATCAAATTTAGGGCAACCAACTAGCTTTGGCTTTCAAACGATGATGAACTCGAAGATGTCAAATTTGTGACAATGAAATAACTATTGATCCTTGTAGACTTAAGCACGAACCCGAAGGCATTCAAAGACCTACAGGGCGAAAGGAAGAACCACCGAAAAGAGGAACCAAAAGAACTAGAAAAGGGAAAAGGTAGCCCGAGGGCTTGAATCACAGTAGAAAGAGGGAAAGGCCAAAATATCTGTAAGAGTTATTTCCAGTAGGTGGAACAGTCCACTAGGTAGATATTGAAGCCTGCCAACATTGAAGGCATGTCCTATTTGTCTCCTTTGGAGTAAAAGTGAAGAAGACAATTGTGCATGTATTAGATGACTCAGGCCCAGGAAAAGACATTCGAGGTGAATCAACATGCCATAGTTAAGGTGGCCACCCTATCCCAGCATGCCGTCTTTGACAAAACTAAAAATGCATTCAATGCATTGAGTGCAGCATGGGTTGTTCCATAAAATAAAGCGCCAAGTCTTTCTTGGCTGCTATATATTGTAGTCTCTTGTGTCATTTTAAAAAAGATCTCTGTATTATCAGAAGCAAAACTCTACCCAAATTGAAAGGCATTATTAAAACTTTGAGCTCAGATTGTTCATCATATTTCTTTGTTTGAATCAGAAAGCAAGTTACTTTCAGACTTTGTGCTGTTATAGCTTGTATCATTCTAGGAGATTGTTCTTATGTCTATTTCCTAAATGTATTTTTATTTATTCAATTTAACAAGTAGAGCTAGTGGAAGTGATAAGGAGGATGTCCTGAAGCCAGTTACTTTCAGACTTTGTGATGTCATAGTTGTCTTTATTGTGTGTTTGTTTTCTGTTCTTGTGTAAAAGTCCTTGGGATGACTTTGTACCCTCATTATCTTTTGTATTTCACTCTTGGATAGTCGAGGTGGAGACTTTGTGCTACATCTCAGTCTACTGGTTACTACACTCCCTATTACCAGTTACTTGTCACTACCTAAAAGAACTACTATCCTCTGCAAGATCACTTCTAAAAGAAGAGAAGTGCCTTCAGTGTCTTCACCAGGATTTTCTCATATGTTTGTGAAAATTATCTCTAAAAAAAGAGAGATAAATGGTGTTATTCTACCCCTAAGTGTTATTTTCTGCTTATATATATAATATATAGCCCCTACATATTTATAGGGAACCTCCCCTTGATGAGAGGAGAGATTTGTCCACCTCTGATGTAGTAAACTTGCACACTCGGCCGACCAATATCCCTTGCTGTGGATGATAAGACCTATTTTGCTTAATTAGACAGCTGACTCACAAAATATTCACTAAATAATTTGTTGGTGACTCCATTGGAGATGTACATGCAATTTGAAGCCTCAAGTTTCAGATTGAAGCAGTCCCTACCCTTATCCATTATAGACTCTGGCAGCTCTATTATGTGTCTTACCCATTATCATTATAGCCTTACCATCTCCCTCCACCCCTACCTCCACTGGGGAAGGACAAGCAATTTGAAGCCTCAAGCTTCAAGATGAAGCAAGACCAGTCCTTTTCCATTTTTGTTTCACAATCTGGCAACCCCATGCTATACCAGAAGCCAGAGAGTTCAAGGTGTTGTTGATCCTATTTTCGAGTTGATGCATCAGGGCAATTCTAATTTATTTCCTCCCCAGATTCAAGTTCAAATATCTAAGAGCGTTCCTCTTACCCTTACTAAGACACCAACACAAGGCAGAGCTTTGCTATAAATATTACACCCATATTTGTTATCCCTCTTTTTCATAATCCCATCATGGCAGTTCAAGGCCCTTGGGGTAACTCTTTTGACCCACTCAACCTCACTCCACATCTACATGAACTCCCACATAGCTCAAGAAAGAATTTCTCCAAATTCTTTGGTGATGGGATACTTCATCCTAATGAACACATTGTAGCCTTCAGCATAGCCTGTGGTGTGATAGGCATGGAATTTGAGGATGTGGCAGTCAGGCTTTTTGTGGAAACACTACAAGGTGCTGCTAAATATTGGTTCTATCATCTACAAGCTCAGTTAGTGACTGATTGGGACACACTCAAAGCTAAATTTAAAGCTAGGTTCAAGTCTCTAAAAGATGCACATGCTTTATTGGCCCAACTCACACAGATGAAGAAGGAACCTCATGAACCTATGAGGGATTCATTGCAAAGTTTGACAAGCTAAGGAACAAGATTCCTGCGATTGCTCAGCCAACCCCTAAAAACCTTAAATGCTTCTTCATCAACTCACAGTTGCCTGAAGTGAGTTTTCTGCTAAGACGTGCTGGCCATATAGACCTTGAGGCTACTCAAGATTTGGCTATTGAAGTAGAAGATGACTTTATCTTGGAAGGAAAGATAAGGAGATATTTAAACACAAGTAAATCCTCTTTATCTTCTGAATACTCACCTTCAGCCACCACTGATCCAATGGTGCAGAAGCTGACAAATAAGTTGCTAGCTCTCAAAAAACAAATGGCACAAGGAATGTCCTCTACTACTTCATACACGGTGTGCACCAAGGAGGACACTCCCAAATCAGTCATATCAAGGCAATGCTACCAGGAATCAAGGGCAAGCAAATCATCTCCCTCCCCCTTAGAGGAATAACCTTGCCATTGAAGCACCTCCAACCAACTCAGCGGTTGGGTATTTTGAATTTGAATTAGATTTCTCATTCCAGCCTGAGTTGAATCTTGAAGATGACGCTAATCTCTTCACTGAGAAAGAAGAAGAATTAGCTGGTGACTCCAACATTGGTTTCTTAAATTATCAAGATGAACACAGAAGTGAAGGTAATGCAGCTGAGGGATCATATGCTATATTCACTCGGTCTAAGAATCAATTAGCTCAACCAACTGATAAGGAGAAAGCAGAAGAGTGACCTCAACCAACAATTTCAATTGCTAAGCGGGGAACCACTCTACTTTTATAGCCAAAAGACCCAATGATTGTGAGAAAGGTAAGTGCACCAAACATCCCTACACCTTCTACAAATTTGCAGTCTAGTTTTCCCCCTCCCAAAACTCAAAAAGATGAACTCCCATTCTCTATGCCTAGTTCATTTCTAGCATTTGATATCATTGACCATATAAAGAAAATCAAAATTCAAATGTCTGAATTTGAATTTCTACAGTCTCATCCTGAGCAATTAGATAAACTAGTTCAATGTGTGAAGAACTAAAGCATCCCTATGGGACAAGTAACTCCCAAGGTGACTCGTGATTCCCCCAAGAATGTACCCACTAGGAACAACCTTGTCATTAGTCCCCCTACTGCTCCTGGTAGGACTGAACCTTTCTATGTCTCATTGCTGATAAATGGACACCAGCTGAATAATTACATCATTGATTTTAAAGCTTCAAATAATGTTATGCTTGCCAAAGTCACGAAATCCCTTGGTCTCACATTGACCAAGATGTTTGGGAGATGATTCTCCATGGAGAACAAATAAGTACCATTGTTGGGACAAATTAAAGATGCCCAATTTGCATTTGTAGCCTTTCCAAACCAAAAAATTAAGATGACTATTCTGGTGGCTGATGTGCCAGCTTCATATGGCATCCTTCTTGGATGAAACTTTTGCAAAGATGGAGGTGAATTGAGCACGAACCTATTCAAAGTAAGGATTTCAGTCAAGGGTGTTATGAAGAGGCTGTTCCCTGAGAAGGAAATAAAATATTTGGTTACTCAGACTTCAACACCTGAAGCTCAAATTTTATTTGAATCTTCAAGCATGGGTAACTACTTTCTATCCACAGATGAAGTTCATGAGACATCTGATGAAGCTCCTGAAGGTGACAACGTGAAGGTTAGTTCAGCTGGAACATCAAGAGAATTGGTAGAGTGCAATACCAATGTGAAAGGATCTCCACCTCTAAATGAAGAAGGATCCAAAGGAAAAATAGTGTCTAACGAGGTATGGATTCTTGAATTTGATGGTAGCTGCTCCTCTATCAGTGTAAGAGCTGGGGTTATGCTGATATCTCCTTAGAGAGATATTTTTCCTTCATCATACAAGTTACAGTTTAGCAATACTAATAACATAGCTGAGTATGAGACTCTATTGCTTGGATTAAAGGCTGCCCTAGACAAAGGCATCAAACTCCTTCATGCTAAAGGAAATGATGAACTGGTGGTTTGTCAGGTGAAAAACCTGTATCAAACCAAAAATGAGAGATTGCGCCATTATCGTATTCTAGTCTAGGATCAAATTGAAAATTTTGATGCTTTCAACATTTTTACCATTCGTAGAGGATTCAATGACCAGGTTGATGCACTGGCTATTTTAGCTACTATCTTGGTTCCTCACCCAGACTTCAAAGGAGACAGGTACACTATTAAACTAGTCTTTCGACCAAGTGTGCCTGATAATACCAATCATTGGCAAGTGTTCAACAATGACAACCAAATATTTACCTTTTTGGAATATAAGGATTGCTTTCAATAGCTTCACTTTAAAGGTAGTGAGCCCCATAAATTTGAACCAGCCCCTGGATCAAATGTAGATGCAGGTGAAGAGTTCTTACAACTAAAAGGGAATCAAATCCCTAAAGGCCTAGTTTTTCTTGAAAAGTTGTTTGACAAACATGATAGATTCATTAAACAATAACAAATAGATTCAAGCTCCTCCCAAGAGTTTAATCAGGTAAATATAGGTATCAAAGAAGATCTTAAGATGGTGAACATTGGGAAATGCTGCACACCTGAAGAGAGATTCAAGTTCACTACTTTGCTCAGCCAGTACATGGATGTCTTAGCATATTCTTATGATGACCTGAAGTCACTCAAGTCGGATGAAATTTGCCATGACATTTCTCTCAAGGCCGACTCGGTGCCTTACAAGTAAAAATTCATGTAGTATAATCTGAAGATATCAAGTACCATTTTGTCTGAGATACAAAAAATGCTAAATGCTAGGATAATCTTCCCAATCCATCATTCCACATGGATTGCAAACATAGTTCCTGTAAGGAAGAAGAATGGCAAAATTTGCCTTTGTGTGGATTTTATAAACTTGAATCAGTCATCCTTGAAGGATAACTACCCATTGCCTATCATGGACCAAATGCTTCAGACAGTGACTGGTTCAAAAATGTTATCAATGCTAGATGGCTTCTCAGGATACAATCAAGTAGAAGTTGGTGAAGCAGACCATCACAAGACTAATTTCACCACGCCTTGGGGCATGTTTCCATATAAAAGGATGCCATTTGGCCTAATTAATGCTGATGCCACCTTTCAAAGAGAAATGGACCTTGCTTTCAAGGATGAAATAGGTAAGTTCATTATAGTTTATCTTGATGACTTGACCGTCTTTTCTAAGCATCACCTGGATCGTGTGTGCCACTTGCAACAAGTGCTAGAACGTTGCCACTAGAATGGCATTTCCTTAAACCCCAAGAAGTCTATTTTTGGAGTAATAGAAGGGAAACTTCTCAAACACATTGTGTTTAAAGGAGGCATAAGGATTGACTCAGATAGAGTCAAGTCCATCTAAGAGCTCAATTTGCCCACAAGTAAGATTTCAATTCACTCTTTCTTTGGAAAGGCGAATTTCTTAAGAAGGTTCATCCTTGATTTTGCTGAGAAGACTCACCATATTGTAAACATGATGAAGAGAAAGACCATGTTCAGCTGGACTAAAGAAGGCAAATTGGCATTCTAAGATATAAAGATAGCTATTGCCCACGCCCCAATTCTGGTTTGTCCAGACTACAATAAGGATTTCATCATGTACAATTATGCTTTTGGACACACACTTTCAGCAATTTTGGTTCAATAAAACCAAGAAGGTGTGGAATCTCTTATTTATTTCATAAATTATCCTGTTAAAGCTCATGAGCTGAAGTACTCAAACATGGAGAAGCATGCATATGCAATGGTAAAGGCATTGAAACATTTCTGCTTCTACATCCTGAATTCACATGTTACTGCTTTGGTTCCTGATACCATGGTTAAATCCATATTAACTCAGCAGGAGTTTGGGATGAAAAGAGGCAATTAGATTGCAAAAATCCAAGAGTTTGATCTAGTCATCAAACCAACGAAGCTAGTGTGGGGAAGAGGGCTATGCCAATTGATTGCTAACAACAAGCTAGAAGGAGTAGAGCATGATGAATCACAAGAAGAAGACATGCCAACAGTCCTCTTTGTCTCCACTACGAATGAGTGGTATTCAAGTATTGCTCATTTTCTTACTTATGATGAGTGTCTTGCTCACCTATCTTATAAATAAAGGAGGACTATCAAGTTGAAAGCTGCCAATTTTGTCTTTTTAAAAAATGGCCTGTACAAGAGGAGCCTTGATAAAGTGTTCCTTTGCTTCATGGACAAGGAGAAACAAAGCCAACTGTTGAAATCCTTTCACAATCTGGCCTGTGGAGGATATTTTTTTACTCCTGTGACTGCCCATAAGATTTTACGAGCCAGGTACTACTGGCCCACTCTATTTCAAGACGCTTACAAATGGGTAAGAAAATGTGAACTATGCCAACAGTTCATTGGAAGACCCAAGTTAGCTGCCTTGCCTCTCAACCCAATGGTGATAGAAGATCCATTTTAGTAATGGGGCATCGATTTCATTGGTGCTATAAACCCATCTTCAATTGATGGACATGATTTTGGCCTCACAACCACATATTACTTCACTAAATGGGTGGAAGCTATCCCAACCAAGCATGCTACTTCAGAAGTAGTGTGTAGTTTCCTCAAAGAGAACATCATTACCAAGTTTGGGGTCCCAACCAAGATTGCACTAAAAATGCAGCTTACTTCACTTCTTGGGAGATCACTCAATTATGTTTTTACTATGGGATCACTCTCTCCCACTCTTCTGATTACTTTCCATAAGGGAATAAACAAGTTGAATCAAACAACAAGAGCCTGGTGACTATCATTAAGAAGTTGGTAGATGACAACCAAAGGACATGGCATAAAGCATTAGTTGATGCTTTATGGGTAGATAGTATTACACCAAAGAGAGCAATTGGTATGTCTATCTTTCAACTTCTTTATGGTCTTAATGTTGAAATACCAATCACCTTAGAATTGCCAGCATTGAAATTGGCTAAGGCAATTAAAGATCAAACGTATGAAATCTCCCTTGATAAGAGGATCATGTGCTTCAGAGAACTATGGTGGTGGACTAAATCACTACACACCAAAGTCTGGTGAAGAAGCTCTTTGACTAGAAAGCAAAAGACCGTGATTTCCAGATTGGAGATCAAGTCCTGTTGTGGGACAAAATAAGAGAACCAAAGGGGATGCATGGGAAGTTTGATTCCCTTTGTAGAGGCCCATTTATTATCCATCAACTCAATGGTGAAAATAGTTTCCTATTGAAGTACCAAGATGGCACACTATTTTCTCTGCCTCACAATGGGTAGCATCTGAAGCACTTCAACTCTTGAAGTATCATATAAGTTCATCTATACATATGTATATTTGTATAGCCTTTATTTCTATTGTGTGTTGTTCATTTTCATTTTTTGTAGCCTTTATTTTTGGGTAGCATGACTCCATAGCCCAATGGCATACTTCGAAGGCACTGGAGATTCTAGTTTCTACTCCCCTAAGCTTTTCCAAGTTTTCAACTGAAGAAAGTTCCCCAATTGGAGCCAACTGTTGTCCCCAAAAATATCACTCATTTTTGAAACAACCTATGAACTATTTTGGTCTTGCAGACCAAAATCATCTCTTCCTTTCTCAAAATTTGTTCTGAGCATTCAATTTCCTAATTTTTCAAGCTTTTTTAGTAAAAAGACTAGTAGGTTCAAAGGGTTCAATGGCTCTAGCAGATGAGTTTAGTCAAAAGGGGTCATCGGCAAGTTTATAAGCAAGGATTGAAACATTGAACCATTGAACCTCGAACCATTTTGGTTCAAGGGTTCAACGGGTTCAAGGTTCAACGTCGTCGACAAGCTTCAAAGAGTCAAGTGCTTTGTCATATTTCAGAGGTTCAAACAAGTAGTTGGTTCAACGCGATTGGTTCAAATAGTAAATTAAGCGAGCGGAACAAAGGAATGAACCATTGAACTATTGAACCAAAATTGGTTTAATTAGTCGATCCAATCAGTCAGTTTAAAGGAGTGCCCAAAAGAAAAAGACTGAAGAGTGAAAGTTACCATGTGCCATCTACCAGGACACATTATAATTTGATTTTCAAAGTAGTGAAATGTGCCACGTGTCCCTTGAAAAGCATTGTAGAAGTTGCCAAGTATCAGCATCCATAGTTTCTTCCTCATGTCCCACTATAACTCAATGGGGCGCGACAAGTGTCTGCATCTGCATTTCAAATTTTCTTATAAGTTTCATAGCTTCTTTCAATAAGCTTCCCTTAGAGTCTTGCAAAAGGTGACAAGTGGCAAATACAAAAGGTTCCAATATGTTTTTCTAAAAGCAGCGGAATGTGCCACGTGTCCCTTGTAAAGCTCAACGAAAGCTGCCAAGTGTCAACCTCCATAGTTTCTTTCTTTTGTTTTGATATTAAGTAAGGACTGTGGTGGGCCCCAAGTGAGTTTCTAAAGTCAAGTGAAAGCTGCCAGGTGTCATATGCTGAGACACATTATAATTTATTTCTCAAAGTAGTAGAACTTGCCACGTGTCCCTTATAAAATAGATAAAGCGCGCCAAGTGTCAACATCTACATGAATTCAAGTGGGTCCCAAATGTTTCTATAGTGTTTCTAAAGCTCAGTGGAAGCTGTTATGTGTCATCTTCTGTGGGACTCTCAAAAGGTGTCTAAAGCCTTTATAAGTTAAGTAGATGCTGCCATGTGTCCTCACCTATTTCATAGCAAAACACGCCATGTGTCACTTGTTGAGATCAACGAAAAGCAGCCAGAGCAAGTGGGAAAGACATGAAGGAATTGCTAAGGAGGATGCGGGCTCATAGTCATCAAATTTAAGGCAACCAACTAGCTGTTGGCTTTCAAATGATGACAGACCTGAAGACATCAAATTTACGGCAATGAAATAATTGTTGATCCTTGCAAACTTAAGCATGGACCCAAAGGCATTCAAAGACCTATAGGTCAAAAATAAGAACCACTGAGAAGAGGAACCAAAAGAACTAAAAAAGAGAAAAGTTAGCCTGAGGGCTCGAATCACCGTAGAAAGAGGGAAAGGCCAAAATATTTGTAGGAGTTATTTCCAGTAGGTGGAACAGTCCACCAGATAGATATTGAAGCCTGCCAACATTAAAGGCAGGGCCTATTTGTCTCCTTTGGAGTAAAAGTGAAGTAGACAGCTACACAGGTATCAGATGACTTAGGCCCATGAGAAGACATTTGAGGTGAATCAACACACCATAGTTAAGGTGGTCGCCCTGTCCCAGCATGGCCCTTTTTGACAAAATCTAAAATGCATTCAATGCATTGAGTGTAGCATGGGCTGTTCCATGGAACAAAGCACCAAGCCTTTCTTAGCTGCTATATATTGTAGTCTCTTATGTCATTTTAAAAAAGATCTCTATATTATCAGAAGCAAAACTCTACCCAAATTGAAAGGCATTACTGAGACTTTGAGCTCATATTGTTCATCATATTTCTTTGTTTGAATCATAAAGCAAGTTACTTTCAGACTTTGTGCCGTTATAGCTTGTATTATTCTAGGAGATTGTTCTTATGTCTGTTTCCTGAATATATTCTTATTTATTCAATTTAAGAAGCAGAGCTAGTGGAAGTGATAAGGAGGATGTCCTAAAGCCAGTTACTTTCAGACTTTGTGATATCATAGTTGTCTTCAGTGTGTGTTTGTTTTCTATTCTTGTGTAAAGGACCTTGGGATGACTTTGTGCCTTCATTGTCCTTCATATTTCACTCTTGGGCAGTTGAGGTGGAGACTTTATACTACATCTCAGTCTACTAGTTACTACACTCCCTGTTACTAGTTACTTGTCACTACCTGAAAGAACTCCTGCTGTCTTCTACAAGATCACTTCTGAAAGAAGAGAAGTGCCTTCAGTGTCTTCACTAGGATTTTCTCATCTGTTTGTGAACATCATCTTTGAAAAAAGAGAGATGGATGGTGTTATTATACCCCTGAGTGTTATTTTTTGCTTATATATAATAGATAGCCCCTGCTATTTATAGGGAACCTCCCCTTGATGAGAGGAGAGATTTGTCCACCTCTAATGCAGTAAACCTGCACACTGGGCCAACCAATCTCCCTTGCTATGGATGATAAGAGCTATTTTGCTCAATTAGACAGCTGACTGACAAAATATTCACCCAACAAATCTTGTTGAGAGATT
Organism: Torreya grandis; assembly: GCA_037957365.1. NCBI lineage: Eukaryota > Viridiplantae > Streptophyta > Pinopsida > Cupressales > Taxaceae > Torreya > Torreya grandis. The sequence goes on from JARHVA010000183.1 coordinate 2,414,697, forward strand.
TTCATCACATTTTATGATTCAAAAAATGGAGTTTGTATGTGTAAGTTATGACCAGTCAAAGTGATAATGTGGCCATAAAGTGACATGGCAATAGAGTTATGTGGAAAATGAAAATTCATTTTAATATGGTTGAAATATAAACCATCACATATTGGGGAATAATTATCACCCTATATTTTTAAATACATGGGATATTATTAAAATTCAATATTAAAATGTAAAGGGATAATATAAATCCCATAAAAAAATGGTGAAATGGGATATTATCCAATCCCATCAAAAAAGGTGGGGATAATGAATAATCTCACTATTTGTGAACCTCAAACAAGTACATAAAGGGGTGAGGGGTTATTTGGAAATTATTAGAATTGGAATTGGTATTCATTCCTAAGTTTCAAAGCTCTCATGACAGAGAGTCAAAGAGCCTAGAGCCTAAGAGTCGAGAGCTGAAGAGTCAAAAAAGTTGAGATTCAAAGAGCCAAGAGTTGAAAAGCCAAAAGTAAGAGCTAAAGAGCCAAAGATTCAAGAGCTAGAGTAAGAGATGAATCTAGCCGTATGTTGAGAGACCTGATTTGAGTTTATTTGAGCCACTTTTTAAAGTCTTGAATTAAGACTTCAGGCAGAGAACTTCAGGAATACGAGATTGCTTTTTGTGACAAAAAGGTGGAAGGTCCATCTGTGAGTTCTGAGGCTTTTTTAAGGTTTATTGCTGAGTTTTATGCAGTCTTAGAGGTGTGTTTTGAGAAAGTGAAAAACCTATCTAAGAGTTTTGAGATTCTTTGAAGGGCCGAACATACACATTTAAAAGTGTTTTAGGAAAGTAGAGAATCTATCTGAGAGTTCTAATATTCTTCGAAGCTTAGTAACATGTGAATTCATTATTATTCTATAAGGGTTTCCTTGTACTTGCAAACATTTAATAATGAATTTGTTTAGCTAATTTATGAACTTGGAGATGTATGCATTATCGAATTTTGTAATCAACTCTTGTGCAGTATGGTTGGTATTCTTGCATTGATTTTTTTTAAGTTGATTATTTTACATATTAATTTTAGTATATTTAATAAATTGCCTATAAGGATCCAAGGTAAAAATTTTGCACAAAAATTAGTGTTAGTTTATGGATCAGTTTGGTATCAGAGCAGGTCAAGATCAAGTCTTTAGGACTAGATTTACAATAGATATGCACCATAGTGGTTCCAACAGAAGAACATGAACAAATTAAAGGCTTTTGCTATCCCAAGTACTAATCAAAATTTGAAATCCCTAGTTTGACAAAGGACACCATCCAGAATTCCAAACATTGTCTTGTGATATGCAAGAGCCTGCAAGTAGAGTATTTTAGTTGTTTTAGAGGGATGTGTCATTAGACTTGTGTTCGATTTTGACATGGGAATGGGTTATTTCACTGCTAACGTAATACGTTGATTGGGCTTGGCAATGTTGCCACTATCACATGCCAAAATATTTGGCACATAGAATGGTGTTGTCTAAGGTATGGCAACAGGGTATTTTACCTTGTGATTTATAGTTGGAAGATAGTTCTCATACATGGTGACTCTCGATATCATCCAATTGGAGATGAACGAGATGGTTATAGGTAATTTTTATCTCTTCATTTGAAAAACATATTTCATAGATGATGACATAGAGCTTCACCTAGATCACACTTGGATCATGTAGTTTTAGATAGGGTAGGTCTCTAGACCCAGTCACGATGATTCCAGTCAGACATTAGACTCATATGTACTAGGTGGCCATCAGGAACCTAAAAGTGAGCCACATGATGATCCATAGGGTGACTACTAAAGGAGCTAGGCCCACACAAGGATTCAATGGTTGGTAAGGAATCTTAGGTGGTAGTGAAAGGTTTTCAAGCATTTTGGTTTATCCATTTATATATGCTCATAGAACCAACATAAATAATGTGCTAGTTAGGATGTATAAATAAGACCCATATGAGCAGTATTGTGACATACACCATTCATAGTTTTTAAAGACCCAAGAGGCATTGTTTGTATCTATATATACATGCATTGTAATTTGCTTTGTTGTGGAGTCACCTATAGAGAAGAATTGAGTGATAGGTTTATCATACTTAAGTTGTCTTCTCATATTTTGGTAGATGTTTTCCATTAACAATGGTAAACGCAAATTAGGTTATGTTATATTCTTGTTTATGTCAAGTGTTATTATACAAAGAATAGTTTAGCAGACCCAAGAAGCACTAGGTCCACACACATACTTATGTGTAGAGGCCATTGAGGTTGTGCAGTAGAAGAGGACGTTGATGAATGTGCTATTATCCACGTGTAATTTTGTGTAGAGGCCATTGAAGCCATGTAATAGAAGAGGACATGGATGCACATAGATAGTCTTTTATCTATGTAGAGGCTCATTACAGTCATGTAGTAAATGAGATTTAAGATCTCAATTCTGTGTATAGGCCCTTGGATGGTCATGCAATAGAGAACATGGATGTATGTGTAGAATCTCAAATATGTGTAGAGGCTCATTGAGGCCATGCAATAGAGGAGAGATTCAGGATCTTAGATCTGTGTAGAGGCTCATTGAAGCCATGCAGTAGAGGAAATCACTAAACTTCTATGTAGAGGCTCATTGAAGCTATGCAACAAAAAATATCACTAGGCTTATCTGTGTAGAGGCTCTTGCAAAGCCGTGCAATAGAAGAAGTCATCGCATTTTGAACCCTAGTTCTATGTAGAGGCTATTGATGGCCATGAAATAGTAGAGGGATTGTGAAAGATGTGATCAATTTGTTTTTCTAAGCATTGTAAGTGTAGTTTTTGAACTTTAGTAGTTTGATAAGACCTGTCAGAGTATCTTTAGAACCGACATGCATTTCATTGAATACTAGCTTTTTGTGGACCAAAAGCCTTCTCAATGGGGAGGTACGATCCATCAATAATTTTAGAAAAGATTCCAAATTATACTGAGACCTATACCATCGCATAGGACTCATCAAGAACATTCTAACAATATGTAAAACTCTAAAAATAGAGCTCGTTTGCTCCTTGTGTAGTTAATCCAAGTTTTGATCAAAATAGGTCAACATGCGATCAATGTTGGTCAAACTAAAAAAATGATGATCTTGGAATGTTTATGAACTAGTTCCATGGTGTAGATATCATTGAGAGCTTTTTGGCACATTTTATGATTAAAAAAATAGAGTTTGTATGTGCAAGTTATGACCAGTCAAAGTGATGATGTGGCCATAAAGTGAGGTGGCAAATAAAAAGCCATTTTAATATGGTTAAAATATAAACCATCATGTATTGAGGAATAATTATTGACCAATTTTTTTAGACACATGGTATATTATTAAAATTCCATATTAAAATGTAAAGGGATAATATAAATCCCATAAAAATGGTGAAATGAGATATTATCCAATCCCATCAAAAACGGTGGGGATAATGAATAATCCCACTATTTGTGAACCTCCAACAAGTATATAAAGAGGTGGGGGCTTATTTGGAAATCATTGGAATTGGAATTAGAATTCATTCCAAGGTTTCAAAGCTCTCATGGTAGAGAGTTTAAGAGTTGAGAGCCTAGAGCCTACGAGCCACTAGCTGAAGACCTGAAGAGTCAACGAGCTGAGAGCCAAAAAGCTGAGTGTTGAAGAGCTGAGAGCCAAAGGTCCAAGAGTTGAGAGCTAGAGTAAGAGATGAATCCAACAATATGTTGAGAGACTTGATTTGAGTTTGTTTGAGCTACTTTTTAAAGTTTTGAAGTAAGACTTTTGGCGAAGAACTTCAGGAATGTGAGATTGCTTTTCACAATAGGAAGTTGGAAAGTCCATCTATGAGTTTTAGGACTTTTTAAAGGTATGCTGTTGAGTTTTATGTAGTCTTAGAGGTGTGCTTCAGGAAAGTGAAGAATCTGTTCAAGATTTTTGAGATTCTTTGAAGGGCCGAACATAAACATTTGGAAGTGTTATGGAAAAGTGAAGAATATGTCTGAGAGTTTTGAGATTCTTTGAAGGTCCATAACACATGAATTAATTATTATTCTGTAATGATTATTTTGTATTTACAAACATTTAATAATGAATTAGTTTAGCTAATTTGTGAACATGAAGATGTAGGCATTGCCGAACTCTGTAATCAACTCTTGTGTAGTGTGGTTGGTATTCTTGCTTTTTTTTAAGTTGACTATTTTATGGATTAATTTTGGTATATTTAATAAATTGCCTATAAAGATCCAAGGCAAACTTTTTGCGTGAAAATTAGTGCCAATTTATGGATCGACTAAAAAACTCCTTCACATTGGTTATTATTGGCCCACTAAGGAAGCAAATGCATGCATGTGTCAATAAATGTGTAACCTGTCAACAACATGGTGACCTTATTCATGCTCCAACATGTTGTCCCCAAAAAATGTCACTCATTTTTAGGACAACATATGAACTATTTTGGCCCTGAAAGACCATAAATTGTCTCTTCCCTTTTCAAAATTTGTTTTGAGCATTCAAACTCCTCATTTTTCAAGATTTTCAGAAATCTACAAACTATGCAAGCTTGATTCTATAGACTCTGCAGGCGGGATTCTACGAACTCAGTTCTATGAACTTCACAGGTTGAATCTATAGACTCTACAGGGAAGGAACAAGCTCTCAACTCTTAGGCAATTTCAAGGTTGGTTCAGCACCAAGATTCAACCAAAAGGTTCATCGGCAAGCTTCAAAGAGTCAAGCACTTTGTCAAATTTAATCAAGTTTAAACGGTTCATAGTTCAATGGTTCAAAGGAGTACTTGAAAGGAAAAAACCTGAAAGTGGAAGCTACCAAGTGTCATATACGGAGACCCATTACAATTTGTTTCTGAAAAGCAATAGAACATGCCATGTGTCCCTTGTAAAACTCGGTGGAAGCCACCAAGTTTCAACATTTGCGGTCTCTTCCTTTTGTTTTGATATTGAGCAAAGACTGTGGTGGGCCCTGGGTGAGTGGCTAAACTCAGTGGAGCACGATAGGTGTCTGCATCCACATCTTGAGTTTCTTATAAGCTTCAAAGCTTCTTGCAATAAGCTTCTCTTAGAGTACCATGGAGGGCACTAAGTGTCATCTATTGAGACTCAGTTTCTAATAAGTTTCAAAGCAACAGAACGTGCCATGTGTCCTATTTTTCAGCTCAGTAGAGCGCGATAAGTGTCTACATCTACGTCTCAAGTTTCTAATAATTTTCAAAGCTTATTTCAAAAGACTTCTCTCAGAGTCCCATAGAGGGCACCAAGTGGCAATAATAGAAGGTTGTAATATGTTTTTCTACAAAGTAGCGGAAGATGCCACGTGTCCCTTGAAAAGCTTAGCAGAGTGCGACAAGTGTCAACATCCACAATTTCTTCTTTTTGTTTGCTTAGGACTATGGTGGGCCCTAGGTGAGGTGATAAGGTCAAGTGGATCATGACAATTGTCTACATTTGCATGAATCCAAAAGAGTATTGAATGTTTCTACAGTGTTTCTAGGAGCTCGGTGGAAGTCGTCACGTGTCATCTTTCGTAGGACTCTCAAAAGGGGTCTAGAGCTTCTATAAGTTAAGCGGATGCTACCAAGTGTCCTCCCCTATTTCACAGTGGAAGGTGCCACATGCCATTTGTTAAGATCAATAGAAAGTGGCTATATCAAGTGGGAAAGACACGAAGGAATTGCTAAAGAGGATGACGAACCTGAAGACATCAAATTTGTGGCAATAAAGTGTCTATTGATCTTTGCATGCTTAAACGTAGACCTGAATGCATTCAAAGGCCTTAAGGCCAATGTCGAAAGGAAAAACCACCGAGAGGAAGAACCAAAAGAATCAAAAAGGGGAAAAGATGGCTTAAGAGCTCAAATTGTAGCAAGAAAGAGGGAAAGGCTAAAATATCTATAGGTGTTATTTCCAGTAGGTGGAACAGTCCACCAGGTAGATATTTGAGCCTGCAAACATTGAAGGCACAGCTTGTTTGTCTCCTTTAGAGTAAAGGGAAAGTGGATAGCTATGCATATATCAGGTGACAGACTAGATGACTCAGGCCTAAGAGAAGACATTCAAGATGAATCAACATGCCACAGTTAAGGTGGCTACCTTGTTCCAGCATGGCCCTCTTTGACAAAACTAAAAATGCATTCAATGCATTGAGTGTAGCATGGGTTGTTCCATGGGACAAAGTGCCAAGCCTTTCTTGGCTACTATATATTGTAGTCTCATGTGTCATTTTAAGAGAGATCTTCCTAATATAGAAGCAAAACTCTACCCAAATTGAAAGGCGAATACTGAGACTTTGAGCTCAGATTGTTGTTCATATCATTTTATCTGAATAAAAAAGCAAGTTGTTTGTAGACTTTGTGCTGTCATAACTTGTATCATTTTAGGAGATTGTTATTATGTCTATCTTCTAAATGTGTTATTGTTTATTTAATTTGGCAAGTAGAATTAGTGAAAGTACTCAGGAAGGTGTCCTAAAGCCAACTGTGGAGAGACTTTGTGCCTCCATAATTGCCTTTAGAGTGTTTTCTTTCTGTTCTTGTGTAAAGGATCTTGGGACGACTTTGTGCCCTCATTATCCTTCATATTCTATTTTTGTGTAAAGGACCTTGGGATGATTTTGTGCCCTCATTGTCTTTTGTATTCCACTCTTGGGCAGTCAAGGTGGAGACTTTGTGCTACATCTCAGTTTGCTGGTTACTATGCCTTTGGTTACCAGTTACTTGTCACTACCTAAAAGAACTCCTACTATTCCCTGCAAGATCACTTCTGAAAGAAGAGAAGTGCCTTCAGTGTCTTCACCAGGATTTTCTCCTCTATTTGTGAACATCATCTCTGAAAAAAGAGAGATGGATGGTGTTATCCTACCCTTGAGTGTTATTTTTTGCTTATATATATAGTATATAGCACCTCATATTTATAGGGAGCCTCCTCTTGATGAGATGAGATATTTGTCCCCTGTTGATGTAGTAAACCTGCACACCTAGCCAATCAATCTCCCTATGCTATGGTTGAAGAGACCCATTTTGCTCACCAGTTGGTTGACAAAATATTCACCCAACAATTTTTAACGACTCTGCTGGAGATGTTACATGCAGTCTGAAGCCTCAAGTTTCAGATTGAAGCAGTCCCTACCCTTCTCCATTATAGACTCTGGTGACTTCATTCTGTGTCTTACCCATTATCATTATAGCCTTACCATCTTCGTCCACCCCCATCTCCATTGGGGAAGGACAAACAGTTTGAAGCCTTAAGCTTCAAGCTGAAGCAAGACCAGTCCTTTTCCATTTTTGTTTCATAATCTGGTAACTCCACGCTATACCAGAAGCTAGAGAGTTTAAGGTGTTATTGACCCTGTCTTCAATTTGGTGCATTAGGGAAATTTTGATTTGTTCCCTCCCTAACTTCAAGTTTAAAGATTTAGGAGTGTTCCTCTTACTCGGTCACCAATACAAGGTAGAGCTTTCTTTTCTGCTATTAGCAGAGCTTTGCCTATAAACACGCCACCCAATTTTGTTATCCCCCTTTTCCATAATCCCATCATGGTAGTTTAAGGCCCCTGGGGTAACTCATTTGGCTCACTCAACCTCACTCCACCTCTACATAAACTCCCATGCAGCTCAAGAAAGAATTTCCCCAAATTCTTTGGAGATGGGAGAGTTCACCCTTATGAACACATTGCAGCCTTCAACATAGCCTGTGGCATAATAGGAGTGAAATTTGAGGATGTGGCAGTCAGGATTTTTTTAGAAACACTACAAGGTGCTGTTGCAGATTGGTTCTACTATCTACAAGCTAAGTTAATGACTGATTGGGACACACTCAAAGCCAAGTTTGAAGCCATGTTCAAGCTTGCAGAAGATGCACATGCTTTGTTGGCCCAACTCACACAGATGAAGAAGTAACCTCATGAACCTATGAGGGATTTCATAGTAAAGTTTGACAAGCTGAGAAATTAAATTTTTGCTATTGCTTAGCCAACACTTAAAAACCTCAAGTGCTTCTTCATCAACTCACATCTGCCTGAAGTGAGTTTTCTGCTAAGACGTCCTGGCCACATAGACCTTGATGTTGCTCAAGACTTGGCTACTGAAGTAGAAGATGACTTTATCTTGGCAGGAAAGATAAGGAGAGATCTTAGTAGAGGTAAATCCTCTTCATTTTTTGAGTATCCATCTACAGCCACCACTGGTCAAATGGTGCAAAAGCTGGCAAATGAATTGCTAGCCTTTTAAAAGGTAAATGGCTCAAGGTATGTCTACTCCTCCTAATTGGGATATGCCAAGGAAGACATTTCAGAACCAACCATATCAAGGCAATGTTGCCAGGTATCAAGGGCAACCAAATCATCTTCCTTTTCCACAGAGGAACCTTGCCCTTGAAGCACCTCCAACCAACTCAGCAGTTAGATATCTGGAAATAGAACATGATTTCTCTTTCCAACTTGAGTTTGATCGAGAAAATGACCCTGGTCTCTTTATGGAGGATCAATAAGAATCAACTTGTGACTCCCACATTAGTTTCTTGAATTACCAGGATGAACCTAGAAGTAAAGGTGAAGTAGTCGAGGGATCATACACATTATTCACTCAGTCCAAGAATCAGTCAGTCCAACAATCTGATAAAAAAAGAATAAAGGAGCGAGGTCAACCTATAATTTTAATTACCAAACAAGGAATTTCTCTACCTTTCCAGCCAAAGGACTCGGTGGTTGCTAAAAAAGTAAGTACCCCAAACATTTTTGCAGCTTCAACTTCAACTTCACAGGTTAGTCCCCCTCTAAAAGCCAAAAGGATGAACTCACATCCTCTCTTTCTAGTCCATTTCAATCATTTGACATAATTGACCATGTCAAAAAAATCAAAATTCAAATGACTGAATTTGAATTCCTATAAGCCAACCCTGAGCAATTGGATAGGTTAGTAGAGTGTGTGAAGAATAAAGCTATCCCTGCAAGACAAGAGATTAGAAAGGTACTCATGATCCCCCAAGGAACATGCCCATCCCAAACAATCTTTTCATTTCTCCTCTTGCTACCCCTGGGAAAGTAGATCCTTTCTATGTTTCCCTGTTGATAAATGGTCACACGCTGAGCAACTACATCATTTATTCTAGTGCTTCAGACAATGTCATGCCTACCAAAGTGGAAAAATCTCTTAGTCTCACACTGACCAAAACATTTGGTAGATGCTTTTCTATGGTGTTAGGGAAGTCCAAGAACAAACACACCTGTTCTGATTCCTCTTGTTGGATCTTGCTCCTCAGAAAGAGCACAGTATGATTACCAAATATATAAGCAATTAAATATGCGGAAATAACCAGAAGCATAAGTAACTAGAATTCACCAATAGCACAGAATATGAGAGACAATACACTATCTTGTATTAACACTATACAGAAAAGAATACAACAAAGAGCCGCCACACTCTTTCACCTTACAGAGGTTTGCCACACCTCAAGTGTACAGTAATTCTTCTCACACACACTCTCCTACACAAAAAAGGTCCCAACAACCATCTCACAAACCGAATTGGTGTTCACCTCTCCAACTAGTTAGTAATAACCCTGCCATTACATCAAGCACTCTATAGCACTTCAAGCTGATCTCCCATGAACCTGCAACCTGCAATTCAACAGACCATACTCACATGTGGATCTCCTATGAGCTTGCAACAACCTGCAACTCAATGATCATACACACACACAGAAGGTACTTCCTTGCCTTCCTTAACTTATGCTTATACAATACATGCCAATGGGTCTATAAATAGATCCCTAACTTAAACACTAACTTAGACTCTTAATTTAGAAAATTATCCACGCAGCTCAAGACTCTAACTGGTCTTTACATGCAAACTCTTCATTCACTTAACTAACTGTCCGTGCAACTAGCACTTCTGGAACACACAGGCGACCGACGCCGGTCCCTGCTTGTCTAGTTCTGCCGACATCGACCGACTCCCTGCCGTCGCCGGTGGCCTTCAGCACTACTCACGACCGACGTCGGTCCTGATGCCGATGCTGGTGCTCCTGGATCTCAACAACCTTCTATTCCACCTTGTTTGCAAGTAGCTAAAGCTTTTAGCTCCACAACCTAACAATCTCCCACTTGGAGATAAACAGCTGCAACCTGTACATGTACCTGTACTTCATCTAGTTTGTTCCCTTAGCTATGTATCCATCTTCAAAATCACCCTTGAAGACCAACCACCACAAAATCTGTGGTGCAAAACCTGTCATCCAAATCACCTGCCACATCCACATCTACAACCATGTAGAAAATCACCTGAACCTGCATAGCATGTGCACTTGCTACTAGTCCCTGTAAGAATCCACTGAAGTGCCCTCCAATGGTTTTCTCCCAGATTGGCTCCTGACTTGTGACAACTCCCACTGCTTGGGAAAACTCAGGTTTAGTACATACCATGCACTCAACCTCATTATGTGAATCAAGACACCTGTTCAAAGAACTGTCCAACCATCGGCATGCTAACCAGTCTCACACAATCATCCTGAAACAAAGTCAACATGTGACCTCCCATGTCTCTAGAACACACTCATGTCAAAAAATCTTGCTGCTCCTAGATTCTCCATGACAAACACCTGAACTAGCTTTACCTTTAGTTTAGCAATACCCTGTATATGTAACCCTACAACAAGCACATCATACAGTAATAGGATAGTGTAGCTAATACTATCCAACCTGGTAAAGAGAAACACAATGAACAAACCTCCATTGCCCTGCAGCTAATACAAGACCATATACCCTAATCTTCCATCTCACGTATCCATTTCTGCTCTTCTTCATCCTGAATATCTATTCGTCTCTCAGTGCTTACATCCAGCTGGCAACACTACCCAAAACAACTGTTTGGTTCTCCTCCAAGGAATCACATCCTCCTCCATGCCAAGCTCCCACTGTTTCCTGGATCTACCTGTTCTGCTTCTTCAATAACTTCCTGGTCCTATGCCATAAGTGAGCAACAAGTAGTGTAAAGAAGGGAAATGACGAATTTAAGAACTTACTTACACCTTCAGTCCTCCATATGGGCGCTTGAGACTCCATGACAGCTTGCTGTCCACCCAAAATTCGTCTCAGTAACCGATGCCGGTCACATCTCAGTCTGCAGCCGATCGATGTCAGTTTCCTGCGACTGCCTCCTTGCTGACGTCATTTCCCCTGGCCGACGTTGGTCATTCTCTGCCCTGAGTCACCGACGTCGGTCTGCACATAGCCGACGTTGGTCCCTGTCTGGACGCCGACGCCGATTTTCCTATCGACGTCAGTCTCTGTGTTTTTCTAGTGAGACCTGACTTTTTCCCACGAGCTCCTTTTGGATCAAACCCTTGTCCAAAACACCCTTGCTCTGCTCAGAATTCCTCTGCATCTTGTGCTGAACTCTGTCCGTCACTTTCTCCTTGAAAACCAAGGCTTTCCTGTTCTTGTCACTAACATCAGATTCTTCAACAAATGTCACCTTCTTCTTCTGCATACAGAAACCACGATCCATACCTTCCAAATCTGAAAGCATATCCATTGACTCAAGAACAAGCATCTCCTTCTTATCTATGTGACCAAGCCTATCAAGCCACATCTCTGAATCTACAGTTGAAGTAGAAAACCCAGAAAGAGAATCAGTAGTACAAGTAGATAGATAAAGCGTACCTACTTTCTTACCTCTAGCTACAACAAGTGTACCCTTGGTAACCTTCCAAGAGTCCGCTGTGAGAGTTACTGTGCAACCCTCATCACCCAAACTTCTAACAGAAATTAAATTCTGCTCCAGAACTGGGACGTGCATGACCTCCTTTAACACCCATGTGTTACTTATCTGCAGTTTCAGCTTCACTTTCCCTTTGCCAACAATCTGACAAGGCTTACCATCCCCTACACAAATTTTTCCAAAATCTCCCTGGACATACTCATGAAAAAATTCCCTATGTGGAGATGCATGAGAAGAGGCACCAGAATCTAAAACCCAAGATTCTACTTTATCCAAAGAACATATCAGAGCATCCTGTGCAACGTACTCTACAACATCTGCTTCTTCTTCATGTCCTTCATGCCGATCTTCACCTGATCTGCAATCTCTCTTTATGTGCCCTTGCTTTCCACACTTCCAGCAGGTTATTCTGCCATACCTGGACTTGGATCTCCTGCCTGTCTTCGACCTTGATCTCCCATGCTCTATCTTTTCTCTTTGCCTTCCTCTACCTTCAACACTCAAAGCATCCCCTGATGACTCACCTGTGCTTTTCCTGCGTATCTCTTCATTCAAGATCATGCTCACAACATCATCCACTTTTAAGACTTTTGAAGGAGACACAGTATTAGAAACTGCCATTACCAAACCTTCCCAACTTTCAGGTAATGAACACAAGATTAAGAGAGCTCTTATTTCATCATCAAATACAATATTGACTGAACTTAACTGGTTTACTAAACCATGGAAATCACTAAAATGGCTATGAACAGATCCACCTTCCAACATTTGCAAATTAAATAAACGCTTCATAAGAAATACCTTATTAGAAGCTGAGGGTTTTTCATATAAATTTGCCAAAGATTCCATCAACTCCACCGTTGTCTTACACTGTGATAAGCTGGAAATCACAGATGATGCAAGACTCAATCTAATAGATCCCAGAGCCTTCCGATCAAGAACCTCCCATTCTTCATCTTTCATATCCGAGGGTTTGCAACTAACCCCTCCCAACGGTAAGTACAAATCTTTTTGATACAGATAATCCTCAAACTGCATTCTCCACAATTGGTAGTTCTTGCCATTAAACTTTTCCATTCGTAGCTGACTGTCTTCTGTCATTGCTCAACTCCCACTCAAACAAAAACCCTATGAGTGACCTGTAATCAAAACACACTACCCAGATCTACACCAATCTGTTAGTATTCCAACCAAAAGCTCTGATACCAATTGATAGGACCGAAACTTCCCAAAGCTCTGACACAACTTGTCAGATTTAAGAGCATACATGATTACCAATGTATAAGCAACTAAACATGCAGAATCCAGAAGAACAAATAATTATCAATGAAAAAACACACAGAACATGAGAGGCAATATACAATTATATTCAACTCTTTACAAAGGAATCTACAACAAAGAGGTGGCACTCTTTCTTCCACTTCGTGGGCTTACAGTAAACTTCCCTCCAGAGTAATCTTCTCTCATAGGTCACAACACACAGCTAACACAAGCTGTTGTTCACCTCATTGCACATCTGTACAATCGAGTACACAATCGTACTCCAAGGAGATCTCTCCATGATCCTGCTGATGTATTGCTGTCACCTTGGATCTAGCTACCCCGCTGATCTCCTTTCTGACCCTCGCATCCATACACCCCTACAAATCAAACCTGATCTTACTTAAACACACATGGAGAATCCTACTTGATTCCACCATGGGAAGAACTCTCCAAGCTTCACATAGCTCTTCTCCAAATTCTCCACTTAACAATATAGCCCATGAGTCTCTCATATAGATCTCATGCATACACTAAAATTAGATGAGCGGCTCAAAGACTCGAACTGGTCTTCACATGCAAACTTTGCGTTCACTTAACTGACTGTTCGTCAACAGTAGTTCTGACCGCTACAGGTGACCGACGTCGGTCCCTGCCCTCCTGGAGGTGACCGATGCCGGCCGATCTCCTGCCGATGCCGATTTCCCTTCTGCGTCCCCTGACTAACGTCAGTGTGGCCTACCGACGCTGGAGACTGCATACTTTCAGAAACCTCTTCCTTCTGTTTGCAACAAGGTGAAGCTTTTAGCTCCACACCCTAACAATCTCCCACTTGGAGATAAAGAGCTACACCTGTACCCATACCAAAACTCTGTCTAATCTGTATCCTGGTTTGTATTCCTCTTCAAGCTCCCACTTGAAGACAACCCACCACACTCCTTGTGGTGCTACACCTGTGCCTAAATTTCTCCATTCTTCTGCCTTGCTATATTCCCACTTAAACAGTAACCCCTGTGAGTAACCTGTAATCAACAAACACTTAACAGATCTGGGCCATTTGTTAGTCAAGCTCGCTTTGAGAACGTCCAACCTCGCTCTGATACCAATTGATAGGACTGAAACTCCCAAAAGCTCTGACACAACTTGTCAGATTTAAGAGCACACATGATTACCAATGTATAAGCAACTAAACATGCGGAATCCAGAAGAACAAATAATTATCAATGAGAAAACACACAGAACATGAGAGGTAATATACAATTATATTCAACTCTTTACAAAGGAATCTACAACAAAGAGGTGGCACTCTTTCTTCCACTTCGTGGGCTTACAGTAAACTTCCCTCCAGAGTAATCTTCTCTCATAGGTCACAACACACAGCTAACACAAGCTGTTGTTCACCTCATTGCACATATGTACAATCGAGTACACAATCGTACTCCAAGTAGATCTCTCCATGATCCTACTGATGTATTACTGTCACCTTGGATCTAGCTACCCTGCTGATCTCCTTTCTGACCCTCGCATCCATACACCCCTGCAAATCAAACCTGATCTTACTTAAACACACATGGGGAATCCTACTTGATTCCACCATGGGAAGAACTCTTCAAGCTTCACATAGCTCTTCTCCAAATTCTCCACTTAACAATACAGCCCATGAGTCTCTCATATAGATCTCATGCATACACTAAAATTAGACGGGCGGCTCAAAGACTCGAACTGGTCTTCACATGCAAACTCCGCGTTCACTTAACTGACTGTTTGTCAACAACAGTTCTGACCGCTACAGGTGATTGACGTCGGTCCCTGCCCTCCTGGAGGTGACCGACGCCGGCCGATCCTTTGCCGATGCCGATTTCCCTTCTGCGTCCCCTGACCGACGTCGGTGTGGTCTATCGACGCCGGAGACTGCATACTTTCAGAAACCTCCTCCCTCTGTTTGCAACAAGGTGAAGCTTTTAGCTCCACACCCTAACAATCTCCCACTTGGAGATAAAGAGCTACACCTGTACCCATACCAGTACTTTGTCTAATCTGTATCCTGGCTTGTATTCCTCTTCAAGCTCCCACTTGAAGACAACCCACCACACTCCTTGTATTCCTCTTCAAGCTCCCACTTAAAGACAACCCACCACACTCCTTGTGGTGCTACACCTGTGTCCGAAATCACATGAGGTCTGGTATAAACCTGAGTATTCCCATGTAATGGGAGCTGTCAGAGAGTTAAGAGCCAATTCGGAGAAGTGGATTCTCAGGTATTTGAGAGGGACCGACAGCAGGGATTCATGCTATGCAGGGTCAGGACTTCACTACATGGATTTGTAGGTTCAGATGTGGCAGGGTACTCGGATGATAGGAGGTACATCACAGGTTGTGTGGTGTGTTGTCTTCAGGATTGATCTTGAAGAGGGATACAAACCAAGAAATAGATTAGACGGGGTATAGGTATAGGTACAATGCAGCTGTTTATCTCCAAGTGGGAGATTGTTAGGTTGTGGAGCTAAAAGCTTCACTGATGCAGACATGGAGGAGGTTGCAAGATGAGTTGCTGAGTGTCACAGAGTGTTTGGCGTTGGTCTGGCCAACCGACGTCGGCAGGTAGGCGACAAGAGGCAACCGACGTCGGTCATAGATCGACCGGCATCGGTGACCCCCAGGCGGACAGGGACCGACGTCGATCGCCTGTGTGGTTCGACTGCGAGCTTATTACGGGCTGTTAGCTAATGAACCAAGTGTTTGCATGTTTAGATCTATTTTTAGACTGAGAGCTGTGGATCTAATTATTGTAATTAGATGTCTAATCATTGTTTGGATGAGATCTATATAATAGACTCATGGTTGTATTGGAAAGGTGTTCTAGTTTTGAGTTGAGCAAAGTTTGTTTCTTCTGTGTGTGAGGTGAGCAAGGGTGTTCCTCCTAGTTCCACAGTACCAGGTGTAGGTGCTGGTTTTGGAGAGTCAGCTGGATTCTTCAAGAGTGTAAGATCTTGGTCATAGTTGCATGGCCTATATAGGAGATCTACATGGTAAGTAAGATCGTTGATCTGCAGGTGTATGTGTGTGCAAGGTCAAGGTTCACAGGTGAGCAAAACTGTGTTTGATTTGCAGGTGTGCAAGATCATATAGACAGCAACACAACAGGGAGCAGTATCAGGTAGGATCTACTTCGAGTACAGGTGTGTACTCGGATAGAGCAAGAGAGGAAGGCAAGGGAGTTCCTTCCATAAGTATGGTCTGTTGAATTGCAGGTTGTTGCAGATTCATGGGAGATCTACTTGAAGTACCTTGAGTACTTGTTGAGTATGTGGAGTACTTGTGGAGTGCGTGGAGCACTTGTGGTGTGCGTGGAGCACGGGAGGTGAACACCAACTCTATATTTGAGTTGGGTGTTGGGACCTGAGAGGGAGAGCTTTTGGGGAGAAGAATTACTATTCACTTGAGGTGTGGCGAGCCTCTAAAGAGGTGGTGAAGAAAAAGTGGCATCTTCTTTATTGTATTCTTTTCTGTATAAAGTGTTAATACAAGTTGTGTATTGTCTCTCATATCTGTGTTATTCTAAATTCTAGTTACTTGGTGAATCTGGTTTATTTCCGCATATTAAGTTACTTGGTTTGGTAATCAATTGTGTGCTTCCATTTATATATCCCAACAAGTGGTATCAGAGCATCCTATGCAACAATACCTGCTACATCTGCTTCTTCAGTTTCTTCATGCTGATCTGCTACCAACCAACAATATTCTTTTACCTGCTCTTTCTTTCCATAGGACTGTGAGTGACCATCTGTGCTTTTCAACTCCTCCATTCTTAGCTTACTTTCATCTGCCATTGCTCTACTCCCACTCGATCAGAAATCCCTGAGAGTGACCTGTAACCAAACACAAAACCTGCTTCCTGCAACCTTAGCTCTGATACCACTTGTTGGTATCAAGCTCAAGAACCTACAACCAAGGCTCTGATACCACTTGTTGGGATATATAAACGGAAGCACACAATTGATTACTAAACCAAGCAACTTAATATATGGAAATAAACCAGATTCACCAAGTAACTAGAATTCAGAATAACACAGATATGAGAGACAATACACAACTTGTATTAACACTTTATAAAGGAATCTACAACAAAGAGGTGGCACTCTTTCTTCCACTTCGTGGGCTTACAGTAAACTTCCCTCCAGAGTAATCTTCTCTCATAGGTCACAACACACAGCTAACACAAGCTGTTGTTCACCTCATTGCACATCTGTACAATCGAGTACACAATCATACTCCAAGTAGATATTGATAGGACCGAAACTCCCCAAAGCTCTGACACAACTTGTTAGATTTAAGAGCACACATGATTACCAATGTATAAGCAACTAAACATGCATAATCTAGAAGAACAAATAATTATCAATGAGAAAACACATAGAACATGAGAGGCAATATACAATTATATTCAACTCTTTACAAAGGAATCTACAACAAAGAGGTGGCACTCTTTCTTCCACTTCGTGGGCTTACAGTAAACTTTCCTCCAGAGTAATCTTCTCTCATAGGTCATAACACACAGCTAACACAAGTTGTTGTTCACCTCATTGCACATCTGTACAATCGAGTACACAATCGTACTCCAAGTAGATCTCTCCATGATCCTGCTGATGTATTGCTGTCACCTTAGATCTAGCTACCCCGCTGATCTCCTTTTTGACCCTCGCATCCATACACCCCTGCAAATCAAACCTGATCTTACTTAAACACACATGGGGAATCCTACTTGATTCCACCATGGGAAGAACTCTCCAAGCTTCACATAGCTCTTCTCCAAATTCTCCACTTAACAATACAGCCCATGAGTCTCTCATATAGATCTCATGCATACACTAAAATTAGACGGGCGGCTCAAAGACTCGAACTGGTCTTCACATGCAAACTTCGCGTTCACTTAACTGACTATTTGTCAACAGCAGTTCTGACCGCTACAGGTGACCGACGTCGGTCCCTGCCCTCCTGGAGGTGACCGATGCCGACCGATCTCCTGCCGATGCCGGTTTCCCTTCTGCGTCCCCTGATCGACGTCGGTGTGGCCTACCGACGCCGGAGACTGCATACTTTCAGAAACCTCCTCCTTCTATTTGCAACAAGGTGAAGCTTTTAGCTCCACACCCTAACAATCTCCCACTTGGAGATAAAGAGCTACACCTATACCCATACCAGTACTCTGTCTAATCTATATCCTGGCTTGTATTCCTCTTCAAGCTCCCACTTGAAGACAACCCACCACACTCCTTGTGGTGCTACACCTGTGCCTGAATTTCTCCATTCTTCTGCCTTGCTATACTCCCACTCAAACAGTAACCCCTATGAGTAACCTGTAATCAAAAAACACTTAACAGATTTGGGCCATCTGTTAGTCAAGCTCGCTCTGAGAACGTCCAACCTCGCTCTGATACCAATTGATAGGACCGAAACTCCCCAAAGCTCTGACACAACTTGTCAGATTTAAGAGCACACTGATTACCAATGTATAAGCAACTAAACATGCAGAATCCAGAAGAACAAATAATTATCAATGAGAAAACACACAGAACATGAGAGGCAATATACAATTATATTCAACTCTTTACAAAGGAATCTACAACAAAGAGGTGGCACTCTTTCTTCCACTTCGTGGGCTTACAGTAAACTTCCCTCCAGAGTAATCTTCTCTCATAGGTCACAACACACAGCTAACACAAGCTGTTGTTCACCTCATTGCACATCTGTACAATCGAGTACACAATCGTACTCCAAGTAGATCTCTCCATGATCCTGCTGATGTATTGCTGTCACCTTGGATCTAGCTACCCCGCTGATCTCCTTTCTGACCCTTGCATCCATACACCCCTGCAAATCAAACTTGATCTTACTTAAACACACATGGGGAATCCTACTTGATTCCACCATGGGAAGAACTCTCCAAGCTTCACATAGCTCTTCTCCAAATTCTCCACTTAACAATACAGCCCATGAGTCTCTCATATAGATCTCATGCATACACTAAAATTAGACGGGCGGCTCAAAGACTCGAACTGGTCTTCACATGCAAACTTCGCGTTCACTTAACTGACTGTTCGTCAACAACAGTTTTGACCGCTACAGGTGACCGACGTCGGTCCCTGCCCTCCTGGAGGTGACCGACGCCGGCCGATCTCCTGTCGATGCCGATTTCCCTTCTGCGTCCCCTGACCGACGTCGGTGTGGCCTGCCGATGCCAGAGACTGCATACTTTCAGAAACCTCCTCCCTCTATTTGCAACAAGGTGAAGCTTTTAGCTCCACACCCTAACAATTGGTATCAGAGCAAAAGATGAAGGGTACAACCATGATAGGTATTTTCCAAATGTATAAGACTAAAGTGCTATATAATTCAGATTTAGTTACTACACAATGTAATTATAGATGGTGGTATTATCAAAAATATATTTTCTAAGTAAATGGTTGAGAAAATAGGTTTTTAATGTGAAAATATATCCTTATTAGGTTTCATGGTTAAATAAAGGGAATGAAGTTATAATAGATAAAATGTGTTCAATCAAGTTTTCTATACAAAAAAAATTAAGAGATGAAATATGGTATGATGTTATTCAAATGGATGCATTCCATGTGTTGCTGTTAAAGCCATGCCAATATGATAGAAAGGAAATTCATGATGGAACAAAGAATACATAAACTTTTTGGAAAGGTGGCAAAAAGGTAGTTTTACTGCCTCTTACAGAAGAAGGGCAATCAAAAAGCATGTTTTCCATGAAACAATTTATCAAAGACATGAAGATGAAAGTTTTTTGTTATGTATCCATAACAAATAAAGAAGACACAAAATTGGTTAAAATACTAGTGGAAGTAGTAGAAGTGTTGAAATAATATGTAAATGTTATACTTAATGAGTTGTAAAATGGTTTACCACCAAGAGAGACATTAATCATCATATTGAGTTGATTCGAGGATTAGGTTTATCCAATCAAGAAACTTATAGGATGAATCAAGCAAGTTCCACTACTGGGATAAATCAAGGATGCCTAATTTGCATTTGTGGCATTCCTAGACAAGAGAATTAAGATGTCTATTTTGGTGGCTGACGTCTCAGCCTCCTATGGCATTCTGCTTGAACAAAATTTCTATAAGGATGTGAGAGGATAACTAAGCATGGACCTGTTTGAGGCAAGGATCCCTGTCAAAGGCATAATGAAGAGATTTCTCCCTGAAAAGGAAGCAAAATATGTGGTCACCCAAATGTCGGCCCCTGAAGCTCAAATTTTATTTGATTCTTCAAGCAGGGATAATTACTTCTTGACCACAGAGGGTGTTCATGTTTCTACAGATGAAAGTTCTATAGGTGGAAATATGAAAAATGATTCAAACAAGACATTAGAAGAATTGGTAGGGTGTAGTACAGATGAAAAAGCATCTTCCACTTCCAATGAAGATAAATCTAATAGAAGATCAGTTTCTAATGATGTTTGGATCTTGAAATCTGATGGCAGTAATTCTTCTACCAATGCTAGAGCTGGGACTGTGTTGATATCTTCTCAAGGAGATATTTTTCCTTCATGCAAGTTGCAGTTCAGCAACACCAACAACAATTCTGAGTACAAATCTATGTTACTCGAGTTGAAGGCTGCTCAGGATGAAGATGCCAAACTCCTTCATGCTAAAGGAGATGCTGAACTGATGGTGTCTGAGGGGGATAATCAAAACATGTGCTGGACTGAACTAGTAGAACAACAAGTTATGGTAGTGGACCATACTGCTGTACTCCAAAGTTAGCAAAAGGAACTCTTCACTGAGAGAGCAAAGATTTATGGTCTTCGAATTGAAGACCACGTCTTGCCATGGGGCAAGAAGAGAGAACCAAATGGAGTGCACAAGAAATGTGATTCTTAGTGGAGAGTTCCATTCACCCATCACTGATTCTCGGAACAAAATGGTTTCTTGCTGATTTATCAGGATGGAATGCCATCTTCATTGTCTCACAATGGGCAGCATCTGAATCACTTTAATTTTTAAAGTATCAAATGAGTTCACCTATACATATGGTATCAAATGAGTTCACCTATACATATGTACATTTGTATCGTCTTTAGTTCTATTTTGTGCTTTTTATTTTCATTTTTTTGGCACCTTTATCTTTTGGGTAGCATGACTCCATAGCCCAATGGCATACTTGAAGGCACTAGAGTTTCTAGTTTCTACTCCCCTCAGCTATTTCAATTTTTCAATTGAAGCAAGTTCCCCAACTGGAGCCAGCTGTTGTCCCCAAAAAATGTCACTCATTTTTGGGACAACATATGAACTATTTTGGCCCTACAAGACCAAAATTGTCTCTTTCATTTTCAAAATTTGTCTCGAGCATTCAAATTCCTCATTTTTCAAGCTTTTCAAAAATCTACAGACTCTGCAGGTTTGATTCTATAGACTTTGCAGGTAGGATTCTACAGACTCAATTCTACAGACTTCACAGGTTGAATCTATAGACTCTATAGGGAACAAGATCTCAACACTTAAGCATGGCCCTCTTTGACAAAACTGAAAACACATTCAATGCATTGAGTGTAGCATGGGCTATTCCATGGGACAAAGTGCCAAGCCTTTCTTAGCTGCTATATATTATAGTCTTGTGTGTCATTTTAAGAGAGATCTTCTCAATATAAAAGCAAAACTATGCCCAAATTGAAAGGTAAATACTGAGACTTTGAGCTCAGATTGTTGTTCATATCATTTTATCTGAATGAGAAAGCAAGTTGTTTGCAGGGTTTGTGCTGTCATAGCTTGTATCATTTTAGGAGATTGTTCTTATGTTTGCCTTCTAAATGTGTTCTTGTTTATTTAATTTGGCAAGTAGAATTAGTGAAAGTAATCAGGAAGGTGTCTTGAAGCCAACTGTGGAGAGACTTTGTGCCCCTACAATTGCCTTTAGAGTGTTTTCTTTCTGTTCTTGTGTAAAGGATCTTGGGATGACTTTGTGCCCTCATTATCCTTCGTATTCTGTTTCTATGTAAAGGACTTTGGGATGACTTTGTGCCCTCATTGTCCTTCATATTTCACTCTTGGGCAGTCGAGGTGGAGACTTTGTGCTACATCTCAGTCTACTGGTTACTACACCTTTGGTTACTAGTTACTTGTCACTACCTGAAAGAACTCTTGTTGTTCCCTGCAAGATCACTTTTGAAAGAAGAGAAGTGCCTTCAGTGTCTTCATCAAGATTTTCTCCTCTATTTGTGAACATCATCTCTAAAAAAAGAGAGATGGATGGTGTTATCCTACCCCTAAGTGTTATTTTCTACTTATATATAGTATATAGTGCCTCATATTTATAGGGAACCTCCCCTTGATGAGAGGAGAGATTTGTCCCTTGTTGATGTAGTAAACCTACACACCTGGCTGATTAATCTCCCTATGTTGTGGTTGAAGAGACCTATTTTGCTCATCAGTTAGCTGGTTGACAAAATATTCACCCAACACAACATAGGCACTTCAACTAGTTACAAATATTTGGCTATTTTCTACATGGGGGCTTGATCTCATAGGCAAAATTAACCCCACCTTTTCAGATGGCCATAAACACATCTTGACTACTACTAAATACTTCAATAAATGGGTAGAGGCAATCCCTCTAAAATATGAAATTGTTAACTATACCACCAATTTTGAAAATTGGGACCCTTGAGATACTTTGAACCTTAACCCTGAAACTATGGCATGTTTTGAACATTATTAAAATTTGAAGATCATCCACTCTGATAAAGTTGGCTTGCTAGTTTAAGGCTTTGCTTTGGGCTTGCCTAATATTGATAATAATTGGTCCTCATGTCTTAAAGATACAAGTTTTTGGAGATCTTGCTGATGGATAATTCTTAGAGTTTACAGATTAACTCTATTTGGGCTTCATTTTTTCAAATCTCTCCTTCAGAAAACCCGAGTTCAAGCCCTTGGTTTAAATTTACATTTGGTGAGAGCGAATTGGGAGGGACATTTCAAATCACTTTGGACTTAAGTTTATTTTTCATATTAAGGCTTAGTTTTATTTCTTAACATGAACAAACCTTAAACTAAAAGTCCTACTTGGTCCCTTTTATTTCCTCCATTTGTTTCATATATTTCTAACTAAGTTTAATGTTTGTGTTGGTAGGATCCTTTTATTTTCCTAAGCTTGGTCCCCTTTATTATCTATTTAGCCTAAAGTCCTAATTATAAGGCTCCTTTCATGTTTATCAATAGGAACAAGACTTTTGCCTTAACACTTTAGCCTAATTTTCTATCTATCTGAGTCTTAACTTAGAAACCTCACTTCTTTGCAGATCTAATGGCCCACACTTAAGCAAAAATGAAGATTGAATGACGCGAGGGAAAAGGAAAATTTTAAATGCCAAAGGCTAGTGCTTTGAAGGCATTTATGAAAAATGCCTCAAAAATTGATAGATAGATGCCAAATAAGTACCATGCAAGCACAAAATGATAAAATGAAGATCTTATGTGCTTGAAAATGCAAATGTAAAAAGGCAAAGGTTAAAATCAAATTTGAGGCACATATGAGCTGAAGTCCAAGTAAGCCATCACCATTAAAGCTTCAACAGAGCCTCAAACTTGCATAAAAGCCCTAATTTGAGCTTGAATTGATCACAGTTAAGCTAAAAAAGACTTTAATTGCCATTCAAGCATAAAAGAATTAACCCAGATACCATTTAGAACACAATAATAAGTAATTTGCAAAGTTTGGAAGCCATGGAAACTTGGAGGCAACAATACAGGGATGAAACAAAGTTTTATTATCTATAGATAATGAAGGGAGGGTCTTCAAAGACACAAACCTAGACACTACTTCATTGACTACAGGTAATAAGAACTAGTCTGAGTTATTTTGGACCATTGAAGACATGCAACCCATCATGAAAGAACATAAGTTTACCACTATAACCACAAGGTATTACTACATAGTTGCAGTCTAGATGGCTAGTCTCCACCATGCAATCACCAAACCAGAGTAATCCACTATATTAACATCTTTGCTCCCAATTTTAAGGACTGTATAATTGAATAAGGTTGGATTATTCATGAAAGGACCTTTAGAAGAATTGCATTCATTTCCCTATTAGCCTTTGAGAGTTATTACAAAATTTGGAAACCCCAAGTGGATTTTCCCACTATTAAGGAGTGGACTGGCAAGAATGATCTAGACACCATCCTTAGGCCATGGTTGCTCTAAGGGAACCATGTGATCTGAGACCCTGCTGGGAACATCTCAGTTACCCAATTTAGAGAGGCAGTTAGGGTAATCATGACTCTGTTGAATAGAATCTCTGGATCCCCTTCAACCACTTATGTTAACAAGAGTTGGGTGTCTTACATCTACTTCATGATAGAGAAAGAACTCACTCCCCCAATTGCAGAGATGATCAGCATCTATTTAGAATGACAATTTGTAGCCACTAAGAAGAAAACTGGTCAATTCTTTATGATATCTTATCTATTGGATGCCTTACTAGCCTCTACCCAGATCTCTTATATCTAAAATTGGTCACCTGAGGGCAGATTTATAGTCTCCCACCACTATTCAAAGCTACACATATTCAAATATAGGCATACCATCCAATTCATCTATGATTGTGTGTATCCAACCTTAGTATAAGCCATCATAGGGATCCCTATGCCTAGGGTAAGCCCTTTAATCAAGAAATATGTGGAGTTAATGGGAGACATTTGGCTATATCTAGATTATACAGTGATTAACATTAAAGGGATTTTTATCCAACCTTATAGGTTGCCTTTCTATGTTCCCACCAAGCTAGTAGAGCAAGAAATTGCATACCAACTTCTTAATGGTGTGGACAAAGTATGCAAAGATAAGAGGAAAGGCCTCCTCCATTCCTTTCCTTTAACAATTAGTAAAATTATGTTATAGAATTGGGATCAGGTGAATAATGTGGCTAGGTATAGGGAATATTTCAAATTATAACTTGATGAACTAAAGATGTGGGACCCCAAGGGCACGGTCTCCACACACTTGATATCCCAGCAATTGGCCAAGCTAGTGTATGAACACCAACTCAGTGTCCATGATACCATATATATCAATTTTTTTTTGAAGAAATATTGGCTAGGCTCAAGGGACATAACATTAGACTTGAGCATAGACTAACCAATGATCAGAAGCCCCCTAGAGACATATGTCAAATGAGACCTTTGCAATACCGTTTTCTACCTATACCTTTAAGGCCCCCTCAAGAGAAACCACAGTGGAAGGGAAACAACCCTAAGAGTAGATTACACAAGGTCCTGGTAAGGAAAAGTTAAAAGAGAGAGCTGATGAGGGCCCATCATGTTTAGTCCCTTCCCAAAGACTAGCATCTCCAGTTGAATACCTAGACATGATTGCCCTAGAGCCTGATGAGACAATGGAGGATGCCCTCAAGGTTCTTGCTGAGGCATATGGATCTGATGAAGAAGAGGGGCATGTTATTGAAACACAACCCCAAATAAAGGAGGTTGAGAATGAAAAAGGGAAAGAAGTTGCCCTAGACCTAGTCTTAGTGGCACCATTAAAGAAGAGAAAGGCAAAATTGGTAATGGTCCTAGTTGGATCAAAGAGCCAAAGTTGAATTTCACTCACCCCACGAGTGAGGTCAACTTATTTAATGATGAGTACCCCATCCATGGGCCAATCATCCCTGATTGGTTCATCTATTGAAAAGTGCAAAAAATACCCACTGGGCACCACTCATGGGCCTTGACCAAGACTGTTAACATTGATGTACATGATGATATCAAGCCATGGATAAGGGCCTTGATGAAGGAGGAGGAAGAAAGAAGAATAATGGCTACTGCAAGGTTAGATAACAAGTAGATAGATGTTCTAGGAGCATCGAGTAGTACCCAAATGGAGGCTCCTAAACCTCTAAAGTACACTAAACCAACTACTACTATGCAATTAAATCTATAGATAACTAGATTAGAGAGAGTGACAACTAGAAAAGCCATGGTGGGGACTATAGAGTTCACCTTCTAGAAGGTCAAACCATTTATTGGATTGACTCCAATTAGAGGTTAGAGACTTGGTGAACACCCCATCTATGTAGAAAACATTGAATAACTAATTGAGGCTCACTCAACTTAGGTCAGATCATGCATTAAAGGTATGAAGAAAAGAATAACTAACTTGGAGAAAGAAAAAGAGAACTTAGAGACACAAGTTTCTTATTAATACTTGAGGCAATGATTAAAATTCTTGATGAATCCTTCTATAATATTTTTGAGGCCTTGAAAGAAATGAAGCTAAGGTAAAGTGCATTGGCATAACATAATACAGTGCCTAAGGGTCTGATAACCCAATGATAAGCTTTAAAGGATCAAATAACAAGGTTGATTAACATTCAGGTTGAAAAGCATATTCTTAGGCTTAAAACAATTAGTTTGAGACATTTGAATGCAATTATAGGAATTATTGTTGAAAAGATCCAAAGTTTAAGTGCATGGTCACAATAACTAGAGAGAATCCTGAAGGATGATGAGGATCTAATGGGAAGGATTGAAAAAACTCCTTGGGACCATACTCAAAGACCCTATATAGTCTACTATACTTGGCATCATCAGGGATGGTGAATTCAAACACAGGGCCACCTTGGTGATACAGGAAATAAGAAGTAAAAGTCAAGGCCAATCTGGAGAAGATAATAGTAGGATCATAGATATGATATTTGATGTAGGAGAAAGGATAGCTAAGGCCAAGAGCATCAAGGAAGTTATGGATAGGAATGATAGGGAATTGAATGAGCTTGTTGGCAAAGAGGAAGAGTGTCTCTTGAAATTAGTTGTGGACTTAGAGTTGTTTAATGAACGACACCAGAGGGATATGAACATCCTCCAACAATAGCGAGAAAGTTCTCAGGCATAAGGCCCACCAACTAGCTAATTAATATTCCATTTTTTAAAAGCTTTGTAATATTTTGAAAGGGGAATATTATTTTGTAAAGGCATATGCTAGTTTGTTAGTGTATTGCGTCTAGGTCAGTTTAGTTTGGAAAAGCAAATGTGTTCTATAACTTTGTAAAAAAAGGATAGCTATCCTTACTTCTTGTACATTTGTATCTTGTAACTAACCGGTATACTGCCTTGTCTTCCTATAAAAGGCAGTACCGCCATTTTGTAAAGTAGATAATTTTGAGCAAAATTTGTATACTTTGAGCAGTTAATACAATCGAATAATTCTGAAAAGATTATCCAAATTTGTTTGTGTCAATTGTTAGATGGATTTTCTCTTAATTGATAAATTTAAGTCTTAAATTTAAATAATTTATATGAATTTAGAGTTGCATCTTTGATTATAGGGTTGTTAATTTATGCTTATGTTATATTAGTTGAATGATCTTATATTTGCTTCATTTTATTTACTCTACATTAGAATGTGCTAATGTTATTGAGTGTGGTAGCAAATCTTAAAAGTAAATTTGGTTTTTACTTGTACTTCTTTATATCATCTTTGGAGGTTTGCCTGGTGTGTAGTGAGATATGAGCTTATGCTATTTTACACTGTATACTGGTTAAATGCATACTCAGTTGTAATTGATACTTTGTCATAAGGTTTGGGGCTAAGATTAGTAATCACTTATTCTCTTTCTGCCTTACCCTTCTCTTTTGCTTATTTTTAACGAGATCACTTTAGTTTAGATTTCATTGTAAATGTCCATTTAAATTAGTCTGTAGTGTAAGATTTTATCATAATTCACTAGTAATAACATAGATACTTACACTTTGCAAATATTTGGTTCATGATGGCTCCCAACTATCAATTAATATAAATTTTATGGAACAATTAAACATTGCTCTGCCACTATTTCACCACATGTAACATAAGTTGCAAAAAATTGCTACTCATGCTTTGAATTCCCAAAATTATAAAATGAGAAGTGTTCTTTGAACATTGAGGACATTTGTGATACATTTAGAGGCATCAACAAGTCCCGTTGGTGCTAGAAGGAGGGCCCATCTTTGTGAATTGGTTGATTTTTTTGTCAATCTTAGTGCATTTTGATATAAGATTGGTGTTATCTTTGCACTTTTACGTAATTATTTGCTCAGAAGCATAAAAATCATTGATCTTTGTGGTATTTAACATACCTTTTTGCTTCTATTAGACAAAGAGCATAGTTCTTTGAAGTTTGATGCTTAATTTTGGTAAAGATGGATTATGATTTGAAAATCCATGGTAGTTGATGTTAGAATAGCTTATTTTGATCAAAGACTAGTTTATTTTTCATAGATCTGGGTTTATTTGAGCTTAAACTTATAAAGATAGACCATATTTGCATAATTAGACACATCTTTGAACTAGCCTAGTCAAAGATTTATGTCCTTTACTATTCTCTATACAAATCTTTACAATATTATCTTAATGTGAAGGTTTAATTCTTGTTCTTTATAAAGATTAACTTGACACATTGTATTTCAAATAGGATCTTCAATATTCAAGATGGAATTGCCAAGGATTCGAACAAGATCACATTTAGAGACAAGAGAACCTTTGCTTGAGCTTGAAGTCCATAGAAGATCTAGGCAAGATAAATGTAGGTGTAGGCATTCTAAATCTTTGCCAACCTCACCTCTTCAAGGTACCCCTGCCTTTGACCTTAATATAGGTATGGATTAGTTGGGAGATTATTTAATCAATGTGCCATGTGTGGTACATGATATCCCATGTAACCCTAAAAAATACTTGCTAACATTTAATCCAATTGGTATTGTAACTGCTGAAGAGCACATTAAATCTTTCAAGGCAGCTTTAAGGTTGCTAAATGCCATACATGAAGATGTATCATGTAGATTGTTCCCCTTTACTTTTAAAGATATTGCATACGAATGGTTTCTTAATTTGTGTGGCAATTATATTACTAGTTGGGATGGTTTCATTAATGTTTTCATAGACTGGTTTGACAAAATTATTACTCCATTTGTCATATATCACTAGTTCACCACCATTAGGAGGGATGCAAGTGAGCCCATAAAGTCCTTTAATGCTAGGTTCCAAAAAATGTATAGCAAGACCATAGACCCTTTTAAATATAATGAGGTTTTAGCTTTAGAAATCTATAAGGATGCAGTGGATCTTATGACTTTTGTATTTCTAAAAAGGTCTCTTCCAGTTATAACTTCATTAACCAGAGCCTATTCTAAAGTAGTGATCATCAATGATCAAATGCATCCCCAAGGACAAATGGCCTACGATGTCCCAAATATTAATCCACATTTGCCCATTCTGAACATCTTCCCTAATAACAATCAAAATGTTCCATCCTTGAATCGACTCCCAAATCTGAATTAACTGCCTTTGAGTCATGTTGCTCCCAATAAGAATTTAGGATTCTTGAGTCATCTTGTTGCTAATGAATTCAATGCAAATGATCAAAGAGATTTAGTACTAGCTGCTAGTATAAAAAATAACTAGGTGCACAATTTTGAAACTCCCAAGAATGGGAATGAGTCTATCATAAAAATGGTCCAAAATTTAAGCACTAATTTCTTTTAGTTACAAAAACAAGTTGGTAATGCTGGAGAAAGATCTTGTTGGAAATTCTCATCCCAAAGGTTTAATAGGCCTAATAATAGGTTTCAAAATGATAGTTTCCACAATGATAAGAATAATGAGCCATCTTTTAAAAAGAGGATTATGGGTATTGTTTTGCCTTATTATTGTAGGGTGCATTGTACAACTAAACATGGCAAGATTTATTGCATTGAGCCTTGTAAGGCTTTTGAATCTTTCCAAGAAGAGCTAAACATATTTGAAATGGTTGTTAGTATGGATAGTGGTGCAATTAGTTCTGGGTCCAAGCATGTTGATCAAACTTTCATGGTGGAGACATTTGATTTCCCTTTTCAAGAGGACAACAAACCTGATAATGTCCCTAAGGAAATCCAAGCCTTCCGAAAATTCTTGAAGAAGACTTATCCTTTGAATAATAGAGAGTAGAGGTAGCCCTTGATTACCTCAATGCCCCCAAATAACTTTGGAACTCCTCCAGACACTTTTTCAAGAAATGATCTGAAACCACCAAAAGGGAGTACCTTTAAGCATAATGTTGATATTCTTAGTTCTTCAAATAAGATTTATTATAATATTATTGAAGACATGAAGAAGATAAAAGATAACATCACATTACATGAATTAATGCAGATCATAGAACAAAGAGACGTCTTATTGGAATCATTGTCAAAGACATCCAACAAACCACCCAAAGCTGACAATGGTAATGTGGCTTTGCACTAAGCTAAGGTAGAATCTCCTCCATTTCTACTCATAGTCAGGATGTTCAGTAAGAATTTTCATAATTGTTTATTGGATTTTGGTCCATCCACCAATATCATATCAATAGGTATTTGCAAACAACTTGGCTTGACACCTATTTAGTCTGATAGAGTTGTTACTTAATTAGACAAATCTAGAGTCAAGGTGATTGGGGAATTATTAAATGTTCATATGCAATTGGCCTCGAAGCCTAGAGTGCAATAGTTTATTGATATCCAAGTTATTGACATTCTTGATGTTTATGGGATCTTGTTAAGCAAGGAATGGACCAAAGCTTTGAATGGATACATGTCCATTAATTTTTCACATTTATGGCTACCTTAGAAAGGAGTTCTAAACCAGATCAGGGTTGAAAGAGAGCTAAGAATGAAGCACATGATCACTAAGTACAATGTTTTCAATGAAAGGGTCAACATAATTGACTTAGACTCAGGGGTTTTCACCCTAGAGACTGCAAAGATATGTGATCTTAAGAATACTCATGTTATGCTTGGGCTGTGGAAGCTACATTTTGATGGTGTTAGGTGTAAGGCTAGATCTAGAGTAGGCATTGTCCTAATTGATCCTATTGGTAATAAATACCATGATTCCTATAGGATCCAATTCCATGCACCAATAACCTTGCTAAATATGAGGCCCTCATCTTAGGTTTGCAATTTTCTATCAAAAATAAAGTCAAGGAACTACTAGTTTATGGTGATTCAGAACTAGTAGTCAACCAGGTAAGAAACAAATATCAATGCAAACTCTCATACCTCAAGAGGTATAAGTTTAGGGTTTGGGATCTAATTGTGTCTTTTACTACCTTTAACATTGTCTCTATCCCCAGAGAGGAGAACAAAGTTGCTGATGAGTTAGCATCTATTATAGTAAACCTCATCCCTGACCATGACTCACCCAACTTCGGCATTGAGTTGATACCTTATCCTTCATTCCAAAACAATGTGAATCATTTTTAGGTCTTTAGTAATGATCAACAAATATTGAACTTCATGACTATTTCAGGATCATTTGAGGCTCAGATTATTGATGGAACTAATGAAAATGCACTTAGAGAAGGCAAATTTTATGGTAAAGTCATTTAGTTGAATGATAATAAGATCCCTAAGGGGATGATTGGCTTAGAGAGACTATTTGATCAAGATAAGCTGGCTGAGGTTTCTAAGATTCCCAAAGTAAGTGGGAAGGATTATAATGCAATTAATCTTGGTCCTCAAGATCAACCTCAACTAGTTAACGTTGGAAAAGCTTGCACTAGTGTTGAGAACAAGAAAGCCAAAGAGTTGTTAATGAAGTACAAAGATTTCATAACTTGGTCTTATGATGATTTAAATATTTTTGATCAAAGAGTTATCACCCATAATATACCCCTTAAAGAAAGTTTTAAACCTTTCAGTCAAAAGCAAAGACATGTGAACCTTGTCTTAGAACCAATGATCTTTAAAGAGGTCAAGAGATTACTAGATGCTAGATTAGTGTTTTCCATCAGGCATTCTACCTGGGTGTCCAATTTGGTGCTAGTCATAATGATAAATGGTGAGATTAGGCTATGCATTAAATTTATAAATTTGAATAAAGCATCTGAAAAGGATAATTATCTTCTTCCCTCTCTTGACCAGGTGATATAAATTATTTCAAGATCAATGATGATGTCTTTTCTTGATGGTTTTTCAGGGTGTAACCAGGTGTTGGTTGACAAAGAAGACATGATGAAGACAACTTTCACAACTAAATGGGGCACCTTTGCATATGAGAGAATGCCTTTTGGGTTAATGAATGCAGGAGCTACTTTTCAAAAGGCCATGGACCATGCCTTCCAAGGTTTGATTAGTAAGTGTATCATTATCTAAACATTCTTTCTAAAAATAGGGAAGATCACTTTATGCATTTACAACAAGTATTTGAGAGATGCAGAGGGTATGAAATCTCCCTTAACCCCCAAAAAAACATCTTTTGTGTTACTGAAAGCAAATTGTTAGGTCACGTTGTAACTAAAGATAGGATCTCCATAGATCCCAAAAGAGTGGAAGCTATATCTAAGATAAAGCCTCCAAATAATAAGAGTTAAAATCATTTTTTGGTAAGATAAAATTTGTAATAAAGTTCATTTTTGGCTTTGCAAAGATTTTCAAGCCATTGAATGACATGTTAAAGAAGGATGTTAAGGTCACTTGGAATAATGAATCCAGGAAGGCATTCAATGACATCAAAGAAGCAATTAGTCAAGTTGTAGTGATCCGTAAACTAGCACTTATTTTCATGCAAAAAGTTTACAATGGATTATTCATAGGAAATTAATTGAATATCAAAAATTAATCTGTAAAATAATCAACTTAAGAAAAAGCAATGCAAGAAAATACACACCACACTACACAAGAGTTGATTATGGAGTTCGACAATGCCTACGTCTCTGGGTTCGCTAACTAGCTGAACCAATTCATTATAATATGTCTACAAGTAAATGGTAATCTTTATAGAACAAAAATGAATCCAAGTGTTATGGAGCTTTTAAGAATATCGAAATCCATAGACAGATTCTTCACCTTCCCGAAACACACCTCTGGATGTCTTCTACTGAAAAATATCACTTTTAAGCATAAAAATGGCAACAAAAGGCCTCAAATATAAACACTTAGCATATTTCTAGAACCATATTGGAAACTAGAATATTTCACTAGTTTACCTTGATTTCCATAAATGAATCTAGATGCCTCAAATCAGAGCAAGAGTAGAAATAGGTCCTTATGCCTTCGCATAATGGACTGCTTCCACAAGGCTTTACAAGTTCTTCAAAAGTCCTCAAAATTAAAAATTATCTACTAAAAAGTTGTTCATTGGGAAAAAATAATATAAGTCCCTTTTCGGACTTTTTCCCAATTCTATCTCTGGCTCTTTCTACAACTCATCCTAGCTTCTTAACTCTTATTCTATGGTTGCTTGGCTTTTTCAAATGCCTTCAAATACAATTTTCCATGCATTATATTGTGTTTGCTCTTATGGATCATGTTTTTGGGAGATTATCCTTTTATCTCAATGTGTTAGGTTTAAATCCCCTTTCAAAGGTTTCGATGGCCATTGTTTATCCTTTAATCCCACATTTGGTAAGTGGGGGGCATTTAGGATGTTAATATACCGCAGAGTTTGTGGTTTAACATGCTAAGTGTTTGGCATTACCTTTGATTTCGTGGGAATGGTGGTGACATGGGGAAAGTTTGTGGAGGTATATGGAATGAGGTGGGTAAAGTGTGTGGGGACCGTGGAAATACATGGAAAACATGTGGAAATACATGGATGTTTGTGGTTAGCACTTGACATGAACATTCGATAAGTTTGGTACGTGGAAAGTTGGAGGAATTTCAAGGGAGTTTGGCATTAGATATATAAAATTGGATTTATAATGAATGGTGGCAAGCCACATGGTAGCTTGAGGACCCACCATGTGGACCAATCTCCATACGCCACTTGTCGTTCATTGGTCGATTGCCACTTGTTGACATCCAAAACCCTTTTTTTTTACGCCGGTCCGATGATGATCTATATTTTCCTATCTATGAATATAGTAACCTATCAATTAAAAATGATTAAAAATTAAATTTCCTCACACCTCATGCCATGTGTCACGTTCTTACTGGTCCAGATTTGCCACATCATCTTGTTGACCAAGTTTGACCAATACTTTGACTGGCTATGTCTTTAGCATACGATCTCTATTTCATGAACCATAAATTGTGATAGAAATCTCACGATGAGCTCTTTGCCATGGAAATATTCTCAGATCATTCCATAATGGTAAATTTCTACAATTTGACCAATTTTACCCTGATTTAAATAGTTGACTAAAACTTTGACAAGCTGCACAAGGAACATATGAGCTCTATTTTCTACATTCCACATACCATTGGAAAGGCCTCAACAGGATCTATGCAATGATGTAGGTTTCAATGTTATTTAAGACCTTCTCTAAATTAACCTCTAGATCAATCCTCCCCACTAAGAAGGATTTTTGTCTTTAAAAAACTATTACTGGACCTGGTACTTCACGTGAGGATCTTTACATGGCTTTGACTCTTGGCTCTAGCTTGAATGATCTTCTAAATGTCAGTTAGTTCTGGAGGTACTCCAATAGGTCTTCAGATCTAAAACTATGAAAATATTACAGGACATTTGGTATTATAATAATCACCATTTTAGAATTGTCCTCTTATGGTTTTACCTGGCCACACAATTTACAAACATTGCCTTTCTTGGGTCTTTTACAAACACTGTAATAATTACAAAAATTGCCCATACTGGGTCTTTCTATATAAACAATGCCTATATTTAGGTCTTACAAACATAAAACAAATATGTATGTATGTATGTTTACACATTCTAAAACATATAAATTAAAATATACTTGTCTTCTGGGTTATTCCTGATGCTTCTGATGATGGCATCTTCATGTTGACCTGCAATGTTCCTATCTACAACATACATGAGTAAAAATAATATGAAAGGTACCATTTACCTATAACAGTTATTGTCAATGTGCTCGCATGAGATGTTCTATCCCATCTTTTACAATGTTATACTGATTTTCCTTCTTGTAAAACACTGCCTTTCTCAG
Organism: Torreya grandis; assembly: GCA_037957365.1. NCBI lineage: Eukaryota > Viridiplantae > Streptophyta > Pinopsida > Cupressales > Taxaceae > Torreya > Torreya grandis. Next base: position 2,449,596 of record JARHVA010000183.1, read on the forward strand.
AGACAAATATGGTTTATCTAGGATAATGCCACTAAAATGTAGTGGAACCACATCTAATTCAACTTCATCTACAAAGTGGGAGGTAATCGAAAACCCTAATTTACATGTTTTACTTATATGTCCATCATTACCCTCATTTATCTCATTTAATGAATATGGTTTTATATGTGGCCTAGTTTTCAAACCTAGGGCTTCTACAACATCTTCATATATCAAAATATTTTGATAATTTACATCAAAAATAACATCTATTTTAGAATGCTTAGAAATTATTCTCTTAAATAAGGGTTACTTACCTTTCCAGGGTGACAAACTCTGAACTGTCAGCTTCTCATTGATTGTTGTCTCCCTTGTTGATGTTGTCTCAGGTTCTGTCTGATTAGATTCTATCTAAGGAGGCTCTTTATTTTGCTTAACTAAAGATGCAGTTATAACCTTTGCTTGAGGTTGTGGATGATTATGCTTATCTTCTTTCAACATTTTCCCCTTAGCATTGAATTAAAATCTTAACTTCATGTCTTCCTTAGGCAACTTCTTTTCTTCAGTTTTTTTAAATTTCCTTTTAGGACTCTCTTGTGCATAATCAAAAAATACATTTGAGTATTTCTTATTTGCATACCTCGATGAGTTGTTTGAAGATTTTTCATGCAATGTAACTGTCATGTTTTCAGAGAGTACTTCTTCTAGCTCTTTAGGACGTTTTATCTTGGTGCTCAAGTAATCCTCCATCTCAGCTTCTTGGGATATTTGTCCTTCACCTCCATATCCTAATCCTGCTTGGAGTGGTCTCTTTGCCACTTGGATAGGTTGGATAATTCCTTGACCATTGATGCCAAGGCCTTTTCCTTCAAATCCCATTTTAACCAACAACTTAGAACCTATTCCCTTTGTGTGCTTTTGAAATCAACACATGAACTTGATGAATGTTTAGGGTTAGTACATTCAATATCCCTAACATTGTTATTATAGACAGAATAATTTATCATTGGAGCATTATTTGCTTTCGAACTTCCAATATCATTCTCATTAATAGGACTAGTAGGAATATATGAATTAAAAAAATCACTACTATAACCAGAATGTACCTTTGTATTCTGGCTTGGCAACATCTCTTGGAGTAATATTTTATTCACTATTTGATGCTCAGGAGAACTGGGCTTTGTAGTTTTTTAACAGGTGTCTTCCTATTTGCTTTACATCTCTGCTGGTACCAAGTTGGAGCTTTATGAATTTGGAAATTCTAGCATTGATCCACAATGTGACCTTCTTTGCAGTAGTAACCACAGACATTTGACTCCACTCATATTTGCTTCTTTTGATGATGTTCTTGTTGTAATTTTTCCTGTAGAGCATCAATGCTCTGTTGGATCTTCTCGATTAATAACTCATGTCTTCGTTCTGTAGCTTGTTGTCATGGTTCTTTCAATTGCAAGTATCACATCAATATAATGATAATAGTATTTAGTAACAACTAAACTTGAGCTAGCATTGGATCCATAGTGTTCCATAGAATGTGAGTAAAATCATAAATTCACCTAAAAATTTAGTTATGATAACAAACTTGATGTTTTAGAGTAATATCTATACATAAGTTAGCCCAACACACTAACCACTCTGATACCAAACTGTTCCGTAAACTAACACTTATTTCCATGCAAAAAGTTTAGAATGGATTTTTCATAGGCAATTAATTAAATACAAAAAATATTTCATAAAACAATCAACTTAAGGAAAAACAATGCAAGAAAATACACACCACACTACACAAGAGTTGATTACGGAGTTCGACAATGCCTATGTCTCTGGGTTCACTAACTAGCTGAACCAATTCATTATAATATGTCTATAGAAAATGGCAACCCTTATAGAACAAAAATGAAACCAAGTGTTATGAAACTTTGAAGAATCTTAGAATCCATGGACAGATTCTTCACCTTCCTGAAACACACTTCTAGATGTCTTCTACTTAAAAATATCACTTTCAAGCATTAAAAAATGGCAACAAAAGGCCTCAAATCTAGACACTCAACATATTGATAGAACCGCCTCATAAAATAGAATATTTCAATAGTTTACCTTGAAGTCCATAAATGACTCTAGATGCCTCATATTGGAGCAAGAGTGGAAATAGGTTCTTATGCCTTCATACAATGGACTGCTTCTGAGGTTTTACAAGTTCTTCAGAAGCCCTCAAAATGAAAAATGATCAACTACAAAGTTGTTCATTGGGAAAAAATAATATAAGTCCCTTTTAGGACTTTTTCTCAATTCTACTTTTGCCTCTTTTTGTAACTCATCCAAACTTCTTAACTCTTATTCTATGGTTGCTTGGCTTTTTCAAATGCCTTCAAATACAAGTTTCCACACTTTATATGGTGTTTGCTCCCACAACTCAAGCAATTGGGAGCATATTATTTTATCCCAAAGTTCTAGGTTCAAATCCTCTTTCAAGGGTTTTGGTGGCCATTGTTTATCCTTTAATCCCACATTTGGTAAGTGGGGGGCATTTGTGATGTTAATATACCACAGAGTTCGTGGTTTACCATGCCAAGTGTTTGGCATTACCTTTGATTTCATGGTAATGGTGGTGACATGGGAAAATTTTGTGGAGCTATATGGTATGAGGTGGTAAAGTTTTTGGGGACCATGGAAATACATGGAAAACATGTGGAAATACATGAATTTTTGTGGTTAGCACTTAGCATGAACATTCGATAAATTTGGTACATGGCATGTACGTGGAAAGTTGGAGGAATTTCAAGGGAATTTGGCATGAGATATATAAAATTAGATTTATAATGGATGGTGGCAAGCCACGTGGTGGCTTGAGGAGTCACCACATGGACTAATCTCCATATGCCACTTGTCGTTCATTCATCGATTACCACTTGTCGACATCTAAAACCCCATTTTTTTATGTCGGTCTAAAGATGATCTACATTTGCCTATCTATGAATATAGTCACTTGTCAAAAAAAAATGATTAAACCCATAATTTTATCACATCTCATGCCATGTGTCATGTTCTTACTAGTCCAAATTTGCCATGTCATCTTGTTGACCAAGTTTGACCACTACTTTGACCACCTATATCTTTTGCATATGATCTTCATTTCACAAATAAATTATACTGAAAAGCTCATGATGAGATATTTTCCATGGAATTATTCTTAGATCATTCTTAAATGATCAATTTCTTTAGTTTGACCAGTTTTTAACTGATTTAAATAGTTGACTAAAACTTTGACTAGCTACACAAGGAACATATGAGCTCCATTTTCTGCATTCTACATACCATTGGAAACATCTCAATTGGATCTATGAAATGATGTAGGTTTTGATCTTCTTTAGGACCTTCTCTGAATTGACCTCTAGATCATCTAGTCTTGATAAGTCTTGAATTTTCAAAGGACTTCTATCTCTATTCTTTTGCATCTAACCATACTATGACTACAATTTTAACTTAGAAGGTTGATGGGTATGATCCCCATTAGCTTTTATGAGTACTAATCTTAAGAATATCGAGTTGAATTATTCATTGATTGATAAACAAGCATATGCATTAGTTAAGGTAGCGAAGAAATTTAGGCACTATATCCTTACAAATAAGGTGCATGTTATTCTACTTGACCCTACTACAAAGCTCATACTAAGACATAATGAGCTTGGAGAATGTAGAGGTAAGTGGATTTCAATTTTATAATAATATGACAAAAATGAAAACTACAAAGCTAGTAAGGTGCCAAGGTCTGATTCAAATGATTGCTAATACCATCCTTAAGCTAAGTAATATGCAAGTTGATCAACAAATCTTTCATTATAGTGAGTGATATGAGTCCATCATTCATTTACTAATTAATGGTACTTATACTGCAGGATTAACTGGGGAGAAAAATAGGGCCCTTAGGCTCAAGGCAGCCCATTATCTCATAAAAAATGAGGGTTTATACAGAAAAACTTTGAAGGGGTCTACCTAAGATGTGTCTCAAAAGAAGAACCTTCCCAAATCATGAGCACCTTCCATGGCAAGTTTGATAATGGGCACCCATCTGGAAGGACTACATCCCACAAGATCCTCAGAGCTAGATACTACTAGCCAATTATTTTCAAAGATGCTCGTAGGCACGTGAGGGAATGTCACTCATGTCATATCTTTATCACCAAGGAACCTAAGACAAAAATACCTTTACAACCAATAATGATTGATAAAACTTTTAAACAATGGGGGTTGGACTTTGTAGGGGTAATCAAACCCAATTCATCAGAAGGTCAAAATTATATCCTGACTGCCACATATTATTGCACAAGGTGGACTAAATCTATAGCTACCAAATAATATAAGATTGAATAAGTGATCAGTTTCTTGGAGGAAAACATATGTACTAGATTTGGAAATCTAGTCTCTTTGGTGTGTGATAATGGATCCACATTTATATCCATAGACATAATAGAGTGAACATATGATAATGGCATTTGTCTTAAGTTTTCATCCAACCATTATCCTCAAGGAAATGGATTGTCTGAGTCTACCTACAAGAACTTAATAAAAGAAGTCAAGAAGTCTGCTACAAACAAGCCCAAGATTTGGCATAAGCTTCTCAAGTATGCATTATGTGCAGATAGGATAAAGATCAAGCAAGCCTTAAAGGCATCACCATTTTTGTTAGTGTATGGCCAAGAGCCTATCTTTCCTATCATTCTTAAGCTACCTACATATAAATTCATGCAAGAGTATATGGAAGAAGGTTGAGATCTTGAAAATTCAAGATTGCTAGACATCATCTAGATGGAATATGCATGTGAGAAGGATTTTAATAATTTTAGCAGACATCAGACCATGGTGAAGAGGTGATTTAACAAGAGATCAAAGATCAAGGTGTTCAGACAAGGGGAATTATTTCTCCTTTGGGACAAAGCATCTGAACCTAAGGCTAAGCATGGAAAGTTCACACCTCTATGGATCGATCCCTATCAAATTGTAGACACACTGGGAGACAACACCTTTAGACTCAAAGAGTTACAAGGAGCAGAGTTCACACTACCAACCAATGATCAATACCTCAAGCATTACTTCTCTGCTGCTCCCCTTGAGGTTTTTATGGAGTAAATCTATAAGATGGTTAGAATTAGCGTAGGTAGTTAGTTTCTTTTAGTTCTTTCCTTCTTGTCCCTTGTTTGTAGATAAGCATGTATATATTTATTTGTTTCCTTTTGTTTCTTGCTTTGTTGTTTTCTATTGTGTGTTTGATTTTGTTGCCTTATTCTTTGTTTCCAATAAGTCTTTTTGGACAACCGTCAGCTCAAATTTTCTTTAGCTTGCTTGAAACTCCAAAGTTTAGGAATGTGGGTATGAACCTCATATATATGCTGACCATGGGTTTGAAATGTGAGCCTAATGTTGTGATTTAAGGAAACTGGTAAAGACCAATGGAAGAAGCCAACTGCTCCATGCTAACTTAAACATTATCTTGACCTAAATTTGACTTTATTAATCTATTGAGACACAATCATGCTTGCACTTAACAAACATCCTTGCCTAGGATAATGGTTATAGCCACAGGTGATTTTTTTAGGATCAAACACTTGACTAAATCCTTAAACCTGATAACCTTGGTTCCCAACCTTGTTAAAAGCATAAAAGATTTAAAAATACAAAAATAAGAATGCAATATAAAATCAAAATCTTTTCAAGCATAGGTGATTTTGGTTAACTCCACCGGGGCTATGGATGCCTCACTAGCAATGGAGCAAGGCCATGAGTGGAGCCAAAGGCATCTTTGTCAAGGCTATGGATGCTTGGCTGGCAACAATTTAATGCCCAAGCCTTCCCTAAACTAGAAACATGGTTCTTAATGAATATCTAAACATGTTGCAAGTCAATATTGATGATTAAAGATGTGAAACCTGGAAGTTATCCCCTGAATCCCATGGTAAACAGTAAATGGAATCACAACACACACACAACATGACTATGTCCTAATGTTTGATCCCAATTTTGCAAGTGCAATGTTTGTTTCAACCATAAATTGATCTAGATAATGGCATTGATCAAGTAGAGTGGATGACTTAGTTGTTTATCTGAACCAGAGTCTCTAGGTTCTAAGATATTGTTATGTTTTCCCGAGAATTTTCCATTTGTTGAGGTCAACATACCCCCATTTTTGAAAATTGGGACCCTTGAGATATTTTGAGCCTTAACCTTGAAACCATATCATGTTTTGAACATTATTAGAATTTGAAGATCATCCACTCTGATAAAGTTGGATTACTATTTTATGGTTTTGCTTTGGGCTTGTCTAATGTTGCTAATAATTGGTCTTCATGTCTTAAAGATACAAGTTCTTGGAGCTCTTGCTAATGAATCATGCTTAGATTTTACATATTAACTCTATTCAGGCTTCATTTTTAAAAATCTCTCCTTCAGGAAACCTTAGTTCAAGCCCTTGGTTCAAATTTACATTTGCGAGAGCAAATTGCTAAGAACATTTCAAATCACTTTGTACTTAAGTTTAATTTTCATGTTAAGGCTTAGTCTTATTTCTTAACACAACCAAACCTTAAATTGAAAGTCCTACTTGGTCCCTTTTATTTTCCCCCTTTGTTTTCTATATTTATAACCAAGTCTAATGTCCGTGTTGGTATGATCCTTTTATTTTCCTAAGCTTGGTCCCCTTTATTTTCTATTTAGCCTAAAGTCTTAATTCTAAGGCCTCATTCATGTTTATCAACATGAATGAGACCTTAGCCTTAATGCTTTAGCCTAAGTTTCTATCTACCTAAGTCTTAACTTAAAAACCTCACTTCTTTACAGATCTAATGGTCCGTGTTTAAGTGAAATTGAAGATCGGATGATGCAAGGGAAGCCTGAAGGATCAATGGCTCATACTGTGTTAGTCTTGGATGATCCAACTATGTGAGATTGCTAATAAATTTTCAACAATTCTATGAGAGCCCATGGGCTCGACACGTGGTAAATGCTCATTCAATATGTGATTGATACAAGAAGTAGAGCTCAAAAAGCTTGCAGAGTTGCCAAGTGGCACAACCAAGAGGCTTGATGTAAAGATGGCCAATGACATGTGAAGGCCTGGATCATGATCAGTGGCCTGTATTAATCCTTGGATCTTGATTGAATGATGTAAAGAAAAAGGTAATTTTTAAATGCCAATGACTAGTGCTTCAAAGGAATTTATGAAAAATGCCATGGAAATTGATAGATAGATGCCAAATAAGAGCCACACAAGCACAAAATGACAAAATGAAGATCTTGTGTGCTAAAAAATGCAAACGTATAAAGGCAAAGGTCAAAATCAAATTTGAGGCATGTATGACCTGAAGTCCAGGTAATCCATCACCATTAAAGCTTTGAGAGATCCCCAAATTTGCATAAAATCCCTAATTTGAGCTCAGATTGATCACAATTAAGCTAAAAAAGAGTTTAATTACAATTTGAGCATAATTTTTTTGATCTAGAGACCATTTGGAACACAATAGTAGATAATTTACAAATTTTGGAAGCCATGGCAGCTTGAATGAAATAATATAGGGATGGGATAAAATTATATTTATCTCCAGACAATGAAGGGAGGGTTTTCAAAGACATAGACCTGGACACTACTACATTGAGCACGAGTAATAAGAACTAGTCTAAGTTCTTTTAAACCATTGAAGACATGCATCCCTTCATGAAATAAAAATAAAAGATTGCCACTGTAACTAGAAGGTATTATGACCTATTTGCATTCCATATGGCTAGTCTCCACCATGCGATCGCCAAACCAAAGGTATTCCACTATATTGACATCCTTGCTCCCATTTTTAAGGACTGTAGAATTGAATAAGGTTGGATTATTCATGAAAGGACCTTTAGAATTATTTCATTAATTTCTCCATTGGCCTTTGAGAGTTATTACAAACTTTAGAAGCCCCAAGTGGATTTGCCCACTATTTAGGAATGTACTCGAAAGAATGATCTAGACACCATCCTTAGGCCATGGTTTCTCTAAGGGAACCATGTGATTTGAGACCCTGTTGGCAACATCCTAGTTGCTCAATTTAGAGAGGGGGTTATGGTAATCATGGCTCTATTGAATAGAATTTGTGGATCCCCTTCAACCACTTATGTTAACAAGAGTTAGGTGTCTTACATCTACTTCATTCTAGAGAAAGAGCTCACTCCCCGAATTGGAGAGATGATCAACATCTAATTAGAATGGTAATTTGTAGCCATTAAGAGGAAAACTAGTAACCAATTCTTCATGATGTCCTATCTATTGGATGTTTTACTAGCCTTCACCCAGATCCCTTATATATAAAATTGGTCACCTAAGGGCAGAATTATAGTCTCCCACCATTATTCAAAGCTACACATATTCAAATATAGGCATAACATCCAATTCATCTGTGACTATGTGTATCTAGCCTTGGTAGAAGCCATCACAAGGATCCCTATGCCTAGGATAAGTCCTCTGATTAAGAAATATGTGGAGTTAATGGGAGACATTTGGCTGTATCCAGATTGTACAATGATTAGAATTGAAGGGATTTTGATCCAACCATATAGGTTGTCTGTCTATGTTCCCACCAAGCTGGCAGAGTAAAAAATTACATACCACCTTCTTAATGGTGTGGATAGAGTATGCAAAGACAAGATAAAAGGCCTCTTCCATTCCTTTCCTTTAACCATTAGAAAAATTATGTTATATAATTGGGATTAGGTTAATATTGTGGCTATGCATAGGGAATATTTCAAATTGTAACTTGATGAGATAAAGATGTGGGACCCCAAGGGCACGGTCTACACACACTTGTAATCAAAGAAATTGTCCAAGCTAGTGTATGAGCACCAACTCAGTGTCCATGACACCATATATATCAAAGCCAACAATTTAGAAGAAATATTGGATAGGCTTAAGGGACATAACATTATAATTGATCATACTCTGACCAATGATCAAAAGCCCCATAGATACATATGGTATATAGGACCTCTTAATACCATTTTATTTCCTAGACCTTTAAGGCTCCCTTAAGAGCAACCACAAGTGGAAGGGAAATAACCCCAAGAACAGATTGCACAAGGTCCTAGCAAGGGAAAGTTAGAAGAGAGACCTAGTGAGTTCCCTGTTGACGCAGGAAATTGCACTCGGGGCAAGGAGGTCAAACTCCTACCTTCTCCTCGCAACATGGAAACTCCCCTCTCACCTCTGGGACTGGTGAAGCTAGAGGGGAGAGTCTCTAGATAAGGGCTAGCTCCCTTTGATGTATCATGGTTGTTTCAGCAAGTGCAAATACATATAGGTATATATATATATATATATATATATATATATATATATATATATAAATAGCTATATAATAAAAAGTGGGGGGATGAAAAGGGAAAAAGAATGCAAAAAACAAGCCTACTCTAAGGAGGTGATACACCAAAACAAGATGACCTTCTCACACCCACTCTCAAAATCAAACAAACACACTTATACACTTCACCCTTGGTAGAAGAAACAGTCTACAAACTTGACAGGGAGGTTTAAATGAAAGATAGAGAAAAGGGGTTCACCAAAGGTGCTATAAGAGGCAATCTATAGATAATCCCTTCTATTCTACACTCCAAAATAGAACTCTTCTACTGTTATCTGCAGATGGTGCCTTGTAGATAGCTGGTCTATTGGTGTTGAACCTGTGAGAGCATCAAAAGACAATGACTAAACACAAATCAACACTCAAAACACACACAGGAAATCTATCCAAGAAGAGGTAAAATTTGTGTTTTTTGATTTAGGTAGAAATTTTAGCAGGGCTGCGCCTTATTAAAATGTGGAAGATGATTACAAAATGACCAATTCACTATGTTATATGGAATGTCCAAGAGGCTCATTTGGCGCTCCTTGTTTACAAGTGGTCTATCGCCTATTCATGAAAAGAAACAAGTCGTTCAAAAGCATTTATGAATGAAATCTACCCCTTTTAAGGTCAAAACATGATTTGCCTTCCCCTTTAATGCAAAATGGAGAAACCAGTTACTTGACTAGCTATTTGCATCCCAAATGATCAATTCACTGACACTATTTCACCTGTTGGAACCATGCTTGTCACCTGTCCTTTCTCCACTTTGTCTTATCTGGCTTATTCGGCCCCTGGGGCGAACAACTTGGTGGGTTGCTACATTTCCAGCTCTTTTCCATGGTTTGCGCTTCCTTTGCTTTTGAAGACAAATGGCCATTTCTCTTTGCAAAAGTTGACGTTTGTATGGCCATCATGTTTTGAAAGCCAATGGCTAAACTGTTCTGTTAAACTTGATGTCCTCCAGGACGTCACCATTCTCATTGCAATGCTATCGGGTCCCTTGTTGGCCTTTGCTTATTCTCTTTCCCTGTGGGCACCCCTTTTTCCTTTAAAAATACCCTTTGCATTTGGGCCAGAAGTCCCTCGCAAGGGCATCTGCCCTTCGGGGTCCTTCGGCAGGTCCCCTTTGTATTTGTGCGAATGTTCCCTGGGTTCCCGTGAGCTTTATGCCTGCGGACAATTTCCTCGGGTGAATTTCCCTGGGTCTGCCTTTGTCTTTGCTTGTATTTCTGCAGACTTTTGTCCGTAGACATTTTCTCACAGACAAAAAGTCCACAAAAATTCTCCTGGCTCTCTGCTTGAAGCTTTGGTATTTGTAGCTTGAATTCCTTCAAAATTTTTGTCTGAAGGAATTGGGACTTAGCCAATTTCAATCAAAACTTAAACTTTGAACTTACCCGGGTCCTTTTCCTTTGAAGTGCCGGCCCTTTAGAAGGGTACTGAACCTTGAAAATTGCGCTTCAGTCCAGACACACCCTTAAACCAAGCGTTGAACCAGGCCCATTGAACCAAGCCATTGAACCAAAATGGCTCAATGGTTTAATTGGTTTAACCAAGTGCACCGATGACTGTTGAACTGAAGCTGATGAACCTTTCATTTAAACCCTTCGAACTAAACCCGTTGAACCAAATATGGTTCAACGGTTCAAGCATTGCACGCTAATGACTATTGAATTGAAACTGATGAACTTCCTTCATTGAACTAAACCCATTGAACCAAGATGGTTCAATGGTTCAATGGTTCAACCAAGTATGCCGATGGGCCTTTGAACTAAAGCTAATGAACTTCTATTGAACCTTTCCCCTTGAAACAAGACCGTTGAACTCTTCGCCTTTGAACCAAGACCATTGAACTCTTTGCCTTTGAACCAACACCATTGAACCAAGATGGTTCAATGGTTCAACCAAGAATGCTGATGAAACTTCAAACGAATTGAACCAAGCCATTTTGAATTAAGACATTGAACCTTAAGGCCATTGAACCAAAGTGCCAAGCTAATGAACTAAAATGCTGAACTGAGCAGTTGAACCAAATGACTGAACTAATCATGTTGAACCAAGTAGAGACACTGGCATTGAACTTGTGCGACCTGGAAACAACTATCTTTGAATAGTGAAGAAAGAAGGTAAACAATTTTGGCCTGGAGCAAAAATTGGTCAACAGATGGCGACTCACAGGGGAAGCATGCCTGCTACGCTTAAAGACTAGCTGCCTTAAAAATCCGTTGGGCATGGAGCCAGATAGTAACTTTGAAAACCAGCAATAGCTCCGTTAAAACTTAGAACCAGTCACGTAGATCTACCTCCAAGGATATGAAAGCACACACAAGATTAAGAAAACTACTACTTGTGCAATAACACTTAGGGAAAATAGGAAAAAAACAAGGGAAAATATGTATAAGCGAAACAAAAAAATTAGTGACAATGCTTCAGATGTATCCCATTAATTGGGATATGCAGTTCTTTGCCATCCAACCTGGAAAGTTGGAATGCATTATGCTGCTTACACTAAGTAATTACGTAAGGGCCGCTCCATAAGGTGTCAAATTTTGCATGTTTCCTAGGCTTAGCTTGATCTTCATCCCATTTCAGGACAATGTCTCCTTCAGAGAAATCTCTTGGTAAAGATTTCTTGTCAAAGTGTATTTTTACTTGCTATTGGCGACTGGTCACAGAAGCCATAGCCTGATCCCTTACCTCTTGGAGCTCCATTAGCTCACACAGCCTGACCTCCATGCTGGTTCCTTCTTCAAATTGTAGCTGGTGGGCAAGATCCAATGCTAGCAATTCCAGCGAGATGGGAAGGCTAGCTTCCCTTCCATATATGAGCGTATATGGAGCATTTTTAATTGCTCTCTTTGGAGTAATTCGGTCAGCCCATAGAGCTGTCTTTAGCTTGGCATGCCAAGTCCTTTGATTTTCTTCCATAGTCCTTTTTATGATTTTGATCAGATTTTTGTTAGTGGACTCAGCCAACCCATTCCCCTGCAGATAATAATTTGATGAAGTGGTGAGGTATATGCCATACCTTAACACCCATTCACTAGTTTTGGTTCCCAGAAAATGTAAGGTGTTATCTGAGATTATGGTAGCTAGGACCCCAAATCTTTTTATCAGGTCATCATAAAACTCTAGGACTGCACTTTCATTCACCTCTTTCAGAGCGATGGCCTCCACCCACCTCGTGAAATAATCCATAGCAGTTAAGACCCACTTGTGCCCAATACTAGAGGGAGGATTGATTATCCCTATGAAATCTAGGCCCCACTGCATGAATGGTTGCTCAACTTGAACGGGCTATAGAGGCATGGTGGCCAATCACTATTTTCCATCAAAAAGTGCACATTTATAGCACTTTCTTATCCAGGCATGGGTGTCCTTAAAAAAAGTAGGACAAAAATAACTAGCTCTCATTATCTTTGCTACCGTAGCTCTAGGGGCGAAGTGACCACCTGCTGGTCCATCATGGAACTCAGCAAATACCTTATCAGCCTCGTTTGGGTTAATGCACCTCAAGAGGACCCTAGATAAATCCTTCATAAGCAATACTTCATCAACCAAGACATAAAATAGAGACTGGAGTTTGAAATACCTTCTTCCAGTCTTATCAAGACCCTGTGGGCACTCACCAGTAATAAGGAAATGCCTCAATTCCAACGTCCAGTCCTTTATGACAGCTAGTTCCTCTGCAGTGGCTGCATCGTGAATTAACAAGCTATCTTCCTTCTCTTGTTTTAAATCTGCAGTGAGATATTCGCACAGGCCTCTTCCCCTCACCAGCTTGGTGATCTTAATGTCCACATCATACTCCATCACTTTGGTAATCCACCCTGCCCTCTTCTCATTCAGGTCTCGATTGGTCAAGAAATCCTTGATGCCAGGATGTGGGACTATGAGGTGGATCCTGTTGTTAGACAACATATGCCTGAACTTCTTCAGGCCCCGCACTATTGCCAAGACTTACTTCTCTACATACATGTACCTGACTTCAAAATCCTCTAATCCTTGGCTAAAAAAAGAAAGTGGCTACTCAAGGTCATCACTGTTTGCTTGGGTAAGCATGGCGGATATTGCCTCTTCATTACTGAAAGTTTAGAGGTTGAAGTCTTTGTTGAAGTTGAGGTTGACCAAAGTAGGAGCCCATATTATGGCTTACTTGATGGCTTCAAAGCTGTCTTTCCTTTGAGCTGTCCATTTGAATTCCTCACCCTTCTTCAGCATAGAGGTGAGTGGCTTGACTATCTCTACAAAATTTGAAATGAATCTCTGAATGAAATTAATCCTACCAAAGAAGCTCTGCAGGCTTTTCTTATGCTTCGGTAGGGACATCTCCAGGATAGAGCAAACTCTCTCGGGGTCAATAGATAATCCCTCCTTGGATACAATGTGGCCAAGGAGTTTCCCCTCATGAACAACAAACACACACTTCTTTGGATTAAGAGAGATGCCAAACTCCCTACACCTTTCAAAAATTTTCTTGAGGTGCTCTATGTGTTGGCTCGCTTCCTTGGAGAATACCGTCACATCATCGAGGTAGACCAACACGTTGTTATTCATCAAGCCTCCAAAAGCCATATCCATGGCTCGCTGAAAGGTAGCACCAGCATTAGATAGCCCAAAAGGCATCTTCTTATAGGCAAACATTCTCCATTTAGTAGTGAAGGCTATTTTGTGCTGATCACAACCTTGCACTAGAATTTGATTATACCCTGAATAACCATCTAGGAGGGAGAAACGCTCACTACCTGTTACCTTCTGAAGGATCCACTCCATGCTTGGGAGGGGATAATGATCCTTTAAAGAGAATTTATTAAGGTCTCTAAAATTGACACATAGCTTGATATCCCCATTTTTATTTCTAACAAGAACAAGGTTGGCCAGCTAGGAGGAATGCTTGATTGGAAAAATAATTACAGACTCAATTAATTTAGCCAATTCCCTCTGCATGAGGGGCTCAATTGTTAGATTGACAGGTCTTTGATTCTGTGTGACTAGCCTGGAGCCTTCTTCTAATTCAATGGTGTGTTGGGCAAGCCTTGGGTTGAAGCCCTTCAAGTCACTGTAATCCCAAACAAAGACATCAGAGAACTCCTGACACAACAAAACAAAAGCCTGCCTTTCTTGAAATGTGCAGACTTTTCCAAGTGCAAGCAACTTGTCCTTGAAGATTTCAACCCTTTCATAATTCTCCTCTTTGGTTATGATGCATGCCTTGTCATTTCTTAATTAGTCATCTCTATTGAAGATGCTTTCAAGCATGACCAACTCTTTAGGGAGTTTATTGTTCTTCAACTGAACAATTTGATTGCTGTATTGCTGCTGCAATTTCGCTTGATTCTATGTTGTGAATTCAACTTCTTCCTGTAAGAAAAAAGCTATTTACTAGTCGCTTTTGAAAACTTGCCAATTTGAAATGTTGTCAAGGACTGAAGGCTGAACCACCACTTTCAAGTGGCGCGAACCATAGTCTCAGCTTATTTCCTTTGAAACGTCAAACTGGGCACCAATTGCTGCCAGCCTATCCACTTGTTTGTTTTGCTCTCTGGGAATGGAGGTGATATTGAAAGTAAGAAAATCTTTCACCAAGTCTTAGACTCTATGCTTGTAAGACTTCAGCAAGGAATTCTTGGTCAAATTCAGGCTTCTCACCTGATTTACAATCAGCTTGCTGTCTCCCAAAACTTGCAACTCTTTAATCCCTCTTTTTCTTGCCCATTCAAGGCCATGTATAAGAGACTCATATTCTGAAACATTACTCGTGTAAGAAAAATGGAAATGGAAATCTAAAAAATACCTTTCTTTTGAAGGGGAGACCAACATAGCCCCACCTCCAGCACCTAGCTTACTTCTGGAATCATCAAAACACAGCTGCCATAGGCCAAGGTCCTCTTGGTCTGCCTTCATTAAATTTGGCATGAAGGCACCCTCTTCATGCATGCAATAGACTCCAAGGTCTGCCTCCTCAATAAACTTGTAATGATCATGTTCAAAGTTATCATTTCCCCACTCGTCCAAGAATAGGTCTGCGACTCTTTCAAGAGCTAAAGACAGAGCTTGGTCTGTCTGGGACTCTTCTGGGTCAATGATTGTGTAACTGACATTTGCTGCCTTGGGCGTGTATGGTTCTAAATGGTCCTTGTAGAGTGGCTCAGACTAAATTTTTACCTTGGTCCCATTCTTGGTTCTAAAAATCAGATAAGACCAATTCGCTGCTAGATAGCCACCTATCTTTGATGTGAAGTCTCTAGACAAGCAAATCGCGAAATAAGGAGGAACGTCCACTACCACTATATCGTGGGGGATTGAGAAGGTTGGGCAAGCATGCAATGTCAAGCCTAAACCCTTCACAATCTCAACCATTTTTTTAGGTGTTCCATCTAGTTGTAGGACTCCTTTATTCATCTCTTCATACTTTAGTCCCATCTTATCAGCAATATACTTGGGCATCACTGAGGTGCTGGCCCCGCTGTCAATTATGCAGTTGTGTACCAAGAAATTCCCAATAACTAAGGATACATAGAAAGGGGGAGTTTTCTCCTCCTTTACCTATCCTAAAGTGGAAGGTTGTCCATTTGTCATCAAAACATTATCAGTGCTTGCTGGGATAACCTGACAATCCAGATTGTGCAATTCTTTTTTCAATACGTCCTTCTGGCCTAGAAGAGACAATGAATCCTATAAAGAGATATTCATATGCAGCTTCTTCATCTGGTCCACTATATTGATTTGGGGGCTGGCTCCCTTCAAGTTTTCTTTAGGGTTGATTCCAAGCTAAACTGCAGGCTGAGGGGCTGAAGGTATAGACGGTTGCCTAAAATTTGGGGCTTTTGAATTAGAGTGTGATGGAGGAGGCACTATTGCCATTTGAGTAGTAGCTTGGGCCTTAGTCACTGCTCTTCTCTTAAACCTCGTGTTGGCTGCAACATAATCAGCCTAATTGTCTGCAATGCCCACATAATTTATTGAATAAAATTCCCCTTCCAAATGATTCATTAGAGTAAAATCAGGCTGGGCCTAATTGCTATTCGTGCTGGGTTGCATTAAAGGCTCGAGGACCTAAGATTGAGTGGCTATTTGGTTGTCCACATTCTAAAAATAGTTCATCATCTCATTTGTGTAAACAACCTATTCTTGACCATATCCCATGGTCGAACAGCTTTGCTGTTCCTGTACTAGATTATTCTGAACCGACACCATGACTTTAGATGATGAAAGGGGGCCTGAGTTGTAATTTTGAAATGGCCTGGTCTGAGTGAGTTGACCCTGTCCTTGATTATAGCCTTGAAAAGGAGGTCTAGGAGCTTAACCATAATGCTGATATTCCTAATTCGACCTATTTCCTTAAGCTTGCTACCTTTTAAGAGCTACAAGTTTGTTTGACATGTTTTGCAACAGAATTTTAACCTCATGAAGTTCATTGGATGGAATAGCAGCTGACTTCTCAATGCTAGGCAAAGGAGCTAGTGTTGGAGTAATAGTTTGAATTGGAGGCAACATTTTTGGAAAAAGTGGCATGTGAGGCCTAGGGGCTATTTTCCTAGCCTGAACCAAGCAATTTTCCACTGCTATGGCTATGTCATAAGTAGCAAGCAGTATATGCCCTCACATAGATTGGATCATTACAGTAATATCACTATTTAATGCCTTTAAATAGTATAAGAAAGCATAGCTGGGAGTTAGTCTTACCAGGATGGGAATTCTATCCCAAGTCTTTTGAAAACATGTGTTGAAGTCTTGCATATACTCGTGCAGAGCTCTCTTTATAGTCGTCAGCTGCTCAGCAAGTGAGAGGTCGTCACTCTTTTCCCCAAAATGGTCTGTCAACTGAGTCCCTAATTCGTTCCAAGAATGTATTGAATTCACAAGCAAGGTCCCATATCAGTCAAAAGCCTTCCCTTTCAAAGACAATGCTAGTAATCTGATGGCAATATTTTCTTCTGTTATATTGTGAATATTGCAAAGATTGACAATATTCCTAATATGCTCGATGGCTGTAATAGGCCCCACCCCATCGAAAGAAGGCACATTCTTGAGAGTAGTTCCCAGAATTAGATTGTAGGATGGGAGATTCAAGGGGATCTCACCACGAAAAGCCACAAAAGGCAATGCCATGTCAAGGATTGGCTGTAACTAGGGTTTTGCTACAACTATGTCTCTTATAACATGCCTAGGAGGATTGATTGCTGGATAAGGATGGGTTCTCTCAAATCATAGTCTTTTAGCAAAATTTAAAGGTAATTCAATGAATTCTAAAGGAATCCCTCTTGAAGCAGACCTTGTGGTGACTTTAGGCATAAAAAGTTAAGCAACTAGTCTTAATTAGAGAACTGAAGCTCTTACCAGTAGAGTTACTAGATGATGGAAAACTTGAAATTACTGTGACGAGACCAGCATCAATCCTGAAACCTTTCTGAGTTATCAAACTGTATGTCCCACTGGGCATGTCAAAACTGTTGATGCAAGAAATTGCACCCGAGGCAAGGAGGTCGAACTCTTACCTTCTCCTCACAACATGGAAACTCCCTTCTCACCTATGGGACTAGCGAAGCTAGAGGGAGCATCTCTAGATAAGGGCTAGCTCCCTTTGATGTATCATGGTTGTTTCAGCAAGTGTAAATACATACAGGTATATATATATATATATATATATATATATATATATATATATATATATATATATATATATATATATATATATATATATATATATATATATAAAATAAAAAGTGGGGGGGGGGATGAAAAGGGAAAAAGAATGCAAGAAACAAGCCTACTCTAAGGAGGTGATACACCAAAACAAGATGACCTTCTCACACCCACTCTCAAAATTAGACAAACACACTTATACGCTTCACCATTGGCAGAAGAAATAGTCTGCAAACTTGACAGGGAGGTTTAAATGAAAGATATAGAAAAGGGGTTCACCAAAGGTGCTGTAAGAGGCACTTTATAGATAATCCCTTCTATTCTGCACTCCAAAATAGAACTCTTCTCCTGTCAGCTGCATATGGCACCTTATAAATAGCTGGTCTATTGGTGTTGAACCTATGAGAGCATCAAAAGACAATGACTAAACACAAATCAACACTCAAAACACACACAAGAAATATATCCAAGAAGAGGTAAAATCTATGTTTTTTGATTCAGGTAGAATTTTAGTAGGGCTGTGCCTTGTTAAAATGTGGAAGATGATTACAAAATGACCAATTCACCATGTTATATGGAAAGTCCAAGATGCTCATTTGGCGCTCCTTGTTTACAAGTGGTCTATCACCTATTCATGAAAAGAAACAAGTCACTCAAAAGTATTTATGAACTGTGCCCTTTGTCTCCTTGAAATCTACCCCTTTCAAGGTTAAAACATGATTTACCTTCCCTTTTAATGCAAAATGGAGAAACCGATTGCTTGACTAGCTGCTTGCATCCCAAATGATCAATTTGCTAACACTATTTCACCTACTAGAACCATGCTTGTCACCTGTCCTTTCTCCACTTTGTCTTATCTAGCTTATTTGGGCCATGGGACAAACATCTTGGTAGGTCGCTGCATTTCTAGCTCTTTTCCATGGTTTACGCTTCCTTTGCTTGTGAAGACAAATGACCATTTCTCTTTACAAAAGTTGACGTTCGTATGGTCATCATGTTTTTAAAGCTAATGGCTAAACTATTCCATTAAACTTGACATCCTCTGGGACATCACCATTCTCGTCGCAATGCTATCGGGTCCCTTGTTGGCCTTTGCTTATTCTCCTTCCCTGTGGGCACCCCTTTTGCCTTTGAAAATACCCTTTGCATTTGGGCCGAAAGTCCCCTGCAAGGGCATCTGCCCTTTGGGGTCCTTCGACAGGTCCCCTTTGTATTTATGCGAATATTCCCTGGGTTCTCATGGGATTTATGCCCATGGACAATTTCCCTGGGTAAATTTCCCTGGGTCTGCCTTTGGCTTCGCTTGTATTTTCATAGACTTTTGTCCACAGACATTTTCCCACAGACAAAAAGTCCACGGAAATTCTCCCAGCTCTCTGCTTGAAGCTTTGGTATTTGCGGCTTGAATTCCTTCAGACTTTTTGTTTGAAGGAATTGGGACTTAGCCGATTTCAATCAAAACTTGAACTTTGAACTTGAAATTTGAACTTACCCAGGTCCTTTTCCTTTGAAGTGCCGGCCCTTTGGAAGGGTACTGAACCCTGAAAACTGCCCTTCGGTCCAAGGACACACCCTTGAACCAAGTGTTGAACTAGGCCCGTTGAACCAAGCTGTTGAACCAAAATGGTTCAATGGTTCAATTGGTTCAACCAAGTGCGCCGATGAATGTTGACCTAAAGCCGATGAACCTTTCATTGAACCTTTCGTTTGAACCCTTCGAACTGAACCCGTTGAACCAAAAATGGTTCAATGGTTCAAGCATTGCATGCCAATGACTATTGAACCAAAACTGATGAACTTCCTTTGTTGAACTGAACTAGTTGAACCAAGATGGTTCAATGGTTCAACCAAGCGTGCCGATGGGCCTTTGAACCGAAGCCGATGAACTTTTGTTGAACCTTTCCCCTTGAACCAAGACCATTGAACTCTTCGTAGCTGAACCAAGACCATTAAACTCTTCACCTTTGAACCAAGACCATTGAACCAAGATGGTTCAACAGTTTAATGGTTCAACCAAGAATGCCGACAAAACTTCGAACCAATTGAACCAAGCCATTTTGAACTAAGAGATTGAACCTTAAGGCCATTAAACCAAAGTGCTAGGCTGATGAACCAAAATGTTGAACTGAGCAGTTGAACCAAATGACTGAACCAATTGTGTTGAACCAAGCAGAGACACTGGCATTGAACTTGTGAGACCTAGAAACAACTGTCTTTGAATAGTGAAGAAAGAAGGTGAATGACTTTGGCCTAGAGAAAAAATTGGTCAACATTCCCATCATCCTCAGTCCCTCCCTAAATACCAACATCTCTAGTTAAATACCTAGACATGATTTCCCTATGCCTGATGAGACAGTAAATGATGCCCTCAAGGTTCTCACTGAGGTATATGGCTTTGATGAAAAGGAGGGGCATGTTAAAGAAACACAAGCGCAAATAGAGGAGGTTGAGAAAGAAAAAGGGAAAGAAGCTACCCTGGACCAAGTCCTAGTGGCACCATTAAAGAAGAGAAAGGTAGAATTGTCAATGGTCCCAGTTAGATCAAAGAATCCAAAGTTGACTTTCACTCACCCCATGAATGAGGTCAGCTTATTTAGTGATGATTACCCCATCCATAGACGAATCATCTCTGATTGGTTCATCTATGGAAAAGTACAAAAAATACCCACTTGGCACCACTCATGGGCCCTGACCAAGACTGTTAACGCTGATGTACATGATGATATCAAGCCATGGATAAGGGATTTGATGAAGCAAGAGGAAGAAAGAAGAATAATGGCTACTACAGGGTAAGATAACAAGCAAATAGATGCTATAGGAGCATCAAGTAGTACCCAGATGGAGGCTCTTAAACCTCCAAAGTACACTAAACCAACTACTACTAAGCAATTCAATCCACATATAGCTAGATTAGAGAGAGTGACAACTAGAAAAGCCATGATGGGGACTGAAGAGTTCACCTTTCAGAAGGTCAAGCCATTTATTGGCTTAACTCCAATTAGAGGTCAGAGACTTGGTGAACATTGCATCCATATAAAGGACATTAAAGAAATAAATGAGGCTCACTTAGGTCAAGTCAGAGCAGGCATTAGAGTTATGAATCAAATAATAACTAACTTGGAGAAAGAAAAAGAGAACTTGGAGACACAAGCTATCTTATCAGTACCTAAGGCAATGATTAAAATGCTTGATGAATCTTTCTATAATATGTTTAAGTCCTTGAAAGCAATGAAGCTAAGGAAAAGTGCGTTGGCACATCAGAATATAGTGTCTAAGGGTATAATAACCTAATGGCAAACTTCAAAGGATCAAATAATAGGAAAGATCAACATTCAAGTTGGAAACTAGATTCTTGGGCTTAAAATAATTAGTCTAGGACATTTAAATGCAATTCTGGGAATTATTGGTTAAAAGATCCAAAATTTGAGTGCATAGTCATAGGAACTATAGAGACTCCTGAAGGATGATGAGGAGCTAATGGAAAGGATTGAAAAAATCCTTAGGACAATGCTCAAAGATCTTACATAGCCTACTGTCCTTGGCATCATCAGGGATGATGAATTCAAACACAGGGCCACCTTGGTGATACAAGAAATAAGAAGTAAAAGTCAAGACCAATCTGGAGAAGACAATAGTAGGATCCTATATATGATCCTTAATATAGGAGAAAGGATAACTAAGGCCAAGAACATTAAGTTATGGCTAGGAATGATAGGGAATTGAATGAGCTTGCTGACAAAGAGAAAGAGTGTCTCTTGAAACTGACTATGGACTTAGATCTGGTTAATGAACAACACTAGAGGATTATTAACATCCTCTGATAATAAAAAGAAAGTTCTCAGGCATAGGGCCCATTAACCAACTAATTAATATTCCATTTTGTAAAAGCTTTACAATATTTTAAAAGAGGAATTTTCTTTTGTAAAGGCATATGCTAGTTTGTTAGCATATTGCTTCTAGGTTAGTTTAGTTTGGAAAAACAAATGTATTCTAAAACTTTGTAGAAAAATGAAAATTATCCTTACTTCTTGTATATTTGTATCTTGCAACTGATCGGTAAACTACCATTTTGTAAAGGGAGATAATTTTGAGCAAAATTCATATACTTTGAGTAGTTAATACAATCAAGGAGTTCTGAAAAGATTGTCCAAATTTGTTTGTGTCAATTGTTACATGGATTTTCTCTCAATTGTTAAACTTAAGTCTTAAATTTGAATAGTTTCTATGAATTCAGAGTTGCATCTTTGATTACAAGGTTGTTAATTTGTGCTTATGGTAGATTAGTTGAATGATCTTGATTTTGATTCATTTTATTTGCTGCATATTAGAATGTGCTAATTCTATTTGAGTGTGGTAGCAAATCTTTAAAGTAAATACGGTTCTTACTTGTACTTATTTATATCATCCTTATAGGTTTGCTTGGTGTGTAGTAAGATATGATCTTATGCTATTTTGCACTATATATTAGTTAAATGCATACTCAGTTGTAATTGAAACTTTGTCATAATGTTTGGGGCTAAGATCAGTAACCACTTGTTCTCTTTCTGCCTTACCCTTCTCTTTTAACCAAATCACTTTAGTTTAAATTTCATTGTAAATGTCCATTTAGATTAGTCTTTATTTTAATCTTTGATCATAATTAACTATTATTAGCATAGATACTTAAACTTTGCAAAGATTTGGTCTATGATGGCTCCCAACCATCAATTAATATAAATTTTGTGGAACAATTAAACATTGCTCTGCCGTTATTTCACCACAGGTAACATAAGTTGCCAGAACTTGCTACTCATGCTTTGAATTCTCATAATTCTAAAATGAGAAGTGTTTTTTGAACACTAAGGACACCTATGATACATTTGGAGGCATCAATAATGGCCATAAACACATCATGACTACTACTAAATACTTCACTAAATGGGTAGAGGCAATCCCTCTAAATTATGTAACTGGTAAGTAAATTTCTAAATTTATCCTGACATCTCATTTGCCATTATAGAATCACCCCTACTATAATTTTTGATAGTGGTGAGTCCTTTAAAAATAAGGATGTTCAATCTCTCTATTTAAACTTCCATATTAAGTAAAACTTTTCCATCCATAATATTGCTAAGGTAATGGCCAAGTTGAGGCATGTAATAAAACCATTGCCAAAATCCTTAAAAAGATCATTAGTGACATTGGTTACGATTGACACTTGTAGTTATTTCTTGCCTTATGGGCATATCATACTAATATCTACACCCCTATTGGTGTGACACCCTACTCCATGGTCTATGGATCTGAAACAATTCTCTATATTAAGATTAAACTCCCTTATCTGCACATTTCCCTATAGGACATTCTTGATGATGAGAAATATAGAATAGCTAAGATAGAAGAGTTAGAGCTCTTATATGAGAAATAAATTTACACCCTTAATCACCTCAAAGCATATTAAAATCAACTATGTTGGGGTTACAATAAGCGCATAATTTCTAGTGTTTGAAACTAGTGACCTTGTGCTGAAATAAAATCAGAAGAACGTTAATGTTGAGCATGAGAATAATGGTAAATCTGAGCCTAATTGGTTGGACCAATTAGTTTTTACAACCAACTATGGTGGCTCCTCTCAATGAATATGAACTAAATGAACCCATGAACATTATGCATCTCAAGTGTTTCTATACTTGAGTTAACAAAAAATTTCTATGAGTATCCTTATTCAGGAGCATCCCTTCTCCATCTTGTCTTATCTATTGTTTTTTACTTGCTTGGGGACATCCATTTTCTTTCCCTAGTCCTATTCATCACATTTATCCCCCTTTTAGGAGATCTACATTGGCTTGAGTCCATTTGGACTATGCAGACAACATCAATTCCTAAGGTTAGCTTGGACACTAATAAATAATTACCACCTAAATTTTTAATCCTTTCTTTTCACTAATTATCCATCGCTAATAATGCCATCTTGATGGGCATCCTCCATCAGGGAAGCTCTAAAGTTTTCTCAGCCTTGTGATTTAACATCAACTAATCGTTCCTCTTTATTTTCCTCCCTCTTTAAGAGAGCTACATTGGCCTGAGGTATTTTTGGACTATGTAGGCAATGCTCTGTTATTAAGGTCAGCACAATTATGCATTATCATCACATATTTTTCATTCCAATCCTCTTTCTCCTCTATCTCTCCACCATTTATCAAACACCTCATCCCTTTTAAATTGTCAATCTCTTTTAATCACCTGTCTAGCTTGTCAATCTCTTTTAATATGACGATGGACAACCCTCCTCATCTTCCTCCATTACCATCCCTAAATCCATCATCTACTTTGTTTCTTTGTCCATCTCCTCGCTTTTCATTAAATTTCTTATCCATGCTTTATTCCTCATCCTAATGCCCACATATTCATCCTCTTGTCCCTCTCTCCACTTATTCATATCCTTTTCTTCCATATCCTCTGTACTCTTGCATCACCCATATCATCTCCCAATTTACTCAACCTATTTCCATACTCTCATCACTCTCCTCTTCTTCCACATCCCCCATCATGTCATTTCCTTACACCACTATGGCCATTTTTCTTAATTCCCCAATCTTCCACTTCTTCGCTATCACCTTCTTATCTTCATATCTACACTTGCTCTCACAAGGATTATCATAATAAAACCTATGGTGATTATGAGATTTTAATTCTACTTTTCCATTCTACTTCGCCTTTCCCACCTCTTTCATCTTGTATTTTTCTACCACAACTAACTCTTATAAGGATCTTTATCCTTTGATCATCCTTCCATACTTCCCCTTTTTTTCTCATTTGTGCAAGCATTTGATTTTCACTCTCTTTATCTTCTTATTTGTGAAATCATTTATGCTTTACATTCCCCTTATCTTCTTTGTATCCGTGTGAGCCCCTGTGCTCACATATACCATTTCTTCTTATTTGTGTAAACATGCTTCCTATCTATTTTCATCTTTATCAATGGCCTCATTTTCTTCATCCCAATTCTCCATTTCATTTCATTTTATCATCTTCCTAATTTTAATTTGATTTCCTCTTCCCATCACATACACATCCTTCTTCATTTATTATTATCTCTATAAGCAGTCATGCTTCATAGTGCTCATTTCCTCTTTTAACTATCAACATTTTTGCTTTGTATCCTTCATTTCAACTTACCTCTGTAAATAGTCATTTTTTACATTCTTATTTCCTTTTCTATGTGTCAGTACTCATACTCAACACTACCCTTTTATTCTTTTTTGAGTAAGCACTTGTACTTAATCCTCCATTTTTATTCTTAGCATCCCTTATATTCATCTTCATCCTCTTCACCTTCATTGTCTTTTTCATTCTCATGCATCCATTTCCATGTTAGCATCGACATCAAATGAGGGCTATTCCTAACATTATCTTAGTGGAAATCAAGCTCCTTCTATATAAGGGTGCAATCACTAGTTTATACTGCTCCTACATGCATTTCCATGCATGATTACCCACACCTTTCGATCTCTTGCTTTTAATGTACAAGATATTTGGTTCATGGCTTGAAGTCCACCCAATTTCTTCCTTCATGTCTCCACATGTTGTACATGGGAACTTTTCCTTTGCCTTGCCTATCTTAGTTACTCCCCTAACATGAAGACTAATTTCCATCCCTTTTTGCCATTGTGGGATCAGTTGTACAACCTCATCCAAAGGTTGCATGATCATATATTAATCAACACATCATCCTCATCATCCAGCCTATCCAACTTTTCCTATACATCAACATAATCACTCTTCATGCTTGCAATCAAATATCTCCCTAACCCATGTTTACCATGCCATCTCTCATCATTGCATATCTGGAAAACCTGTAGCTAGATGTTTGGGTTTGTATCATCTTTGGGTTCATCACCTATATTCCTCAATTATCAGAGACAACCAAATGTTAGCTATTTGAGTTAATATCATATTTGGGTTAATATGTTTTTCATCCTCGACTAATGGTGTACCCATGCTCATTGTTTATGCTAATTTCATCTCTAGGTTAATATTTTACTTTCATTCAATACATAATACATATTCATTTTCATTTTTTCATTTAATTTACTATCATATTATCCTCTCCTTTTGGGAAAACTATATTGACCTGAGGTCTATTTGGAATATGTAGGTAGCGCTTGGAGACATGGGGTCTCTAAGGTTAGTTCGGCCACCTTTCTTCTTCACAGTGATTATTTTTTTCACACTCTTATTATTTATACCATGTGACTACTCCTCTTTCTTCTTTTCCCTCATCCATGCTCTCATTGTTTTGCAAGCTAAATTCATATCCCTCAACTATTTTACAAGTTATTTCTAATCAACACTCTCCTTATTTTATGAGAGACTCTTACCCTAGATGTTGTGGGCATTATGAATGTCAAATCATTACACAAGTGAATACTCATCTTTTACCCCTCTTTACCCCTAATTTAATGCTCTTGTTTTTTAAACTAATTAATTCTCTCACCATTCTTCGAGTCCATTTCCATTTTTCATCTCTCTGTCTCATCTTAGTCACAATCATTAATTTTGTTCTTTCCTCTTTTTGGGAGAACTACATTTGGCCTAAAGTCCACAATGGACTATATAGGCAACACTCAGGTGCATTGGGGCTTTTGGGGTCAATTCGACCACTTCACTCTTATTCTTATAATCCCCCTTTTGTCAAGATTGTCTTATCTCATCCTCAGATTCAAGTGTAACACCTTGTTGCCATGCACACTAATTTACCAATTGAGTGTTTTCTTGTTGATTGATTGTTTGTTTATCATTACATTCTTTTTATTACTCAATTACCTTATTTTAGTACATTATGTTTTACATCTGACTTGTGATTATTTATATCGGGCCTTTAAGTTATGAACATTTGTATCTAAGCTCATATTAAATAAAGTGCATTATGTTTTATGGTTAATTCTTGATCTACTATATCTCAATTTCAACTTATATACATTTTCATTTGAATTAACTTTTATATAATTTGACAAATCCTATTTTGATACATTTCTAGATTATGATGCATAAAAGTCATTTGCAATATCAAAAATCAAGCACTAAAGGTATAACCACAACCAATGTCGCATCAATTATTCCCATATCTAATCCAATCATCATTATGACTATCTACATGCTACTCATGATACATATCTAATAAGGTGCATGTTGATCACTTGATATAATCAATTTCAAACATTCCAATCCAATCATTTGCTACTCTAATCCAATCAAATAAAATCAAATCCCATCAATCACATATATTCATAATTTTTATTTTATTGTCTTCATCTTTTGACCTTCCCTCCCCTTATAAGCTTTATTTTTCATCTTTTTAGGGCTTGTCCATTCCATTTATTTTTTGTACAACCCATTAAGGGGTAATCCAGGTTTTACCAAGTTCCATATAGGGCAATTAATTTGACCCTATATGCTAATGAATTTATCAAATCATCAATTCAACACTCGTTAATTTTTTCCTAATTATTTTGAGCACCTTCTACACTCATTTTAATGTTTTTTCTCAATGTTTGAGAAGACATTACTTCTTCTGTGTCTTATAACACCTCATCAAATAGGGGGAAAATTTAGACACTTCATTCTTACCACCTTACATGTTAAAATCATGAAATAGAGCAACTACATGCATTTGCACACAAACTAGTCCAAAATCATCTGTTCATCCCAAATTCTTCTACACATCCAACATGCAAGTCCAGATTCACCTTGGGGCATCCCTAATTGGAAAAATGCATTGTATCAAAGTATAAATTTGATCAAAGTATATTGAATAGTTGAGTCTACTAGATAACCAACTATTCAATGCCCATCATAAAAGAGAGTTATTTAGGGTTGACAATGGCCATCATTTCCTATAACACATACTCAATTAGTACCATGGGAAGTTTAGTGTGTTCCAAAATGAATATAGGCAACAAGACATTCTTATACTATATAATGGACCCTACATAGTCATAGGCCTTATAAAGTTACCCATCATATATGGTATTGTGTGATAAATGATCATGATAGTTACCTTACAACATGTGGTTTCTTATCAAGTTATGATACACCTACAATTAATACCTTTATCTGATGATAGGTGACCCTTACACTATGTGATATAGGTACTCCTCATGGTCCTCCCATTGATGGAAGCATCAATTATCACTTTTAAACATTCAAATATTTAAAAAATATAAAAAATAAAATATATTAAAAAAACACAAGCATTAAAAATATTTAAAAAGTAAAAAAATAGGACATGAGCATGATATGATTATGATATTACACTATTTACATTAGTTATTTATCATATGCTTGGTAGATGGAATATTCTCTTCATGCACATGCATTTTAGGGTATATGAATGCAATGCAAGATAGATAAGGTACACATCGGCATAAAAAGGTTGGACTTTCTTCTACCCAGTGGCCATGCCGATATTAGGGGCATATTTTTCAACAAATTTCACTATTAAAAGTGATATATTTAAATGACCTCTCTACCATGTTGAGCTATCTAGATTGCTTACACATTTTATTGGATACTCATATTTTACATAATGCTATAAGGAAATGTTATTATACTACGATGTGACATTGATACATATGGATGGTGTAGACTAGTATTTACTTGATCTATGATACATTGATGTTGTTACTCTTGTATACATCTAAATTTGCTCAATCCTCCATCACTACTAATTTCATCCATAATTCATCCTAACCTTAATATGTTTTTGTCCCCTGGTCACTAGTCTATCATCTCTAATAATTCTCTTGCCATACATCAACCACATAACTCCCATGTCTCAATGAAATCTTCTATTATCATCATACTTATCACTAATTCTCGCTTATCTATTATTTTATAAATTTTAATTCCAATCCTACCTACCCCAATTTTTTCTTACAAATCACATTTATGATCATTATCTAATCTCCTTCTAATCATCGTTAGTCATCTTTAATAGATTTTAGAGTCTTCTACACTCTAGAATCCTCTACACTCTTCCCCCTCTAGAACCTTCCAAGGAATTTTAAATTCCTTGGAAATTCTCTTCATTCCTCTATAAAATCATGCACACCCCCATGCACAAACCAAAAGCTTCAAGGTAAAATCCATGCTGTCAACTTGTCTATTGTATTTAAGCATCCATAGCCAACATGCTGTCTAAATCTTGAGTCACAAGATAATCCAACATTCAAGCTTTCAAGTGCAATCATTTTATTTATTTGGGGCACATAATTTGTATTTAGAGGCAAATTGCTTGCAATATTGAGGTATACTTATTTTATTTCAATTATTATTTGCATTCTTTTTGCCTACTTTAACCAATCAAAGTATCTAGTTTGAATTTAGATTTATTTTTAGCAATTTGGCATGCCAAAATTGTCATTTTACATTTGAATCTTGATTCTAGATTTTATCTAATACATAAATGCCAGCTACAGTGGGATACCTCCTTTAACTTAACTCTCTTGAGATTTAGGTGTGTGAGATTGAGCTTGCAGGATAAGGTTGAGGAATAATTTGAGGTTGGAGTTCACAAAGTCACATGATTTTTACTTCCAAGTTGAAACCATGGCATCACTCTATGTAATTGTAACTTTTTCCTCTATAAATGTGAATTTATAACTGATTGTGGTGACTCTTTTCTTGATCACTAACTATAACCTTTAGAGTTTGCCTAACTTTCTATTTACCTATCTCGAAATCATGTTTTGTATATCGAGAGTTTGTTTCTATAATATATGATTTTTCTAACCATAACCATGATTTTGTGTTCGTTAGCTCTTTGTTTTTGTAGGAACAAACCTACAGCTACATATCCATAATATTTCACTCCAAAACTATGACATTATAGGCTTAAGGCATGACATTGAACTCAAAAAATGTGACATTGAGAGTATAAGATGCAACATCATTTCATCTACATTTTTAACTAATTTGCTATCAACAGACTTGAATCTATTTATTGTATTACCTTATGTATAACAAATTATACACTTTTAATCTCTACATAACATCTTAAAAATGACATAGTGCAATATTTTAAATAATTAAAATAGTTATATCACTTGGATTTTTTACTCAAGGTTAAGGCATATTAAATCCTTTTTTAGGTGAAATTTTATATAAACCTTGATATATAGAATTTACAACTTCTACTAAAAGACTTTCCCTAGCTGAGTTGACTTTCTTATTTCCTTTGTTTTATCATTTGTCAAACCATATATTACATGACATTGTTGAACTGATTTGTGAGTTTCTCACTATATTACATGAGTTTGTCTTGTTTGTGTTTTATGGCTGTAGGTGCGAACTAAAATTTCATGAATTGTGACATCATCAACAAGAAACATGACATTATAAGTTCTAGCTCCGACATCATTTAGGAATAGATTTTTTGTTTTTATGTTTCAATTTTACATTTTTGATTATATGATTTTACATACTATAATCATGACATTGACTCTCAATTTTATGATTTCAAGTTCTATCTATTTTTGGCTAAACTTGTATTTTTAGCAAATTCACATTTGTACAGCTGTGAATTTGGTCTAAGAAAATGTGGCATCGAATCTATGATACATGGTTTTGTTGTCTAACTATGTGTCTTACAGATTCATTTTTTTCAAATCCATAATTTTTATTTTTTTTACAAAATTTGCTTAAGTGTTGATTTTTTTGCAAGTTTATCCCTTAAGAAGCCAAATTAATACTACTAACAATCTATCTTATAGTCCATTTGTTAGATAATTTGGCATTTGAAACCCTTTTAATATATTTTCTTATCACGTCTTAATCAGGGTTAATTAATCAACTTACTTGCTTGTGTGTGTCTATAATTTAATTTAATCTAACATACTTTTTTTGATAGTTTGTTTGTCACCCAGGGCTAAAAACGTGTATGCTCTCCCCTTCCACCCATAGAGAAATTCTTAGGGATAAAAAATAGTCAATAAACCTTCACTTTTTGATTTTAAGGGGAAACGTGACATGGATTTTATCACCACACACTTATTTTAGTCTCAAGGGATTATGACATGGATTTCATCACATGCACAAGACCACACTCAGTGTTCTAACAAAGTATAAATATTATCAGCTATCATAAGCTAAGAAAAACTCCCCATGTAAGATTATGTGAGGTGAGGAGGTAACACTCCAATAATAAGGCATAAAAAAACACCCTACATGGATTCAGACTCAATGTACATAAAGGTGTTTAGGGGACTCCCTTAAAGAGCCTATCAAACCTAATAAGACCCCTCGACTGCAATAGGTATCTAGGGTAGGTAAAACAAAATTATTAGATATTGCTCACTAGGTATAGATGGTGAGAGAGGGATGGGAGGCCAATCTAGTCAGCTCTCATTTCAAGTCATTTGGTGGGCTAGGTGTTGAGTTGCACTCCCATGTCAGTTACAAGCATATGTTTATGGGTTGATTACTCTTATTTGTGTGTTATTGAGGTCAATGCTATTTTTAAACCTTAACATAATTACCTAGTCAAAACTCAACTCTAAGTCAAATTTAATCACTGGTTTGATCTTTACCAATCCACCATCATCATCCTCATCTCATCTCATCCTAGTCCAACCTTATCACATGTCCTCTTGAATAAGATCACCTTAAACCATCACTCTAGATCCTCTTGTAAACCTACCTAAATATCAATTCATTCCCCTCTTAGATGAACCTATCTAAGACTTAGTTATTCCTCTTAACATAATCTAAACCAATATACCTCTTAGTCGCCTTTATCCATTAGTCAAACACATAATGCCTGCCTTATCTACCTTAAGTAAACTTGTCTACACCATCACCTTGAGCTAGTCCTTGTTAAAATTAACCTTGATTAAGGATACCCTCACTTAGTTAACATTTGGTCTAGACACGTCAGTCTATCAATTTAAAACTATCACCAACATCATATATCCCATCATTTTTCTAGTATGAACTTGGCGCCTATCATTACCCCATCATTATCCTATCACTTTGCTGATTTAAACTTGTCACCTATTGTTATTTTGATATCACCCATCATTATATTGATTTTATAACTTTTCATCCTTATGCTTACATCCATCATTCTTCTAGTTTGAATCCAACACCCATCGTCAACCAAAATAACAATCAATCTGGTCTAACCTTATAAAAAATTAGGGAGTCATACCCTATTGTTGTCGAAACTAATCATACTAACTCCAATCTTATAGACCCCATTATTCAAGGCAATATCCCATCGTAACCCTATCCATTTTACATATCAACCCAATCATCCTAAATGCAAGTTTAATCTATCACTCACCTATCTAAAGCATCAAACCACATAAATCCCCTAGATATAAACATTCCTTCCATTATCCCAAGAAATTTATAAGTCCACCTCAGTCATAGTTTAAATGTCTAATCCACCTAACATCCCCTAGTCTTAACATCTTTTTGCATCCTTAATGTCTTTAATCCAACCCTCAAGTGACAATCCTAAACCAAGTCTAATCCTATCATTACCCCATCAAACAACATTGCCTATAATTTAGACTTGTCCATATTCACACTCTTCAACCAATCATCCCTACCATATCTAATTTTTTCAAGTCTAGAATATACTTACCTTGGTCCATGTTAGAAACTCCCCCTTTTCATATGTCATAGTCAATGTCATAATCTTGTTTGAATCTAAACCTTATCTAGTTTGAGTTAGACACCCCATAAAATCTTATCATCCACTTAATTCAATTTCACCATCCAAATCAATCTAGTCCAAATTAATCAAGTCAACCCCATCGAAGGTCATTCATAACCTAGTCACATCTTTTTGGCTTATCAAATCTATCCCCCCATCTTCGTCAAATCCTAGAAACATCAATCAATTCCAATCATCAAAAGTTTAAATAGATCACATCCTAATCAAATTTTCCCAAGTCCATTCCCTTGGAACCTATCACATCTCATCCTATGTCTCA
Source organism: Torreya grandis (assembly GCA_037957365.1). Taxonomy (NCBI): domain Eukaryota; kingdom Viridiplantae; phylum Streptophyta; class Pinopsida; order Cupressales; family Taxaceae; genus Torreya; species Torreya grandis. Next base: position 2,482,567 of record JARHVA010000183.1, read on the forward strand.
TATAGTAAAGGAAAACTTAAAACCAAACTAGAAGCAAGCCCTTGTGAACTAGTCCAAAGATCCAAATTTGTTATGAACATCCTACTATCATATTGTAATATTTTTCATTCAATCCCCCACACCCACCGATTAGGGATGGTGAATCATGTCATCTGACATTTCTCACATATTAATCTATGGCCTCCAAAATATATTTGGATGTCACCTTAATAAAAAAATACATCTTTTCTAACAAGGAGGTATTCTTGTTACAACTCATATAAATAAGTACTCAACTTCTCATAGAATTTGACCCCATAAAACCTAAATTACCTCAAAGGTAAGAGTCCCTTATATTTACCCATCAACATAAGTTTATTCCTAGTCTCCGTTCTAACCCATCATAATATTTATCATGACATTACCTATCATACTACCAAAGGGAGTTTTATCTTGGCAAAACTATTCAATACCAATTCACCCCCTAAACTATGTTAAATACCATCATGTTGCAGGATATACCTTAATCTAGAGTCCAACACTTCCATGTTTAATGAAATCCATGAAGAGAGACAATATACTCCTTTCCCCATATCCTTGAAAGCCATATATCATTAACTAATCATTGTAGAAATGATCATCTACCTCAACATAAGGCCTTTTCATCAAACCAATCCTAAGCTGTCCTGGTATAGAGAAATCTAATTCTATCAATATCATAAAAACTAGGGGCATTCTAATAATAGATGTTTCACTTTCAAAAATTACGTTCAATACCTAATCGACTGTGGTGATATTAAAAAAATGAATTAGATCAATCCTCATCCAAGGGTGAAAAAATGGGATATGCTAATATTCATTTCCTAATCTTGATCAAACCCTTCCACTTCTAAACTAAGGATAAGATAAAAAACCCATATTTACCATGCCCATATTTGATAATAAACCCATTATTCACAAACCATCCACATTTCATCCATTACATTAGATCCCTCATTTCCAAAAGTCACTTCATCCCAAAGTCTCCATTACCAAATGAAAAATGAAGAAGATTCATGCAGACAACACTATCCAATAGGCCCTCCTGGTAGCCATGATCCAAACATCATCTACTAGCAACATTGCAACATCAATATCATCTACACTAGCATCAAACTTAGTGACATAGTCAAGATCAATAGTAGGATAATTTTTTTCATTAATATCCAAATCCATATCATATTCCACATTAGAATCATCATCCATTACAGATGTCAAAGATCATGACAACATCCACCTTTTTTAGGATGTCTCTATTTTCGTCCAACAACAAGTCATGTCTCTTGATCCATGTCAAGATGATGAAGTCATAATAATAACTATGGGAATTCAAGTTGAGATCTCAACTGGTGATTATTATAATGGATTTGGTCTAGATTTGGATGCATGTCCTATGATGACCCTTAGTGATCCTTTTATGAATATTGAGGATGTTTTCTATGACATTGAAATTGGGTCTCCCAGTAACCTCTATAAAGATTATGTTGCTCATTATCCATTCATTAACCTCACCGATCCATTTCCTTCACCTTCATTAGTCATCAATCCATTCCTACCCTTTGACAGTTACTTCATCACACTCCTCAACATGGATAAATAAGAATGCATCAATAGACCCTTTTCAAAGCAATAAATCATGTGCCAAATATGTCAAGATCCATATCAAATAATCAAGCATAATACTCAAGTTAACTTTGATCCAATAGCAAGTCAAAGTCAAAATAACTCAATTACTTGGCCAAATAAAAAGCATATTCCCATAGTGAAAACCTCCTTGAGGTGTTATGGGACCATCAAAGTCAAAACCAAAGTCATCCAAGTCAAAAATCAAATTTCTCTAGTAAAACCTTCCTTAAAGCACTAGGGGGTAGTCAAAGTCATAATCAACAAAATTAAAAGTTAAATTCCTCTAGTGACACCTTATTTAAGGCATCAAAGGGTAGTCAAAGTAATAATTATCAAAATAAAATGTCAAATTCCTCTAGTAATACCTTCTTTAATACACCAGTGGAAGTTAAAATATAATCAAATCAATAAAACCAAGGGACTCTAAAATTAATATCAATATGGTTGACAATATGTCAAGTACTCAAATCAAAGAGTAAAAAAGTTCAAAAAACATAGATCCCTTAAAATCTCGTCATAAGGTACAAATAAAAAACAATGCAACAAGAATCTCCAATGTTATGTGTGACTGCTAGTCCTAACTCCCAATCACCCATCACACCTTCATATCACAAACCATGTACTAATATCCACATTCCCTCAAGCAACATCATCTCTTATAGGGGTTATAAAGATACCTAATTAAGATGTTTAGAGGAATAAAAATCAAGAGTCAAGGAAGGTTGTGATGGTTCTCTGGGATAAGGTTCACTTGTAGATCAATGTCATCAACATCATGCATCTCTCACATTTTTAACATGAAGAGATGACATCAAACAACCCCATACTTGTATAATATTCTACATAGTCTTATTAAAAAAAATGTAAAATAAAATAATAATAATAATAACAAAAACAACAAAAAGTCATTCATCCAATGGGGAAACTAGTTCTTCATCACCTCGAGTAAATATCATGATGAAAATAAGTTTTTGGCATCATGTGTAAATAATTAATTGTCCACAGGTAACTTGAAACTTAAGGAAAAATCCACTTCATCCCTAAATTCATATCCTAAAACCCCCCTTTGACCTCATATACATCACATCCCTCAACTTTTAACAATATTTATCCATCTATCCATTCACCCATTGTCCTTATTTATCATAAGCATCATGTGACATCCCTATCCATCTTGATTCCTATCCTATTATTTCCATCCTTTCTTCCCATCTCAACCTTCATAAAAGAGTGGACATAGTCTTGAGACATGTTTTAGAAACATCTTGGCATATACTTCAAATGGCACTTAAGTGACTAGACATTTAGTTCCCACATGATGTGGTCCTTGAACATCCCTTGTCCATTCCTCATCTTCTCTCATCCCCTTTAAGTGTCACCCAAATACTATCATCATTCCATCTACCATGATTCCCCATCCTGATTGCTAGGTTCAAATTTATCTTTGCTAGTAACCCTCTTGTTTTGACATACATTTCCCAAAAATACCTAAAAAATCAAAATAACCCAAAAAGCCAAAAAAATCAAAAAATCCAAAAAATCCAAAAATATCCCAATCGTCTTGTCCTACATCCTCCAAAGCCATCTACATCCCTATCTAAAATCTAGATCATAGTCCAAATTCACATCATAACCATCACTTTATCATTAATGTCCCATTTCAACCTCATAAGAGTTAGTCTAATTCATTTCTTATCACTCATCAAAATCTTATAAGCTTGCTTAATAGTCAAATCATAGTCACTCATTTTGCCTAAGTTCATCTTATTATTAGCTTATATTATCAATCCCATAATTTTTAACCCATCCAAACTTGAGGAAATCCTATCTAATCTCTTATTTGAGCTGGTCTTGTCAAAATCAATCTTGATTAGAATCAACTACAACCCAGTAAAACTTAGACAAACCATGTATTTACTAGTTTAAAACCTAACACACGTTGAATCATGAGCTTGTCATAGCTCCCCATACAAGTCAACATGTCAAAGATTAGGGTTAATTTTAGTCTACCTCATCTATCAACTAGCTCACATTACAAATTCAAATTTACTTAAGATTACCTTATCCACATCTCGTTACCCATCACATTTCAAGTCAAAACTTTGGTCAAAGTAAGTTTATCAGTCCTTATCCAACAAGCATTGAAATTGTCCATCCAATTTAAGCTCATGTCTCATATCATTTCCATACTAAATCATAACCAAACCATTTATCTCTTAAGCTTATATTAGGATAATAAACAAGACACTAATCACATAACAACTATGAATGTAGATACTTATGTGTTCTTTGATGATGTTTTATTAGTTTGAATGTCTATTATCATGTATATATATGTGTGTCTACTCATCTATGTTGGTATGATTATTTACACATGTTCATTTACATGTCTTTGGTTAAACATTTTGTGAATGTCTTTGTGTATCTTTTGTCTTAGCATTTGGTATTGTATTGTCTTCGTATAATGGCATATGGCAAACATGTAATCTTGGTTCTTTATATGAATAGTACAATATGTTATGTGTTACTTATATAGTTTATCTTTGATCTCTCTATCTTTTGTGTTAGTCCAACATGCACTTTATCAAAATGTCATCATGATCATAAACATATCATGGTGCATTCTACCTAGTGCTACATTAAAAAGGATTGCTTAGACTATGATGATCAATGATTTGTTACACTAATAAAGAATGTATGGATATTATCAATAATTTATCATTTATATCAATGATAACATCCCAAATCAACTATCAATACAATCATCAAATTGAGCATCTAATTATAGTCATCGATCCTGCATCTAATCATATCTAACAATCAAATCATCACTAATCTCACATTTCTGATAACATCCATCATCCTCATCAATCTTTATCCATCACTTTAGGGCATCTTTAGGGTATCATCATTATCTGATGTCTCCTATCATCTATCTTCATATAACTCTTATGTTAGGAGAACTAAATCAGCATGAGGTCTTCTTAGACTATGTAGGTAGCATTGAGTTATATGGGGTATTTGAGGTCAACTCAATTGTAATCACACCATTTTTTATGATTATCCATTATCTTTGCCATATTATCTTTCATAATCATTCACACTCATATCAATCCAGTTAACTAGCCACTCCTATATCCAATCAAGTTCATCTTATCAAATCCTTCATCATCATGATATGTCATCATCAATTCATGCATCAATCAAATCTTTGAGTTACATTATCAATCATCAATCAACCAAATAATCTAATCTAAGACCCACGAATCTCCCAAGCATGTGTCCTTGCTTGGGATAGTCTAAAACTCATAACTCTCCTCATCATTTAAAGTTTACCATATTGTTTTGTGATTGGGGCATGTTTTGGGTTGTAATTTTATCATCTCTCACTCCCTCACATGTGTCTGGGGTAAGGCATTGTGAATATCATAGTTCATAAATTAGCAGCCTTGTAACACATCCATCACTATAATTTCCATCCACCACATCTATTATGTCCCTTTCATCTTCTCTTCATATATTCTATCATCCATCACCTCATTATACCCTCTTAATGAGAAATACATCACCCTAAGGCCTCTTAAGACTATGTAGGCAACACTCAATCACTTTAAAGTGCCTAAGGATAACTTGAATGTACTAATAGATTCTTCCCCTTTGTCCCTTGGTCATATAATTTCTCACCCATTCTGTCATCATCACTTGACATATGATTTGAGCCACACCCATCAAATATTAATCAATCTTGTCAAATCATTTTCTTATTTTGATTGGAGTTCTCCCTATCATGCATCCTTACCTGGGAAATGTCTAAAGCTTATGACTAATCATCCAATCTAAGTCTATAACTCTCCCTGATATGCATCCTAACCTAGGATATGCCTAATGCTTGCATCCTTTTATCACCATCAGGTTACATATTACTCCCATTTGGGCATGTCTAAAGTTGTAAAACCATCATTTCACTCCCTTGCATATGTCTTTACTTGGGGCATTATCAATTTTTAGCTCATTGCTTGCATCAATATCATTTTTCATCCATCATCTTCATGTAATCCCAACCCCTCTTTTTTTTATCTACACATCTCACCCCCTATTTCCTCTTTCTAGTGGCTATCTATCTCATTCCTCTTCGCACATCCCCTTGAGGGGCATCATCCATCCCAACTTACTAACATTCATCTATGACTGTATTTCTTCCTTAAAAGATAATTACTTCTTCTAGTTGCAATTCACTTTCAAAGAAAGGCAAAATGTATACATCCAAACTTGCTCACTCCTTTATCACTACTAATTTCATCCATAATTCATCATAACATTAATCCATTTTAGTCCCTTAGTCATTAGTATATCATTTATAACAATTCTCTTGCCATACATCAACCATATAACTCCCAAGTCTCAATTAATTCTTTTATTATCATAAAACTTATCACTAATCCTCACTTATCCATTATCTTGGGAATTTTTAATTCCAATCATACATATCCCCACCTTCTCCTACACATAACATTTCTAATCACTATCTAATCTCGTTCTAATCATCATTAGTCTTCCTTAATGTATTATGGTGTATTTTACACTCTAGAATCATCCACACTCTTACTCCTCTAGAATCTTCTAAGGAATTTTAAATTCATTGGAAATTATCTCCATTCCTCTATAAAATCATGTACACCCTCATGCACAAACCAAGAGCTTTCAAGGTGAAATCCATGTTTTCAACTTATCTATTATCTTTAAGTATGTAAAGTCAACATCTCGTCCAAGTTATGAGTCTCAAGACAATCCAACATTCAAGCTATCAAATATAATCATTTTGTCAAATTAAGGTACACCATTTATATTTAAAGGTAAATTGCTTGTAATATTAAGGTATAACTATTTTATTTCAATTGTTAATTGAGTTCTCTTTGCCTACCTTGCCCAGTCAGAGTATTTTAGTTGGAATTTGGATTGATTTTCAGTAATTTAACATGTTAGAATTATCATTTTGCATTTGAGTCTTGAATTTATATTTTAACTAATATAACTCTCTGAAATGATAGGATAATTTGAGCTTATCTATTGTGTGTGGACTCTTGGCCTTGTTTGTGACATATTTATGTACCCTTGCATGTGGATCTTGGCCCTTTTTGATGTGACATCTTTATGTCCCTTATTTTTGACATCCTTATGTCCATTGCATGTGATCCCATGCCTTGTTTATTATGACATCTCCATGTTCCTTATATATGGCCCTTGGCCTTATGTGCGATACTAACTCTTGAGTTTGTTGTGTTTTTTGAACTTGTTGCATTTATTGAGCTTGTTATAAATATTGTGCTTTAATGCTCACATTTATGTGAGACTATAATATTATTATATATAAATAATGAGTTGATTGAGATAACTCATATAGAGTAGGATATTGTGAGTTATTTTAGGATTTGTAGAGATTAAAGAGGGTTATAATGTGATATTAAATATCCTATGATAGGCTAGGATTCCTAATTTGTAGGAATTAATGTAGCTAAATAATTATAAGGTTTGTGATTGAACATATATTAATAAAGAACATAATATTATTAAGTCTACTTTTTATTGAAATTATTGTGATCAATTGAGTATACTCTGTACCAAATATTATCTATGGTATCATAACATTCATGAGAGTTTGAATGTTTATAAGGGGTAGAGCCATAATTTATTGGTTATCATGCTAATGGAATAAAATGTTTTGATTAACAATAAATCCACACAAAAATATTGGGGGGTCCAACCCAAGACATAGGTGGGGTCCAGGTCCTGATAGTTAACACAAAAACCATGACAGATAAAAGAGTCCAACATAAAATAACACAAACACTAAAGTTCAGAAAAAATAAGAATGACCAACTATGAGAGGATCCATAGGTTGTTACTACTCATAAAATCTTTAGCTTATTCATGATTCCTAATATTTTTAAGAATTTAATTAGGAGGGTAGCTTTGGATTTCCCATTTAAATGTATAATAACCAAATCTATCTTTGAGTTCCTCCCCCTAAGATTGCTAGCTTGTTGAATTTCATGGGTCTTTGGTCAAGAATCCTTAAGATAGAAAAAATTTCCTACAACACAGACAAATTTATTTTTATTTTTCATACAAAATAATCTAATTCTAGGATCCCAAAGCAGATTTGAGTTAGGTAGAACTTGGAAGAGACTACTCTAATGAGGCTAACACACAAAAATAGGATGAGACCTGTTGTCCCCCAAAAATATCACTCATTTTTGGAACAACATTTGAATTATTTTTGTCCTACAGACCAAAATCCTCTCTTCCCCTTTCAAAAATTGTTCTAAGCATTCAGGTTCTCCATTCTTCAAGCTTTTCAGAAATCTATGGACTCTGTAGGCTTGAATCTATAGACTATACAAGAAGAGAATCTATAGACTCTGCAGGCCAAGTTCTACGGGCTTCACAGGTTGATTTCTACGGACTCTGTAGGAATGAAGCAAGCTCTCAACACCTAGGCGATTTCAAAGTTGGTTCAACCAAAAAATGTCCATCGGCAAGATTCTAAGCAAAGATTGAACCATTGAACTATTGAACCTTGAAACTTTTGGTTCAAGGGTTCAATGGGTTCAAGGTTCAACGCCGTTAGCAAGAGTTAAGCGCATTTGTCAAGGTTCAAAGTTTAACCGCTTCAAGGTTCAACGGCTTCAAAACACTTATCAAAGAGAAGAAGGATTGAACCATTAAACCATTGAACCATTGAACCACTTTGGTTCAAAGGGTTCAAGGTTCAACAGTTTAAGGTTCAACGCCATCAACAAGAGTTAAACACATTTGTCAAGTTTTAAAGTTCAACCACTTCAAGGTTTAACGACTTCAAAACACTTATCAAAGAGAAGAAGGCTTGAACTATTGAACTGTTGAACCATTGAACCACTTTGGTTCAAAGGTTCAATGGGTGCAATGGTTCAACAGGTTCAATGGCCATATGGTTCAATGAATTTTGTTCAAGCAATCAAAAGACTAGCCAAATAAAAAGAATGAACTGATTGAACTGTTGAACCTTGAACTAAAAGGTTCAACAAGTTCACAGGTTCAAAGGTTCAACTAGTGCGATGCCAATTAAAGAGCTTAGAAATAATAAGGAAGTGATGGACAAAGGATGAACCAATAAACCGATTGAACCTTGAACCAAAAGAGTTCAAAGTTCAATGGCTCATGGGTTCAAAGGTTCAAAGGCGGCCTCAGTCAAGGAAAGAAGCAACAAATAGGTGGTTCAACAGATGGTTCAACCAAGGAGTGGGAAAGTGATTGAACCAATAAAGTGATTGAAGCAAGAAAGTGATTGAACCAAGAAGCTAAAAGAGCTAACAAAGCTAAGAATATAGCCCCGAGGGCTCAGATTCCAGGAAAAGACAAAACTAGAAAGGGGAAAAGATAACTTGGGAGCTTAAATTCTAAGAAGAGACAAAGCTAGAAAAGACAAAAGTAGAAAGAGGACAAAGAGGAAAATATCCATGCAGTAGTTATTTTGGTAGCTGGAATAATCTGTGAAGTAGATTTTCTAGCTTGCAAACATTGAGGATGTGGCCTTTTTTTCTTCCATGAAGTAAAGGCAAAATGGACAGCTGTGCAGACATCAAAAGGGACAAACCAGATGATCCAAACTCAAGAGAAGACATATGAGATGAAATGACATGCCATAGTCAAGATAACCACCCTATTTTCAATGCAGTCCTTTGACAAACTTGGAAATGCATTCAAGGCATTGAATGCGCAACATGGGCCATTCTATGAAACAAAGTGCCAAGTCTTTCTTGGCTACTATATATTGTAATCTTTTTTATTATTTTAAGGAGATCTTCCCCTTACCAGAAGTGAAACTCTACCCAAATTGAAAGGCATTACTAAAACTTTGAGCTCAGATTGTAATTCATATTTCTTTGATTGAATGAGAAAGCAAGTTACTTGCAGACTTTGTGCTGTTATAAATTTTACTACTTTAGGAGATTGTTCTTATGTCTGTCTTTTGAAAGCATTCTTATTTATTTGATTTAATAAGTAGGATTAGTGGAGGTTATAAGGAAGGTGTCCTGAAGCCAACTACTTTTAGACTTTGTGCTATCATAGTTGTCTTCAATGTGTGTTTTTCTTTTTTATTTCTATGTAAAGGACCTTAGGATGACTTTGTGCCCCCATTCTTTTTCATATCTCACTCTAGGGTAGTCAAGGTGGAGAATTTGTGCTACATCTTAGATTGCTGGTTACTTTGGACCTTATTACCCCGTTACTTGTTACCAAAAAGAGTCTTGCTGTTTGCAAGAACAAGCACTTCTAAAAGAAGAAAAGTGCCTTTTGTTGCTTCACTAGGATTTCTACTATCCAAGAAGGGATCTGGATCTTGGCTGAATGTTACTTATAAAAGAAGAGAAGTGCCATCACCAATCACCCAAGATTCTTCCTCTATTTGTTAGCATCATCTCTAAAAAAAGAGAGATAGATGGTTCATTCCACCCTTGTGTCTTACTTTCTGCTTATATATATAGTATATAACCTCTGCATATTTAATTGGGAACCTCCCCTTGATGAGAGGAGAGATTTGTCCCCTTTGGATGTGGTAAACCTGCAACATTGGATGACCAATCTCCCTATGCTGTGGTGATAGGAACTATTTTGGTCACTAGTTAGCTGGCCGACAAAATATTCACTCAATAGTTTTTGGCGACTCCGCTGGGGACACAATAATTTTGTGCAATTTGGAACCTCAAGTTTCAGATTGAAACATCACCTGTGTCTTACACATTATCATTATACCCTTATCCATTACATATTCTGGTGACTTCGTTCCATGTCTTACCCATTATCATTATAGCCTTGCCATTTTCCTCCATCTCCATTATTTTATCTGGTCTGTAAAACTAGAGTTACTGGAAAAGAGTGCGTAGTTTGAAGCCTCAAGCCTCAAGCTGAAGCAGGGCTTGTTATTTTTCATTTTTTGTTCTATAATCTGGCCACTCCACCCAGATTTGATATCCCTATTTGTTATAATTAAATCATGGCAATTCGAGGCCCCTGGGGTAAATCTTTTGGCCCACTCAACTTGACTCCACCTCTGCATGAACTTCCACATAGTTTAAGAAAGAATTTCCCCAAATTCTTTGGTGATGGGAAGGTTCATCTTAATGAACACATTACAACTTTCAACATAGCTTGTGGTGTAATAGGGGTGGAATTTGAAGACATAGCGGTTAGGCTATTCGTGGAGACCCTACAAGGTGCTGCTATAGAGTGGTTCTACCATCTACAAGCTGGATCAGTGACTGACTGAGACACACTTAAAGCCAAGTTTGAATCAAGGTTCAAGCCTGTAGAAGATGCACATGCCTTGATAGCCCAACTCACATAGATGAAGAAGGATCCCCATGAACCTATGAGGGAATTCATTGCCAGGTTCGATAAGCTAAGGCACAAGATTCCCATGATCGCCCAGCCGACACCTTAGAATCTTAAGTGTTTCTTCATCAACTCAAAACTACCTGAAGTGAATTTCTTGTTGAGACATTATAGACACATAGACCTTGCTACTGCTCAAGACTTGGCTATTGAGCTAGAAGATGACCTTATCTTAGTAGGAAAGATAAGGAGAGATCCTAACAGAGGTAAAACCTCTTCATATTTTGAGTATCCATATACAAGCACCATAGATCAAATGGTGCAAAAGCTGACAAATGAACTGCTAGCCTTGAAAAGGCAAATGGCCCAAAGTATGTTTGATCCTCTTAATCAGGATATGCCAAAGAGGGCATTTTAGAATTAGCCATATCAAGGCAATGCTGCCAATAATCAAGGGCAGCCAAATCATCTTCCTCTCCCATAGAGGAACCTTGTCCTTGAAGCACCTCCATCCAACTCAACAATTGGATACCTGGAAATAAAACATGCTTTCTCTTTCCAACCTAAGTTTGAGAAAGAAAATGATGCTGATCTCTTTATGGAGGATCAAGAAGAATCAGCTGGTGACTCCCACATTGATTTCTTGAATTACCAGGATGAACCCAGAAGTGAAGGTGAAGCAGTCAAAGGATCATACACAATATTCACCTGGTCTAAGAATCAGTCAGCCCAGCAAGCCAAAAAAGAGAAGATAGAGGAGTGACCTCAACTAGCAATCTCAATTGCTAAGCAGAGAACCCCTCTTCCTTTTCAGTTGAAGGACCCGGTGATTGCCAAAAAAGTAAGTGTATCGAACATCTATGCACCTTCTACTTCTACTTCACAAATCAATCCTCCCCCTCCCAAAAATTAAAAGGATGAACTCCCATCGTCTCTTCTAAGTCCATCTCAATCATTTGACATGATTGATCATGTCAAGAAATCCAAAATTCAAATGATTGAGTTTGAATCCCTGCAAGCTAATTCTGAGCAATTGGACATTGGTGGAGAACTAGGTGTGGACCTGTCTGAGGCAAAAATTGTGGTCACCCAAATGTCAGCCCCTACAGCTCAAATTTTGTTTGAGCCGTCAAGCAGGGGTAATCAATTTTTAACCATAGAGGATGCTCATGTCTCAGCTAATGAAAGTCCTATAGCTAGCAATATAGGATTTGATCCAAACAAGACATCAGAAGAATTGGTAGGGCACAGTACAAATCAAGAAGGATCTTTCATCTCCAATGAAGAGAAACTTGATAGAAGATCAACTTCTTATGATACTTGGATCTTGGAATCTGATGGCAATAATTCTTCCACTCATGCTAGATGCAGATCTCTGTTGCTTGAATTAAGACTACTTAGAATGAAGAGATCAAACTCTTTCACACCAAAAGAGATGCTGAGATGATGGTTTGTTAAGAGTTTGAGGCTGACAATCAAAGCATGTGCTAGACTAAACTAGAAAAACAAAAAGCTATGGTGGTGGACCATACTGCTGTACTCTAAAGTCAGCAAAAGGAACTCTTTGCCAAGAGATAGAGGAGTTACTATTTTTAGAGAGAAAACCACGTCCCACCATGGGGCAAGAAGAAGAAAGAGCCAAGAGGAAAATATAGAAAATTGGTTTCCTGGTGGAGAGTTCCATTCGCCCATCACCATTTTTGAGGACAAAATGGTTTCCTATTGGTTTATTAGGATGGCACACCATTTTCACTATCTCAAAGTGGGTGGCATCTGAAGTGCTTCAAATCTTGAGGCATCAGATAAGATCATCTATACATATGTATATCTGTATAGTTTTTAGTTCTATTTTTTGCTTTTCATTTTCATTTTTTAAAGCCTTTCTTTTTGGGTAGCATGACTCCATAGCCCAATGGCATACTTCAAGACACTAGAGATTCTAGTTTCTACTCCCCTCAGCTGTTCCAAGTTTTCAACTGAAGGAAGTTCCCCAACTGGAGCCAACTATTGTCCCCCAAAAATATCACTCATTTTTGGGACAACATTTGAACTATTTTGGTCTTACAGACCAAAATCCTCTCTTCCCCTTTCAAAAATTGGTCTGAGCATTTAGTTTCTCCATTCTTCAAGCTTTTCAAAAATCTACGGACTTTGCAGGCTTGAATCTACGGACTCTGTAGGAAGAGAATCTACGGACTTTGCAGGCCAAGGTCTATGGGCTTCATAGGTTAATTTATATGGACTCTGCAGAAAAGGAGTAAGCTTTCAACACTTAGGCAATTTCAAAGTTGGTTCAACTAAAAAATGTCCATCGGCAAGCTTCTAAGCAAAGATTGAACCATTGAACCATTGAACCTTGAACCTTTTGGTTCAAGGGTTCAATGGGTTCAAGGTTCAATGCCGTCAGCAAGAGTTAAGCACATTTGTCAAGGTTTAAAGTTCAACTGCTTCAAAACACTTATCAAAGAGAATAAGGCTTGAACCATTGAATTGTTGAACCATTGAACCACTTTGGTTCAAAGGTTCAATGGTGTTAGGATCTTACAACACAATTGATTACTTTTGTATAAGCAACTAAACATGAAATTAAACCAAAAATAATAAGTAACTAGAAAATCAGAAAGAACAAAGAATATGAGATACAAGAAACAACCCAAAAACTTGTATTAAATTCTTCCAGAAGGAAATACAATGAAGAAATCTCTCTTTCTTCTCACACCTCTTAGATGTATAGATCTCTTTCCCTCAAGAGTTTTCTCTCTCAATTACAACCAACTCCAACACTTGGATTGATTCACATTTACATGTCTTGTCTAACAAGCTATGAAGATCTAACCCTATTATATAATACTAGGATTCATGAGCTATGCATTCTCCACCGTTAGATACACCTCTTAATCAAAGGTTCAAATCTGTCATGCCTAAAATAGAAATGCAGACTCAATAATAATAGTTAATATTTTCATGCAAATAATCTGTTCTTCCATGAAAATAGAATTCTAGAATGCACAGGTGATCGACATCAGTCCCTGTCTATCTGCACATGACCGACGTCAGTCGATCCATAACCAACATTGACATCCTCTGGTCAACTCCTGATCGATGTCGATCGCCTGACCGATGTTGATGACTGTGTAAATCCAACAAACTTTGCATTTGCTCATTTGGTGAAGCTTTTAGCTTCACAACTCAATAATCTCCCACTTGGAGATAAACATCTGCACCTATACCTATACAACAACATCTTCTAGCTTCTCCATCTTTAAGTTCAATCTTGAAGACCAACAAAAGTTGAATGAAGATTCAACTTCTCCTTTATTATCGGCTTTGTTAACATATCAACAGGGTTCTTATCTGTATGGATCTTTTCCAGCTTTAAGTCACCATCCTCCAATACCTGTCTAATGAAGTGGTACCTAAGCTATATATGTTTGATTCTTGAATGAAAGGCTGAATTCTTTGCCAAATGAATTAAACTTTGACTATCACTGTACAATCTGCAACTCTCTTGCTCCTTTCCCAACTCTTCCATGAACTGAGTCATCTAAATCATTTCCTTGCTAGCCTCTGTGACTGCAATGTATTCTGCCTCTATAGTAGACAAGGCAACAACCTTCTACAACTTTGAAATTTAGCTAACCGCTATTCCACCAATAGTGAACACATATCCTGTGGTGCTTCTCCTACCATCCAAGTCACCTGCCATATCTGAATCTACATACCTATGTAGAGAAGTGTTTGACCCTCCATAGCATAAATGCCTACTGCTAGTCCCTCTTAGATATCTGAGAATCCACTGAACTGCTTTCCAGTGTTCCTTCTCTGGATTGGCCATAAACTTACTAAAAACTCCCACTGCTTGGGCAATATCATGTCTAGTACATACCATTGCATACATCAAGCTCCCAACTGCTGTAGCATATGGAACTCTACTCATCTACTCAACCTCATCATGTGATTTAGGACACTGTTCTTTGTTCAACTTGAAGTGTCCAGCCATAGGTGTGCTTATCGGTTTTGCATCCTACATTTTGAACCTCTCCAACACCTTGTTCACATAATCCTCTTGAGACAAAATTAAACTGTGATTTTTTCTGTCTCTCTTAATACTCATGCCAAGGATTTTCTTTGCTACTCCCAAATCCTTCATGGCAAATGTGTGAGCTAATTTTACCTTAAGCTCAATAATATCTTACATGTGTGAACCTGCAACAAGCATATCATCTACATACAATAACACGATAATATTACTACCATTATCCAATCTGTTAAAATAAACACAATGGTCAGATTGACATCTACTAAAGCCATGCTCTGTCATAAACCTATCAAACCTAAAATACCATTGTCTTGGAGCTTGCTTAAGACCATATAAGCTTTTCTTCAACCTACACACAAGTTTCTCCTTACCTTTGACCTCAAATTCTTTCAGCTAATCCATATATATTTCTTCATCCAAATCTCCATGAAAAAATGCTGTCTTAACATCAAGCTGCTCAAGATGCAAATCCTCAATAAAAACTAAAGACAATACAATTCAAATAGAAGTCATCTTTACTACAGGAGAAAAAATTTCACCAAAATCAATACCTAGTTTCTGTGCAAATCCCTTTACTACCAACCTGGCCTTATGTCTCATTTGTCCATTCTCTCCTTCCTTCACCTTGTAAACCCATCTATTTTCAGTGCTTTCTTTCCAGCTGGCAACTCAACCAAATCCCATGTTTGCTTCTCTTTCAAGGAATCAATTTCCTCATTCATGCCACGCTCCCACTATTTCCTAGATTCTACCTATATTGCCTCATCAAAACATTTTGGTTCTCCACCATCAATGAGCAATAAGTAGAATAAAGAAGGGGAATATTGAATTGGAGGTTTACTTACCCTTTCTGACCT
The DNA here is from genome assembly GCA_037957365.1 of Torreya grandis. NCBI lineage: Eukaryota > Viridiplantae > Streptophyta > Pinopsida > Cupressales > Taxaceae > Torreya > Torreya grandis. The sequence continues at coordinate 2,498,479 of JARHVA010000183.1, forward strand.
CCTCATGGGTGTTTGAAACTCATTCACAGCTTGCTGTCTACTTAAATTCTCTATCAGTGACCAATCTCGATCATCTCTTGGTCTGTGCCTGACCGACGTTGGTTCCACATGACCGACGTCGATTCCTGTTTGACCGATGTTGGTTCTTGTATGACTGATTTTGGTTACTGTCTGACCGACGTCAGTTCTAGATTGACCAATGTCGGTACCTATATTTTCTTGTGGGTGATTATTTTTACTTGTAAGCTCATTTTAGATCATCACTTCGTCCAAATCAACATTGCCCTGCTCAGTGTTATTCAGCCTCTTGAGCTGATCACTGTACATCACCTTTTCATTAAAAACAACATCACAGCTTCTAATAATTTTGTTAGTTCCTAAATTCCACAACTAAAATCCAAAATCTCCAGAGCCATAACCAATAAAAGTGCACCACATAGATTTAACATCTAGCTTCTTTCTATTTTCTTTATCAATGTGCACAAAAGCTTCAAAACCAAAAACTCTGAAAATGAAAGATATACTTTTTTACATATCCACGCCTCTTCTAGAATTCCACCATCTAGTGCAGTATAAGGTCCTTTGTTAATCAGGTAAACTGTAGTATACTTCTGCCCAAAATTGTAAGGGCAAACTAGCATGCAACCTCATACTCTGTGCACGCTCCATTATTGTTCTATTCATCCTTTTAGCAACTCCATTTTGTTGAGGTGTCCTTGGAACCATCCTTTCCCTGTGTATTCCATTCATAGAATAATAACTATAGAATTTATTGCTACAGTACTCACCACCATTATCAGATCTAAGGCACTTCAATCTCAAACCTGTTTCATTCTCAACCAAAGCTTTGCATTTCTTAAATGTGTCAAAAACATCATATTTCTTCTTTATGCAATAAACCCATACATTTCTTGTAGCATCATCAATGAAAGAAACATAATACTGTGATCCTCCAATAGAAGCTACCTGAGCTGGTCCCCACACGTCTGTGTGAACAAGCTCCAACTTGTGCTTCTTCTTTGTTGACCCAATTTTGAAAAATTTCACTCTCTTCTATTTCCCAAAAATACAATGCTCACAAAAATCTAGATCTATGCTTTTCAAATATGAAAGCTTACCTTTTGAGTTAAGAACTTTCATTCCCTTCTCACTCATGTGGCCAAGCTTACAGTGCCACAACTTTGCATCTACATCTGAAGTAGATAAAACAGAAGGAGAATAATCAGTAATATAATTACATAGATAGAGAGTACCTACTCTCTTACCTCTGGCTAATACAAGTGCACCCTTGGAAAATTTTCAAGATTCAGCTGTGAGAGTTACTGTGCAACCCTCATCCCCCAGCTTTTCTATAGAAATTAGATTCCTCTTCAGGTGGGGTACATGCATGACATCCTTCAACACCCATGTGTTGCCATTCTACAATTTCAGCTGCACTTTGCCTTTGCCAACAATTTTACAAGGCTCATCATCCCCTAAATAAACTATTTTAAAATCTCCATGGACATAATCATTGAAAAATTCTCTATTTGGGGTTGCATGAAAAGAGGCACCAGAATCTAAAACCCAAGATTCTATTTTATTATCCAAAGAAAATATAAGAGCATACTGTGCAACAATACCTGTAACTTTTGCTTCTTCTTTACCTTCATGTTGATTTTCTTCTTTAACTTTCAACCAGCAATCTTTCTTTGCATGCCCTATCTTTCCACAATTCTAGCAGGTTATTTTTCTTCCATTTCTGGATTTGGATCTATTTCTCATCTTTGACTTAGACCTTGATCTCCCTTGCTTGCCCTTCTCTTTTTGCCTTCCCCTGCTTTCAACACTTAAAGCATTCCCTGATGTTTCTTCTGTGCTTTTCCTATGAATTTTTTCATTCAAGATTACACTAACAACATCATCTACTTTCAAGATATTTGAAGCAGATGCAATATTACTAACTGCCATTACCAAACTATGCCAACTTTTAGGTAAAGAGCATAAGATTAAGAGAGCCTTAATTTCATCATCAAAAACTATTTTGACTGAATTTAACTGATTTACTATTCCATAGAAATCATTTAGATGATTAGATACAGATCCACCTTCCTGCATTTTCAAATTAAATAATTGCTTCATAAGATATACCTTATTTGAAGCTGAGGGTTTTTCATATAAATTTTCCAAAGTATCCATTAACTCTACCATTGTCTTTACCTGTGATAAGTTGGAAATCATAGAAGATGCCAGGCTCAACCATATAGATCCAAGAGCCTTTCTATCAAGAACATTCCATTCTTCATCTTGCATACATGTGGGCTTGCTTGAAACCCCACCCAATGGTAAGTACAGATCTTTCTGATACAGATAATCTTCTATCTGCATCCTCCATAATTGATAATTCTTGCCATTAAACTTCTCCATTCTTAGTTTACTTTCTTCTACCATTGCTTTACTCCCACTCAATCAGAAACCCCTGTGAGTGACCTGTAATCAACAAACACTAACCCGATCTGAAACCACCTGTTAGTGAACCCAAGCTTTGATACCACTTGTTAGGATCTTACAACACAATTGATTACTTTTGTGTAAGCAACTAAACATAGAATTAAACCAAAAATAATAAGTAACTAGAGAATTAGAAACAACAAAGAATATGAGATACAAGAAACAACCAAAAAACTTGTATTAAACTCTTTCAGAAGGAAATACAATGAAGAAATCTCTCTTTCTTCTCACATCTCTCAGATGTACAAATATCTTTCCCTCAAGAGTTTTCTCTTTCAATTACAACCAACTCCAACACTTGGATTGATTCACATTTACATGTCTTGTCTAACAAGCTATGAAGATCTAACCTTATTATATAATACTAGGATTCATGAGCTATGCATTCTCCACCATTAGATACACCTCTTAATCAAAGGTTCAAATCTGTCATGCTTAAAATAGAAACCTGAACTCAATACTAATAGTTAATCTTTTTATGCAAACAATATGTTCTTCTACAAAAATAGAATTTTGGAACGCATAGGTGATCGACGTCGGTCCCTGTCTATCTGCACTTGACCGACGTCGACCGATCCATAATCAACGTCGGCATCCTCTGGTCAACTCCTGATCGATGTCGGTCGCTTGACCGATGTCGGTGACTGTGTAAATCTAGCAACCTTTGCATTTGCTCATCTGGTGAAGCTTTTAGCTCCACAACTCAACAAATGGGTGTAATGGTTCAACATGTTCAACGGCCATATAGTTCAATGCATTTTGTTCAAGCGATCAAAAGACTAGCCAAATAAAAAGAATGAACCGATTGAACTGTTGAACCTTGAACCAAAAGGTTTAATGAGTTCACAAGTTCAAAGGTTCAACTAGTGTGATGAAGATCAAAGAGCTTAGAAAGAACAAAGAAGTGACGGACAAAGGATGAACCAATGAACCGATTGAACCTTGAACTAAAAGAGTTAAAAGTTTAATGGCTCATGGGTTCAAAGGTTCAAAGGCGGCCTCAGTCAAGGAAAGAAGCAACAAACAGGTGGTTTAATAGATGGTTCAACTAAGGAGTAGGAAAGTGATTAAACTAATAAAGCAATTGAACCAATAAAGCAATCGAAGAAAGAAAGTGATTGAACCAAGAGCCAAAAGAATTGGCAAAGCTAAGAATATAGCCCTGAGGGCTCAGATTCCAGGAAAAGACAAAACTGGAAAGGGGAAAAGATAACCCAAGAGCTTAAATTCTAAGAAGAGACAAAGCTATAAAAGACAAGCAAAAAGAGGACAAAAGAGGAAAATATCTACGCAGTAGTTATTCTGGTAGCTGGAATAGTCTACGAAGTAGATTTTCTAGCTTACAAACATTGAGGACGCGGCCTTTTTTAATTCCATGAAGTAAAGGTAAAATGGACAACTGTGCAGATGTTAGAAGAGACAGACCAGATGATCTAGACTCAAGAAAAGACATATGGAATGAAATGACATGTCATAGTTAAGATAGTTGCCCTGTTTTCAACGTAGTCCTTTGACAAACTTGGAAATGGATTCAAGGCATTGAATGCATAACATGGGCCATTCTATGGAACAAAGTGCCAAGTCTTTCTTGGCTGCTATATATTGTAATCTCTTTTATTATTTTAAGGAGATCTTCCCCTTACCAGAAGTGAAACTCTGCCTGAATTGAAAGGCATTACTGAGACTTTGAGCTCATATTGTAATTCATATTTCTTTAATTAAATGAGAAAGCAAGTTACTTGTAGACTTTGTGCTGTTATAACTTGTGCTACTTTAGGAGATTGTTCTTATGCCTGTCTTTTGAAAGCATTCTTATTTATTTGATTTAACAAGCAGGACTAGTGGAGGTGATAAAGAAGGTGTCTTGAAGCCAACTACTTTCAAACTTTGTGCTGTCATAATTGTCTTCAATGTGTGTTTTTCTTTTTTGTTTCTATTTAAAGGACCTTAGGATGACTTTGTGCCCCCCTTGTTCTTTGTATCTCACTCTAGGGCAGTCAAGGTGGAGACTTTGTGCTACATCTTAGATTGCTGGTTACTTTGGACCCTGTTACCCCGTTACTTGTTACCAGAGAGAGTCCTACTATTTGTAAGAATAAGCACTTCTGAAAGAAGAGAAGTGCTTTCTATTGCTTCACTAGGATTTCTACTATCTAGGAAGGGATTTGGCTCTTGGCTAAATGTTACTTTTGAAAGAAGAGAAGTGCCATCATTAATCACCTAGGATTCCTCCTCTATTTGTCAGCATCATCTCTGAAAAAAGAGAGATGGATGGTTCATTCCACCCCTGTGTCTTACTTTCTACTTATATATATAGTATATAGCCTCCACATATTTAATAGGGAACCTCCCCTGATGAGAGGAGAGATTTGTCCCTTTTGAATGTGGTAAACCTGCAACATTGGATGACCAATCTCCCTATGTTATGGTGATAGGAACTATTTTGGTCACTAGTTAGCTGGCTGACAAAATATTCACCCAACAAGACCAACCTTTTCAGTGAGAGAGTAACAAGGTTGATAGCCACAAACACTTTGCTAGTTTTCTCTATGATTCTCAAAATCCAGTCATGCTAGTAGGTAAGAGGGAGGCCTAGGAGATTAACCCATAAAGGTATATTGTCCATCTTGAATATAAAGGGGACTAATTTAACCTCCAATTTTGAAGCATGAGAAAAGATTTGACCATCAACCATGGCCCTTCGTTAAGGATCTTAATACTATCTTTCCTACAGCCAAAATAAAATAACAAACACTTATTAGCAAGAGCACAAATTTCAACCTCTCCTACCTTGATCCACTTTTTCTTGGTCTAATTATTGGTAGCTTTAATGACATGCCTCACTCTTATAAATTTTCCAACAAGAGAGTTATGGTACTTCTTTTTAGCCTTATCAATATCTTCTCAAGATCATACATGATCAGATTCCTTCCCTTCAGGAAATTTGAATATTGCTTAAGGTCCCACCTTAGAGGTTCTTTAGTGTTCTTGTGGTAACCCTCTATTATAATAGAAGAAAATGTTATCATAGTAGTATATTTTATCTTTTTTTAGAATAAGATAGTTTCATTGATTTTTGAGATTCTAGTTTTCACTGTGTATACTTGACACTTGTCTAGCTTTGGTTTTTGCTTCCTTGTGCATTGCCATTAGACTTAGCGTGCTATGGTTACAACTCTCTAATATGAGACTTGTCATACTCAAAACATTGGTCAAGTTCACAATTTTATGGTAATTTAAATCTATTGTCAACAATTAGTCTATTCTGAACTCTACCAAGTCAACATTTCATGTATAAAGCTTACTAAGCATAAATGAAGAATTAGATGTCATGTAGTCACCTTACACCTACTATTATTTTTGAATTAATTATATTTCAACACATGATTAATTTATTGGTTGGGATCAAGTTAATAAACATCTACCTAAAGAATAGTTCATAGTTTATTCGCCTTTTAAATCTATTTTGACAAGTTGGAATGTAAAAAAGATGGTCTAGTTTTGAATTACACTCATGCCCAAGTCATGGTTTTTATTTTTTGCCAAATCCTTTATTGTGCTAGATATAATGGAAGATTTGGTTAAAGTCAGTGAATCCAGATTCATGCAATCACCTAACTTGTAGTGGAAAGCATTCAGTGCTCCACATAACCCAATGATCTTAACCTTAAAATAGTGATCATAGCATCAGACTCGGTGAACACCTTAGCACTATATTTGTTGAACCTATCACTTGTGTCCTTCAAAATAATAAAGCACACAAAATTGATATCAAAAGTTGTATCATTTTATAAGGGCCACATTCTTTGCAAGTTTAGTATTATTTAATGGAAAATAATTATTAGATCCTAACATAGCCTGCATAGTAATATTTTGTTTTGATAGAAACTTTAATTCTTCAAGTTTTCAAGGGGTCCATGTGTCATTCCCCAAGTGATAATATTTTAGTAGTGGTAAATTCTAAATTAATGACACTTTATAAACATGGAGACATTATTATCAAGTAGTGTTTTATATAGTTTGTTTAATATGTTGAGTAAAGTTTTTTACCCATTTAGTATTGGTATAGTTTTAGCATTATTTTTAGGTTATATTAAGGTTTATTTGTATTAATATAGTTAGTGTAGATTTTATAAGGTCAATATCATTTAAAGTTTGTTCATATAGTTATTTAGTCCATGCCAATAAAGTATGTATGCCATCAAAAGCATAAAAAATGTAAACATATCAAAATTTTCTATTTGTAATGGGCTCATTTTTAGGTGAACCCAACATCCAACTTGGAAGGATATGTTGCTAAAAATGACATGAAATTGAGCTTTAAATTCCAATTCATTAAGTAAGCATCAATAAATTAGAGGTTGGAGGACATTCAACTTCATCTTGTCAATAACTAATGATGGGGCAATACATCATGATAGTGGCATCATAGTCTGTGTGAAATTGGCTAAAGCCAAAGGTAACTTCTAGTGGTAGTGGTAGTTTCCTATATTATTTGTGATCAAGTGTTAGTGATCATCGATAAAGGCTACAAATCAAGACAATGAGGACTTAGTCCTAAAATATTTATGTTTTTATATTTTATTTTATGTGGTGTAATGAATAAACCCCTATTGTAACATTTGTGTAAGAAGTCATATTATAAAATAAGCTATCTTTGATGGTAAAACTAGGATTTTGAGGTAAACTTGGTATGGATTGTTGTCCAACTAGTTTTGAGAGTTTGTGAATCCTTGAAATTCAGAATTCAAGAAGTTCGGGCAAAGGGGTCTGGGAACTATCTCAAGAATTACACCTTTCCAAAGGTTGAGAGGCAACTTGATGGAGTGGTACTTTGTTTGAAAAAGTTTTTAGATAAAATATTTTTCATCATGTGATTTTTTCTCATGTTTGCAGTAAGGGGGAAATGTTAGAATTATCGTGCTTTAGAGCTCACATTTGTGTGAGACTATAATATTATTTTATGTAAATAATGATTTGATTGATATAACTCATGTAGAGTAGGATATTATGAGTTATTGTAGGATTTGTAGAGATTAATGAGGGCTCTAGTGTGATCTTAAGAATCTCATGATAATCTAGGATTCCTAGTTTGTAGGAAATCAAGTAGTTATATAATTGTAAGGTTTTTGATTGAACATATATGAATTAAGAATGTATTATTTTTGAGTCTAATTTATAATGAATTTTTTGTGATCAATTGAGTATGCCATGCACCAAATCTTATCAGAGCTTGTTGAGATTAAATGGTACCATGATCCATATCATGCACTTTTACTATGTAGTCTTATTCAATTATCTTTTCACTGATGGTTACTACTTTATGCTTCATCAATAAATATATCTATACATGACACTTATAAGCAATAAATTAAATAAGTTATATATATGATTTGATTTAAATATACATTAGTATGATGATATAATCTCCACATGTTCACATGATTATGCATGATGTTATTTTTATACATGACATGATAAAATTAACTTTTATTCTGAGACAAGTAATTTATAAGACACGTCCCCTCATCTCAAATGGGGGTAGTATAATGGGATTAAGAGAGACATAAGCTTCCATGAATATAAAATCATATTTAGGAATTAGAGTAAAAATTTAAGAGATTCTTTATCAAATATGAGTAGTTATTTTGGTTACTACATGATGAAGGAACATCAAATAACACATTGTTCATTCAGTCATGATTGAGGTATTTAGGTGGTTTGTAAGAGTATTTAATATTATATAATTCCTTAGAAGAAATTTGAGTCTATATAAGAGTCTAGTAGTTTGTCTTGATGATCTTTTGGCATTTCCCTTCCAAATGGGCATTTGAATATTTGAAACTGTGCTTAGTGTGTCTATGAGTCTTTTGAGAAATTGTCAAGGAATGACATGTTAGTAAATGTTTGTGTAAGGTCATGTATGAGTATTTAAGGTGTTTTAAGTACATTTTATGAGGACAATGACATAAAAACAAGAATTTGAATGTAAGGTCCAAACTAGGTAGTTACTATGAGAGTTGCTTATTTAAGAAAGTAAGTACTTGTGGGTTGAAGATGTATGGAATAAGTTATTGGATAGTAGAGGTGGTAAATTTTTAGAGAGAAATAAATTATAAGGTATAAAAAGATATTTAGGAGTTAGAAGAGGTATAGGTATGAAGGAGAACCAGGATGAAGGAGTATAAAATGTAAAACCTCTATATTTTGTCCATAAGACAAAGTTATTGATATACATAAAGATAATCAATAAAAGTTGAAAGATTGGAATGATACTTATATATGTATATATTGTGATTGTTTCATGACTAAAATTTGATGTGTTGATAACCTTAAATAATTTGGGAGTATTAGTTTGTAATTAAAGTTGCATGGAATGGTGTTTTGCAGGAGTGTAACAAGAACCCTGTTTGTGTTCATTGAAGCTAAGAGGCTAAGTAGAAGGAATATTCCAAAGTAATGTGTGTGCATGTAAATGTGGTTTTAGGAGTAAAATAATAAATGAAATAGTGTATGTTATCCTTAATATAGATAGATATTTGTGTGTTTCTAATAAAGATAAGGGTTAAGTTACCAGTCTGTCTATATACACTATTTAAGATTGATCGTAACTAGAAACCTATTTGGAGAATGAGTAAAGGATTGCATATAGATCATGATAATTTTAAGATAGTGTATAAGTAAAAAATGGGGGAAGTAACCTTTGAGAATAATTTAAATAACCTCTGGTAAGTTTAATATCCATTTAACCCTCTTTGGTTTGCACACAAGCAGACTGTGTGAATAGAGCACTGTGAGATTCATGATTTAAACATGATTAGGAATTGTTCAAGAGAACTCAAAGGATCATAAAGTTATAAACAGATTAGAAAGACCTCATATAGGTCTTATAAATATTTGAGAGTAAGTAATATTCACAAAATTCAAACTAGAATCCTCTTAGGCTTGTTATAAGCTTAAAAACCCTAGTTTAGGGCTAAAAACTAAAAAATGGAATATATATTATTTGGAATAGTAAAAAGTGATGAAAATTGGTATTTGAATGAGTTGTGAGATGTATCAAATCATTCTCAAGGTTTTATATTTGTATAGACCCGTACGCATAGAATACAAATGACTGTGTATAAGAGTGGAGGAAGGATACCTTATTAGGTCTGAGTCAGAGCAAGAAAAGGTATCTAAAAGGTGAATTAGATCTCTAAAATTTGTGGAGAGATGAAAAAGGATAGAGGGTGGTAGATAATAGTTCTATTTTCTCAAAACTCAATAATGATTGTTCGTACAGAGGGGAAAATCTTAAAAAAGGTTACTAGGAACATAAGAAGATTTGATGGTTTAAGAAGTCAAGAAAGCACTTGGGGTTATAAATGAGTGTAAATTGTGTTGAAAAAAGTATGTTAATTATAATAGTGATTAACCAAGATCAAGTTTGTCTACAAGTGACCCTGTTCAAGAATGAAGGTGATTTGGCCTAGAGAAGCTTGAAGGCTAATGAAGCTAGTGTGAAATAGCATGAAAGAGAGTCTTGAAAGTGAATGGAATGAAAGAATGGATGAGTATAGGTGTGTAGAGGATCTAAAGGTAGAAAGAGAAAATGAAAATAATCCTTGTGAGTGGATCATAAAAGAGAATGATAACAAAGCCAAAGAAGAGTCGATATACAAGAGAGATTGAAGAGATTGAATGCATGAGTGTTGATTTTAAGTATCAAAGTTGGGCACATAATAGAGATTAAAATAGGTCTCTGCATCATTTAGTATCAGATCAACAAGTTCATGGGAAGAAGAGAAAGTAAGTCATCAAGAAAAAAAGTTACATGTTTTATTTAGTTTTCATTTTGAGTTTTGATATGATCATGCAATAGTGTTGAGGTGTAAGAGCAAGTTGTTAGTCAAAGTGAAAATTAGATTATGGTAGGTATCCCTAAAGCTAGTGAGGCTTGATAGTGAGAGAGAGTTGTTGGAAATCTCAAGAGTGAGCTTGAAGAGACAAAAAGGTGTCCTAGGAAAAATACAAGAGAGGAGATAGACCCAGGTGAGGTCATAGAGAAAGAGACCAAGTGTGGTCATAAGTGGCAAGTGGATGAGGCTTGTCAAAGAGAATAGGTCCAAGTGAGACCAAGAGATTTAGAGAAGTAGACAAGATGAAGATAGAAAAAGTTAAGAGAAAATAGGGCATGAGTGGGTTGAGCTACCACAAAGAGAGAAAGGTGCAAGAAGACACCAAGAGGAGAGAGATGAAAGAAGTAAGCTAGTACTTAGATGAATTACTGGTCATAATGGAGAAATTGAGAGGAAATTAGAACCCATGTTGTGTATGGGTTATGAGAAATAATCCAATCAAGTGGACAATCAAATTATAGATGAAGAGAAGGAAGATGAAAGGAGAGAGAGAGGAAAGAAAATAAAAAAAGTTACTATGAAAGCAACTTAAGAGAGAGATGCAAAGGCCTTGGGAGAGTAATAAAAAAAGTGAGCAACATAGTGATGAATATGAATAGTACCTTGAGGAGGATGAGATGAATTTAAGTATAGCAAAATAAGCTAGTGGCTACCAATTAGATGGTGGGAATGATAAAGATGAAACATATCAGATTGTAGAGCTCATAGAAGGTTTGGAAAATGAAGTACAACTGATAGGCAAAGGTATGACATCTGATTACATATTTGCATATGAGAGTATTGATCAATTAGAGAGAGATAACAGCCTTATAGAGAGAATTGAATGGTGAAATGATAAAAAATTAAGAGCAAGTACAGGTTGTAGCAGTTGAGAGTCACATGATGAAGGATAAAGGACAACAAGAGGAAGCATTCATGACAATAGTGCAACAACTTGAAGCAGGTAGGTAAGACATTATCCTAATTTTTATTGAAAGCATGGTGATGATAACATGGGAAGATAATAGTATAGTTGTATCAATAGTATTTGGGGGTATATATATCCCATATGATAGAGGAAAAGATGAAAGGCGTGCACATCAAGTGTTAATTGGTACAAGCAGGCATTGGAAACAAGGAGGTAAAATTGTCTATGATAGACGCAAACAAAAGATAAAATAAAATGAGTAAATGAAGCATGGTGGAGGAAAAAAATACAAGGATTATCCAAGGAGCATGAAATATAAGACAAGGAAGAGGAAGTACAGTAGTCCTTGGGAACTCAAATTCTTCTTTGCCTGGGAGTATGATGCAAGAACATCAACTAACACATTGTTAATTCAGTCATGAGTGAGTTATTTAGGTGGTTATAAGAGTATTTAATATTATAGCATGCCTTATAAGTAATTTTGAGTTTGTATAAGAGTCTAGTAGTGTGTCTTGATGGCCCTTTGACATTTTCCCACCAAAATGGGCATTTGAATATTTGAAATTGTGTTTAGTGTGTCTAGGAATATTTTGAGAAATTGTCAAGGAATGACATATTAGTAAATGTTTGTGTAAGGTCATGTATGAGTCTATAAGGTATTTTACATACATGTTATGAGGACAATAACAAAAAAACAAGAATTTGAATGTAAGGTCCAAACAAGGTAGTTATCATGAGAGTTGGTTATTCAAGAAAGTAGTTACTTGTGGGTTGAAGATGTATGTAATGAGTTATTGGATAGTAGAGGTGGTAAATTCATAGAGAGAAATCAATCAGAAGGTATAAAAACTTAGTTAGGATCTAGAGGAGTCAGAGGTATGGAGGAGAACCAGGATGGAGTACAAAATGTAAAACCTTTGTATTTTGTTGATATGATAAAGTTATTGATGCACATAAAGAGAATCAGTAAAATTTGAAAGGTTAGAGTGATGATTCTATATCTATAGATTGTGATTATTTCATGACTAAAATTTGATGTATTGATAACCTTAAATCATTTGAAAGTATCAGTTTGTAATGAAAGTTGCATGGAATGGTGTTCTGTAGGACTATAACAAGAACCCTGTTTGTGTTCATTGAATCCAAGAGGCCAAGTAGAAGGAATATTCCAAAGTAATGTGTCTGCATGTAAATGTGGTTTTAGGAGTAAAATAATTAAGGAAATAATGTATGCTATCCTTCATATAGATATAAATTTGTTTATTTCCAGTAAAAATAAGGGTCAAGTTACCAATATGTCTATATACTCTGTTTAATATTGACTATAACCAGAAACCTACTTGGAGAATGAGTAAAGGATTGCATAGAGATTGTGATAGTGTGAAGATAGTGCATAATGATAAAATGGTGTAAAGGACCTTTAGGAATAATTTCAATACCTTTGGTAAGTTTAATATCTATTTAACCTTGTTTGGTTTGCACATAGGCATATCGTGTTAATAAAGCACTATGAGATTCATGATTTGAATGTGATTAGGCATTGTTAAAGAGAACTCAAATCATGATAAATTTATAAATAGGTCAAAAAAACCTCATATAGGTCTTATAAATATTTTAGATTAAGTAAGATTCACAAAAATCAAACTAGAAGCCTCTCGGGCTTGTTACAGCCCTGAAAATCTTAGTTTAGGGCTAAAAACAAAAAAATGAAATAACTCTTGTTTGGACTACTAAAAAGTGATGAAACTTCGTATTTGAAGGATTTTTGATATGTATCAAATGATTTTAAAGGTTTTATATCTGTACGGACCCATACATATGGAATACAAGTGATTATGTGTAAGAGTGGAGTAAGGAGACTTAATTAGGTTTGAGTTAGAGAAAGAAAAGGTATCCAAAAGGTGAATTGGATATTAAAACTTTGTGGAGAGATGAAATAGGATAGAGGGTGTTAGAGAATAGTTATATTTTTTCAAAACTCAATAGTTATTGTCCATACAGAAGGGAAAAGCTTAAAAAAGGCTAGTATGAGCATAAGAGGAATTGAAGGTTTAAGAAGTCAAGAAAGTACTTGGGGTTATAAGTGAGTGTAAATTGTGTTGAAAAAAGTATTTTAAACATAATAGTGACTAACCAAGATCAATTTTGTCTACAGGTAACCCTGTTTAAGAATGAAGGTGATTTGACCTAGAGAAGCTTGAAGCCTAATGAAGCTAGTGTGAGATATCATGAAAGAGAGTCTTGAGATGAATAGGATGAAAGAATACATGAATTTAGGTGTGCAAAGGATATAAAGGTAGAAATTTAAAATTAAAATAATCCCTTTTAGTGGATCATACAAGAGAATGATAACAAATCTAGAGAAGGGTTCATATACAAGAGAGATTGAGGAGAATAAATGCACGAGTGTTGATTGCAAGTATCAGAGTTGGGCACAGAGCAAAGAATGAAATAGGTCTTTACATCAGTACATCATGTAATTATCCCCAAATTTATGAGGGTTGGGTCATGTTGTCTTCCCAATGTAAGGGCTTGCATATTTACACAAAATTTAGATTTTGATCACCTTCAATTTCTCCATGGTTCAACAAGAGGAATCAATCTCCAAGTGCTTCAACAAAAAATACCTTTCTCTAATGATTCAATGAGGAAACATCATCTCCAATAATTTTTAAGGGAAACATGGTATTCACCAATGCATAGGTGTGCTCCTTTCTTGATCTTTAATTTTAAAATTTCATGTTTAAATTTCAATCTATGGACATCGACTACCATATGTTTGTTGAAAGTTTTTATTTTGAATAACTTGCACAATTGGAGCTTCCTACCAAAGAAAAAGAGTGTTTTACACATTTAGATATACATATTCCTCTTACTCATAATTTAATTACTAGAATAAAAAGGGATCATTTGTGGATACTTAAATTTTGTATTAAGTACTTGACAATGATAAGTTTGACATACATTTACCACACATGAGTTGTGCACACAAATATGGTCCTAACCACCATCTCACACCTACATGCTACCTTATGAGTTTAACACTCTACACTTGTTGTCAAACACCTACATGAAAATTGCAGTCTATGCTAAACTAACTTATTAGCTCATACAAATGTACCCAAATGATCAGTTTAATCCTCTTGTGCATGGGTTGCTACCATTAAACTTGGTTAGTATTTCTAGTCAATCTGGCATATGCTTGTTGATAATGACTCTCTCTTATAAATAATTATGTTTTATAATAAAATATTTCCTTAGGGTTGGATCATATACCTAGCATGCTAGTGGTTTGAAAAATTACACATTGAACTCATTTATATATAACTCAAGGCCTCCCTTGATAGGGGCCTTGGAACTTATCTTGTACACATTTATACACTACTACACATTAAGAAAATTTGCCTTATTCTTTTCAAATTGTATATCAACCATTAAGATTAGTTATAAGCCAAGTCTTAAGAATACCAAATATAAGTCAAAGTGAGCATTTTCAAGTATCAAATCCAAATCATTAGTTGTTTTATATAGCAAAATAACATAGTTGTATAATCACACTAGGTGGGAGAATTACATGTGGCTTGATTTCCCTTCTTGGAGTATATAATACATAGTGAGTGGTAAATCATCAATGTGAGTGATTGGGGTTAATCAACCCATTACACTTTCCCAATTTTTACAGGCTTCTAGCCCTCACACGCCTACCTAGGGTTTTAAGGTGAAGGAGGCTAATTTTTGGATTTGTGCACATCATCAAGGTTTGACATCATAGATAAAAATCTTTAAGATATAGGTGAAGGTGATCATATGGTCTTAGACATAATATTGTTCACATGTCATTATCAACCATTAAAAGTCAGTATCGATAATTGATACTAACCTAGAGCTTATGGAATTGACCCTACATAAATAAGAAACATAATTCTAGATTTGGATGAATCATAAGCTTACTCTAGTCTATTTTCTATTGTCATAACACTATCATAGCTAGACATTCATTTATAAAAACTAAGTACTTATCCCTTTTTAGTACTTAATATATTTATTATATGCCACTTGTCAAATAATTATAATCTGTTACAAGCTTTTACATTAAGATTCGTGCTTGAATACCACATTTACTAATTTGAATTTACATTATAGTTTCTATCCTAATGTCATTTATTAAAAAAATTAGGGTAAAAAACATGTTTAAATATTCTCTTCATCGTGTAAATCTTGCTTGTGTCTTATTTTCTATAAAACAATATCAACTTTATACAAATTATCTTATATTTCCACAACGATTCAACAATTAGTTTTTGAAAAATTTATGACTCTTATGGAGGATGGTAGTATACACTTACTATTGTATTCCCCTTTAAATACATCTTTATTATGCTAATTTTTGTAATTGACAATCCTATTTTATGTAGTTATTATGAGGGCCATCAATTTTTGAAAATCTAATTTTGTTTTGGTGTTTTATGTCCTTGACAAACATATTTTATGCACTTTATGCTATTAATTTTTTTATAGTCTAACATTTTTGAAATAAAAATTTCATCAAGTTTTTATATGTCATTGTCAAGCTTAATTTTTACACTTATTATCATCAATTTTATGCAAGCAATCATTTCGTAAAGATAACTTTGCTAATCACTTGTTTTTGTTGCCTATTACATCCCCCTATATATAAATATTTTTTATGCCATTTTTTTGGACATGCCTTATTTATGCAATTATTATCATAAGTTAAGGTGGTGCATCTTTTATTTTTTACAAACATTTTTTTCCATCACTATAAAACCAAGCACTAATATTAATCAGGGTGCAAAGTGCAAGGAGTCAATATTATTTTTGAGGATATTATAAGCACCCAACATAAATTAAAAATTAAAAACTTAAAATAATGCATCAAGTTGGAACATACCCTATTGTAGACAACTAAATTTGGTATTAGACACTTAAAAACAACTTTAACATACTTTGACATATACTTGACAAACACATTTAACTCTTGTGCCTACTTTCCCTTGCCTGTCTACCCACCTATTGTATTGGCTAACCCATTTTATGAATAAATATATTTATGATCACCCTAGTTTATGCAAAAACACTCCATAATCCTAAACAAAATGTTGTCATATCTCATATTAATGATTTTTGCCTCTAGGATAGTACCAACAATAGTCAAATAATTGTTGTTTAATTTTAGGAGTTTACTTTCACCAATAATGCCCAACAACACTCAATGGCTAATTTTCAAATTTGGACATCTCCATTAGGTTAGACTAATACATTTCATGGGTCAATCATAATTATAAATATAAAAGAGTTAAATATAAATACAAATGAATCCCAAGGTCATACTCACTTGATCACTACTTTAAAATCACATTGAAAAATCAATTAACACTTTCTTAAGAGATTATCAAAAATGCATACATGTTTAAAAACCCCTCAAAGGAATAGCCTAAGAGCCAAGTCTGAATATAAACACATGTCAAATTTGCATGGTATCAAGTTTTGAAATCCAAACATTACATTGCATTCTAGCATGATCACAATGGTGCTCACACACACTAGGTTGGATAACTACATGCGGTTTGATCCCCTTTTGGGGTATCAGAATGTATGAAATGCTTAGTCACTCAATAGTAAGTGGTTGTGGTTGTTTAACCAAACTTATTAATCCATTTTATAAGAGTCATGTTATTTCAAAAGTGAAATTAGAGTTGTAAATCAAGGGAAAGCATAACATGGATTAATACACAAGACTAAGGGAGAGCACACACATAGGATATATCTATAGGTGTAGGTGTAGTGGTATGAGGCATCACAAACCTTCACAATTAATTAGGATATTTTTGGTAAAGCTTGGATAGTAGCTTAGATAGTTTGAGCTTCACTAGTAGCATTTGCGTAAGGCTTAAGCTCATTTTTCCTTATCTGAGTTGTTATAGAGCATAACAAAGTTATTTTAGAGACAATAACAAACATGATAACTATTACAAAAATCATAATTAAGCTAAGTCCATCTCTCCTCCATTTGTTTTTCCTATTCCAAATATAACAAGTGTAATATCAATCTCTCCCTTTACATTCACATTTTTATGATTATTGTAATATTTTACATAGTCTAAATATTCATAGTTTTGTATTATTTAGATCACATTAATCACAAAATAAGTAAAACCTTTTGGTGAATCTAATTATTGACTTGACCATGAAAAATGCTTGGTCTCTTCTATATTAAGGTTTCATTATTTCTTATGATTTTATGTTTATCTCCTATTAGAGGCTAACTATCAGATTCTCCTTATTCACACAAACAAAACCCTTACATAACTATAATGGATCCTGATTGTTTATATTTTACAATTCAAGATATGGTTGTCATAATTGCATGTTTTTTCATAAACCGTGAAATATATGCTTATCACATGCAAGGAAATGGGTTAAATTTTTCTGAAATAAAATTAATGATGATATTAATAATGATTATTTATGATCAATCCTTAGTAATATATATTATATGAATATTAAATTTGAGATGCTTTCGGTTACTACTCACTGAAAAGGGAATTTATGACTCATTTTGTTCCTTCTCCCCCTAAAACTCAATGTAGTGATAAAAAAATTCCTCTCTTATTATTTTCCCTAAAATTATATTGGATATGGAGGTCCATGCTATGACAAGCTATCTAGGTAGGGTACATATCCTATAGGACAATGAGGAGGTAGTCAAAATGTCCCTCCTAATCTCCCTCCATTTCCTAAGATACTAGCCAATGCAATTAAATAATGTGATGTCATTAATCAATGTAAAAATAATTTAGCTAAAATTTATATATTAGAATTACTCAATAGGTACGCTATCTATAAGGATATTCTTTATACAACATTATGTGATGCAACTTTACCCAAAAATATTAAACCACCTTATTTTGCATTCATTGTTAATACATTGGAGGATAGTGCAGGTACAATTTATTTGGATAAAGAAGATATTCCTACTCAAAACACTATATATATTATATTTTATCATTTTTTATTCAACTATGAATATCAAATAAGGAGGTTAAGTGTGTGCTTATAGATAATGGCTCGAGATTGATTATTTCTAATATCATGTTTCTGTCAATAATTGGTATTGATATATAATTTATTCACAAAATATACTAGAATATAAGTGGTTTTGATAATATACATCACTGAGTGTTAGGAACAATTAATTTGTATGGGATAGTTGGCCTTCAAATTTTGAATAATATAATTCAAATAATGCAAAATCATTTGCATTGTAATCTATTCTTTGTAGACCTTAGATTCATGATATGGAAGCTATACCATCCACCTTAATTGATGTTTAAAATTTGTGCATGGGGGATGTTTACATACATGTCATGTAGATAATCAACCTTTCAAGTGTTGTAAATTAGTGAAACCTATTGAAGAACGTATGCCATAATCTGATGATTCTCATTCCTCATTAATACTTCCATCATAGTTCATATCGGTGGAGAAAACATATACATATGAAGCTAGATGGTTGAGCAAAGCTAATGAAAATGAGACAAATCTAGATATTTAACTTAATCAAGAGGTAATTAAAGAGTCAGTGTCTAAAACACAACATGAGAAGATACATAATCTTCCTTTGTTGGTCAATATATAAGATCTTGACAAAATTTTTATAGAGGATGATAATCATGATGATGAAAATGAAATTTTTGCAAACACATATGATTATTTGTCTCATATAAACTTTTCAACTGTAGGACCAAGAGTTTATTGAGATAATTCAAAGATGATGTGCACCAATAAATTACTATATTTTCTCAATGCACAACAAAATTTAGATAAAGGGAAGACAATTCTTCCAATAAACCACAAGGATATACATGTAAATGCTTATTGTAATGTTAATTTATGATAAAAACCTCTAACAATAAGTGTTCCATTGAGATAACATGCAATTTTGTATTTCCACCTTTGCATGTAGTGCAATTGCAAAAAAAATAAAAAATAAAAAATTAATTGAAATAGTTTTTAATTATTTAAATTAAAATATGCAATTCACATTTTTTAAAATCACACTATCATGCAATTGCCATGGATATTCCCTGGCTCATGCAAATGAGTCTTAACACTTCCCCAAAATATGCAATTAAAATCTTCTCTTCCATTACCATGCACATAATTTTTATTTTTCTCCAGTCATGCAATTTGCTTTTTATTCTCCCCACATTGTGCAAATATTGTTATTATTTATCCGAGTCATGTTAAAATAAAAATTCTTCTCTTCCAAATATTTTGAAGGCATTCCACACCATTCAAAAGTTCTGAATAATATTTACAACTAAAAAGTAGAGAAACTTGATCAAATTTTATTTTATTTTGCATGCAAGGAGAAATAGTACAACACCATCACCATTGTAAGAAGATACAAAGTGGAGGATAAAAAGAAAAAAGTAAAATTAAAATTGTTTTTACTATTAAATAAAATTGTATGATGTCAAAAGGAGAGAGGGTTTTAATTCATTTTCTTCTTTTTGCTCACTAGAAAGTGTCATATGACCATATCACACTAGGAGAAGCATGAAAATTATAAAAAAAGAATAAATCAAACTTCATTTTTATTTTCCCTTATTAGATGCAAAGTTGTATGATGTAATAATGGATAGATAGAGGAGAAAAATAAATCAGACAATAAATAAAATTTGTTTTTGCCTGTATAGAGAAGTCATACGATGTAAATGGGTGGTGGAGGTACAAAAATTAAAAAATAAAGTAACTGATCATTTTTTTGTTTCTACCTATCAAAATGAGGATGTAAGATGCCAAAAGGTATGATACGTTTAAAAATTAAAAAATGAAATAGCATAATTTTATTTTGTTTATTTCCATTCACTAGGAGAGGCCGTATGACCATGTCATATGAAGAAAAAGATAAATAAAGGAGAAAAAAATAATTAAATTTTATTTGATTACTTGTTGAAATTGTACAATGCTCTATGTGAAGTGAAATTCATAAATGAATAAGTCAATAAGGATGGCCCTGATGAATTCAATGCTTTTCATAAGAACAATTATTGTTGTTTTTACAAGGGAATAAATTGATGGATCGACAACAGTGGCAATTAGGCGTGAAATTTCATTAAAATATTTTATAAAATAGTTTGTAGTGAATTGAATGGGCACAATAAAATGAAAGAAGTAGTTGTCAGATAAAGTTAAAATCATCCATAACTAAAGTGAAGATGAATAGGCTCTTTCAAAAACTTCTTGTCTTTTCATGTAATTGTTGAATCTTGTTTTGCAAGTTCTAATTGCTAATTTTTTAAGTGCAAACTCGCAAATGTAATTTGTGAAAATACACGTCAAATTTTAAGTCTTGAGTCCTAATTACACTTTGTGTAAAAAAGTTCAATTGCACTTTTGCACTTTTCAATTCGTGTGATTTCTCTTTTGCACTCTTGCATATGGTGTAATTGCACCAACTCATTTTTACACCATTTAAGTGGTATTTTTTTTGTAAAATCACTTTGCACCATATAAAATTAAAAAAAGGTGGTTAGGCATCATAACCACCTTATCACATTATAAATATGAGTTTTATGATCATTATATGAGGATTTTTGGAAAAATAGAACTCTGAGACATATTTTTGGAAGGCAAGATTGTATTACAACTCAACAATGATCAATACAAAGAAGGAGATTTGCAAATTGTGTGTTTAGATTCTCTTCAATGAACTGTGACCATCTATGTTTTATTTGTATTCAAATATTTTCTTTCAAAATTTTGTCATAACTGTTATCAATTAGTCTTAATGTGGAAATTACATAGTAAAATATATTTTTGAATCCATGTCTATTATTTCCATAAATATGAAATCTCAGTGGAGTTTTAAGTAATATTTTAATTGTCTTTTATGGGTAAATATGAGATGGTTGTCTTTGGTATAATATTAGTATCAGATAACCATCTCAGTGTATGTTTTGCACTCTTGAGGGTGTAATTGTCTTTACAATCATTAAATGACGAGATATTTACATGGGCATAGTGTTTCTCATTCTTGAGTTATTCTAATGAATCTCTGTGTTTAATCACCTAGAATCATCTTTCATTTTTCTTGAGTTTATTATGATAGCTTCTATGTTTAACTAGATATAATACTCTCATTCTCCTTTTATTCATTTTCTTTTTCTATTTCCAATCATTCCCATCATTCACCTCATTTCCTTCCTATCTCTTTTTTGTACTTTATTGTTAAAAATATGAAACTCCTATAGAAAACATTTTTTGTTGTGAATAGTTGTGAATAAGTCTTTCCCTAATTTCCCTTTTTATATTTCAATAAAGGTAGCTGCGTCTGTTAATATGAGAGGGACTTTATCCCTACATTGTTGACTAACATAAAGACTCAGTTCCCACACTATTAACTCAAAGTCACTAATTTATCCTCTTGATAAATTTTTGAGCCAATAATTTTTGGTGACTCTGCTGGGGATTGAGGTGATTTATTCACATAGTTTTTATATATTTGAAGAAACCTCTCTTGGAATGGAGGTTGGTGACTCAGTTGAGAAAAATTACCTAATGCCCACATCTTTTGGATTAAAAAAATGGTGTTGGTTCACCCCAACCCCAATTTTCATTGTGTTCCATGGGGAAATCATTTTGGATCATTGGATTTAACCCAATAAAATGAGTTACCATCAAGCTCAAGGAAGAAATTTATGAGGTTTTTTAGATAAAATGGTCAAGATGCAAATAACCATATTTTGGCCTTCATAGTATTTTGTAGTAGCTTGGGAGTTATGCATGAAGATGTCATTATCAATATTTATATTGAGACTCTCATAGGACCTTCTACTAAGTGGTTTTAGCACCTATAATATGGATGCATTGGGAATTAAGACTCCTTAAATAACAAGTTCATGAACAAATTTAAATTAGTTGCTGATGTGTGTATATTATTGTTAGATTTATTTCAAATCCAGAAGCAAGATGATAAGAAAATGAGAGAGTTCATAGCCCAATTCAATAAATTATTGAGTCTGATTCCTAGGGTAGATCAACCAAGTCCCAATAATCAACTCCATGTCTTAATTGGTTATCTACATCTATAGATCAAATTCATCTTGATGAGTAACAAGGTAAATGACTTGTAAGCTATGCAACAAGAAGCTATTGAAATTAAATATGACATGATTCTATCTGTGATGTTGAAGAAAGAAGTTTCAAAATGTGCTATAACTACCATAAGTGTTGAAGAAGCAATAAAACCTGATATAATCAAGGTCATCATCGATCGAAAAAGAGATTCTAAAGGTAAATACTTGATCAAATATGTTAGAACTCTAACAGAGAAAAAGATAAAATGCTTCTTATTACATATGATTGTTTCAATTTCACAATTATGAAAGAAGGTAAACATTTGGAAGAACTATCAATTGATCAAAAAACAAATGAAGAAAAGATTTACCTATTTCCCCAGATTGATTAAACCCAATGGTCTTAGGATAAAATGAGTTATCTAAAAAACAACTGATACAACCATAAATAGAAATGAGTAATAATGCAGAGTGTGATGTTTTACGTTATAAAGGTATAGATAACATGGAATCGATTTTCTAAAAAAAATAAGATTCCTCTTATAATGGAAGAATTAGAGGTCAAAACTGAAGATTCCCTTGGCACTTATTTTTCATATCTCATTATAGAAGAATTCTCCATAAGATTTGAATCCAAAGAAATCAAGCCTATGAAGATTGAATATTTTAATCATGCCAAGGTCTAAATTCAAGAAAAAAGTGAAGGCTACACAAAATGAATATTACCTAATATTCCTTACAAGATAAATGAAAACTGTCAAGGTAGAAGAGATCAATGAATATGATGACAACTATTCATTGAACTATGAATTTGTTTATATCATGTAAAATAATTTAGAAATGAATATCAACACTTTGTTTATTTCATAAGATAACCATATTGTGGTTTTAGATTCAAAATAATTATGCGACACATTTCTCTCCAATTCAGATACTGTATTTAACACAAATACATTTGAAGTTGTATACAACTAAATTTTCTCGCTTAATTTATCATCACAAATATTATTATTAATCGACACTAATTTCACCTATTTCATCTAATATTATTTATCTCTTTTAATTTAATCCTGGTATCACCTCTTCTAGTCATTTATCTAACATCCCCCTTCATTCTTATTTATCTTGCTAACATTATTCCTACCCCATAAATCAATTGATCCACCCAATCCCTTATTATCCACTAACTAATCCCACTTATCCATTATATTGGAATTTTAAATTTCAATCCTACCTACCTTAGCCTATTCTTAGGCTCTCCTACATCCCTAATCCCTAATAAACTATCTAATCACATATCTAAGCATCTAATTTTCTTACTTATCCTCTTAATGGATTTTAAAATTCTCCAATTATAGAATCATCTCCATCTTAGCCCTCCTCTCTGGAAGCCTCTATTTCTAGAGGCTTACAAAGAAATTTTCAATTCATTTTTAATCCTCCCTCCATTATTTATTTAAACACCTTCATTCCTCCATTAAACCAACTAAAAAATCTATGATCTTCCATGCTATCATATTATCCTTGAATCAAACTAATTCATGCAAACTAAGTCATTGGTCAAACTAATATCATGGTGGAAATTTGATTCTACTTGTAAGTAATCCATAATCCATAATCATTTAGCTTTCTATTGCTTTGATTTTGATTTAGAGCAATTAGCTTTTAGGATTTAATGCTGGCATGGATATTTTATTTATCTTTGCATTGTTATCCTAATTGGCTCTATATTCTAATGGTAGATTGTAGATTTGGGCATTTTTAATGTAATTTACATAATCAATCTTATTTTCCAAATTTTTATATTATAGAAGTCACCCAAGAAGACATTGAAAAAGTTTAGTATTGCTCAAGAGTGCTCATAGAAGATTGGAGAGTTCATAATGATTTTATTTTAAAACAAGAAAATATTATTGATTTATTGATTTATGATCATCTCTGTGTGAATGATAATTATATGTTCCTCTTCTCACCTCCTTGATCACTACTCCTGAATGTGTTTGAACCTAATAAGTCAAATATATTATTTCAAAATGATATATATTTCTATCATCTAAAGAATGGTTTTGTATAGTATTCTCATTTTTTTGTGCTCCCTGTAAATAGTTCCACTTTCTCTAGTTTGATTTATTTTGACTTATTTTATTTTTCCATTTCTATTTTAGTATGTGTGGGTTTTTTCAATAAATGCAATAGTCTGTCTATTGCTCCTACTTCATGTTTTGGTTTTTTTGTCTACACATATTTATAACTATGATCTTTATTTGAGAAATATCATGGAAAATCACATGATTTTTAAGAATGTTAGAATTATCATTGCTTCAGAGTCGATAAAAAGATCACATTTTCTGAAAAAACATTGAAGTTCTTTAAGTAAGTGGATCTACAAGACAAAAAATTGACAGTAGATTCAAAGAATAACTAATTTGATATTAAAAATGGTGATATGGATGTTTGTTCCTCAAATAATAGAATGGATAGTTTTTTCATGGATCTCTTCAATTAAACAGGTTGTAAACATGCAAAATTATCATGAACAGGAGATCTAACTTGACAACGCATGTTCATTTATCATATTATTGAGATAGGCAAATTGATTATTAGTTGGTTGGATTGAGATATGAAGAAAAGTATTCTAAGTAGGTGATTTAGCTCAATAGTGCATATTTATTTCTCATACAATTGAGATATGTGGAATGACCATCATTTGGTCAAATTAAGACACACAAATGAGAGCCTTGCATTCCATTTATTAAATGAAAGTGTTATGATGACTAAATTTGACCCTCAATCAAGTTTTTAACAAGTATCAATCATTCTTGGTATCTAAAATTAATCATAAAAAGTTTAGAATAGTTTTTTCTCTTTGCATTTTAGTTTGCATGAAAACACAACAAAAAATACTCTCGCATACACTATCATTTAGAATATGTGATAACATCTATTATTTTGAGTACCAAATGCCCTCGCATACATTGTCCACTGACATATAATAAAATTATGATGGTTTGGGGATCCATCATTTTATCAAAAATCAGTTCTCTCTTAGTTAATCAAGTTATCATCAAATTTAAGACTATGTTATCCAATGGATAAAATACTTGTAAAACTAGAGTCTAAGTTTTTTCCATTCTTTACAGTTCAAAATCTCAGTCAGAGTTAATTATTGTCACAATTTTTTAAAATTCAAAAATTAACAAAGATTAAATTAATTTTTGACTAATTTTGGTTTGAGTCTAAAATTTCAAATTTTATAAAATTGGAAATTAATCAATTAATTTAATTAAAAATTAAAGTTGTGAGCAAAGTGTCTTATTTCTCAAATCATGCAAATGCCCTTTGAAGTTCTTGTGCCATGTAAAAAGCTTTCAATATCTCCTATAACTATGCAAAAGTCTCATCAACTCTTGTTACAATGTGCAAGTGCTTTATATTTTTGCTCGAGTTGCACTAAATTATCTAAACACTTTTTCAAGTCATGCAATTTTGTATTTCCACCTTTGCATGTAGTGCAATTTCAAAATAAAAAAATAATAAATTTAATAGAAATAATATTTAATTATTTTAATTAAAATATGTAATTCATTTTATTTAAAATCTCATACTGTGTAATTGCCATGGATATTTTTCTAGGTCATGCAAATGAGTCTTGACACTTCCTCAAAACACGTGATTAAAATCTTTTCTTCCACTGTTGTGCATGCAAGTTTGATTCCTTGATCATACAATTTGCTTTTTAATCTCCTGCATCATGAAATTCTTTTATTATTTCTTTGATTTGTGTTAAAATAAAAATTCTTCTCTTCCAAAATTTTTGAAGTAGTTTCACACCATTCAAGCATGAAAAAGCTTTGAATAATATTTACAACTAAAAAGTAAAGTAACTTAATCAAATTTCATTTTATTTTGTCCTACAAGGAGAAACTGTACAATGTTATCACCATTGGAAGAAGATACAAAGTGAAGGATAAAAATAAAGAATATAAATTAAATTTGTTTGTGCTATTAAAGAAAATTGTATGATGCCAAAAGGAAAGAGGGTTTTAATTCATTTTCTCCTTTCTATTTACTAGAAAGTGTCGTATGACCATATAGCATTAGGAGAAGCATGCAAATTATAAAAAAAGAATAAATCAATTTTTTTAATTTACCCTTTCAGATGTAAAGTTGCACGATGCCATAATAAATTGATAGAGGAGAAAAGAAAACTAGACAACAAATTAAATTTGGTTTTACCTACATAGGGAGGTACGATGCAAATGGGTGGTGGAGGTTAAAAATTTAACAAGGAAGTAGTTGATCAATTTTTTTTTTGTTTTTACCTGTTAAAAGAAGGCCATAAGATGCCAAAATGGTATAAGAAGTTTAAAAAAATAAAAATAAAATAGAAAATAGAAGATTTTTTTTTGTTTATTTCTATTCACTAGGAGAGGCCGTATGACCATGTCATATGAAGAAAAAGACAAATAAAAGAGAAAATAAACAATTAAATTTTATTTTGTTACCTGTTACAATTGTATGACACTCTAGGGGAAGTGGAATCCATCAATGAACAAATAAAAAAGGATGGCCCTGATGAATTCAATGTTTTTTATAAGAATAATTATTGTTATTTCTACAAGGTAATAAATAAATGAATCGACCTCAATGGTGTTTAGGCATGAAATTGGTGAAACGACCCCAATTTTTTTTTGAACATCACTTTGTTCAGAGTGCAAGTGAAATTAAGAACTCACTATGCGTAGTTGAAATTTGCATAATACACCCATAACCCATAATATAAATTATGCATGTACAATTCCATTCATACACCATTTCCAATATTCAAGTAATAAAAACATATAAAATTTAAAATACAAAACTCTTAATGTTAAAGAATCATTACACACATAAAATCAAGGCTTAACCATAATTGATTCAACCAAGACAAAGCATGCCTACATCATTATATAGGAATGTATAAGCTTCCAATGAGGTCCTTACTTATTTAACTTCATACATATAAGAGATATGCAATGGTACTATCTTATACAGATCTTTATATCAAGATCTCATAAATTTAAGGATCATTGCACCATGTTTAATAATATACTCATGCCTGAATAAATTTAAGAAGATCCAAACTTACAAGTTCTACATGCATGACACTAATTGAGCTTGCAGTACCAACTTTACAAATCTTTCTTAGGATAACTATGCATGACTACAATACCAAGTCCTTTATCACAACTTACAAAAAATAATTAAATATGTAACCAATTCTTTTTAAATTTCATAAATGCTAATCACTTGATTTAAGCATGTATAGATTCATAATCACACATTCCTTTATACTTGTAGTGGAATGAATCAAGCTTACTGATGTATTAATAACATTATTCTTATAAATTAAGAATCATTTATTATGCATAACTCATGTTCAAGAAACTTATGCAATAACACCATGCTATATCTACCCCATAGGACCACTTACCAACACCAAAGTCAATGTAATAAACACCAATAATCATTTGTTAAAGTCATATAAAATGAATGAAAACTCTTATTACAACTATACAAATAATAAAATCAATAATTTACATAGCTCAAAAATTAAATTTCAACACACCATAAATTCATACATCCAACCAATACCCAGTTCAAGTTCATTTTACTTTGGTTGTATCTTACTACATTTAATAACCTTTTTCATTCCAAGTGGGTCTTATAGGATCAACAAGCAAAAATGATAACTCTCAAAATCATGTTGCAAGAAGATCACTAAATTATTGTAGGATATTTCTCTTTTTAAATAATAAAATATAGTCATATTAGAGCTTGATTTTTTCTTTTAATACTCAATAAAAAAACAATTCAGATATGCCTTTCAAAGGTTAAATCAAGGAGAATAAAAATTACAAATTATTTTTGATATCACTCTACATTTTATGAGCAATAACTACATCAATTTCAAGTTTATATGAAGAATGTAACATACTCTTTTACATTGCTACATGAATAATACATGGAAAGAGTAATTTTTAAACATTCTACAAAAAAATATTTAATCACTACAACAAATTAAGAATAGTGCCAAACACATCATCTAACTCTATAATAAAGAGTAGCTACCAAATGATTTGTACACCACCCTGACCCATTCTATGAGCCCTCCAATCAGTGGCCTTCATCACCCAACCATCAGCTAGGTGGTGGAGTCAAACATTCAGGCTTTGGGCAAAGGCATGAGTAAGATATTTTAGCCATCATTAAGCAATTTAA
The DNA here is from genome assembly GCA_037957365.1 of Torreya grandis. NCBI lineage: Eukaryota > Viridiplantae > Streptophyta > Pinopsida > Cupressales > Taxaceae > Torreya > Torreya grandis. The sequence goes on from JARHVA010000183.1 coordinate 2,527,143, forward strand.
AATAGTCACATAACATTACAAAATATATTAGCGTAACATTATACAGTAATAGTGTTAGTAATAATACATCAAAAATTTCATAAGTGACACTTGCATAAATGGGCATGTCAGATCTGTCAAACATTCAAGATAGGATGAATCATCTAGATCGACAAATTTTATTTTTCTTTTTACCAAGAGAAAAGTAGTAACCCAATCATGTTTTGATCAAAGTAAGCAAAATAAAATAGATAAAATAAGAGCAAACAAATCTTTTGCATTAATACCTCTAGATCTATCAAAGTCTAGGGAAAATAAGATAAAATAAAAACATGCAAGCTTCGCTATGGTGCCATATTTTCACAGGCTGCCAATAGAGATCAACAGAATCAAATAAAATAAAAATAATAAAAACCCAATAGCTAAAAAATGAATACAACAAAAAAAAGCACCCATCTAACCATTAAATAAATACCACACAGAAAAGAAAACATGGGCACATCATTTTAAGGCAACATTTTCCATCCATGAATAAAATAGAATAAACAACCAAGGTTTTAATATTTTATCCCCAAAGACATTTTAATAATAAAGTTAATTTATTTTAAACCCTCTACACTAGGTGGAATTTTAACTCACAACCAGGTATGAAGAATCAATCCAACTCTATATAGTCATTAAAAAATAAAAATTTAATAAGAAATAATAATGCATCACTTACTTGGCACAAATTTACCCTATGAAGAAGAAAAATAAACTTCTCCTTGATTAACCTTCACAAAAATGAAACTTTTGCCCAGCTTCGTCCATCTCTTCCATGGCCAACTCCATCATCTTTCTTTTTTTTCATGGCTTGCTCTCTTTTCTCCCTTTTACCTAGACACAAAATTTCTATGTCATTAAAATTTATTGAGATGAAATTCGAGCCTGCATTACTCTCAATGACCGCCATTTTCCCTCTAAATTTTCTCCATAAACCATCACAACAAATGACATTTTTTTTCAAGAAAAATAATTGATTATCTTATTGGGTAAAGAGGCAACCCTTAATACCATATTTTGCTTTAATTGATAAGCTTTTTATTTTTATATCTATTTATTTATATAAATAGATATACTTTATTTTTATTTTTATTTTATCTATAATACATGATCAAAAGTTCACAACCTCTTTATGGTCATCATGATTTAACATAATTTATTTAATAAATAACATTAAGCATAGGCTACTTCTTATATATGGATTTATTAAATCAAGGTCATTATGGAGTCTCACTCCATTATAATGTATGGCATTAATCTACTTGAGGCCTCTTGACAATAATACCTAGATAAAAATATTTTTATTAAATAATTTTAATCACAATATAATCCATGGTGTGCAATGAGTTAATAGATCCTATATGATAAATAAAGTATTTGAGCCTCTTAACGATCAAAATAAAGAAAATGATAGCTAAGATAAAAAGATAGCTTATCACTAAGCCAACACACAAAAAACATCAATAAAAAAATAATAAAAATTAAATACGGACACAATCATAATCAAGTAAAATAAAAAGGCAAAAATATCATTTAAGAATAAATATTTAAAATAAGAAAAAAAAATATTAGACATGCTGCAACTACTCAAGGACTAGATGACTCATTACGATTATATTTCTTATTTAGGTATGGTGTTACCTAGTTGCTCACTACCTCCATCATTATTACCCCAACTATTAAAATTCACCACCATCCTAGCTCATGTATCTGTGAGCCCTACATCCACCAAAACATAGCATCAACAATATCTGTTCTACATAAAAAACATATGTACATCTAAATCTAAACTGTATAATCATCATAATATAAAACTATATTGATGGAATCATTAATATGAAAGATCAAAATATGTTATTTTAGTTTAAAATTATATTGCTATAAGATCAAAGTATATTGCTATAGGATCAAAATATGTTACTATAAAATCAAAATATGTTGCTGCAAGATAACATCAATCAACATCTATATGTAAGCATCAAATGATTAGTACTTAAAAATATGCTAATACATCAAATAATGTCTATAAAAGAGAGTCAAATAATAAGTTATGACATCCTCCTCCTATTAATGAGGAGCCGTTCAGGTGACAAATTAATATAGCCATGAATAGTGTTGTTTAAACAACTGTATATCTTTCCATGTAATATTTATTTCATTCAACAAATTTTATTGTACCAAGACTTGTTGATTCTCTTTCTTTATTTTTTAATAACCTGATCAATGGTATGTTGATTTTAATAGTATAATAGTTTACAAAAAGCATAGAAACTAAGTGCAAAATCTAAATCCTTAAAATAAGAGAATCATTATTTCACACTTTCTTATATAAAGATTCATGGATTTTTCATAATCAATGGAGAAAGGATCAAATCAAAACATCCAATAACAATTATACTACAATTTTTTTGACATTTTAAACCTCATATGAGTAAATATCATGTTTTAGAGCACTCATACATAAATTTTTACATTCTTTCATAGAATTTTAGCATGATTCCAAAAATTAGAATCATAATTTTGAAACTAAAGCAATTTCAAGTTAGAATTTTCATTATAAAATGGACATAATGTCTAAAAAACTAGTAATTTCATAGTTGAAAATGAAATAGCTTGAATAGTCTGCTCAATTACCAACTTGTAATTTATGACAACTGATTTAGTACAAAATAACTAAATCTGAACTATTTTACATAAAAAAGTTATGTTCTAAGCGTAATTTTGTAATATTTATCATAAAATATAAATCATTATAGTAATCATACTTGTTATGTGGTCCTTCCACCACTTTATATTATTATTTACACATAATTTCCTATCATTCATCTCATAATGATATTAATAACCAACCAATCATACTGTTATGGTTGCCAAAATTTACATCATTTATGGGTTAGTGTAACGATCTGTACCAAACATGTCAAATATTAGAAAGACCATCCTAGGTACTCACATGCAACTCTTAAGGTTTTTAGCATGTTATCCATTAATTTTTTGAGCTCATATGATGGTTACAGGGATCCCAATCCCAACATCATTCTATAAATACTTCTTGGCAGCACCCAAACATTTTAAAACTATTTGATCAAAACTTTACATTGTCCCTTCTAAACATAGGCATACATGTTAGTCATGCCTTTAAGCAAATCAAAATACCTTTTATAGAATATTCTCTCATAAAAAAATGTATCCATTTCATAACATAGCACGCTTGTATTTACAAGCCAACATGTGTCTATATTACAAGTACAATCTCGCTATATTGCATAAGAATCCAATTTATAGGATCAATTAGTGCGTCATAAGGTTACATCAAATAATTTCACATATATGTTGTTATTACAACCACCTTAAAGATATTTTTAAGGTAACACTAAATCTATAAAGTGACCATTATGCATGAATATCTTATAACCAACTTGTGACACACATGGTGCACACACTTGAATGAATTAGGCGGCTACCTCATGGAAAGGAGAAAAGTGGATTTCAACCTATGAGAGACACCACTTTCTAACCCATACCCAATGTAAATCAATGTGGATATAATGCTTCTTTACCCTCAACCTCACACTTGCATCGATGCTCATCACTAGCATAACAATGTAGGATTATACTACATAATACAACACTATACCCTGACAAATTTAATTAATAGCTATTATTTTTGAAAGAAAAAAGTTACATCAGAAAGTTATTCATTATCACAATAATTTATATCAAGATTTAACAACACAAGGTCACACTTGTTCTATGAAATATACTTGAAATAATGTTTGTTAACATAAACAAAATATAATGTTACATGGTATAACATAATCATACATATAATATAAAGATTTACACAACATACAACAATTTTACATGAAATAAAGAAACCACATGAAATAAGACACACATATTTATTCAACTATTTTGCTAATTTATGCCAAGGGTATTTTCACATCACAACACACAAACACAATTATAAGTGAAGTGCAAGGGTTCATGATTCTCATCGGATCACTCAATATCTAGATGCCATCTAAATGACACCAAATATCCATCATAAGTACCATATAATCAGTCCCAAGGATCTAAAATTTACCATCACCTTCCTTCAAGGAAGGGTGTGTTCTAACAAGGCCCAAAATCTATATCCATGAGTCTTAGAAAGTTACCAACAAAGTGCACGCCTTACGGATTAGATGTCTTATACTAACCTATAACAATAAGAGATCCCTAAAAATATCTAACTTGCCTAAGCAGGTCAATCACATTCACCTCCACTTGGCCCTTTAGGCTTGAGTCACACCCTCGGTCCTCCTAAAGATGTCATACCTCAAGTATCATATGAGGGCTCATCTAAACAAGACATCATCAGACATCAGACATTTATCCTTGTATTCCAACAATGAGATTTTATCACTATTTTCCTAATTGACTTGCCTAAATAAGCGAATGATTGATTAGTGTTGTTTATCCTACATAGTATGGCCTTGGGAAGTGTGGACATAGACAAGGCTCAAGGTGAAGGTTACATTATTACTATTGAAATTTTAGCATCCCACAATTATTAATTTCAACTAAAATTTATAGATTCTATCACCTCAATATCATAAATTAATTATTTAATTTCACTTTACTTGATGGTTGTAATCAACCAACCATAATAGTATTTCAACTAAAAAAAATCTTCTTAGTCTTACTTACAAGTCCACCACTTTGGACCCAATAGTGCTGCCCAAGCACTAGTCATAATGCTTTAAAAAAAAATATTTTCATAGTTGTAACTAGTCACTGATAGTGACACATAAAGACAAGCAAATCATACACCTATTAATTATAGCTGTAAAAAAATAGCTACATAAAATCAATAATCAATTGTTATTTTGATTTTTTTTTAATTACCCAAGATACATCAACAATAATAGCAATATCTTATTTTATAATCATTTCTAAAATTTTTGGCATTACCTCATAAGACTTTATTAATAGTTTTTTACATTTAATCTTAATTACACTACCTTCCAAGGGTATATTTGCCTTGGAAGAACCTTATCCAACTATGAACATCTTATGCACGTGGAGTCATCTAACATAACAAAATGTCACTCATCACAAGAGTGTTATATCAACTCAATAATTCATACATTTGAGCATATATTATACTAAAGTATTCAATTTATATGAACATAATATTATAAATTTTTTATCCATAATAGTCATTAATTATGTTGGAAGTACCAAACTTTAATATTTTTCTAATTTTCAAGATGGTTAAAAGAACCCATCATTTATGATATCAATAAAATATCAACATTTAGTAAGAAAAATCATTTCAATCTTGATTATAATTTCATTATCTTGGACAAGACAATGCTTCACAAGCACTAATCATGAAACAAAACTCTTTTTATCTTATACTTGTGCCACATAAGTCTCAATAATGAGTTGGGATACCATTCCAACCTCACTTAACCTGCTAAATCTTAATTCATATTTTATTCCTTTGTTATCTACAAAGATTATAATCAGCAAAAAAGTATCAATTTAAGATAACCTTGATTCAAAATCCAATTTATTATCTCAAGACAAATATAGTTAACATGATAAGAATCACAATAGGCCAACTTCACCAAGTTGTCAAGTAGGTACTTAAGATAAAAATAAGACCTACAAATTCCATTCAAGAATTCACTTATTAAGAGAGTAAATTTAGACAGAAAAATCACCTAAGATCTATGAAATAACTCCAATTATAACATAGTCCAATATATGACTTTAGAGGGTAATTCTTAAATTAATAAACCACCAAAAAACAAGTAAATATTCAATAACTCACCAATCGATCTTAATAATCAAAAAAATCATTTCAAGGTCTTTCTCTTCCAACTCTTCTTATTAATTTGGATTAATGTATATCTAATTTAATGGTAATGGTAATAAAAAATCATTCAAGTCTATCAACCCAAAAAGTTTAAATCAGTCCCTGACCAAAATCAATAACTGTTCAAGTCTATCAACCCAAAAAATTCAAAATAGTCCCTGACTAACAAAGATTTTAAAACCATATGATTTACTCAAGTAAATAAAATATACTCTCTCCCCAACCAACCTTCCAGGCATAAGTCATCCCTTAACCCTTTAAGAACTTAATATCCCAAAAAAATTTCAATAATTTTCAAATAATTATTCTAAATTCTAACAATGGTCTTTTATCACCTTAACTCATATTGACCTGCCCATACAAGTCAATTGGTAGTCAAGTGAGACCCATATTAATGCAAACTAAAATTGAAAAAGGGTGACTTGAATTGAGGCTATGGATATCAATATATTATGGTCAAAAAATCATTAAGAGCCCACAGGGTTACAAGATTACCTACAAAAATTTTACTGATTTTTGCATACATACTCACACACATATTACATTCCATAATATAAGAACTTTAATTAATTTATAATTGTATAAATAAAACATTAATAAACTCATACAAGAGGTTAAATAACTTATAAGGGTCATCCATGGCCTTCTCAAGGATATAAGACATGTATTAGTCTATACAAAGCATATAACTTCAGCCCTAATTTATTATGCACACTAGCATACAAGGTTTTAATTTAGTCTTAGAAAGAAAACAAAGACATATAGGTGGAACTCAACCACCACAAGACATACATATAAGATTTAAAAAAATAAGCCTCCATAAAGATATGTACATATATACTAGGTGTATTTACAACCATTCAAAGTACATTACACAACATAGTTTTTTTGTAAGGGTATGCATAATCATACACAAGTTCAACTATTTTTATATCAAGTGCAATGCATCAAAACTCAATAAAAACTTTTAAGCACAGGCTTTGATATCAAGTGAAATGACTCTATTTTTTAAAAAAAAATTTTGAGCATCAATTCATTCAAAGTGCAAGTAGAATTAAGAACATAGTTCACTATGCACAGTTGGGATTTGTATAATGCACCCACAACCCAAGAATTATGCATGTATAATTCCATTCATACATCATTTTCAATATTCAAATAATAAAAACATATAACATTGCATTTAAAATTCAAGACTCTTAATGCTAAAGAATCATTTCACAAACAAAATTAGGTCTTAACCATAATTGGTTCAGTCAAAATAAAAAATACCTACATCATTCTATAGGAATGTATAAGCTTCCAAGAAGGTCCTTGCTCATTTAACTTCATACATATAACATTTATGAAATGGTACTATCTTATATAGATCTTTATACCAATATCTCATAAATTTAAGGATCATTGTACCATGTTTAATAATATACTCATGCCCTAATCAATTTAAAGAAATTCAAACTTGCAAGTTATACATGTATGACACTAATTGAGTTTGTAGTATTAAATTTCTAAATTCTTCTTAGGATAAATATGGATGACTGCAATACCAAATATTTTATCATAATTTATAATAAATAATTACATATGTAACCAATTTTTTTTTAATTTCATGAATATCAATCACTTGATTCAAGCATGCATATATTTACAATTACACATTCTTTAATACTTGTAGTGGAATGAATCAAACTTGCTGTTTTATTAACAACATTCCTATTTTTAATTAAGAATCTTTTATTATGCATAAGTCATACTTAAGAAACTTAAGAAACAACACCACACTATATCTACCTTGTAGGGCCACTTGACAACCCCAAAAGCATTGTAATAAACATCAATAATCATTTTTTATAGCCATATAAAATAAATGAAAACTCTTACTACAGTTATATAAATAATAAAATCAATAATTTAGATAGTTCATTTTAAATTGGCTATAGATTACTAGATTTAATAACCTTTTTCATTCCAAGTAGATGCTACAGGATCAACAAGGAAAAATAATAACTCTCAAAATCATGCTGCAAAAAGAGCATTAAATTATTATAGAATATTTCTCTTTTTAAATAATAGAATACAGTCATATTAGAACTTAATTTTATCTCTTAATACTTAAACTTAAGAAATAGCACCACACTATATCTACCTTGTAGGGCCACTTGACAACACCAAAAACAATGTAATAAACATCAATAATCATTTTTTACAGCCATATAAAATAAATGAAAACTCTTACTACAGTTATATAAATAATAAAATCAATAATTTACATAGTTCATTTTAAATTGGCTATAGATTACTAGATTTAATAACCTTTTTCATTCCAAGTAGATGCTACATGATCAACAAGGAAAAATAATAACTCTCAAAATCATGCTGCAAAAAGAGCATTAAATTATTATAGAATATTTCTCTTTTTAAATAATAGAATACAGTCATATTAGAACTTAATTTTATCTCTTAATACTTAATAAAAATACTTCAGATATGCATTTTGAAGGTTAAACTAAGAAAAAATAAAACCTAAAAATTATTTTTGATATCACCCTACAATTTATGAGCAATAATTACATCAATTTTAGGTTTATATGAAAAATGCAACATACTCTTTTCATTACAAGAAATTGCTACAGGAATAATACATAAAAAGAGTAATTTTTAAACATTCTACAAAAAAATATTTAATCACTGCAACAAATTAAGAATAATGCCAAACATATCATACAACTCCATCATGAAGAGTAGCCACCAAATGATCCATAAAACACTACGAACCATCTTATGAGCCCTTCAATCGGTGACCCTCACCACCCAACTATCAATTGGGTGGTGGAGTCAGGTATTCAGGCTTTGAACAAAGGTATAGGCAAGATATTTTAGCCATCATCGATCAATTTACAATAGTCACACAACATCATCAAATATATTAATCTTAACATCATACATTAATAGTGCCAATAATAATACACTAAATTTTTTATAAATGACACTTGCATAATGAGCCTGCCAGATCTATCAAGCATCCAACATAGGATGAATCATCCAGATCTTCAATTTTTTATTATCAAGAGAAAAGTAGCAACCCAATCACATTTTAATCCGAGCAAACAAAATGAAAGAGGTAAAATAAGAGCAAACAACTCCTTTACATCAATACTTCTAAATCTATCAAAATCTAGGCAAAATAAGCCAAAATAAAAATATACAAGCTTGATTATGGTGCCATATTTTTACACGGTATCAATAAAGACTAATAGAGTCAAATAAAATAGTAGTAATAAAAACCAACAACTAAAAAATGAATACAATAGAAAAGAGGCACCCATTTGACCATTAAATAAATACTACACAGAAAAAATACCAGTATACCATTTTAAGGCAACACTTTCCAACAATGAATACAATAAAATAAATAGCCAGGGTTTTAATATTTTATACCCAAAAATATTTTAATAACAAAAATAATTTTTTTAAACCTTGTACATTAGGTAAAATTTTCACTCACAACCACGTATGAAGAATCAATCTAACTCTATACAACCTTAACAAGATAAAACTCCAACAAGAAATAATAATGCATCACTTACTTGGCACAAATTTTCCCTATGAAGATGAAAAACAAAATTCTCCTTGATTACCCTTCACAAAAATAAAATTTTTGCCCAGCTTCGTCCATCTCTTTCATGGCCAACTCCACTGTATTTTTTTTATGGCTTACTCTCTTTTCTCCCTTTTATCTAGGCATAATTTTTTCAAGCCATTAAAGCTTGTTAGGATGAAATTTGAGTCTGCATTACTCTCCATGGCCACCATTTTCTCTCTAAGTTTTATCCATAAGTCAATGCAGCAAATGACATTTTTTTTCAAGAAAAATAATTGATTACCTTATTGGGTGAAGAGTCAACCCCTAATGCCATCCTTTATCTTAATCAATAAACTTTTTATTTTTTTGCTTTTTCTTTTATTTATTTATAAATAGATATACTTTATTTTTCTATTTTTATTTTAACTATAATGCATGGTCAAAAATCCACATCCCCTTTATGATCATCATGGCATAACACAATTTATTTTATAAATAACATTAAGCATGTGTTACTTCTTATCCACAAATTTATTAAATCAAAGTCATTATGGAGTCCTGCTCTATTATAATACATGAAATTAACTGTCTGAGGCCTCTTGGAAATAATATTAAGATAAAATTTCTTAGATTAAATAAATTTAATCATAGTATGATCTAGGATGGGTAACAAAATAACAGACCCAATATGATAAGTAAAGTATTTGATCACCTTAGTGACCAAAATAAATAAAATGATAGCTGAGACAAAAAGATAACTTATCCCTAAACCAACACACACAAGACACCAATAAAAATAAAAATATAAAATAAAATACAGATACAACCATAATCAAGTGAAATAAAAAGAAAAAAATATCAATTAAGAATAAATAATTAAAACAAAGGAAAAAGAGAGACAACAAACATGATACCACTGTTCAAGAACTAGATGGCTCATTACCATAATATTTTTAATCTAGTGATGGTATTACTTAGCTACTCACTATCTCCACCATTATTACTCAAATTGTCAAAATCCTTCGCTAACCTAACTCATATATCTATGATCCCTACAACCACCAAAACATGGCATCAACAGTATCTATTTTACATGAAAAACATATGTACATGTAAATATGAATTGTATAATCATCACAATATAAGATTATATTGATGGCATTATTAATATGTAAAATAAAAGTATGGTACTATAGGATAAAAGTATGTCACTGCATGATCAAAGTATGTTGTTACATGATCAAAGTATGTTACTGCAAGATAACATCAATCAACATCTATATGTAAGCATCAGATGATTAGTACTCAAATATATGCTAATACATCAAATAATGTCTATAAAAAAAAAGTAAAATAATAATTTATGACAATTTGATTAAAATGTTTTGTCAAATAGTTTGTAGTGAATTGAATGGAATCAATAAAAAGAAAGAAACATTTTCAAAGCTAGTTGAAATCCTTCTCAACTAAAGTGAAAATGAATAGGCTTCATCAAAAGCTTATGTTATTTTCATGTAAATGTTGAATCTTATTTTGTAAATTATAGTTGTAAATTTTGTAAGTGCAAACTCGTAAATATAATTCATACAAATACACTATGTCAACTTTGTAAGTCATGAGTCCTAATTACACTTGGTGCAAAAAAATGCATTTGCACTTTTGCACTTTTCAAGTCATATAATTTCTTTTTTTCACTTTTGTAGGTAATGTAAGTGTACCAACTCATTTTTACACCACTTAAGTGGTGTTTTTTATAAAATAATTATTGCACCATCTAAAAAATAAAAAATGTGGTTATGTACTATAACCACCTTCCCATGCTATAAATAAGTGTTAGGCTCATTATAGGAGGAATTTTGGAAAAACAAAACTCTGACATATATTTTTGGAAGGCAAGATTGTATTACAACTCAATAAAGATTTAAAAAAAAGGAAATTTGCAAACTATGTGTTCAAATTCTCTTCATGAATTATGATTATGTGTAAAATTCATTTATATTTAAATATTTGATTTCAAAATTTTGACATAACTATTATCAATTAGTCTTAATGTGAAAATTGCATAGTATAATTTATTTTTGAATCTATGTCTGTTACTTCCATAAATGTGAAATCTCAGTGAGGTTTTAAGCAATATTTTAATTGTCTTTTATGGGTAAATATGGGATGATTGTCTTTGGTCTAGAATTAATATTAAAGAATTGTCTCAATATATGTTTTACATTCCTATGGGTATAATTATGTCTTTACCACCCATTGAATGAAGAGATATTTTTATGAGTATAAAGTTTCTCTTTCTTGAGTTATTCTAGTGAATCTCTATGTTTAGTCACCTAGAATCATTCTTCATTTTTCCCAAGGTTATTGTGATAGCTTCTATGTTTAATTAGTTATACTAATTTTATTCTCTTTTCTTCCTTTATACTTTTTTTATTTCCTATCATTCATTTCATTTCCTTTCTATCCCCTTTTCATGCTTTCTTCTTAAAAGTATGAAACTCTTATATAAAATATTTTTGCTATAAATAATTGTGAATAACTCTTTCCTTGATTTCACCTTTTATATTTGAATAAAGGTAGCTCTACTTGCTAAGAGAAGAGGGACTTTTTCTCTTTGTTGTTGACTAACATAAGGACTCAATTCCCACATAGTTGATTCAAAGTCACCAATTTTTCCCCCCTAACAAATTGTTGAGCCAACACCTTTGCAATGACTCTTTTTCAAAATTTAAACCTCACTTATAAATTGGGTTGTATTATTTGGATAGGTAGTGTGAGGTTTCACCCTTTTGGATATCTATATAAACACATTTAAGTCACTTATTCTACTATTTGTAAATTTCACTATTTGGGCATGCTTAAGGTATTACACATTGAGCAATGTTTCCCTGTTATTTCTAAATTCAACTTCATTCACTTAAAATAACCCTTATTCATGTCAAGAGCCTATTTTATCCAAGTCAAGCAAAACATTATCAAGTATTCAATCCATATCTAGATGCATACACATAGTAAAAGGTGCATAATTACACTAAACACTCTAAGTGGTATAACTACATGGGATTAATTTCTCTCCTTAGAGTAATGGATACTAGGTAATAATAAATCATCATGACGATGATTGGGGTCAAATCAAACCATTACACTTCCCTTTTATCTTTGTATGTTTTAAGCTATTGTAAGCCCTATTAAGGTTTCAAATTTAAAGAAGTCATTTGTAAATAATTTATTCATGACCAAAGGTCAAATTTACACACGTAGGCATAATTCAACTAGGCACAAGTGAGTATGTCCTCAATCTCTTATTTATATGTATAGGTCAATATCAACCCAAAAAGGATAGTAGTGGTAGTTGATCATAATCTAGAATAATGATAGTCCCTATTTTAGTTGCACATGTATAATCAAATCTATGTTGGTCAGTCCAATCATGTTTTAGTCGTGTACAGTCTGTACATAGGCAAAAATCAACTAAGTCTTATTTTTTATCTTTGTGTTTTCATAGTTATCTATTTTCATTCATTTGATCTTTGTCAACGTTAGTAATTTTTTTCATTCTATTAACTATAAGTTATTTATAACAGTTGCTATCTTTTTATTCATTTTATCTTAACTAGAATCATTACATCAATTAATTTCAAATTCTAATAAAACATATTAGTCAACCAACACATTTTATTTGATAATTGCTTCAAAAAATCTATCTTAGCATTTAGATAAATTCTTTAATTATTTGACACTCAAATAACTTTCTTTCTACCTTGGATCTAATATATGACACTAAAAAAATTTTACTCTCGACCTCATATTTAATAGTTGACATTAAAAACACTTTATTTTGACCTCAAATTTGATATTTGACACTAAAAACACTTTATTTTGACCTTAGATTTTAAGAGAATTTACTAATTTACATACACAAAAAAATTCCTTTTTTAGGACTTACATTTCAACTTTTTAGTACTATGTTCACAATTTTCAAATAATATATGGCTGTATTAGATGAACATTTTTTTCTTCAATATTTATTAGTTTTCATTACATGTTTTCCCCTCATAAGGAAAAAACATTACAACTCATGTAATAAAAAAAATTAAATAACATGTTAAGACACAAACACCATCAATGTATATTTTTGTAAAGTCAAGTATGACATGAAAACAAAAGAAGTTATACATTTATAAAACTATAAGGCTTATTGTAAAACCTCAAGTATTACTTAATTCTTATTATTTCAACATTTAATCAGATCTTTTAATATTTAATACCAAATAATAAAAGACATGTATGAATCCTTTCATTGTTTCTCCTCCTAGACCTCAAGTTTGTAATAGTTACCATCTTGCTTCCATTATTCACCCATAGATTATACTAGATTTTATGGTTGATCTTGTTAATAATATAAGGGGTAAACCACCACATCATGAAGGAGGTCAACATGTTCCTCTTCAAGCCAATTCACTTCCCTCGAGGAAAAAATCAACTTAAAGGTTATGATATCATAGATCAACCAAAAAATACCCATGTTAAAATTTATATTTTGGAGTTACTAAAAAGTTCATCATTCTAAAAAATATTTTATTTGTTGCATTGTGAGATAATACTATTCGTAGTGATATAAAACCTTTTGGTTTTGCTTCCATAATGAGCAGATTTAAGGATACTAATAGAATTATCACTTTTGAAGAAGACAAATTACCAACACAACATATAACCACACACAATCTTCCACTCTTAATTCAAGTTACAATACAAAATAAAGGAATCAAATGAGTATGAATTTATGATGGTTTTGGATTAAACATTTGTATTAGTCATTTTTTATAACAATTGGTTATTAATATTGAAAGTATCTAACAAAAAAATCAAGCTATAAAAAGGTTTGATGACTTTTCATAACAAGTATTTGAAACGATATCTCTAGATATAAAATTGGGATCTAAAATAGTGTCTACTTTATTTCATATTATACCCAATCATCTACATTAGAATTTATTATTAGGGTGACATTAGATACATATGATGTCAACAGTATTATCTACAATACACAAGTGTCTTAAATTCATGCAGGAAGGATACTCATATGTATTTCTTGTATATGATAACCCTTTTAAATATTGTAAAATCAAGGCATGCCAATCAAATTTAGAGTATCCATCTATTGTCCCTAATTCTCAAGTCATTCTTTAGGACCATAAATACACATGGAATCAAAGAGTTAACTACTAATAATAAGAAAACAAAAAAAGATAAGTTATAAGCATATCAACAAGAATTATATCAAACACATAAGGAACATGGGAAACTGAAAATAACATAATAAAAGTTACACATAGAACTTCAAAAATTACAAGAGGAATAATCAAGATTGCATAATGAACAATTATAAATGAAATAGTTAAAAAGTCAAAAGTTAAAAATAGAACAACTTGAACATTACAAGCTACGAAAGAAACAAATAAATCTCCAAATGGAATAAAAAAAGTTACATAAGGCACAAGTGGAACATGAAAGTATATAAAAAAACATCAAGATAATTTAAATTCATAAAAGTCTATTCCAGGATATCCCTTTATTGTCATTTTAGAAGTACAAGAGGGTAATGCTTTAGATTATTATGATAGTGATGGTGATGAAGCTAACATGGTTAATATGATAGATGATCAAATACACAACCTAAATTTCAATCCCTCAAATGAGTGTTTATCTCATACTTTATTTACACCTATTGGTCTAGGGGTGTACTATGATGATTCAAAGTTAATAACTAAATATTATCTAAATTCAAAGGGAAATCATATTTTAGGTATGCCTAAAGATGATAATGAAAATAATTATTATAATAGTAGATCTCAATGGAATTTGTGACAAATTTAGTGACTAATGTGGAATTATCTAGTACAAAGGTTTCACTATTGTTACAACTAATGCAACATCAAGATACCTCCATAATAATTTTGAAAATGTAGTTAGATAGCAAGTTTATTACATTACATACCACTAGACATTGATAACAACACATATTTTTCATAAAGAAAGAAAACCATATTGTGCTTATCATAGAATTATAGGACATGATACAGAGTATTATGGAACACTACAAAATAAAATTCATAAATATAAGCATGAGGGCATTATCAAATTAATATAGAATCAACATATATATCTTACTGTAGGGGTTTAAAATACATCATCTACATATACATCGAGCACACAAATCATCCTTAATAAGAGGATTTAAACATTATAATATACAAGAAAGGAAATTGTTACAAACATAATCCAATTAATACTACTAAATGGGAAACTATTTGTAGTGTTAGAGGATTACAACAAATGAGATATGATATCAATGAATTACATCATAGTGTAGACTGAGAAAAAGCTCTTGGCTATATAATATACTTAGTAACTTAAGGACCAAAATTTGTCAACACATAATTATGGATTATGCCTCATATACAATAGGTACCATTCACATTGTGGCAGTCATGGTTACAAAAAATACAAGCTATAATGGATACTAAGAAATAATGCATTACTTTTTTTAATGAATAAATAATAATTCATTTACCACATGATGGTACCAATGAATATTATGATACAACGTCTTCAAAGATAACATATAGAACTTAATATAAACATTTATAAGGTGAAGAAGAATTTTCCACGTATTTTCATGAATATAAGGATTTTAATCCTAACAAGGATGACTTATTGGATGATTGTTGATTACAACCAAAAATTCTAATTTTTTAAAAACATTCAAATAATTAAAAAACAAAAAAATCATTGTACATAGCCTCTTGATTTCTTCATCATGCTATTATTCCATTTCTTACATATGTTATCAATTTGATCAATCTTCTATCCCTTGCCTCTTTGTGTCTTTTTTTCCTCTTGACTCTTCCTTTTCAATTTCTTGATATGCACAATGATTTGATACTGTCATATTTTTGCATTTAGCATGTTATTTTCACAGTCTAAACAAAGCAAATCACATTTTTATATCATAGATAGTATTGAATAGAAATAGTCAAGCTCATCTACCATTACTATCTCGAGCCAACCAATCCTATCCTATAGAATTTTTAAATAAATAAATACTAAATTAAGTAGGCAAAACCTTAATGTTTATAATTTTTTAATTCTTACATTTAGTTATAATTTACACAACAATACTTATTAATGTAAAATATTTCTTTTATTTGTTATATTTCTCATACATGTGTTACATACCTTAACAAATGTACATTTGAATAAATGAGGACGTACAATAGTTCATCCACATTATTATTATATCTCTCACATTCACATATATAGTGGGAACATCTTGCTTATACATAACATTACCATCATATTTAGTGCATATTTTACATCGACACATGTTGCATATTGTTCAGATCCCTTCTCTTATTATATTTTCAAACCCATTCTTTCATATACTACTTTCTTTTATGTTTGTTTTAAAGTTCAAAAAAGTACAAGAAATTTTAAATATTTTAAAAATACAAAAAAATTCTAAAAATACAAAAAAATTCTAAAAATTCTAAAAATTTACATTCAAGACCTGAACATGATTAGACATATATTTACATCATTATCATTTGATAATTATCTCATGAATGGTAGATAACATACACTTTTTATATCACACATGTATTTCACTAGTATTTATGAGTGTTATGTAGGACACACAAATTTACATGGACTTAGATGTCAGACTTGGCTCTACTTAATGACCATGCTATGTTGGGGGCACCTTATCCAGAGGTTACAATATTTAGAAGTATTACCATTATATAAGTACTATACTATGTTGAGATATATACTCTTTACAAATGTCTTGCTAACATATCTATCTTATATCATGTACATAGATATGATATATAATAAGATATGATCATAATGCATATACATGGTGTAGACTATATATCTAGTTCTATGTTTTATTGATGTTATTACTTGTACATAATAAATTATAATTTGCTTATCTATTTTGTACCACCCTTGGCCCTTGTGTGAAAATTTCTTGAACATATCTATGAGATTCTACTTGGTATGTACAACATTTAAACATGTCCATTGATTTTGTCCATTGGCCTTATGTTTTGTGTGACATTTGAACATTCCCTTTGTAGACACCTAAATTGGATCAAGAAAAAAAAAGTATAATGTATTTTTGTGAGTTTTGTATATAAATATTCCTAATGTGGAATTAAGACTCTTTTGGCATGTATTTTTTTAATCCAATGTCTTCTTCCTTATTTGATCTCTCACACTAATGTTTTCATTATATTTTGTTTAAGTATTATTTTAACATTTCAATTATTATGTGAATCATATGGATCCTTGGTCCTTTTTCTCTTACCATCTTCTTGATTTTAGACAAAATTGCTCTTTTTGGACTATTGTGCTCTACATGATTATCCATAAATTTTAGTTTTGTTTTAATGTCTCTTTAGATCATTGTTTTTGGGCATGTTTCATTTGGGTGTCTTTTTATGACCATTTTATTACCTTTTGAGTTAGTTGGCATGCCAATAAGTTTTGAAAAATTTGAATTTGGGAGTGTTATGTTTATAGGGTCTAAAGAGTCATTATACATCTAAAACTTATCTACTTAGCAAATGCAGAACTACATAAAAGCATAATATAACAAGCTTATTACTTGTGTTTTGATATATCTGAAGTACTATTTTGCTACATATAGATTACATGCTTGAAAAAAAAGGAGGGCCTAGGAAAAGAGAATTTAGATCCACATTACATATGACTTAGTTACACATGCACAATATAGGGATAACTATATTGGCATGAGATCCATTTTTGGGATGATGTAGGTAGCACTAAGTTATAGAGGGGTTTCTGAGGCTAGCTCAGCTATTCCCCTTACCCATTGTCACTATTTTATGTTTCATTTTCCATTTGTAAGACCTTACTAGGGTTTTGGAAGGAAATAAGACAAAAACACATGGTATAACACATGATCACATATATTCAACATGCCTAAAACCACCTATATGTGGCATTTCATAATTTTAAAATTTATGGATTTATTCTATAATCAACATAGATAAAACCAATTTATATGGACAAAGGCACAAATTTATGTTTTAAAGATCTATTGGTTGCATATAAATCAATAAAAAAAATCAATCTTACAGATCTGAGGACATTCTAGTTAGTGTCACAATCAAATCATAATCATCAATAGTCTGCATACTCAAAATACAAAAAAGTTGTTCATTTTCCCTTCATCTCTTTTAATAAATACCTTAATTATTCATATGTTTACAAATAGATGTGTGTGAATGCATATTTACTTATAATCTTAGTTACTTATCTAAATTAAATTAAATTTATTCCCCTAATCTCCAATTTTGATAAAACACCCTTGTATGCAACCGTTGACCATATTTTATGACATTGTGCTTTTTGTGTTTGTGTGCGTATTGTGATTATTGAATTTGAATAGTGTCATGATTCATATCATGTGTTAACTACTACGTAGGATGATTATATTAAAACTAGTACTATGAACTTTATTGATACAATTCTCTAGATTCAACACTTTAGGCCTTGCTTCATATATTATATACATGCTTTGAATAATACATATCTTACTATGATGACTTAAATTTTCACATATGAAACAATATTCACTTATTGCATCTTAAAACACATGATACAATTAACTTTTATTTTGAGATAGTGACTTTCAAGACACATCCCTCACCTCAAAAGGGGTGATTTTAGTGGGAATTTCATACATGAGATAAGCCTCTATAAGTATAAATCAAATTTGGGTAAAAAATATAGTTTTAAAGAGTTCATAATTATTTAAAATTTAAAATTTGGTAAAAAATATGGGGGCATATGCATTTGCATTATAGGAACATATTATAGATTCACACATTTTGAGTGCATATGCACACAAGATTAAAATAAAACTTACATCTACATATAATTATGTATTTTACATCTATCAAATGGGGGCATGATACAAATTCATGGCATAATTTCAATGTTACATGATGGTAGGAGTATAGATGTTCTCTATTCTATTTTGATCATGCATATAATAACTAAGGAACAAAGTGATAATTGAATCTATATGCCATATGTAGTGGTTGATTTAGCTGAAGTGTATAGTGCATAACTTGGAGATTCAGTACCCTTCAACATTATTGCTTGTGAATCCATTGTGGATTTCAACATGTTTCTATCTCAGGGTTACAAATACCAACAACCCAAATTAAGGTTTTTGCATCCCTCAACATGTTATATTTTTTATACCTGTTTAATTTAAATTTGGGCTTGACCATCTTGAATTCACCATGGTTCAACAAAAGAGAAAATCTCTTAAAGTGCTTCATGGGAAGCACTAATTATCCAATGCTTCAAGGAAGAATCATCTTTAATCAAAGTTATGAAAGCAACATTGGTTACAGACATACACATGTAATCTTTCCTTGCTCTCTTTTAAAATTTTAAAATTCATACTTTTTCAAAGTTTAAAAGAACAAAATGACTAATTCATGAGTTGTTATAGGGTTTGCTAAATTAAAGTGCCTTACACAAATGAAATACTCACCCAAATAAAAAGTGTGTTGTACACACTCAAGTATTTTTTTAATTTCACTCTAGTAATTTTATTTCTAGACTAAAAGGGGGAAAATGTAGATACTCAAATTTGGTCATGAATACTTGATAATTTCAATTTTGGTCCATTTTTATCTTAATTTTCTTGAACACTTAATCTAACCCTATTTCACCACTTCACTCTATCCTAAGTACCTATATGGACCAATCCCTGTATAAGTTGTTGTTTTATACCTACGTAAATGTTATTAATTTCCAAAAACCTCTCTAAGTATTTGTATGAACATTAAAATTATAATTTCAAGTTTCACCTTTCTTAGGACATAATTGACCCATATGGGACATGACCAAGATTTGATATTGTGGGTCAATCCTATATTTTCCATTGAAAATGACCCTTTTAAAAAAAATTTAAGCATTCCATTATAGGTTGGTATATAGTTTTAGGATAGCAAACATGAGGTTTCATCCTTTTGGATTGCTATTAAAGTACGTCTAATCCACTTATTCTACTACTTGATAGTTTCACTATTAAGGTACACTTATACTATTTGACTCTAAATAAAGCTTCTCTATTATTCCCAAATTTGATTCTATTCACTTGAACCATCCCTTAGCCAAGTCAAGAGCTTATTCTATCCAAGTAAATCAAAACATTATCAAGTATTCAAGCCATCTATATATGCATGTAGTAAAAGAATCATAATTACACTTAACATTCTAAGTGGGAGAACTATGTGGGTTTGATTTACCTCCTTGAAGTATAAAATATGTAAGAAATGATAAATCATCATAAGGGTGGTTGGGGTTAACTCAACCCAATACACTCCCACTTTCTCTTTGTATGTTTTTAGCTATTGTAAGCCTTACTAGGGTTTCAAATTTGAATAAGTCATTTGTAGGCCATCCATGCATGATTGAAGGCTAAATTTATGCACAAGAGCATAATTTAAATAGGCATAAGACATTGTGCCATTAGTTTCATATATTTATACATAGGTCAAGATTGAACCACAAAGGAAAATAATGATATATGATCTCATTCTATTCTAGTCAATCGTGATCCAAAATAGTGATAATCTTTGTTTCAGTTGCACATGTATAATTAGATATGTGTTGGTCATTTTCATCATCTTTCAATAACACATAGTTCACATAAAAACATAAATTAACTAATTTTTTTTTTCTCTTTATGTTTTCATAGTTATTTATTTCCATTCATTCGAGCTTTACCAGCTTTAGTACTTCACTTTCAATCTTTATTTACAATATTTACTACCTTTCTATTCATTTTATCTTAATTAGAATCAATAAACTAATTAATTCCAAATTATGATAAAATAATACCATGATACAACATTGCAAATAACTAGTGTATAAGATAAAATGAATTTTATATTACAAATGTTTCTTGATTTTTTTTTTGTCAATCTACCTTCTACTAGACATTGATTTGTGGCTTGATTATCACATCAAGAAGGGAAGTCATATTGTAGTTATCATAGAATAACTAGACATGGAACAAATAGTTTTGAAACATCACAACAAAAAAATCATAATATTAAGGATGGAGTTATCATGTAATACAAGTAAGGCACTTAACATAGACACACCAATGTAAGTTTCTAATAAAACACAACGATGAAATAAATCTTGTAAAGTTTACAAGCATCAATGAAAATAAACATTGACTATCTAAGTATTCATCGAGCGTGATTATAGAAAACAAGTTAAATTTAATAAAGAAGAGGAGTAAATACATGTAGTATTCCATTTATACAATAGTTAGACCACACAATAAATGAATTATAACACATTATACATTATGAAGTCTTAATAGGCCATATTATGTTAAATATTACTTGTGGGCCAATATTTATGGACACAAGTATTTATGATCGTACTGGGGAAAAATTACAAATGACACTTGAGAAATAATGGTTAAAACAAATGCAAGTTACCATTGGTGCTCCAAATAAGTGTATTACATTGACATTTTAAAATAATTTAATAAAAAATCATCATGATGGAAACAATGAGCACCAAAATATCATATATTCAAGAACAAGTGATGTGGCATCATTTAATGAGATAACATTTGATCCCTTACATAGTGTTGAGGAAAATGCAATGCTTACGTAATAGACACCTTGAGAGGGAAAAGGGAAAGATGATATACATACCTAGGTATGATGACTCTAATGAAGATGACCTATGGGCATTTGACATGATTATGTAGCTATAGATAAGAACTCTATTACTAGATCGTAGGTTTGTATTTAGGCATCCCTTATATGTAATCATAAGACTGTATTAGTAAAAAAATTCAAAAATTTAAAAAAGAAAAAAGAAAAAATTGAAATATTCTAAAATAACAAAACCAGACCTATGCATGACTTGTTTTGCTAGTAAACATGATTGATTGATGTTATTTATCATATTCATGGTGAATTACATATCGTTTTAACCATTTAGGACTTAGTGAATGTAAATCCCATGTTTTTAAGGGGGATCGATATAGTAATTTGGGTGTAAATATGTAATAAATATAGCCACTGATTTGTAATATAATTGAATTAATTTGACCTTTCTAAAAATAATAATAAATAATGTAAACAAGTACTTAGCTAGAAAATGATTGAAATTAGAGATTTAAAGGCTACAAACTGAGATAGAGATTGATCTGAGTATTAGATATAGGATATAGGTGTCAAAACCCTTCCTAGATAGTAACACACTAATTAAACAATAGTGCCGTGTGGTAGTAGTGTCCGTATTTTGGTGATAATTCCCTCTATGAAAAACTATTCTAAGCTTTTGGGTGCACCTGTGCCTAGGTCTACCAAGCCTATTCCTATGGGCATAAGTTATCTCTGTAGATAACATATTTTGACTAATTTTATGTGCAAAACGTAGTCCTCCATGTTGTCAGGACATCCGATTGATGAAAGTAATAATGAGTGTTGTTAGTGGGGTAGACTAGACATCCTCAACAACCCACGATGATGAGAGTTACCTACATACCAATAATTTGAAGAGGGATCAAGCCCAATGTAGTTCTCCCCACCTAAGTTCTAGTGTAAGTGCAAGTGAAGCTAGTATAAATGTTGGCTTGAATGCTTTGAATGTGATTGAGACTGGAAACCTAAGAAATTTGAGCTTAGGAATGTTATAGATGGTTGTATGTAGAAGGAGGGCATAATAAGGATTGATAACCTTAATTGTGCATAACTTGTTCTGATTTTGTCTATGTAATTTTCATATAATTTCTATCTAGTGGCTAGAGGGCTAAAATTGATGTATATATACTATTCTAGTGATTGTGTGGGTCTTTAAAGAGGTCTAGGATGACTTTAGGTGGTTGTAGACACTGAAATTGTGTCTATCTCTTGGTCACCCATTGGTCCCCTTTGGTCCCCTCCTAAACATTTTAACACATTCAATTATTAATTTAAAATAAATTGACTATTTTAAATTAAAAACCTCCCTTGCCACCTCACCCCTCCTAGGATACCTCTCCTTGGATACCATTCCTCACCCCATGCTAAATCTTAAATGCTTAACCCCCATTTTAATTCACCCACTCATCCTCATGCCTAATAAAACCTGCCCTCGACCATTTTCTAATGACTAGCTGACCCTAGCAGATGGAAGAATGGGAAAAAGGCTATTTTTAGCCCCTTTTCCCTATTCTTTGGCTACTGACGCCGGCGGTTTCACCGACATCGATCCCTTTAAAACTAAACTTCTAATTCCGTTGCTGCCCCCCCGTGAACGTGAATTCATTTGCATCCAGAATCTGACCTCTCTCTCTCTCCCTCTCTCCCAGATGCACACCAAGCATCACAGGCTACAGGCACTCTACAAAAATAGCTCCAGACATTGGGTTAAAGACATTACAGGAACATCAACAGCATCAACAAGGAATCTTCTACACTCATTCTTCAGCAAGCAAGAGCTAAGTGTTTCTTTTGTCCTTTTATTTTAGTATTTTGAAAAGCATTGGTAGCTAGTCTCCATTTTGTTATTTTTAAATACTGCAGACCAGATCATCCCTAACTATCTTTCTGGAGAGGCTAGGAAGCCTTCCTCACACCCTTACCCCTTTTTGACACCCTGTCCCTTCCCTGACTCCTCCCTTAGACCTTATTTGTCTCCCTACAACTCTACATAGACTCTTAGACTACCTCAAATAGACCTAGACTCCTTCCAGATTCCTCTGTCGACCATAAAAACCCGTCCAGACCTTGTCTAAGGCCATTGCCCTGACTGACATCGACCATTACCCCTACTGACGTTGGCAGACTAACTGACGTTGGCGACCTTGACCTACCAACATTGGTAGACTAACCAATGCCAGCAACTGTGGAAACCAGATTGCCACATACAGGTACACATTTGTTTCCATTTCTTTCGTTCAGTCTTTTATCACTTCTATTTCTGACAACATTCTGCTTCTTATCAACCAGTAGACTATCACCCCTCCAGGAAGTCTTTGCACTTCTGGGATCAAGCTTTTTGCTTGGCAGTCTACCACCTATCTATCTAACACCCTTCTTGTTTAAGTCTCTCTCATCTGTAGGTGTCATCCTCCATAGCCAAAGAGGAGTCCCTTCAACGTCTGGATACAATGCGCTGACTTCATTTGGGTATCATCTAACCCTAGACCATCACTTAGTTTCTTTCATCTCTTGAATGTGGAAAAACAAAAATAGTTAGAAACATTTTGGCACGCCCGGTGGGACCCTAGGGTGTTCCTTGGGTTCATTTCTTACCTTTTCATATAGGTGCATTAGGTCTCTTCTTGCCTCTCTTTTCTTCTATCTCTTCCGAAAGACACTATTAGCAAAGTTAAAAAGAATCATTCTTTTTCTTTCTTTTCTACATCTTAGAGTAGTGAAATTCATACTCTTCAACCTTTTCTCCACTTGTCTACATCCAAACACACATTTCAATTTGGGCTTAAAATCTATTGCATCTCATTTTCTACTTGAAATGCATATCTAGTCCACACATTTAGTAATTAAAATGCATCATGAATAAAGTGTAGTCCACTTATGTTACACATCCAAACCACATTCACAAAATCAAACATCTAAACATACTTGAGACAAGGCCCGATTAGGATTTCATCACCTAGCGGATACCTTACCCTTCCCCGCAATCCTACTTGGACTTCACTACCAAGGGGAGAGACCATTCTGTTCTCTGGCAGAGTATAAACTCTAGGGGAAGTATATACTGGCTAAGCAGCCCAGCTTATCTTTGGGTTCGTGAAGTGAGGGGAGCTTGCTCCTTAGCACAAGGCCATGTATAAAACCTAACACAGACTCTTGAGCACTAAAACTAACCTGAAACCAACTTTAGACTTCTTCTAGGACCTGTTCTAAAAGCCAACTTCCCAAACACACTTTAAGGCATAAGCTAACACGATCCTAAAAATTTATTCTTAGGAATTTAAAGTTTAGGATCTGCTTGTCTTCATCTTCTTTTCTATTCTTATCTGGTTGTTTGAGCTAGTCAGGATGTATTATCTTGCCTTGAATAGTTTTGACACGTAGTCAAACCAAGACTCTTGTTGACCACGTGAGGCAACAACCGCTTTCGCCTTTGCCATCCATAACTAGTCCTCTAATGGAGTATCATTCAGAGACTGAACGAACTCCTACCCAACTGACCCCGACTCAGCCTCCCATTGTCCTTGAAGGGGACCAAGACTTCGAAAGATTCTTGGACCTCAATGTTAAAGCCCTTCAACATTATCTCATGAGAAGTCAAACGTGAGACTCCTTAGGCAACCCAATTTATGGGATGCCAACCTCCTTAGTTGAGATGCAGCCATATCGACAATGTCTGTGGTTTAACCCATAGACACCCAGGCCATCGCCTTGACTAATAACCATACCATGACTAGTCCTCAAAGTGTGGCTTCTCCTTCTATCTCTGGGCACACTTCCATTGGGGTTTTGGTCCCCCATCCACCACAGACTATCCAACAAACTTCTACCCCTTTCCAAAATCTAGTTGTCTCCATCCTGCCTACTCTCGCCCCCATCAACACTAGGGTGGCTACTCATCCATTGGCTAGTGTTGCCACTATCCAACCACTTCTGGCAACATCAAGCCTCGTCATGCCTTCTACTTTCATGATGCAGCCACCCTTGGCCTCCACTTCTGTCCCAATGGCTAGTTATCAATATGTTGTGCCTATACAAGGGCAACCGACTACGTTATATGCTCCTCCTAGCACCTTCCAAGTGCCTTACAACCTAGGGGGCGCCCCTCCTACAAATTTGTCAACAGATTTAATGAAAATGTTGATGGACAAAATGTCTAATCTTGAGACTTCTATTTTTGGTTCATGAAATGTCCTGTCATACGACCAAATTTGTAATGAACCCATCCATCCCTTTGTCCCAATCTGGTTGTATCCAAGTCAGTGGGAACTTCCTAAATTTTCTCGCTTCTAGAGTAAGGAAGACCTACAACAACATCTATGAGCATTCAGACACGTTTGTTATTTGATATCACATGATGATGTGTTACTTCTACGCACATTCCCCATGTCACTTTTTGGTGCTGCTCTTGATTGGTACAGCTCCCTCACCAGTCACTCTCTTTTCACATTCACCCAGCTAGCCCAACTTTTCCTCGACCACTTTTTGATCAATATCACCAAAAAGGTCTCCATCACAGACCTCTATTCTATCAAATAGTTTGACGATGAATCCATAACCGATTTTGTTTCCCAGTGGAGAGGCTTAATCAACCAGCTCTCCTTTTCTTTGCCCCAGCTCGAGCTCATCTAACTTTTTTCACAGGCGTGTGCCAAACATATTTCCTCTACTCTACGGGTCCAAACATTCTGCACCTTTGACGAAGCTTTCACGATGGCTAGGAAGCTTGAACTACGTGCTATCAAGGAAAACAAAGTCAAGTTGGAGAGTAAGAACCCCAACACCAAGTCCAATGACCCTTCCTCTAAACCTTCTTCTTCTAATTCTAAATCTAAGGCATCAACAAATGTTGTAGTCGTTAGACCATCATCTTCAACCAACCAATCTGAACTATCCACATCCCAAAGTATCACATGACAATTCCAGCAAAGATATGTGCAGCATCAGTATACTCCACTAGGAGAGTCATACGCATCTATGCTGGACAAACTTGTCAAATAGGGAGTCCTCAATCTCCCCCAAATCCGACTGCCCCCTCAATTTGATCCCTCACGCGCCATCCCTGCATGGTATAGGGAGAATGACTTCTACAATTATCACCGTGTCAAAGGCCATGACATGGACAACTGTAAGACTCTCAAGAACATCATTCAAGACATGCTAGATAAAGGTGACCTCATCTTGGACAACCCAAACATGCCACCCAATCAAAGCATAAACATATTTAAACAACCCTTTCCTAACCATCCACCTAGCCAAAACAATGTGCAGACCATGGCCAATGACTCTCAAGAGTATAATATACACACAGTCAACACTATCTCGCCTCTCATGCCTGACCAACCTCTCTCCCAATCTCAAGAGGTTAGTCAACCCGTCAGTCCATCACACGAGCACGATCCTTCTTCTCTTGTTAGTTCTCCATCAACTTCCCTTATATTGGAGGATGCCTTGACTATACCAGCACCACCAGTCCCACCTTCATCCTTTCTGCTACCAATGGAGGACCCTACCCTTCCTACTCCTCAACCACAAGTAGAAGGCACAATCATCCCTGCCCTCTATCCTCTTGAGGAGCCACACTCTTTGATTCTTTCTCCACCAAGAGAAGACCCTGTCTCTCCACCTTCTTCGACCAAAGATGATCCAGTTATGAATTCTTCATGCCTTGGGTCCGAGATTGCTACACTTAACACATTTTTGACCCCATAACCATCCACATCTTCTACAGAATCAAAACCTCATCCGACATCTTCCAAACCATTCTCTCAATTGGTGGAGAAACTAGAACTTCTCCATTCAAGAAAATTAGAGCATTGGGCATTATGGGAGCAACTCAGAGCTCCTCACCTGGCCCATCCCATCTCATCTCGTGCCGTTGACCCTCCCTTCACAAAATCTCTAAAAGTTTCCAACAAAGACCAGACTTCCACTTCTAAACCTTCAAAATCTCAACCATCCACATCAGAACCAAAACCCTCATCCACCACATCAAAACTGATCAAAACCCTCAGTGTTCGCTCTGCCCCTAACCTCACTCATCTGCAAGTGAAGGTAGACTTGAACCAACCCTCACCCAATAGTAGTCCTCAAACCAAACCAAAGAAGACTGCTAAACCACGGTGGTGAACTCCCCCTCCACCATCAACATTTCCCTCCATTTTAGGCCCTCATCCTTCTACCATAATAGGAGTGCTCCCTACTCCAACCCCTAACCAAAACAAGTTACCGCCATTACTCCCTTTGCCTACAACAAGCCTAACCTCTCTGAACAATTCAGCACCTCTCACGAAGAAAGTGTCGTCTACGCAAGTGGCTACACCACCGACCCAAAAAGTGGTATGGAAGCCTCCTTCAACACCGCCAAAGAAAAAGTCATCAACGCCTCATGCATCAACAAACACGAACCCTTTAGTGGGTTCATACGCTTTGATATTGCACTGACTTTTGCAAACCTCTAGCCTAACCCTTTCGCCTATTAAGCCATTCCAACCTCTCGGGTCAAAACCGTCCTAGTTTGATGATACTAAAATTTGCCTATATCATCGCACTCCAGGACATGATACCAAGAATTGCTGTGCCCTCAAAGTTGTCATTCGCCAATACATGGAGAAAGACACCCTTCTTTTTGAGGATACTGTCGACAGACCTCTGACACCGTCCCTTATCTCTCAAACCTCTTCATCGGCATCTCATCAGCAGACTAGTGTCCCTTCATCTCCTTCGTCCCCTCTCTTTGAAATTAACACCATCCACGTAGCCACTAGGTCACAAAAGGATAAAACAAAAGAAAAAGCTGCTATTCCTTGGACCTATCCCTTTGTCAAGCCACCTCAACCACCAAAACCCAAAATTTCTATCCTGGGTGCATCCCAACCCTCTTCTTCAGAGGCAATCCATGACTCTATGTTAATACAACTTCACCAAACACCCATGAAGATGACCTTATATGACCTCATCCAAAGCTCACCCCAACATCGCCATTCATAACATCGTCACAAAATTAGAGGCTAAGCCTGTCAGGCAAAAGCTTCGAAAAATGCATCCTAGAGTTGCACTCCTTGTCAAAGAGGAGCTTCAGCATCTTCTCTCTGTCTCTTTCATCCAACCCATTGATTATCCGTAGTGGGTGTCTAACATCATCCCTATCACCAAGGCAATTGGGGGGAGCCGAATCTGCACAGACTATCATGACCTCAATCTGGCCTGCCCCAAAGATGATTTTCCTCTTCCCAACATTGACCAACTTGTTGATCTCACAGCTGGTCATGAGATGCTATCACTCATGGATGGGTTTTCAGGATATAACCAAATCCTGATCATGCCTAAAGACCAACACAAGACTACCTTCATCACCCCATGGGGGACTTTCTGCTATCGAGTCATGCCTTTTGGCCTAAAGAATGCAGGTGCCACATATCAACGTGCCATGACTTACATTTTTCACAATCTCCTCCACAAAATCATGGAGGACTATGTGGATGACCTGCTAGGAAAATCCAAGCTTTGTCATGACCATCTAACCATCCTCAGAATCATCTTCTCTCACCTTCAATACAATGTCTACCTTAACCCCAAGAAATGCATCTTTGGGGTCCTCTCAGGCAAGCTCTTGGGTTTCATTGTTTATCTCCGTGGCATTGAGATAGATCTCACTAAAATTCATTCTATACTCGAGATGCCACCTCTGACCAATCTCAAGCAACTTCACAGTCTGCAAGGGAAGCTCCAGTCCATTCGTCACTTCATCTCATAGCTTTTTGACTGCTGCCAACCCTTTCATCATCTCCTCAAGAAGGATGTCTCCTTTAAATGGGATAAGGACTACCAAAAGGCTTTTAAAGCCCTCAAATGCTATCTAGTTTCTCCACTAGTCCTCATTCCACCTAAATATGACCAGCCCTTCTACCTCTACATCTCAGCAACCAAGCATTCGTTAGGTGCCATGATCATGCACTGAGACGAGCAACACCGTGAGCAAGCAGTTTACTATATAAGCTGAACACTTGTCGACTATGAAACTCGGTATACTCATACTGAGAAACTCCATTTGGCATTAGTTTTTGCCACTACCAAGCTCCACCACTATCTTCTCAATCACAAGACCTTTGTCATCACTCACACTGACCCCCTCAAATACCTGCATTCCAAGCCATACCAAAACCAGCGTATGGCTCGTTGGCTCATGCTTCTTGCTGAGTTCGATTTGGAATTCATCCAGTAGAAATCAATCAAGGGGCAAACAATCACTGACCAATTGGTAGATGCTTCTCTACCTGACACTCAACCTTCTCAGTGCGAGTTCCCTGACGAATCTATCGCCGCACTTTCCATCGATGACACATTCTATCAAATGACAATGTTCTTTGACGGCTCTAAATGTCAACTCGGTGGGGGTGTGGGAGTCATTCTCATCCCACATGAGGGTGAGCCCATGCCCCTATCTTTTAAGCTTGACTTTGAATGTACCAATAATATGGCTGAATATGAAGCCTTACTCTTGGGACTTCAAACCACCCTTTTTTTAAACATCAAGACCATTAACATCTTCGGTGACTTCCAATTGGTCGTCAATCAAATCAACGATTTGTATCTTTGTAAAAATGAAATTTTGCAAAGGTACAAACACCGTGTTGACACCCTCCTAGCCTCTTTCAACCATTACCTCTTACAGACTGTTCCGCGATCCACGAATAAGTTTGCTGACACCGTGGCTTTTCTCGCCTCGTATATCCCATCTTCATCATCTTCATCAAAGATTTTTGTCATGGTGCATCATGTGCCGTTGCCTTCATACATTTCTCCTAACATCAACCATGTTAACACCATAGACTCTAGTCCATGGGATGTTTGGTATAAACAACTTGTGGACTACTTAACCCATTCTGTCATTCCTCCCAATCTCTCTAGCAATGCACGATGAGATTTCATCAAATGCACGGCTCGATATACCATGCTAGGGGGTCTTCTCTATAAAAGAGGTTTCGATGGCCTCCTTCTTCAATGCCTAACCACCACTAAAGCATCTCATGCCATTAAACAGGTCCATGATGGGATTTGTGGTGGACACTTCAGTGGTAACTCGGTTGCCAAATGCATTCTTCGCCTGGGCTATTACTGGCCCACTCTTCATCAAGATTGTAGCGACTATGTTTGGCATTGCATCAAGTGCCAGCAGCATGCTAACTTGCTTCACCTCCCTAGCCATGCCTTACAAATCACTCAAGATTTCTAGCCTTTTTCACAATGGGGCTTAGATCTCATCGATGAGATTAACCCTCATTCGTCTCTTCGACATCAGTCCATTATCACCACCACAGAGTATTTCACTAAATGGGTGGAAGCTATTCCTCTTGTCTCCATAAAAGCTGACAAAATTATTGACTTCATCAACACCCACATCATCTGTCATTTTGGTGTACCTCACAAAATCATCACCGATAACGGCAAGTCATTCAAAAACAAAACTATCTAGAAACTCTATGACTCATTTGGCATCAAACTCAACTTATCTTCACCTTACTACCCACAAGCAAATGGGCAGGCTGAGGCTTCCAACAAAATCTTAACTAAAATTCTCATGAAGGTGGTCAATGACACTGGAAGGGATTGGCACATTCACGTTCCCTTCACTTTGTGGGCCTACCGCACTAGCATTTGAACCTCTACGGGTGCTACCCCTTTCTCTCTAGTATACGAAATAGAGGCTGTCCTACCTCTCAAAGTACAGATCCCATCTCTACACATCTCCCTACATGACATTCTCTCTAACGATGACTTTCATCAAGATTGCTTAGCTCAACTTGAGTTACTCGATGAACATTGTCTTGCTGCCCTCAACCATCTCCATGTCTATCAAAATCGCATCAAGTGAGCCTATGACAAAAATCTGTGAGAATGAGATTTCAAAATCAGAAACCTCATCCTCAAAGAAAATCAACATGTGACCAATATGGAAAGAAGTAAATGAGGCAAGTTTACTCCTAATTGGCTAGGACCTTTCATCATAACACACAAGTATGGGTCAGGGACTTATCGTCTGTCTTCTCTTGAAGGCCGACCAAAACCTGAGCCTCTCAATGCATTGCATCTATGACCATTCTACTATTAGTTGAGTACTCGTTCACTTGACATTTAATTTGAGCTCATCCCTTGAGCAACCCCCATCCTCTTAATCCTCATTCCTTCAACCCTATTCCCCTAAAACAAATCCTAGGTAACCCTTTTATAAAGTATGGATGCTTTGTCCTAATAAAAGGGAGCCCTTAAACTTCTATAGTCTTGTCCATGACTCAAAATTTTGTCAAAAATAAATTGAGATGTCAAAATATCAAAAGGTCACAAGTTTTAAAGGTAGACTACTCCCTCGAAGGACAGATGTATTATCATTGCTGTAGCTAATAGACTGCTCCCTAGAAAGACAACTATTTAAATCCCTCATAATATATAAAGCAAAAATATAGACCACTCCCTCTAAGGATGGCTATGCCTAAATATCTTGCTACAAACATCACTCTCTTAGAAGCTTCCCGCATCGATCAGCTTCGCAAATGACCACAGAACAACATGACATCTCTATGTAGACTTCCCGCATTATTCAGTTTGCTGAAAAAAAAAAAGGGGGTCATGGACTTGGCTTGTAGTCATCTCAGGGTCTCCTATAAAAAGGGGCAAAGTTGTCCCTACTCAAAAGGTTTACCCTATCCTCCTATATCACATCACCTGCTCAAGGGACTTTGAGCTCATTTTAATGTCAAAGTGATTCGATTACCTCACTAACACTACCCATGGTCAATGACGTAATGCATGAATGGGGCTCTTGGTTATAACAACCCCTATCTATGCTATCATTATGGTTCTTGTCAATGAAAGGGCACACTGCCTTTCACTTCCTCTATACCTTTGGTCACATTCAACCAAATCATTTGACCAACTGAACCAACCCAACCCTTTTCAGACCACTCACATAGCCTATTCACACAAGTTTCTATGGACACCAATACACATGGAAACTATTGACCACCCAATTTATGTCAAGCATAAACCATTACTTGCTGAAGCATAAATAGACTCCTTTCATTTTTAGCATATGTCCATCACCAATATGGACACTTGCTAGGGATGAAAAACTAGATGTTACAGAATGCACCATCACACAATATGGAAAAGGCTGTAACATCATCTTGTCCTCATCATTTCAAGCATGTACCATCAGACACATGGGAAATACTAAACCCATTTATGACCAAGCCAACCTATCGACCTCTTTAACTTTTTGTCTGAACTACATTAGTCTGAGGCCCTAACAAACATGGGCTATGTAGGCAGCACTCAGATGACATGGGGTCCTCTGAGGTTAGCTCGGCCACATCTGTTTGTTCGTCTCTCTGATGGACAAACCATTTTCCCTTCAACCATGACTTAACTTAGTCAAAACATATCCACGACCAAACCAACCTATCAACCACTTTGACCCTTCCTCCCTTTGGGGAGAACTACATTGGCCTGAGGCCCTTAAGATAGGGGCTATGTAGGCAACACTCAGTTGACATGGGGTCTTCTGGGGTTAGCTCGGCCATTCCTTCTGTCACCTTCTTTCATCACCTGCCAATCACATCATAACTAATCATATATTTCCACAATCATTTGCATCATCATAAACATTAAAAACAATCATAAAATATCATCATAAAATATCATCACATGATCATTTTCATCATTAGCATCATCATAACATATCATCATAATCATCATATCATCATTAGCATCATCATAAATATCATTTCTTAGCATACATCATTAAAACACATACAAAAATGCTGCAAACATCAAACATCTAAAAACATTTTCATAACACATCCATGATCAAAACTCATCATATATATATATATCAAAATTTTTACAAATGACACAATCTGTGTCTCTGTCTCTCTCTCTCAAAAGAAAATAGTACATCTCGCATCACCGGCTCACAGGTTGGTATATACATCATAGTTAAACATGCCCTCAAGGCTATGGCTGTGGTGGTGGTGGTGGCAGCTGGGAAGATGCTGTATCATCTCCGCCCTCTGACCTACATCATCTGCGAGACCCTGAAGCAGTCGCTCACGACATCGACCGCTATCATCTCAGCTCTGCTCTCATCTCTGAGTATCACTGTATCTAAGGGAACCCTCTAATAACCCCCTCATAATATGCGATCTCGTCTAACGTAGTGTTGTACCTAGTAATAGGTATAATCTGCGGTGGACCCATCAGGCCTGCTATCATGCCCTACACTAAACCTTATGGCTGTGAAAATGCTGGCTACATGGATGCTGACTGTGTGGGCTACTGAACTGGCTGCTGAGGTGAATGCTGCATCAGGCCCTGTCCTCCCAAAACCTGCCCTGCCAATGCCTGTGCCTGGGCTGTGGCCAACTATCCCTATAAAATGGTGACCTATCCTGTCAGAGCAGCCACCTGCCCTGTCAACCCTGCCACCTGACCTGTCAAAACTGTGACTTACCCCTACAAAATGGTCACCTACCCCTGGGCTGCATCCCTCTCCTATCTAGCCATGTCCCTCTCTTGATAGGCTGCATCCCACTCTCTGATCATAGCCTATAGATCAGGCTGTGGCCCCACCTGTATACTATCCTACCCACCATGCCGAGTAGGCCTCTATGCATCTTGGATCAGCTATCCTAGGACCTGTTGCTAGCTTCTCAAAATTGGACCCCTCTGTCTCCTCTGGCAGTGGGAGCGGTGCCTCTATATCATCCTATCTATATAGTGGGAAGGTGGGCGACACATCCTAAAGTAGCCCAAACTGGTGTCACACTCTCTCCACTGGCACCCTCTCGATCTCACTGACTCACCTGACCTTGACCCACCTGATGCTCTGCACCCTGACCAACTGCTCTCCCTAGTCTTTGAAGGCTAGATACCCTAGGTACGGTCTCCAGATGATGTTCGCCAAAATCAGGGTCTCCAGTACCCCTCTGTAGTGGTTAATGTCTCTAACCACTCCATCCATCTATGCCTATGCCATCATCTCGTGCCATTATTTGAATCTGACTCTGAAGCCAACTTGAATCGCCACTAGAAGGCTAAGAGGATGAGTGACCATGATGTGCTCGTAAGCCCAACAGTGTAGGAGGTGGCCCACACACAGACTGTACCACCACCACTGACTGATCCCCCATAGCTCTCTGTATACCTGGGCCAAAAAAATAGGCACCCAGGCAAACACTTTCTACTGCTCTATCATCTTCATCAAAACCCCAGTCATCACAACCAAAAACCTATCTCCCTCTACATCTGGTAGTGTGTAGACTGTGATGCCTATCATCATCAGAATCGCCAGCTGATGTGCATCCTCATCAGCAACGTAGAGGGGCTCATAGGCAAAACTCACTGAGTGGTAGCTCATCTCAGTGATGTGCTCCCCAAATAGCGTAACCATGTGTATATCATGCACCTCTCTTGAGCATGCATACAGGTCTGCTCTGTGTATCAGCAACCACAAAATTTGGTACATGTCCTCGACCATCACCGTCATCTCCCTTATTAACAAGTGGAAGGTGTTGGTGGAATGATCCCACCACTCGATCAGAGCCACCATTAGGCTCATGTCCCTCACCACTTGGTAGTATCATCGTAGCCTGTCGAGTCCTACTATGCTCATCTCCACCCAATCCTCCCTGGTAATGTCTCGATGCATCCATGTCAGTAATGGTGACAGTTGATCCCATAGCATAAGTGTCTACCTCACCTGCATCCAACAATCAGACTCATGTTAACCATGAAACTACCAATCCTCATGGCTCTTCTTATCTACGCTCAGCCATTTGCCCTTTCATCTATCTACTTGACCAATCTACATGACCATCTATGGCTATCCTGACACTCGAGAAGCCCTTGATGTAGCTTTGGCCCCTTGACTTGGCATTTTTCACAACTTTTTCTAGACCCGTCAGCCCTTGACATTAGTTAGCGTGCTGATGATGGCACTTACCTAACCAACATCGATCACTTCATGACCAATGTCGGTAGATAAGTGACCGACATCGGTCACTGGTTGACCGACGCTGGCAAACCTATCGACATCGGTGACTGGTTCAGCCCTAGGGCCAAATGGGGTGAGCCCTAAAATTAGGGCTTCCCCCATTTTGCCCCCCATTTCCCCCAAAACCCTCCTAAATCACCCTAGAAGGACCTACCTACCCTTCTCACCCTCCTAACTACCCCTCCCCCTCATTTCCTAGCTAAAAAGCATCAAAATTTCAAAAACAAAATCAAACTTCAAAACAAATCAAACAAGCTCAAATGAGCCTCCTACCTCATCCCATCGTCACCACCATGGTGGCACGATGGGTGCCGCTAGTGGTGGACCTACCATGGGTCCTCCTCTGCCCTCTACCATCTCCTCCATCTCGATTTGTTTGCAAACTCTTCCTGGCCTACCACCACCTCTGTAACCTCCAATCTCTGTCCAATTCACCCACTCTCTCCACCAATCTTTCTCTGACACCTCACACTGGTCAATCGGTCAACTTTGAGTCATTTTCACTCAATCTAATCTAGAGCTCCTTTTTTGACTTTGCAACAATCACAAATGACTTTTGGTGGGCCACCAATCTGGTTTTGTCAAATTTGGCAGGCCACCAACGTCGACATAATAGTGCCCTAGGCCACCGATGTCGGCCAATTTTCATCGACGTCGATCCCTTCGGGCCACCGACATCGGTTGTATCACTGACGTCAGTGGCTTTCAAACCTCCACCTTCTTCACAATGCCCAAGATCATGCCTCTAATCATCTAGTCCTCACGGTAGAAGTTATCTTAGCCTCCTGGGGCATATTTAAGATCACTTTATTAGTGGCCTGACTCGACCACAGACCTTGGAGATCATGACTATCTCTTTCGACCACTTTCAAGATAACTCTACCTTGGTTGTTTTGATTGCCATTGCTACCTCAAGATTAGTTAGCAAATTGTCCCCAACCCCCACAAGCATTGGATTGCACTCCAGTTGATCCCCATGTTTATGGCTTTTTCATGTTTTCCAAGAGCACTTCCTAAGCCTGGGATACTTGGAGCATGATGACCATTGGAGCTATAGCTTAGATCGTTTAACCCAATTAGCTATGACTACATGCTGGGCCTTTGTTATTTTGATTTTGGCACTCCTTGACCTTTGACTATGACAATTTGACTTACCTATCGCGTGGTGTGGCATACGCACAATCTCATCCTTTGCAACATTCACACTCAAACCTTCCCCCTTTCCATCTATCTCTCTATCAAATTGACACCCGATCTCAGGTTCCTTTCCCTCGACTCCTACTTTGAGGGGGGAACACCTCATCCCATACCTGGGGCAACCAACTCCTATTTTTGTCTTGCAGTTCGTCAAGAACAACCAACAAGACAAAAAGGGGCAAATGTAGACACCGAAATCGTGTCTATCTCTTGGTCACCCCTTGGTCCCCTTTGGTCCCCTCCTAAACATTTCTAACCCATTTAATTATTAATTTAAAATAAATTGACTATTTTAAATTAAAAACCTCCCTTGCCACCTCACCCCTCCTAGAATACCTCTCCTTGGATACCATTCCTCAC
Source organism: Torreya grandis (assembly GCA_037957365.1). Lineage (NCBI taxonomy): Eukaryota > Viridiplantae > Streptophyta > Pinopsida > Cupressales > Taxaceae > Torreya > Torreya grandis. The sequence continues at coordinate 2,565,005 of JARHVA010000183.1, forward strand.
CCCATACTAAATCTTAAATGCTTAACCCCCATTTTAATTCCCCCACTCATCCTCATGCCTAATAAAACCCACCCTCGACTATTTTCTAACGATTAGCTAACCCCGATAGATGGAAGAATGGGCAAAAGGCTATTTTTAGCCCCTTTTTCCTATTCTTTGGCTATCAATGTCGGTCAGTATTTGGCCAACACCAGTGGTTTTGCCAACATCGGTCCCTTTAAAACTAAACTTTTGCTTCCGTTGCTGCCCCCCATGAACGTGAATTCCTTTGCATCCAGAATCTGACCTCTCTCTCTCTCTCCCTCTCTCCCAGATGCACACCAAGCAACACAGGCTACAAGCAATCTGTAGAAATAGCTCCAGACTTTGGGTTAAAGACATTACAGGTACATCAACAACATCAAAAAGGAATCTTCTACACTCATTCTTCAACAAGCAAGAGCTAAGTGTTTCTTTTGTCCTTTTATTTTAGTATTTTGAAAATCATTGGTAGCTAGTCTCTATTTTGTTATTTCTAAATACTACAGACCAGAGCATCCCTGACTATCTTTCTGGAGAGGCTAGGAAGCCTTCCTCACACCCTTGCCCCTTTTTGACACCCTGTCCCTTCCCTGACTCCTCCCTTAGACCTTATTTGTCTCCCTACAACTCTACACAGACTCTTAGACTACCTCAAACAGACCCAGACTCCTTCCAGATTCCTCTGTCGACCATAAAAACCTATCCAGACCCTATCCAAGGCCATTGCCCTAACCGACATCAACCATTACCCCTACCGACATTGGTAGACTAACTGACGTTGGTGACCTTGACCTACCAACATCGGTAGACTAATCGATGCCGGTGACTATGGAAACCAGATTGCCACATACAGGTACTCATTTGTTTCCATTTCTTTTGTTCAGTCTTTTATCACTTCTATTTCTGACAACATTCTGCTTTTTATCAACCAGTAGACTGTCACCCCTCTAGGAAGTCTTTGCACTTCTGGGATCAAGCTTTTTGTTTGGCAGTCTACCACCTGTCTATCTAACACCCTTCTTGTTTAAGTCTCTCTCATCTGTAGGTGTCATCCTCCATAGCCAAAGAGGAGTCCCTTCAATGTCTGGATACAGTGTGCTGACTTCATTCGGGTATCATCTAACCCTAGACCATCACTTAGTTTCTTTCATCTCTTGAATGTGGAAAAGCAAAAATAGTTAGAAACATTCTGGCATGCCCAGTGGGACCCTAGGGTGTTCCTTGGGTTCATTTCTTACCTTTTCATATAGGTGCATTAGGTCTCTTCTTACCTCTCTTTTCTTCTATCTCTTCTGAAAGACACTATTAGCAAAGTTAAAAAGAATCATTCTTTTTCTTTCTTTTCTGCATCTTAGAGTAGTGAAATTCATACTCTTCAACCTTTTCTCCACTTGTCTGCATCCAAACACACATTTCAATTTGGGCTTAAAATCTATTGCATCTCATTTTCTACTTGAAATGCATATCTAGTCCACACATTTAGTAATTAAAATGCATCATGAATAAAGTGTAGTCCACTTATGTTACACATCCAAACCACATTCACAAAATCAAACATCTAAACATACTTGAGACAAGGCCCGATTAGGATTTCATCACCTAGCAGATACCTTACCCTTCCCGACAATCCTACTTGGACTTCACTACCAAGGGGAGAGACCACTCTGTTCTCTGGCAGAGTATAAACTCTAGGGGAAGTATATACTTGCTAAGCGGCCTAGCTTATCTCTGGGTTCGTGAAGTGAGGGGAGCTTGCTCCTTAGCACCAAGCCACGTACAGAACCTAACACAGACTCTTGAACACTAAAACTAACCTGAAACCAACTTTAGACTTCTTCTAGGACTTGTTCTAAAAGCCAACTTCCCAAACACACTTTAAGGCATAAGCCAACACGATCCTAAAAATTTATTCTTAGGAATTTAACGTTTAAGATCTGCTTGTCTTCATCTTCTTTTCTATTCTTATCTGGTTGTTTGAGCTAGTCAGGATGTATTATCTTGCCTTGAATGGTTTTGACACGTAGTCAAACCAAGACTCTTGTTGACCACGTGAGGCAACAACCACTTTCACCTTTGCCATCCATAACTAGTCCTCTAATGGAGTATCATTCAGAGACTGAAGGAACTCCTACCCAACTGACCCCGACTCAACCTCCCATTGTCCTTGAAGGGGACCAAGATTTCGAAAGATTCTTAGACCTCAATGTCAAAGCCCTTCAACATTATCTCATGAGAAGTCAAATGTGAGACTCCTTAGGCAACCCAATTTATGGGATGCCAACCTCCTTAGTTGAGATGCAGCCATATCGACAACGTCTGTGGTTCAACCCATAGACACCCAGGCCGTCGCCTTGACTAATAACCATACCATGACTAGTCCTCAAAGTGTTGCTTCTCCTTTTATCTCTGGGCACACTTCCATTAGGGTTTTGGTCCCCCATCCACCACAGACTATCCAACAAACTTCTACCCCTTTCCAAAATCTAGTTGTCTCCATCCTGCCTACTCTCGCCCCCATCAACACTAGGGTGGCTACTCATCCATTGGCTAGTGTTGCCACTATCCAACCACTTCTAGCAACATCAAGCCTCGTCATGCCTTCTACTTTCATGATGCAACCACCCTTGGCCTCCACTTCTATCCCAATGGCTAGTTATCAATATGTTACACCTATACAAGGGCAACCGATTACGTTATATGCTCCTCCTAGCACCTTCCAAGTGCCTTACAACCTAGGGGGTGCCCCTCCTACAAATCTATCAATAGACTTAATCAAAATGTTGATGGACAAAATGTCTAATCTTGAGACTTCTATTTTTGGTTCATGAAATGTCCTGTCATACGACCAAATTTGTAATGAACCCATCCATCCCTCTGTCCCAATCCGGTTGTATCCAAGTCAGTGGGAACTTCCTAAATTTACTCACTTCTAGAGTAAGGAAGACCTGGAGCAACATCTGTGAGCATTCAGACACATTTGTTATTTGATAGCACATGATGATGTGTTACTTCTACGCACATTCCCCATGTCACTTTTTGGTGCTGCTCTCGATTGGTACAGCTCCCTCACCAGTCACTCTCTTTTCACATTCACCCAGCTAGCCCAACTTTTCCTCGACCACTTTTCGATCAATATCACCAAAAAGGTCTCCATCACAGACCTCTATTCTATCAGATAGTTTGACGACGAATCCATAACCGATTTTGTTTCTCGGTGGAGAGGCTTAATCAACCAACTCTCCTTTTCTTTGCCCCAACCTGAGCTCATCTAACTTTTTTCATAGGCATGTGCCAAACATATTTCCTCTACTCTACGAGTCCAAACATTTCGCACCTTTGACGAAGCTTTCACGATGGCTAGGAAGCTTGAACTACGTGCTATCGAGGAAAAAAAAGTCAAGTTGCAGAGTAAGAACCCCAACACCAAGTCCAATGACCCTTCCTCTAAACCTTCTTCTAATTCTAAATCTAAGGCATCAACAAATGTTGTAGTCGTTAGACCATCATCTTCAACCAACCAATCTGAACTGTCCACATCCCAAAGTATCACATGACAATTCCAGCAAAGATATGTGCAGCATCAGTATACTCCACTAGGAGAGTCATACGCATCTATGCTGGACAAACTTGTCAAACAGGGAGTCCTCAATCTCCCCCAAATCTGACTGCCCCCTCAATTTGATCCCTCACGCGCCATCCCTGCATGGTATAGGGAGAATGACTTCTACAATTATCACCGTGTTAAAGGCCATGACATGGACAACTGTAAGACTATCAAGAACATCATTCAAGACATGCTAGATAAAGGTGACCTCATCTTGGACAACCAAAACATGCCACCCAATCAAAGCATAAACATATTTAAACAACCCTTTCCTAACCATCCACCTAGCCAAAACAATGTGCAGACCATGGCCAATGACTCTCAAGATCATAATATATGCACAGTCAACACTATCTCACCTCTCATGCCTGACCAACCTCTCTCCCAGTCTCAAGAGGTTAGTCAACCCGTCAGTCCATCACACGAGCACGAACCTTCTTCTCTTGTTAGTTCTCCATCGACTTCCCTTATATTGGAGGATGCCTTGACTATACCAGCACCACCAGTCCCACCTTCATCCTTCCTGCTACCAATGGAGGACCCTACCCTTCCTACTCCTCAACCACAAGTAGAAGGCACAATCATCCCTACCCTTTATCCTCTTGAGGAGCCACACTCTTTGATTCCTTCTCCACCAAGAGAAGACCCTGTCTCTCCACCTTCTTCAACCAAAGATGATCCAGTTATGACTTCTTCATGCCTTGGGTCCGAGATTGCTACACTTAACACATTTTTGACCCCATAACCATCCACATCTTCTACAGAATCAAAACCTCATCTGACATCTTCCAAACCATTCTCTCGATTGGTGGAGAAACTAGAACTTCTCCATTCGAGAAAATTGGAGCATCGGGCATTATGGGAGCAACTCAAAGCTCCTCACCTGGCCCATCCCATCCCATACATCAACAGCATCAACAAGGAATCTTCTACACTCCTTCTTTGGCAAGCAAGAGCTAAGTGTTTCTTCTGTCCTTTTATTTTAGTATTTTGAAAAGCATTGGTAGCTAGTCTGTATTTTGTTATTTCTAAATATTGCAGACCAGAGCATCCTTGACTATCTTTTTAGAGAGGCTGGGAAGCCTTCCTCACACCCTTGCCCCTTTTTGACACCCTGTCCCTTCCCTGACTCATCCCTTAGACCTTATTTGTCTCCCTACAACTCTACACAGACTCTCAGACTACCTCAAACAGACCCAGACTCCTTCCAGATTCCTGTGTTGACCATAAAAACCCATCCAGACCCTGTCTAAGGCCATTGCCCTGACCAACATTGACCATTACCCCTATCAACGTCGACAGACTAACTGACGTCGGTGACCTTGACCTATCAACATTGGCAGACTAATCGACACCAATGACTATGGAAACTAGATTGCCACATACAGGTACGCATTTATTTCCATTTCTTTTGTTCAGTCTTTTATCACTTCTGTTTCTAACAACATTCTACTTTTTATCAACCAGTAGACTGTCACCCCTCCAGGAAGTCTTTGCACTTCTGGGATCAAGCTTTTTGCTTGGTAGTCTACCACCTATCTATCTAACACCCCTCTTGTTTAAGTCTCTCTCATCTACATGTGTCATCCTCCACAGCCAAAGAGGAGTCCCTTCAACATCTGGATACGGTGCACTGACTTCATCCGGGTTTCATCTAACCCTAGACCATCACTTAGTTTCTTTCATCTCTTGAATGTGGAAAAGCAAAAATAGTTAGAAACAATGGTCTTTGATTTGAAAATATATCCATTGGTATAAAGAGGAAGGAAAAAGATAAAAGCACCAAAACTAGGATAGTAGCACCATGGCACACTAGTGTCCCTATTATGGTGCTAGTGTCCAGGTGGAAGAACCTAAGGCACTAAGTGCCGGACATCAAGATGAGGGTTTAAGACTACTTTAGGGATGTTTAGGGATGTCTATGGCCTGTACGAAGGTGGGATAAGTGTCTACGTAGGCCTTAAGATATATCTAGGGCTAAGATAGGGATGGGTGGTCTCAAGTAGCACTCTTAGCACTCAAGTGCAATTTTTAGGTGATTACATTTACCCCCCATTTATTTTCAAAATGTAGCAAAGTGAAATGAATAGGATAAAGAAAAAAAAGTGTACCTAGACTTACTTAAGAGCAAAAGCCTATGAATCTATATTGAGTATGTGAATTATGCTCCATTACATGTCTTATAATAAAACAAGCATAGATTAATCCTTACTTAAGAGATATTAAAAGTGAAGACAAAACTGAGTAAATATATAAGAGAGAGGAAAAGAATGGATACATCTCACTAGGTACGTGAACCAATGCATAAATCTACTAATAAATTATGTGTGTACATGTAGATAATGATCAATCAATGAATATCTTAGACTGACCTAATGGTTTGATCAATCCTCATGTGTGGGTGGTGTAAGAACTCAATCTACTTTTGAATCCATCATTGCCCAACCCTGCTTGGTGGATCATGACTTGTGAATATCTTAAATCATATTGATGGTGTGTCCAGCCCTCTTACGTAGGTGGCTTAAGAACTCAAGTAGACTATGAATCCATCATTTCCTACCCATATGTAGTAGATGCATTTGAAATATAAAATGCACAATGCAACTAGAGATGTGCAATTGGAGATGTGTAACTAGAGATGTCACCTTTGTGAGCAATCAAGAATATTAGGTTGCTCTAGGCCAACTCAAGAATGCCAACCACTATAGATGGAATAATCCATGAATATGGTGTGTATCCTAAAACATGGTGTTTGATGTGTAAAACATAGAGAATGAGAGAGATTTTTATTCCATTTGATTAACCGATGTATAATTGAGCATACATAAATAATATGTGGCACACAAGCCCCCAAATCTAATATCTAAGTATATGGATTATGGAATGAGTTGTAATAATCTATTTTTGAATACCCAAATTAAAACATGAATGATCATGTTGTGCATGATTCCCCCAATTTGAGCAATTTGGTATAAACCTAAGCTAAACTAAGCCAAAATTGGTAATCTGTAATTGAACTTGTACAAACTTAGATTGTACCTACTATTATTTTTTGGCCAATTTGGAAATTTTTGAAACTGAGGCTACTGGAAAGTAGCACCATATCTTCGACAATAGTGCCTTGTGGTACCAATGTCCTAATTTGGGCATTAATGTCCAACTATTATAATTTTTATGCAACTCTAACTAATCTTTGTCACTGTTTCCCACTATGTTCTCCTGAATCTGATTTCTATGTTTTGAGCTTGTATGCTAAAAATTGTACTTTGAGTGCATTTGGATATCTTGATCTCTGTGACAAACCCCTATGAATGCACCTTATTTTGAGGGGATTTATTGTACATGCATAATTACTATCCTTAAAATAGAAAGTTTTACAAAATGTGTGTTAGCTATAATATATATGATATTTACATAATAAACCAATAAATGTGCATACATAACATCTAAATATAATATAAGTTGAGAATAAGTTTTGAGTGTGTGATGCATGTTAGGTATAACATTAAAAAGGTTATTAAAATAGATATAAAAATGTATATGAACAAAAAATTTGAGTAATAGCTGAGTAGTTACCTAGGGGATGGGGCATGATGTCCATCACAACACCCAAGTAGGAAGGGGAGATGCATGAGGCCCCTCATGGAATCTAAAACTAGAGTCTATAACAAGCAAGAGATAAGTGTCATATAGTTGTGTGACATTATTTATACCCATGGGATACCTTTATACATTGGGGATATGCTTACATTGGGGGAATCTTTGCATGCTTATTAAGTTATATATTTCTATACTGACCCATTGATCATAGTAGACTGCTACACATGAATTTCTCTTGATCATACTTTCCATAGAGTTACTTCCTATGGATATGATGATTTGTTAAATCAGATGATGATATCAATCAATTATGTGAAATAACATTGCATACTTTGTACATGCTTGATGTTGATGATTATTACATTAGGTGATCATTAATGTGTTTTATATTACATGTTTTATGAGTGCATTGATTATGTTTTTCCACATCATAAATTAGTTGTGTTAGAGGATCATCTATTCCATGTCATGGCCTTGTTTTCCATGTTAGGTCATAGTAAATTTAGAGTCAAGTTAGAGTCATGTTGTGTCTTCAATATTTTATGCTTTGTGATCATGACATTGTGTATGTATATGTGTGTGAATATAAATATGACTACTTTTTATCGAAATGTCATGATTTATATCACACATGATTTTATGTGTTCAATGCCATGATTTATATCATGCATCTATTTTGATGTTTATTATTGCATTCCTAATTGATATATTAATTTTACATGATACTTGTATTCTTATTTCTTGGGATTACATGTTTCATATGTTCTTTAATGATCAACTATTTATATGATGAAAAATTATCATTTTTGTATACATAATTTACATGATTACATATTTACATATAACACATGGTTCACATAACTCTTTCTTTTGAGATGAGTGATTTTGAGGATTCATCCCTCATATCAATAGGGGGCATATAATGGGTCTGTCTTAGATATTTAATTCATGATATATATATATATATATATATATATATATATATTACTTTGGGTTAGATTATGTGATTCATATGGTATAGGTTGGACATATTGAGTCATATGTGTGGCATTATACATGATTTTGAGTAACAATTAGAACATTCTAAGATAAATAATATGGGTCAAATTGAGAAAATTTATCAAATTGATTAGATTTATCAAATTTGTCAGATTAGATAGATTGATAGACATTATATGTTATGATAAATAAATTATGGAATTATATATTACTTTGAAGTATAAATGGATCATACTAGGGCATGAATGTTGTTCATGTGAACACTTTTCTACTTTCTAGGGAGCAACGTACTATATAAGTACTTTAGATCCAAAATACATCTAGAATCACTAATTAAGAGTTTCAATTTACATACAAAACTATTTTTGGGGTTCTAATTTGACATACAAACCTATTTTGGGGTTCCATATTTACATATAATCATATTTTAGGGTTCCAAATTTACATACAAAGCTAGTTTAAAGTTACAAAAAAGAGTTATGATGGTATTTAGAGTAAGACAATTAAGGTTTCTATGAAACTCAACTTGTAGCACTTCTACTTTTTGAATTAGGGTTGAGGAATTAAAAATAATCAACAAATAATTTCAATGGTTTAATATCCTTAGGGCATAATATCCCTGTGGCATTCTCTAAATGAGTTTAACAAGTGGCATCTTGGTTCACATACCGTCAAGTGTATTCATTCCCTGACTTTCAATTTCAAATAATTTAATGATCTAGATTATTTCATATTTTCTATAATGAATGGACATTAATATATATTGAGGTATGTTTCTATTTTTGTGATTGAGGAATTAATATTATCATTTATGTCAAATATTTGTGAGTATCATTGATGTCCCAAAGATTTTCTTATGAAGTTGCATGTTTAGTACTCATGATGACTTGAACATGACTTAGTAGTCTTTGAGTTTTATATGAGGTCTTGGCATATTATTATGGTGTAACAAGCTTATGATATTATTGAGAGTATTATTGTCTTTAGATAATAATAATTGAAGAATTTTCTTGGTTGATATCACTGAGAGATAACTTGTTTGAGTTCAAGTCTTTGAGTACTAGGTGTCTTAAGAAGCCTAGTCTAGACCTAGTGAGAAGGCATTGATTTGATAGCATGATGAAATGAGCAGTATGAGGCTTGTGAGAAAAATATTTTCACTATGTGATGATGGTATGAGGTTGTATGACATGATTATGAGGTGTTGAAAGTAGTGCAAGAGGTTTCAAGGTGTATTCAAGGTCTAAGTGTGACTGATAGTTTAAGGGCTAATATGCAAAGAGACCTAGCATGGCCTAATGAGGGGCCAAGTTTAGTTTTTAAGGTGATATAGATAATTATAGAATTATAAAAGGTATTATAGGTTTTTTAAAGTGTTTTTATCAAGTTTGAGGTCAAATTTTGAAGGAGAAGGCATGAAAAGTGGGTTTTTAGGTCTCTCATGTGCTAGAATGAAGTGTTGCAAACCTGAGAAGGATTTTTTGAGGCTTGGTGGCACGTGTGAATGTTACATGAGAAGTTGATATCTTAAAGAGAGATGGAAAATGGTCCTATAAATTATTTTTAAGCATTAGGAGTTAGTTTTAGGGATAGATCAATATGAATAAATGTTAAGAATGGAAACTAGTATAAAACCCTCCTAAAACCCTCGTAGTGACCTGATATGGAAGATATTGAGGGAAATGGATGAAAATGGATTAGATGACATAGTTTTATGTTTTTATAATAGATTGGAATATTATAGGTACCTAAAGTGGCATTGGTTTATCAAGTGAGTGAGTGGACCCCATAGAAAAGTACTTATTTCTCAAAAAATTGGTATAGTAGGCAGGGTCGACTGAGTAAAAGTTGCACAATGGATGAAGGAAAATTTTTATGACTAATAATTAATTTTTGTGGTGTTTTATGAAAATTTTATAGAATTTAAAAATTCTAAACTGGTCATGGAAGTTGACCTATTGCTAAAAGGCCTAGTGAGAAAGATAGTGAGAAAACCAGGCAAAAGTGAGAATGAGATTAGGGAAGTATTGTTATGGACTTGGGTTGAATCCAATTACATAAAAATGTTTTTAAAGACTTGTAACATGTAAATATTGATTATATGTTTTTGAGGTTAATTAAAATTTTGAATATATTATTCACAAGATGACCTGTCTAGTGAAGATGAGACTGTGAAGATATAAAGTTGAAAGATTGGTCTGCAAGACCAATATTGTCACTAGACCATGATATCTATCTATATGGAAGTTACCTAATTATCTCATTAGATCATAAAAATGTATCAATAGTTCCTAAAATTTCACACATAGGTGTTAAAATTCATAATAACCATGACTGGTCCTCAAGGCAGAATGGCAGTTTTGGGTATGCAAGATAGAGTGATGAGTTTGAGACATTATATCATGAGTTAATGTATCTAGTGAACATGTTAATTTTATTTGGGATGTATATGAAATATAAATGTTTTATATAATATTTATAGTTAGTTTAAGTAGTTAAAATATGGAAGCCAACATGGCTTGTCTGACTGTGTAAGGATTATGAGAGAAAAGGTCAGCAAATTGGTTTGTAAGACCAATAGTGTTCACTAGAACTTGTGAGCTATCTATTGGAAGATGTTATAGAGATAACATAGGAAATATTAATTTTCATGATATGTATTTTAAGTGTCCTTATAGGATTTTAAGACATCATTCATTAGGACTTTGTTTTAGAGCATTCATGTAGTTTTATGTGTGTTAATAAGATTGATGTTCCTAAGTCATTATGCCCAATTTGGAAGTGTACCAAGCATGTGATGATGTTATATATATTACATGGTTATAAATTAATCTAGATTATTTGAAAATTCCTATATTGATATTTTATGTTAAATTGATAATGGCTAGGTTCTGAGCAAATTGACAGTTCTAAGTGAGCTTTTTGATGAGGTGCTCCTGAGTCTTTGGAGCCTGACATAAGTTGTATAATGAATTTGATGATGACCCCAAGGTCATAAAGTTTACATACATATGTTTTTTATGCCTATAATGTGTTTCTAAAGGTTTTATGAGCTTCATCTTTATAAATAGTGTTTTTGAGGTATTTAGGCCTAATAGGTCTTTAAGGCCTAATGGGGCTTTCAAAGTGTGAGCGAAGGATTTGTGACTTATTGAGAATGGAGGATGTTAGTTGAGGTTTCTATATAAGTGTTTGAAAGGTTTGAGTTTTTTAGTGATGGCCATTTGGACCATAGAGGTTCAAGTTGTTTCATAGAGAGGATAAACCTAATGTATTAGGTCTCTATTAGGCCTAAAAGAAGATTGAGGTCTAAATGTGTTTGACCAACATAATGGTGATACTAATTTGATTTATTCTTATGTGTAACATGTCCTAAGATTTTTTTTGGGTTTGAACCTAATGGATTAGTGTATTTTATGACTAAGAGAGTATGTGAACAAGTGACTTGGCCGACCAATATAGTATGTGATCAAGTGACTTGTATTTATACAAGGCCTAATTGGCTTGATTAGGAGTGAAGGAGATAAGAGATAAAATAAACAAATAAAAGGGTAGATTGTGAAAGATAAGGAGGTCTTAAATATAATTATAAGAGGGGAGAGAGACTATGATTATTATATAATAGAGTTGCTACATGAGGATGACAAGGTTAATTGACCTAATATGCCTAGTAAGAGGCATGTTGAGTGAAGAGGCCTAATAGGATATTTGAGAGAGAGAGAAGAGTTGGAAGAGTAAGATAAGGTGATAATAATTAGTTGAGTGAGAAACAAGTATCTAAAGGTAATCATAGTTTTAGGTGGTTAAGTTGGTGCTGAGTCACCTAGGGGGTTGGTGTCTCCTTGCAAGTTGGTGCTTGTTAAAGGGCTAGTTGAGTTAGTGTTCGACTAGTTAGGGGTTAATTCTCCTTATGGGGTTGGTGCCTCAATAAATGTTGATTCATTGATTATAAGACTATATTACAAGCTATGTTTTAGTGGGTTTTATCCCTCATGAGCATTTTACACATATATCTTGTGTTCATAGGTTGTATGTTTATTTATGCATTGGTTGATGTATGTGTTTGAATGAATGATTCATAAATGATAAGTGAAATTGAATGATTGTTTTAAAGGCACTGATTCACCCCAAATCTTAGTGGTTATTATTCCAATAATTTGTATTAGAGTAGGTTCTTTGGAGTAGGCCTAACAACCTAAAATAAATTCTAAGAAGCATAGGTATGGCTAATTGTTAAGTTCAAAGAGATATTCCTGAGTGTGAAAATGTATGTCGAGGAAGCTTGATGAGGAAATCGAGAATGAGATTGGTTTGAAATCTGAAATTGATGCCTTAAAGGATCGTATTCAGAAGCTAGAGTAGAACTTCACCACTAGGCTCCAGAATTCTATTCTCTTGAACATGGCTACACTGAAAGAAGTGGGTAATACTGGGCCTGCTATCAATGCAGAGAATATTGAGAAACTGAATGATTTAATCAAATCAATGGTTATGTAAGGAGAAATATCTCTGACTCTCATCTTTCCATTTCTTGGTTTTTTGTTGTTGTGTCTACTGGTACTTTGTTAGTGCCATCTCTTTTTAGAAGGCATATTTTGTTTGATTGCCTTCTTGTCTTCTTTGCTTTGTAAGGGTTCAGCCTCTGGTCTGCTGCCTTACTTTATCAAAAACAATGAAGATAATTTCATATCTCAATCTAAATATGTAAGAGAAATTATGAAGAGTCTTGGAGGCCAGCTTATGTCATCTAATATTTGTGTTAATAATGTTTCTAATGATGATGACTATGATCAAGTTGGCAATCGAGTTATAATCTTGGCTAACGAGGTAGATTGTTCAAAAGAAGAATACATCATGTGTGATAAAGAGGTTTTATATGATAGTGAAGAAGGATAAGTTGAAGTGGATCTTGAAACTGATATCTTAAGAAACCTAGAGGATTTTAAGCATCAAAATAAGAGGATGCATGAGTTGAGATCTATGGATAAGGATCTCAAAGAATAGGTGTGTATCTTGAAGAGTGATATGGTCAAAGAAGCCAAAAGAGATAAAATGACTATTTAGTATCTTAAAGATTAGTTAGGGGTTACTAATGCAAAGTTTAGATCAAAATAGGTTGAGTTTGACCAGTTGAAGATAGAGCTAGATTCTGTGAAGTTTGAGCATTAAAAGCTCATAGTTAAGATGAATGAGGTTGAGAATGAGAGTAAGGAATTATATCAAGTCAAGTACTCTAGTATGAAAGTCAACATAAAGTAACGTATCAAGCAATCCAATGTAATAAGATATGAAAATTCATTTAATGGTTATTGTTTCTCATGTATCTAGTTTGGCCATAAAGTAAGAAAGTGTACATTAGTCTCAAGGGATGAGTTTTCTTGGAACCATGGGAGGAAGAGCAATCAGTTAAAAGGTAAAGACTATTTTTTGATATAATTGTAAAAATATATAACATATTACAATATTCTATCCTAAGAGTGTTAGGAGGCCCTCAAGTCATATCAAAGCATATGCAACTCCTAGATTGCATGAGAAGAGATAAACCCAGGTATTGAGACCTATGACAATTATGTTTGATCAAGTTGAACCCAAGAGTCAAGATAGTTTTTTGCTATGGTAGAGCAAGAATTAGTTATGGAGATATGTCAAGAACATTTTTTATTTATTATTATTGATAAAATAATCAAAGAAAAGAAGAAATATGACAAGATGGTCAAGCCAAATATTTTAGTCAAACCTAAGAGGATTCTAATAAGGGATTATCAGTCTCATGATTGTAAGATGGTTGAGAAAAGTGGATTGGAGATCTGGGAATCTTTTGAGTTTATGGTGTTTTGAGAGCCCTATGGAATGGGATGTCTCTGTTAGGCTTCATGGAGACATTTTTAAATTAATTGAAGCTGGTAGTAGGAGCTGATCAAGTGTCTTATCTTCTCCAAGAGTTGTGAAGAAGGGAAGTTTTTTCAATGGTGAACAAGGGTGTTTTAACATATGACATGACTAAAATGTAATGAGGATTTCAAGACTCCATGGGATAGTAAGACCTATAGGATATTACATGAAGTGAATGAACTTGTAAAGACTTATTAAGTTTAATGAACATAAAATGGAGTATCTTAAAATGAACCATGTAGAGTTGAGTGATCTTGAATGTCAAGGTGATAATAGGATCATGTAATTCATGTTGAACATGTATAAGGTCCTTGATAAAGTATGTAAAGTATAAGAATGATCAGAGTACTCTTACTCAGAGGTCTGATATGCCATAGAGAATAAGGTCTCATAGGTCTAACTGGCAATTTGTTACATGGAAGTTATTATGAGTTAGTTTGAGCCATGATGGCTTGTGAGACATAAAGGGGATATATTTATGCATGAAGAATCTTTTGATATGACATATGAACATTGAATATGTTTGTGTATGAATGACTATGTTTTTTATCTTGTAATAATGCTATTGATTGTAGATAGGCCTAATGTGTTTAGGTCTCTATGAGATCTTATTGAAGATGGTTATCATTACTAAAAAGCTGATTTTTCAAAGGGGGAGTTTCTTCTTTAGTTGTTTCTAGACATCAATAAAAGAGAGTGAAATTCATGTGTTTGAGGTTTGGAATTTATTTCAAAATCTTGTTGAAGGTGGATTGAATGTGCAAGAATGTGAGTTTACTATATGCATAGTGAGATTGGGTTGAAATTTCTGAGTGTTCTCATGAGGGTATCAAGTATAAGAACAAAGGGGGAACTTGATGTATGTTCACATTATTCATTTAAGTATTTTCAATATCTAAAGATGCATATGAGTGTATGAAGGCCTATGATGATTTATACATAAGCTTAATAAGAGCATGGTTGGTTACTTCTATGAGTTGAGCTCCTATTTGATTGATCAGAGGAAGATTAATCTTATTTGAGGAAAAACCATGTTCTAGGTCTAAGGATTAGATGGTAGTATTTTTAGAGATGACCCATTGTCATTAATGTAAAATAGGGAGAAAGACCAAATTGGGAGATAGACCAGCTTAGGGGATATAAAACTAGAGGAGATGAGAATGATCTACTTTATTAGAGTGTTTACCATTAATGATAAAGAGGGAGATTGTTGAGGTATGTTCCTATTGTTGTGATTGAGGCATTAATATTGTCAATGATTTCAAAGGTTTTTGAGTATCATTGATGTTCCAGAGATGTTCTTATGATGATGCGTGGTGAGTATTCATGATGACTTGAGCATGGTTTAGTAGTCTTTGAGTTCTTTATGAGGTCTTGACACATTGTTGTGGTGTAACAAGCTCATGACCCTATTGAGAGTAGTGTTGTTTTCAGAGAATCCTGATGGAATAATTTTATTGATTGATATCATTGAGAGATAGCTTGTTTGAGTTTAAGTCTTTGAGTACTAGGTGTCTTGAGAAACCTAGTCTAGACCTAGTGAGAAGGCATTAGTTTGATAACATGATGAAGAGAGTAGTATGAGGCTTGTGAGATGAATATTGGAAATATGTGAGCATGGTATGAGGTTTTATGACATTAATATGAGGTGTTAAGAGTATTGAAAGATGTTTTAAGGTGTATTCAGGGTCTAAGTATGACTGGTAGTTCAAGGAATATGCAACGAGAGCTAGTGTGGCCTAATAAGGGGTCAAGTTTAGTTTCTAAGGTGACAAAGATAATGAGAGCATTTTCATAGGTATGATAGGTCATTTCAAGCATGTTTACCAAGTTTGAGGTCAAATTCTAAAGGAGAAATCATGAAAAGTGGATTTTGAGGTCTCTTATGTGCTAGAATGAATTATTGTAGACCTGAGAAGGATTTTATGATGCTTGATGGCATGTGTGACTATTAAATGGGAAGATGATATCTTAGGGAGAGATGGAAAAGGGTCCCATAAATTATTTCCAAGCATTAGGATTTGAGTTTAGTGATATATCTATATGAACAAATGTTAAGAATGGAAACTAGTCTAAAACCATCTTAAAACCCTCATAATGACCCAACATGGAAGATATTGATGGAAATGGATCATAATATATTGGATGACCTAGTTTTATGTTTGGATAATGGAGTGTAATATTCAAGGTACCTCTAAGTGGCATTGGTTTGACAGGTGAATGAGTGGGCCCCACCAAAAAGTACTTATTTCTCAAAAATTTAGTATACCAAGCAGGGTTGACTGAGTCAAAGCTACAAAATAGATGGAGGAAAATTTTTGTGACTTATAATTAACATTCATGTTGGTTTTTGAATAGGTTATAGACTTCAAAAATTCTAGACTGGTCATGGAAATTGACCTATCACTAAAAAGGCCTACTGAGGAAGACATTGAGAAAACCAAGTAAAAGTGAGAATGAGATTATGGAAGTATTGTCATAGACTAGGATCGAATATAATTACATAAAAATGTTTTTAAATACTGGTAACACATTTCCATATTTATTATATGTTTTGGAGGTTAATGAAAATGTTTAAAATATTATTCATAAGATGACATGTCTAGTGAAGATGAGATAATGAAGATGTAAAGTTGATAGATTGGTATACAAGACCAATACTATTACTAGACCATGATATATCTCTATATGAGAGTTACATAATGATATAATAGGATAATAAACATGTATAAATAATTCCTAAAATTTACCACATAGGTGTTAAAATTCATAATCACCATAATTGGTCCTCAAGGAAGAATGGCAGTTCTGGGTATGCAAGATGGAGTGATGAGTTTGAGACATTATATCATGAGTTAATGTATCTAGTTCACATGTGGATGTTTTTTGGGATGTATATGACCTATAAATGATTTATATAAGGTTTAGAGTTAGTTTAATAAGTTGAAATATGGAAGCCAAAATGGCTTGTCTGACTGTGTAAGGATTGTGAGAGAAAATGTCAACAAATTAGTTTGTAAGACCAATAGTTAACACTAGAACTTGTGACATATATATTGGAGGATGTTATATAGGTAAAATAGGAAATATTAATGTGTATGATATGTCTTGGAAGTATCCTTATAGGATCTGAAGATAACATTCATTAGGATTGTGTTTTGGAGAATTCAAGCAATTTTCTGTGTGTTAGTAAGATTGATGTTTCTGAGTCATTATGCCCAGTTTGGAAGTACACCAAGCATGTGATGATGTTATATATATGACATGGGATATTATAAATTAATATAGTGTGTTTTAAAGTTCCTATACTAATGGTTGATGTCAAATTGCTAATGACTCGGTTTTGAGCAAACTGACAGTTCTGAGTGAGCTTTTTGATGAGGTGTTTTTGAGTTTTTAGAGCCTGATATAAGTTTTTTAACGAATTTTATGATGAAAATGAGGCCATAAAGTTTCAATAAATATGTGTTTTTGGACTATAATGTGTTTTTACAGGTTGTATGAGCTTCATCTTTGAAGATAATATTTTTGAGGTATTTAGGCCTAATGGTGCTTTCAAGGTGTGAGCAAAGGATTTATGAGTTATTGAGAAAGGAAGAGATTAGTTGAGGTTTATATATAATTTTTTGAAATATTTGAGTTATTTTTTTAGATCCATCTAGGCCATAGAGGTTCAATTTGTTTCATAGAGAAGATAGACCTAATGCATTAGGTCTCTATTAGGCCTAGAAGAAGATTAAGGTCTAAATATGTTTGGCCAACCTAATGATGATACTAATTTGATTGATTATTATGTGTAAAATGTATTAAGACATGTTTTATGTTTTAACTTGATGGATTATTGTCTTATCCAACCAAGAGATTATGTAATCAAGTGACTTGTATTTATACAAGGCCTAATTGGTATAATTAGGAGTGAAGAAGATGAGATAAAATGAGCAAATAAAATGGAAAATTGTGAAGGATAAGGAGCTATTGAAGATAATAATAATATGGGAGAGAGAATATGATGAACATATAATAGAGTTTCTGCATGAGAATGACAAGATCAGTTGACCTAATAAGCCTAGTAAGAGGCATGTTGAGCGAAGAAGCCTAATAAGCTGTTTGAGAGAGATAGAAAAGTGTAAAGAGAAAGAAAAGGTGATCATAATTAGTTGAGTAATAAATAGGTGTCCAAATGTGATTAAATTTTTAGGTGGTTGAGTTGATTTTGAATCACCTAAGGGGTTGTTTCCTCCTTGTAGGTTGGTGCTTGCTAAAAGACTAGGTGAGTTGGTGCTTGACTAGTGAGGGGTTGGTGCTCCTTATGGGGTTGGTGCCTCACTAAATATTGATTCATTAATTATAGGACTGTAGTACAAGATAAGTTTCATTAGGTTTTATCTCCCATTAGGGTTTCCCACATATATCTTATGTTCATATGTTGTATGCTTATGTGGATGCTTGTTTATGTATTAGTTGATGTATTTATTTGAATGAATGTTTCATGAATGATAAGTGAACTCGAATTATTGTTTTAAGGGCACTAATTCACACCCCCTCTCAATATATGTAATTTTAACATATACATGTTTCTTTATAGGTTAATAAATAGGACATTTGGGGCATACCTATCAATTTCAAGTGTGGTTTATCACAAGTACCAAACTTATTTTATCATTTTAATCTATAATTTTCAATACTAGACTAAAAGGGAAGCATTTATAAACACATAATTTTGGTATTAGACATATTGAAACATAAAATTTGGCACACTTTGACATACTTGGAATTTGAATACACATTTGAATCTTATGCAAACTTTTCCCTATATGTCTACCCACCTATTATCTTGGCTAATCCATTTTACTAATACACATATTCACGGTCATCCTAGTCTATACAAGAACACTCCAAAATCCTAAATAGATTGTCACCATATCTCAAATCACTAATTTTCACTCCTAGGATAGTACCAATAATAATTAGATAGTTAATATTTTACCATGGATATCTACTTCTACTAGTGGTATCTAGGAACACTCAGTAATTACTTTTCAAATTCGGATGTCTCCATCAGGGTGGCATAAACATGCTTCATGGGTCGATCATAGTGGGATATATCAAATAGTTATTTATAAATACAAATGAATGTTGAGGTTATGCTCACTTGGTACTAATTACCAATCACATTGAAGAATAAATTATAAATTATTAAGACATTATCATAAAGGTATACACATCTCAAAATACCTAAGAGGAGCAACCATATAGTGAAGTCAAAATACAATGCATGTCAAATTTGCATGGTGTGAATTTTCGAAAACCAAACATTGCATTACATTTTATCATAATCATGATGGTGCACACATGCATACATGGGATAACTTCATGTAGTTTGATATCTCTTCAAAGTATTAAAATGTAGGTAACACTCAGCCACTCACTAGGGAGTGGTTGGGTTTATCCAACCCAAATTACTAGACCCTTTTTCAAGGGTCATATTGTGTCAAAAGTGAGGTTAGGGTTACAAGCAAGGATACAAACAAAGGGGATTAACACATAGGACCATGAGTGAACACACATATAGGAGGTATATACAGGTGTAGGTTTACTAGTATGAGGTGGCACAAACCTCCATTATCAATTAGGATATTATTGTTAGAGCCTAAATAGTATCGATTATTGTAATTGTTTGAGCTTCACCAATAGGGTTCGTATAGGGTTTGAGATTCTATTTATAGATCTGAGTGGTTATGAAATAGACATAAAATTATTTTAGGGACAATAATGAGCATGGTGAGTTATATAAATTAAATTTAAGTTACATATATCTCTCATCCATTACTTTGTCCATTCTAATATAACAAGTGTAATATCAATCTCTACTTTTACATTTATACTTGTATAAATATTTACTTATTTTACCTAATCTAAATATTTAGAGATTTATCTTATTTAGATCAAATTAATCATAAAATAAGTAAAACACCTATCTGTGTAAGCTTTGATTTTGTTCTATTTTTTTAGATATTTTAGTTTTAAGTCCCCACACTTTATTTGTAGGATAATGTTGATAAAATAATTGTTAAAAATAATTTTTATTTTGAGATGTTGTGGTTGCAAGTTCCCACAAGTAGTAGTTATTGAACATCTTGAAGAAGCTATAAATTTTATAATCAAGCTTTTATTGTATTTTTATTTAGTGTAAACTATTTTATCTGAGATCTTACACTAAACACATCAATTGTTTCAAAAAATGTATGAGTAAATTTTTTGTCAAATTGAATGTGACAATCGTAGGATATGCAATACATGGTAATGACAAAGACACTCTGAAACCCTTTATAATAATAAATCAATGGGAAATGTTTGGAATATGTGATGTAGTTATTAATAAATATGAGAAATTTATGAGGTGTGTCAATTGTATGCCAAATATTCTCTTAAACCCTTAAAAATAATAAATCAATAGGAAATTATTGGACTCATGTTTGACCATCTAGTCATCATTGGTAAACCTTGCCAAAGAGATGAACATGGATGCACAATCAATATATCTAGCTAAAGGAATATGTATCCATGCCTACCAGATGGGTAGATTGAATAGCCAACCATTATTGGTATGAACATGATATATTCTACGTGAATGGTGTAAGAATATCTGAATTAAAAAAGCCCTACCTTCCCTTTATTTTTTAAGGCTAGGCTATGGATCGTGTTACCTACCCACATCACAAGGATTTTTCATCAATCACAATCATAATCAATCAGAATGGGTGGCATCAAAATGTGATGCATTAATGAATATGTAAACTTTTTAAACATTTCTATAGTGATATTTATTATAAATTAAAGATATATCTACCATTCAATTTTGATAGAGTTAACCATGCCAATGTCAACCCTTGATAATCAACCTTTATCTCATAGAATCAAGTAATTTTGATGTGACAATGTTATACCATGCCACATAAGAACCTAATAAAATGAGAGGCCAATTTTTGGCTTTCTCATGGTCAAGTGGGCACTTGACCATGTGGAAACCTAATAAAATGAGAGGCTAAAATTTGGTCTCCCCACGGTCAAGCAGGTGCTTAATCATGGGGAGGCCAAAATATTTTTTCTTGACCATTGGAGTCTAATATTTTACCTATCATGGTCATGTAATCATTTGACCATCAGAGGACAAAATTTGACCTTGTCATGGTCAAACACCCCCTTGATCATGGGGATGCTAATTTTTTGCCTCCCATGGTAAAACACCTCCTTGACCATGACGAGGCCAAATTTTAGACTCAAGATGGTCTAGAGGGTGCTTGACCATGGGGAGGCCAAAATTTGTTCTTCCCATGGTGAAGCATGCCCCAAATCATCAAGAGGCCAAATTTGGCCTCCTCATGGTTAAGTTCCCCCAAACCATTGGGAGACAAAAATTTAGCCTCCCTATGGTAAAACTCCCCCCTGGACTATGGTGAATTTGGCCTCCCTATGATGTAGGGGGTACTTAACCATGGGGAGGAAATAATATTGTCCTCCCCATGGGAAATTACCTCCCAAACCATGGTGAGGCCAAAATTTGGTCTCCTAAAGGTTTGGTGTGTGATTGACCATGGGGAGGTCAAAATTTTAGGATTCCCATGGTCAAGCATCCCCCATACCATATCGAGACTAAATTTTATCCTCCCCATAGTTTGGGGGGATCTTGACCTTTTGGCATCCTGATGGTCAATCACCCCCCAAACCATTCAAGAGGTTAAAGTTAGACTCTCCATGGTCACAGGGGTGCTTAACCATGGGTAGTCAAAATTTTGGCCTCTTCATGGTTTAGGGGTACTTGATGATGCTAAACACACATTGACCATGTCAAACACCCCTTAACCATTAGGAGGTCAAAATTGGTCTTGTCCTTTTCGAGTTTAGATTCAATTGCCATTTTCAAAAACAATCCCTCTCCATGGCCAGGCACCACTTAACCATGGGACGCCAAAATTGGTCATTCCTTTTTTAAGTTTAGGACTATAAAAAATAAGATCATGACACTTTCAACATGCTTGACCATAGAAGACCAAAATTAGACATGCCATTTTCAAGTTTAGGACTAATAAGGCCATGTTATTTCTAACATTTTCAATTACAACATCTCATAAATATTCATTTTCAAATATTATACACTAATAATTATAATTTTGATATAACAAATAAAATTTGCCTCTCATGGTCAAACATTAGCTTGACCATGGCAGATAAAAGTTGGTCATGCTCTTGTCAAGTTTAGGATAAAAAGTTAACAATGTGAAGACGTTTTTTAGCATTGATAACCACAACATATCACCTATATTTATTTTCATTCATTGTTCATTAGTAATTCTAATTTTTATATCTTTAAGAAAAATTTACCCCAAATGTAATCTATTATCATTTTTATTATCTCAATTTCAATGATTATAGGGAAGGAACCCAATGAAAAAACCAAAATATGTCTGTAAAGAAAAAAGATAAATGTGGGGATAAGGTTACCATAGATATTAAGTTATTGCTATTATTTAGTACAATGAAATTAAAATATTTCATAATGAATTCAAGATAAATCATATGACTAAAAAATTATGGTTTATAGAAGTTTGTCGGTGAGGAAATCTTCATCATGACATCTTTTTGCATGAATTAACATAGCTGAATACAATATAATTGGTATTGTTATATAATTCATAAAGGTGAAATTTAAAAATGAAATTATTTTTTTAGACTGAGCTCTACACTAGTAAACCACATGTTGAGTCAATAAGAGAGGTTACATTATCCTAAAACTACTTCTCATCTAACATGATGGGTATATGAAGAGCATTCATCTAATTTTATCATGTTTAACATATGGTTTCAAGTTTAAAAAATTGGATAATTATTGATGGAAGTAGACTCATAAAGATGGATAATCTAATCAACCTAATTGTAAGAACTCTCAGAGCAAGACATGAGTCTAATAAAACATCAACGGTGATTCTTTCTATGACTATGTTTTATAAGCTATCCAAAGCTGCAAATATGAACAAATGTAAAATTTATGGGTAATTTAGATGAGATATCTTATGAAATATATGAGTTTGGTTAAGATACGATTATCTACACTAGAAAAAGAGAAATTACATGAAGAGGAAAGAAATCAAGAATACATTAAAAAAGTGACATGACAATCCAAACTTACAAGATTTGGTTTATAGGAAAGCCTAAATATATCTTTGAGGTGGATGTTGATAGTTGTGACATAAAACCACCTATAATAAGCATTCAATTTTTGAAACACTTTTATATAATTATATGATGGATTCTTTCATCTAAACTTTAAAAGTTTCTATTAGGGATAATTTATTGATTCATTTTTTAATTAACAGAAGATTAGAAAATGGTTGTAGATTAGAAGAGGAAAGTGGTGTGGGAGTGTACTGTTTAGATTGAAACTATAGACCAAATGACTAATATAATAAGTGATAGTACATTTTGGATAGGAAACATTCTATCTAGGTTTCCAAAAATATTCTTCATGAAAATGTCTATGATAGTTACACAGAGGCTAGAGAAAAGTTGAAGAGTAGAAAGTTCAAATTTCTAAAAAGCACCATGCTTTCAACAATAATTTTTGATATTGTTAGGCAATATAATGATGCAAATACAAACATCATGTATTATTTTTTGTTGATATAATTCACCCAATGACGGATTATATAGTTATGATGAACATTACAAAGCCTAGCACTAGAACACATTTATCAGATGTAAATTCACCTTATTATTCATTGGTTAAAATTATGGATTAAAGAAAAAAGAACAAATTTAATATAGAAAATAATTTATATTGATACCAAAAGATACTTGGAAATTTTTTGACAATGTTTTTACAAGTTTTGAGCTTAGATCATTACATGGATATAGTTTCAACACTGTAAGAAAGGAAAAAGAACATTTAATAGTAAAATTATTCAGACCAAGAATGGTGAACAGTAAGGATTTTTTCCATGACATAAAGTAAAAAAAAGAACTAAATAAGGCAGTGTTCCAATATTTCAAGGATAATGATAGATCATTTTTAGAAGACAAGGTATTTGCATAATTATTTTAAAAAATATATCAAATTACTGATAAAATTGTTCAAAAGATTTTTAAGTTAAATACAAAATAAGTTATGGGTGGAAAAATAAAGTTCCTAATTGATGATTCTAAACACATCTTTAAAAGGTGTCTTAAAGGAGGTAAAATTATAGGAATGGATTCAGAATGGTTCAGATACCACTATGGAGAAGATCCTATTGTGAAGAGTGTGATGGAAGATGAGTTCTCAGTATTTTAATTGGAAATAAATACAAATTTGATTATCATCAATTCTTGTTAATTTAGAGTGCGAGTTCAAGAATGAAAACAAGACAAACATTTCCTAGGTTTTAATTGATAGCCCTAAGATAGATTAGTTTCTCATTCTTTTAATTCATAGGGCCAAATATTATGCAACTATTGATATAACCTTTAAAAGGTAAAATTATGTGAGATTTATTAAAAGAAAATGAAATATAGGATAATATCTTTTGGTCCAATTGGTAATTCATATGACTCCCTAATAATTATTGTTATTTAGTTTTTTTATAGAGGAATTTCCATGGGAGTAAAACATCATAGAGCAAATACTCAGCTTCAAACATATACCTATGCTAGTTGATGATAATAAAATTTGGATAGATTTATCAACATTTGACTTAATTTCAATTAAAATAGTTGGGAGTCCTTTTAAATATGAGTCGATTGATAGTTTTTTGAGGAAAGTTGTAACAAAAAAAAATTGTCATATAATAAGATTCTATTTTTTTTGTCAATATATACTGGGGAAACACTCAAAAGGTTTTTCTTCTTTCACGATTTTAATTTAGCATGCATTGTTGAGACGAAGGATCAAGGATCTTATATGATGAAAATTTTAAAGTATTTGAATAACTACAACAAAGAAATTAGAGAAAATAGTTTAAAATAATGTTTTAAGTGAAAGTACATTTTCTTACTATTTTTTATTAACTTAAATTTCTTTTATTTAGATTGACATCATGCCAATTAATATAACCTCTACTCTATTTGGAGATGACGATCCTCATCAATTTTAACTTGACTTTAGGATTGATTTTTTTAATTCAAATCAAACTATAACTTAAAATAAGAAATACACATTTATAATGAAATGATAAATTAAACATGTTTTTCTTTGAATTAAAAAACTAACTATATAAATATTTTATTTCATTATATAAAACTGAAATTGTAGCATGGGGAATACAAACAATGGAGCACAGTGGGGAATAACATCTAGAGCATGGAGATGAGGATGAGTATGGAGGGGAATATGACAATGGAGATGAAGATGAGAATAAAAATGATTCACTAGATGATTATTTAGGTATTGATATAAAAATTAATATCACATACATAATATTTAAAAAATAAATTAATAATGAATAATATATTAGTTTGTTGTTTTTATTGATTTAAGGATCCAAAAGGATTTATTCTCTACAATTTAAAATAAACAATGATGATATTTATATTGTACACATGAAAATAAGTAATTTCAAAAAACAAGTATATTAGGTTACTGTGAATTCCTACTAACATGATCAAACACCACATTAGGTGTGCTCTTGACTATGAAAGTATTAATGCAATGTGAATTTATATTTTTATGGTCAAGATCTCGTTTGACCATGTAAGTAGTATTTTAATCTACATTTATACTTATATGGTTGAGATCCCACTTGTCTATGTAAATATAAATTCACATTAAATTTCAAATTACATGGTTAAGTTAATATTCTTGATTAATTTTATAACTGTTTGATTCAATAAACTTTGTACTTTATTTTTAAATAGTTAATTTTTAATACTACTTTTTAATAATTTTTTTTTCTTATTAGGAGAATGATCCACTTCAATAATGGTAACACTTGAAGAATGATTTATAAATGTTTATTTATACTATATATAATTTTATCATATATGTCAAAGATAATGATATACATCAATAGTGATAATACTTCAATAATGTTTTAATTTTTTTTATATTCTATAGATAGTTATATTATATTATATGAAATAAAAATCAAGCTTTAGTTAAAATAGTATCTCATTGTGACATTCATATTGTAATGAGTGAAGATTTTATGAAATAAAAATGAAGTTTTCGTTAAAATAAAATCTCTTTGTAACATAACCATATTGTAATTAGAAAATTGGTATCACTTCAACAATGATTTAGAAATGTTTATCTTTACTATTTGTAATTTTATTAAATTACAATGAGAAACAATTTATGAAATGAAAATCAAGTTTTGGTCAAAATAATATCACATTGTAACATTTATATTATAAATAGGAAGATTTTATGAAATATAAATCAAGTTGTGGTTAAAATAATTTCTCTTTGTAACCTTACTATATTGCAATGAATAAATAATTGTATCATAATAGAATTAAGTTTCGTGGTTGACTAGAATATAAGAATCAATCAAACTCAACATATGGAACTCAATGGAAATGTGAGAAAAATATTTATTTAAATATCTAATATATTTATATCAGCATGTAAAATAAAATGATATGTCATAATTTTAATTTTTACAAAGAAAAATAAATATATGTTTGATTATTTGTAAGTTTTTTTTTACATATATTCAAAATAATCTAATTCTAAAATATATAATTAGTATTTTTTTAAAAACTTATATAATTAAAATAAATGGATTAGAATTTACTTTATTATTGAGTGATAAAAACTACCAAGAAGAGAAAGGGCAAAATAATAAGTATAAAATATTATTGAAGAATTGAAAAAAGAGATCAAGAATGAAAATTTGAAAATACAGCTCGAATAATAAATTCATTATCCTTCATTTGGTTTCTTAGGTATTGGCAAAGGTTGATACAACCTTAAGTTTTAACTTTTGAATTTTACCAATTGGAAAATCCTACACCTTGGTACCTATTTTTGCACATCAGTAGACATACACAACCAAAAATATCCCTCACTCAGTTATGCCATTTATTTTATAAATATCAAAATGACTTGCTACTGTACCACTATGCTTCTCCTTGATTTGATTCTTGTGCATTGATCCTTTGGGTATGCACATATGTAACCTTTAAAAAACAACTTCTTTTACATCAAGTAATCTAACCAAATTGTTTTATCTAGGTGCACTGGGTTTGCACATGCCTTACACACTTATTTTAAATCTTCACCCTCTACATATAACTCCTTTATGGAATCAAATCCCATGACCTGCACATGCTTCTCAATAAACATACCATGTCTTCTAATTAGTGCATCTACAATTCAGTAATATTTTAATCTCCTATATTTAAAGACAAATGAGTAACTTTGAAATAATTCTACCTATTTCATATGTATTTCATTCAACTTACCTTGACTATTTATGAATTACAATGCATGGTGGTTTGTGTGCAACACAAGCCCTTTTGGTAATAAATAATGCCTTTATTTATTCAATGCTTACATAATATCATATAATTCCCAGACATAAAATTAATAAATTTTCCATTTGTCATTCATTTTATCACTAAAGTAAGAGATAGGTTTACCTTCAACTAATCATAGCTATTATGGTTGTTCAACTTGCATCACAATATACTTGAAATACTTTGTTGAAATTAGGTACTACCACCACAAGCTATTTTTTTGCCTTCTTCTTCAATTATGGAAACCATACTCAACTAATGTAAATCATAAAAGATCCTTCCTATTACCCCTCATTGCTTTTATGATAGGTTCTAAAATCCCATTGAAGTTTATTATGAAATTCTGATAGAAGCTCATTAATCCATCGAAACTTTTAATTTCAAAAGCATTTTTTGGTGATGGTTATTGAAGGATACCTCTCACCTTCTCAAAATCCATCTTTAATCCTTTTTAATATATTACCAATCCCAATTACACTAGTTATATGTTTAATAAGTTACATTTCTTCAAATTTACAAGCAACTTATCCTCTCGTAAACATTGTAACACTTGTTTCAAGTGTAACAAAGTGTTCTTGTTTTGATCTGTAAAAAATCAAAATGTCATCTAAATATATAGCTAAAAAATTACTAGGAAAAGTATCCAACATTTCATTCATCAATCACATGAAATTTATCGATGTGTTAGTCAAATTAAAGGTCATAAGCATCCACTCATTCAAATGATCCTTTGTCTTGAAAGTAGTCTTTATTTTTTTGCCTTATCTTATTTTGATTTGATGTTTTTAGGTGTATATTAGTGAATTAATTCAATCCACTATGGTAATTCATTAATTTCTTCATGTGCAATACTAGGAATCTATAATTATTATTGATGGCTCTAGAAATTAATGCACATCCTCCATTTTCCTACTTTATTTAATGGTATCACTATAGATACTACACATGGGCTCAAGATTTATATGATCATTCCATTCTCAAGTAGTTATTTAAATTCATTATTTACCTCTTTATTCTCTTACTAGGGTAATTTATTTGTCACTTTGTTTTGTAAACTAGATTCTAGACTCAAATCCATTAAATGACTTATGTTATGCATAGGTGGTAAACCATCTGGAATATGTTTAGACATGGTATCATTATATTCACATAATATATCCTTCAACTCACATGAAATTTCCTCTTCTACACCTTTTTCACTGACAATTTGTGTAGGCTTAGGCATAAACCCATAACATGTGTGATTCCTTCAAGAATTTATTTCTTAATATTAACAGTACTCTTGAACTACTCTCCACATTTACACTTTTATCCCTAAAAGGATTCCAAGTGAATTGATTGTCATCCTTCCAAAAGCTATAAGTATTTTATCTTTTGTCATACATATATTTCCTATGAAACTACCAAGGTCTACCTAATAATACATGGTAAATTTCCATGGGCATGATGTCACACATGACTTCATCCTCATACATGCCTATTTGAAAACTGACGAGGAATTAATCATTCAATAACAACTAATGTCCATTAAAAAATCAAGACAACTTGTAATTTTTCTATGTTTAATCCTTTTTAGACCAAGTTTTATACTATCTCATTGGAAATGAGATTGTCAATATGGCCACTATCAATGATTACCTTACAATACTTTCCAATAGATTTACAAATGGTCTTGAACAATTTATTTCTCTCTGCTAGTGCAATTTATTCCTTCTTAGTCTTAAACAATAATCTCTTCATCATGATATCCTCCACACTTTTACTCTTCTATGTGATTGATTGATGTAACACTTTACTTATTAGAATGTGTAACATGATTGCTTGACTCTATTTTATGCATAGATCCACTTAGATATGTGTGCAAGAACTCAAATGATTTATTCCATACTCACCCACATCTAAAGCTCATACTGATGAAACCTATTTATCATTCACATCCATTGTATCCTCTTCTTTGAAATGATCTTTTTCCTCTTTGCACATTGCTTCTCCCCCATGCACGTGCATTTTATCTATTTTATCACTATACACAACAACTCCTCTTTTGTGGGAAAACTTGCCATTCCACATGTGGTGACTTATTTTATTATAGAAAACATTTCTTCTACCTTTAGTTCACACTAATATGATTATTCTATTGACTTTAAGTTGACCATATTAAATTCATATTGAATGGAAATGTGAAATCCATTCACATACCTTGAGAATTTATCTCTACCATATTCTATATGACAAATGTGAATGGTCAATATATATAATTTAACACTATTGGGGAGATGAGTTACATAAATAAGTTGTATTTAGAGTACTTGGCAAGACAAAAACTAACAACTAAAGAATTATAAGGATTAAAGAATGCAGTGAGATTTGATCGAATGAAGTTTGTATCAATCTCATCCGAATGCAATGAGATTTGATCAAACTTTGTTCAATCTAATTGAATGAAGTTCTCATAAAAATGAAAACTATTATTATGTATAGTCCCTGATGGTCATGTCCTTTTATCTCAGGGTTTGTAATTTTCTTAAGAGATTAATTTGATAGTTTGTGGGTAAAAACTCTACTTTCAACTTTGAAACCATTTATTTCAAGCTTTAATTTTATCCTTGACATTTCTTTACCTACCCATCTGGATATGATCCCACCACAAAGATACATGCCCTTTTAATTTGGTACATGCAAATCATGCTTTCTTAGAGTATTTTATGTACTTGTATTCATAATACTAATCTAATTTTTCTATCTAATATATCAAATATTTTGGACGTAAAATTCATGATTAGTTTTGAATGTCTATGTGTAGCTTTCCACCTATATTATAAATGGACCTTTACAAAATTCCCTCTATCATTTCTTGATTAAATTATCTATATGCACTTGAAATGCCTTATCATTAATTTAATCTTAATCTACTCTTGAGCAATTACCATGGTTTCCATTCTTTCTTGGAGATATCACATTAAGTTTGCAAAATCTACCAGTCTTGGTGGTTGATTTATTCTTCATCATCTTATGAGAGAAATCCCTATATGTACCATTTTTTTTAATTAAGCAATAACTACAAAAAATTCACTCACTACATATTCTACCCAATAGAGTATGTGTTATAGTACATCTTCACCATTTTCTACCCATACTTGCAAATGTAAAAAATTAAACTCACTTTGCAGGTTGAACCTACTATGATACCAAATGATACAAACATGGTTAGAGAATCTAATTGAAGGATGATCTTATATAATCCAACCCAAAACACCCATGTACTAACACCCAATATTGGTGTGTAAATTAATGACTTGAAACACAATACATAATTAATAAAATTAATTGTAATGAAGGATAACACAAATATAAGCACATGATATTATCTTCTTATTAAAATATTCAAATTTTAAGATTATAATGACCCAAGTAAGGATGTAAAAATAAAATACTCCTATATTAGATTTCTAGGCTTATAAGGCTCTATGTGAACTAGCAATGGTTCTGTCTCTTCTCAGAAGTCATAACAAATCCTAATCTTCTTCTTAGACTTGAATTGTGTATTCTTAATATGGATGCCAAAGCTTTAAATGAATTTAACCATCATATTTATAGACACAAGAATTCATTATAGAAGTTGGAATGGATTTCCTTCTTTGTCATCCAACCATCTGAATGTGACTCATTATATTTTGACCTTTATGATATAAATAAAACATAACATGTAGCTTATAAATCAATTTTGATTTGAACTAAAACATGGGTGACACTCCACCTTCCACATTTGAAGGTGTGAGCGAGCACCAAATGGTTACTTGCAAGTTTGTGACTATTTGCTTGCATGATATTGAAACCCACTATCCACTTATGCCTAATGTTTAAGTTGTCACCATTGTGCATGGACTTAATCATTAATAAATATCTTCAAGCCTAAATTTATCTAAAAACCTACTAAACACAATCACTTTGTTTCACTCCCTTTTATATCTCAAGGTCACATTGCTCATTCAAGGCTTCTAGCCTTTTTAAAGCAATCTTCCCTTTTTGATAAGTATAGACTATTTTCTCAAGATATAAACACACTTTTAGGATTCATTTATACCTCAAGATGTGTGGTTAAATTTTCACTTCCTAATTCATCTCTTTCCACCACTTTTTTTGCTAAATTCCTTCAACTAGGCCTAATTAGGCCTCATTTATTGACACAATGGTCAAAATCTATACTCAAAAATCTATACCAGTCTATAATTAGAATATTATTGTAGAGGACCTTAAATTTGGTCATACTACAAAGTTTCAAAAATTTATGATGGTTAAATCTTTTTGTATTCACAAAACCCTAATCCTAGGGTTTCCATAATCTACACAGGCCCGGAAGCCTTATAAACTATCTAAATCAAGTTATAAAGGGATTTCAATGACAAAATTACCTTAATTGGGACTTTTTAAACCTAATTCAACCCTTATAATAGGTTTTATAACTTATATAATTCTCTAAGGGATTAGGAATCACAATATACAGTTGATTGAGTCATCATTTTGTTGACTGTGTACCAGTTGACCCATATTTACAACTCCCAATGCATTTTACAACCTATCTCGACCAACCTTGATATTATAAAACATAAATTCATGCTATTCCTTGAATATTTAAATTTCATTACTCTTCCCAATGATCATTTTCACTCCCGTTTATCTGTAGACTATGGAAATAGGGGCATGGCTGAGTGTAACTATATTAAGTTTAGTGACTAAATCTTATACCAAAGTGCTCTCAAAACCTTTAAGAAAAATTATCTACATTTAGTTCCAATTATTACATATCAATAATCATCATAATATCCTTCATTATTCCTTTCACATCATGACTTCATTCCTTATTTCCCTACACACAGGGTTTGAATTTCCTACACAGGGTTATCTTTCAAGGACACTGTTTATTGTCATTTTGTTAACCACTTATAATTCAAGCATAAGTATTGAATATAGTTTCACATAATTATCATGCACACATGAAGGTTCCTAATTTTAGGTTCAACCAAATTCAAGCATACAAATCTCTTCTTTGACATGAACTATCTATAACTGGGTCCTAAAATAGAGTCTCATTCCTTGACTGACTAATCAAGGGACCTATTACTAGTTGTCTAATCCATTAGGAGTCTTAAAAAAATTAACCTTGGATAGAGGTAAATAGAATCTATTCTCAGAACATAATGTAAACTTAACATAAGGAGTTAAATACTCATAAGACAACAACTCTTAGAAACTTTCTTATGCATGATAGGGTTACACCACAAAATCCTTTCTTGAGAA
Organism: Torreya grandis; assembly: GCA_037957365.1. Classification (NCBI taxonomy): domain Eukaryota; kingdom Viridiplantae; phylum Streptophyta; class Pinopsida; order Cupressales; family Taxaceae; genus Torreya; species Torreya grandis. The sequence continues at coordinate 2,597,910 of JARHVA010000183.1, forward strand.
TCTTTCCCACTTGATGTTCTCATAAATTAAACCCTATAGGTTGTATTATATATGATATCAATAGTATAGGATTGAACATAACTCATTATTTCATCCATTTTTACCAATCTTATCAACTTTTTTTCCTTTCTCTTGACTGCAACCTACAACCCACTTGATCAACCTGCAAACTTGATCAAACCTGTAACTTTAACATCAATATGAATACAATCATGGACTCAAGGGATTGTATAAGACAACATGAAATTGATTAACTCACTCTCATTGAATTGAAATATACACATCAAAAACATTACTTTATTCATTAAAATAACTTTCTTTATAACACAATCCATTCTTGAACTTAAACATCCTTCATGAGGATTCTTGAATATTTTTTCATTATCAGAGACTAATATCCTTATTCATGGATAAATATCTCCTCTCCTATTCCAATCTCTTCTCCAAATCATGTACCACTTCTCTTTTTTTAACCAACTTTAAATTTGGTTTCCAAATCAGTTACAAAACATCCTCTTTTTCTTGAACCCAATGCATGGGTAAGGGTTACTTATCACAAGCATGACTTCCACCTTTTACATTAACATATAAGGCTTGTAATGACCCTTTATATTAAGTCCTAATCCCACTTGGCTCATCTAAACATTACAAACATGAAAATGACCCTTCTATATTCATTTTGATTATTTGAATTTTAAAATTCTCTATTTTGGAGGAAAAACTCCTATAAGTCATATAACACACCTCTATGACTCCAAATGGACTCCAAGAACCTAAATGGACCTAATAAGGTCCCTTACACTCATTGACATCATACTTTGACTAGATTTGACCTCTTATTGACAACAACTCAAAAATAGTGCTTCTCGGATTAATGCTCCTGCATCACATATACATTTGTTCATATTAAATTTTCATTATTTATTGAAAACACAAAAAATAGTAGAAAATGATAAAATGAAAAACCAAAAACATTGTCAAGTTCTGATCCTAGGCACTCTTGCCATTTTACGAACAACTTAAGCCACATTTTCATCATTTTATGAGTTGGATCGTATGGTATCTCATTATTCTCAATCGAGTTGAGTTGCTTTGAAAATTAAAAAAACATTGGTAAAAGATCTAAAATACCTTAAAAAATAGAAAATCATGAAAATTGTCTTAGAATTTCCATGAGAAATATAAATCCATCAAAAGTTTTTAGGATGGGTCATCGTATCTATTCAGTATATTTATAGACCACTTTTGTCTTTTTCCTCCCATGTTTGGGAGAACTACATCGACCTGAGGCCCACACAAACTATGTAGGTAACACTTAGATACATGGGGTATATTAGGTTAGCTCAGCTACACCTTCCTTTCTTTTTAGACCATTTATTTGCCTTAAGGATCCTGGGACTCCACTATTTCATAAGTGATAATTTATCCTTTAGTTTACCTATCCATATTGGCCTTGGCCCCATGCTGTTACCATTTTTTGAGTCACCATTGTGTGCATTATTCATTTAAAGTAAATCCATTATTACACCCTTATCTTTTCTCATGCACTCTCCATTTTGCGAGACCATCCCTATATTCTTCTACACAATAAATCATGTTTCCTTATCATTAATTTTATTTTATCCCATATCTTGGGAGAATTAAATTTGGCTTGAAGTTCACATTGGATCTCACATCCATGGAACTATGCAAGAAACATCCACTTGCCTCATGCATCTGGAGTTAGGTTGGATAACCCTTCCTTTTCTTTTATCCCCCCTATTTTTTTTGTTTATTTCATTGTCCCCTATAACTTAGGGGCAATGTTTGTCATTTTTTTTGTGTGTTGTTATCTCTCTATAGCCTAGGGGAAATTTTATACCCAATCTTTGTATTATTGAACTGATGTCATTATTACCTAGCTTAGGGGACACCTTATCACAGAGTGTAATGACTCTATTCTATGTGCATAAATAATTAATTCTTATATTTTTACTAACATTGTGATGAACCATTATTTCTATTTTGCATTTGTTTGTTTAGAATAGTTTGCTTACTGCACTTTTTTTTGCTTTAGATTGTTTAGCCAATTTTTATTATTTGTTCACTTTGTTTATTTATGTTTATTTATTAATGTTTTGTTGTTTGTTCATTTAATTTTATTGGTGTTATGTTATGTTATTTATTTTTATTAGTGTTTTGTTGTGTCTTTCTTCTTGTATTTTATCTTACTATTTTGTGTTTTTGTGTGTTTTATATATTTGTTTGTTAGGTTGTTTGTTTATTTTAGTGTCATGTTTGAAAACATTTAATTAACCTTTTGAGTCTGGCCTTATCTTGGGATTGAATTGTTTACATTTGTATTTAAATTATTTTATTACTTTTTTATTTTTAAGTACACCTTGTTAATCCATGGGTCTTGATTATTAATATTTTGATTCCAAGTTATACAATTTGTCCTTGATTTATTTTATGGTTTATTTGTGTTTTAGTACATCCTTGCTCCTGCTTAAGTCTTGATAATTCATATATTCATTTTAAGATTGGTTACTATTATAGACTAAATTTGAATCCTAGAGAAGTCATGTAGACCCTCTAAAATTTTGGATAACATGGAACTATCTCTACAAATAGGCAAGCTACTATAAGAGATATATCTTTATATTTGAAAGGGCTAGCTCCCTTGATCTATCTTTAATCTTACACACTAAATTAGACTAATAAATATTGGTGGTGAAAAGGGAAGATGGAAACATAAAAAAACCTAAAATAATGAAGGTGATACACCAAAGATAATTCCATAAAACACACTTACATCTGCACTAAGAAAGAGACTGCTAAAACTAACTTCAACTCAATGTTCTTCTAATATAAGTATTTCTACATGGAGGTAGATTGATATGCATATACCGAGGTGGGTGAAAAGGAGGTATAACATTAGACACTACAAGTCTCTCTCACACTTAAAAAACACATACACTTCATGAGACATGTTATAAGAGATGCTATTAGTCACACAATGCATACAAGAGTAGAATGGAAGCAAGGAGAAGATATTCATCACTTGTCATCCAAATACACTACTTGACATAATTAGGCAAGAGTTTAAAAGACATAATCAACTTCATTACTATATTCAAATACAAATCAAGATGTCAAGCTAGTAGGGCTTTACCATACCAATTACAGATTTTTATAAATGATAAAATGACTTGCATATATAGAGCATAAGAGAGGAGAGAGAATGAGTGAAATTGGATAGTCACAAGGAAAAGTTTCAAGACTTGGAAACAAATTAAAATACAATAAAATGAGTTATATAAAAATTCATGAGGTCCTCTTAGACAAATTTCCATCTTAAACATGACACCTTATTGAAGTTGGCATAGAGATCTCCATGTCCTTGAAATCGCTCTCTTGATAATGAGTCCACCTATCTATATTGAAATGCCTTATAAGTACTTGAAATATATCCTAAGACTTAGGAAGGTTGAGATATTATTTATGATAGTGATCTATTCCCTTCAACTAATAGCCTCCCCTTTGCCAATTGTTACTCACTCTCTTGCAGACACTCATTAGCCCTTTAGGCTTATCTTCACACTTGTCACTTAATTGACTTGAATTTGTTTAAGGAAACTCATTTTAGGAATTTAGGACATATTTTTAAGACCCATTTTCCCTCTATTATATCATTTAGACCTCAAAATAACTTAGCATCACACTTATCACCTATAATTTTGAGAGTCACACTCTTTCTCATTGTCTTGTTCAAGACCGCCTATAATGAATAGTCTATCAGAGGGGTTTCCATGAATTAATATGATGAAAATTATGTATGAGGAGTTATAATAAGTCCCCACACACCTTTAATATGGCCTTCATTCATCAATTCCATTATGTACTTGCAAAACACCTCAAACCCTGTATAAAACATAGAATTAGGCTTGTCTGTATAAGTGATGGTATGGAACAACTAGATGGTCAGGAGTGTAGGAGGTAATAAATGTATTGAAGTCAATTATAAAATCAATTTAATAGTTTTAATTAATATCCATTCATATATTTCACATTAGGTTCTTGGGAGGGTTTTATGAGGGTTTTAGGTTATTTTGGTTGTTGATAATGGTTCAAAAAATTTAGATGTCTAACTCTCAAACCATTTCCACTGATAAATTTTTTAAGAACCCAAAAACTCTACCTAACTTCTTAGGGAACCATGCACACTTTCCATATATATATGAGAATAATATGATGGCTTATCGAGCTCCTACTTACATTCTGAGTACCCTTGAGATAGGTTTAGGCCAAAAATTACCAATTTGAATATATATATATGTATATATATATATATAATTTGGTCTAATCCATACTCAAATCTCCCTTAAAGGTTATCACATGGTTTGGAAATATCTCATGATCATGAAAGTGTCATTATAAGCCTTGAGGGTTTAGGCTTAGTATTAGGCCTAGTTTGCAAGACTATGTTTCTTATGTATATGACCACCTTTAAGTGGTATTAATAGATATAGGTGATTCCCAACACTTTTTCATCTTAATTAAAACATTGTTCATCATCCTAAAATTCTTCAAGACCATGCCATTACATCCTCTTCTAATTCATGTACCCTACCTGTAGGTTTGCCTTAACTATGGAGTGCCCTCTATTTGAGATAAAATAGAGGACACTTCCCCTATTTGTACAAAAAAACTGAGCTCATAGAGGTATTTATAAACTCATGTAAAGTTTTAAAACATGATCATACTCCAAGATCCTTCTACACCTCAAACTCTTGTGACTAGTTTCTTGAAACTGTGATTGTGTGCAGGTCTTAGTTGTTGGAGTATGAGGTCCAAAACCTAGTTTAGTTCAATCTTTGCTTGATACTTTAACTTTGAGAATCTCATGAAAATATGGTATTATCAATGTGATATTGTTTTTAACATGATCATCTACCTTATATCTCTCTCTATGAACCAAATTTCATTCTATATTAGGTTAGACTAGTCTACAATTTGTGTCAAACTGTAGATGTGTATATAGGAGTACAAAGGATTCTTATAAGTGCTCATTAATGTGTGAATATTTTACTTATATCCTTTGGTTCTCTCCTTAGGTCACTGAGGTCATCTCATACTTGGTTGATCTCATTTCATACCTTGGAGCCATGCTCTCATCTCTTACTCCAATGCACTAGTTGTTAGTTGTAAGGTTGTATTACTACAGGTGCATTTGGGTTTAATGTCACTGAAATTATCTGAGTGTTTTCAACAAGAACTTGATTGAGTTTACAACCATTTAACCATCATTATCTCAACATTTTATTGAATTGTCATGTTTCTTCTAGGCCTAGGCTACAATAATAAATCCATTAGGCTCACTCAAACTTCATGAACTTTCACTAACAAGAGACATTATATGAGACAGGGTTCCCTTTCGAAGAAGTTAAGGTAAGTTCTCCCATTGAGAAACTTTCTTCAATTCTGAGACTATAGGTGTTACTTGGGGTGTTATTTCAAACCTACCATGCTATCTCACAATATTTATTCCTTATTAAAATTCACTCTCACTATATTATCATCCTCAAACTACTCTCAAAGCATCTTATCACTCTACCTCCATTGTCTACACTGTCACAACCCTATTGTCTCATTAGGTCTGGATGTAAGTAGACAATCTCACTATTTTGCTTTTTCTTGAAGATGATAGAAACATTGAGTATTTTATATTCCTTGAATATGATATAAACCTATCACAAATCTTAAAACATACAACTTATCTCTCTAACAAATAATTGACACTTCTAACCTTTTGAAACCTACATCTTCAATGCACAATCTGCCTATGGATGATAGTGAGAATGTAGGTCCACCATGAATTAAAATATATGTCTACATGATCAACTGATATTGGGAATTCACATTACTCTAAGGGGATGAAACCTACACATATTGTCTTAACCTGAAGCCATTTCATTCCTAAAAGATGAACTCTACAACTATGAAACACTATTTTGTAGACTATGATGATTATGCATTTTTATCACAATGGAGTGGTCTTGACTATCTCTCCATGTTCACACATGGAAAATAATTTAAAACCAACATGAAAAGGAATAAAATGTTTTGCAAGTACACCTACACTACTTGGTTCACATAGACCAATACAAATAAGTAAGAATATTGAAGTGTTGGGGATGTGTAGGGAGCTTAGAATTTCTAAAAATATTAGTGATTATTCATGAAGAACAAACCATAAATCTAGAAACCATTTCCATGGAAAGGAATTACACAAGGACCCCCATTAACCACCAAGTGCATTCAATCCAATTCCTCTCCTCCTATCCATGCTAAAGGAAAACTGTTTGACCTTGTTGACTTGCCCAAGAGAGCGATGAGAGGGGAACCACTTTTGATCAATTTTGGATTTTTCCAAGCTTCCTAATCTTGGAAATAAACTATAGGAATTTGAATATACTCTTTTGAATCCTTCACATGTGTCATGTGTCATATAATCTGTACAACATCAAAAACTACCCTTTTTTATAGTTGATCTTCTTGGATAGACATTGATCCTAAAAAAATTAGTTTCAAAACTACAATATAACACCTATATGACATGATTCATGTTATCTTGAGCCTTGACACATTTGTCATTTAAGGGAGACCATAAAATTCACTTAAAATGACCAAAAGTTGGCCAAAAAAGGATTATTAAGACAAGATGACAGATATGACAACATTAGAACATGTTGTATGACCTCATTAATGACCATGTGGATAATTAAAACCTATAAGACCTCATTATAGTTTGAATATGCAAGGTGGTTTGACCAAATTTGAACTAGGGTTACATTTAGTCAATAATTACATTTTTGTATTTAACACTTATTTTTATCTTTTTCTGTACTTTGTTTTTTATTTAAACATAAATAATTACAATTTTGGTTTTGGTATTTTTTTATCATTATCCTTAGTTGTAAATATTCACATTTGAACTGGTCCATTTGCAAATGAAATACAATGTCATTATAAGTTATTCATACTTATGGCATATAATTTCATTTTGCCAAAGTAAACACCAAGTGCTCCAAAGTCTAACAGTCAATGTGGCACCAAATAACATCTCTAAAAGCACTATCCTACATATCTTCTACCTAAACAGGATATCATAAATGAAAACCAAACATTGTAAATAAACAAAACTCTCTATATAGGATGTGCCTCTCTTGGCATACATACTTAGTCATACTAACTATATCTATGATTAGTTTAGTATGTGCATCTCCTTAATTTTCCTCTATAATCTAGTCATACATCACATAGATGAATAAATACATCAACATCCATATGTTAAATACAAAAGTGGATCTCTTAACACTGGCATATACCATCATATCATAACAAGAGCTAAATGAATGTAAACATCATGATACACTCATAATATTAACAATCCATGTATAAGTAGCTATGAGCTAAAAATGAATGTCATATATATATCTCAAAATAATGTTTTATACATTGATAAAATATCTATACATCTCATATATAATATGGAACTACAAAATCATATCTGATCCTAGCTATCCCTTGGGGGATTTTATTGAAAACTTTGGCCCATGCCTGATGTTGGAGATAGTGGTGGCCCCATCACTACTCACTATGAGGATGGTTATGACACTAACTACTCTAACTTTATGGCATGTCTATACCTAGAGGTCCTAATAGTCTATAAGGATATTGAATAATCTTTATCTGATGAAGCTCTCCTCTCTACTAGGATAGCCACCTCATAGAGCTTGTGATAGTAGGCTATCTCATCATTCACACATAAGATATTATCCTTCACATGTAAGGCATCATCCCTGGACAAAATCACATTAGCTAAGGCTCTAGCTAAACCACCATTTGTGTTAGCTTATTGAGCCTCATCTCACTCCTCAATGAGCATATCCACCTAAGATATCAATTGCTCCCCATCAACCCAAGCTCTATCTCGATCACTATTCATTGTTCAAAGCTAGGCATTGCAGGTAGCCAAATGAGCCTATACCCATATCAATTAGGCCACTTATCTTCTCAATGTAATAATCTTGACATCCTTGGCTATAATGAGCCCTTGTATCCAAGTCATCTCACCCTATGTAGTGGCTAAATTTGTGCATAATCTAGCTATAATACTATGTAAGCCTATAATATCTAATAAACATACAGTAATCTCCCTTTGTAGCCTATCAATCAAATCCTAGTCCTTTATAAACCTACCTATATCATAGGGTGATAACTCACTTGTACCTATATCAGAGGTCCTTACCTCCCTTGTCCCTGCCCTATGACCCTCATTGCCACTTGGTGCCTCATGCATCTCTATATCTTATCCATCTAAATCAACCATCTCTGTATTACCTAGACGATCCTACTACACCTAGGCATAAATGACCTATAATGAGAGGGCCTATGGTATGGCTAATTTATTGGTACCTAAATCTATCTCTATACTAGGGCCTGACCCTTGTCTCTCCTTTGTCTCACCCATTGTTGATGTAGGATTGGCTGCTAAGGCCAAAATCTAGTTAATTGAATGGGTCGAGTACCATCCCATTGTATTACATAGGTGTATGTCATGCCAACATCTACCACTACACCTAAATAATCCTAAATTATATATATGAATCTACCATAATCTATCACAAACTAGTCTTAGGGCACTAGTAGTACCCACTCTTTGATCTCCCAGGTCACATGGGTGAAGAAGTGTGGACCCTTCAAAATATCCTATTTAAATTTTAATTACCTCTACACTCGATTTGGCCTATATAACTCTACCATAAATTCATGATGACTTGTGATATAACAAGAAGTAATCATGAAGCCAATGATGAATAAGTCATCAATCTAGTACCACTATGTCACCAAATATAATCACCAAATAAAATCATCATCGACCATCTCATCTATGGCCTATTTGTAAAAAAGTATGTCCCCAAAGTGGCCTTATAAACCTAAACCTATAAACTACCACCCAAAATCCACTATATCATTCAATCCTCACCGATATCTCGGTCCCACTGGCCATTTAATCACTATGTGCTCCTAAACCCAGACTTAGAGTAGTGTGATGTGCCCAATGTTTCACCCTCTATGATAAGCTATCATATGTAAGTCCTAATATAGATAAGATAGAATGATAGTCCCCCATGAAAATTGTGTTGAATGATTGTACAAATCTTATACCACTCCAATCAATCCAATAGGGAAGAACCGTCTACTCTTATATGGAAGTAGAAGGCCATTGATAAGAGCCATTAGAATAACTACCTCTAGGGGAATTATCCCCTATGTTGGTATTAATGTTGTATCCCCTAATACTAATGCTCATGATCTACCATTTGGAAGATAATATAGGTCCTCTAATGCATTTATGTCTATGGTCCCCTTGAAGGCCTCCATATTTATCACACTAATCATATCCTCTAGCATAGCTAGTCAGCCTGCAGACATCCAAGTAATCCTCTAGCCTGCATCGACACTTGTAGTGTCAGGTGCATATCTTATAGATTACTTATGGCTTCCCTAGTTGGAAAATGAAATATAGATCTCTTATAGTGATAACTCTCCACAAGTTATGAAAAATAGGCTCGATCTACATGAATCACTAGGAACCAAGCCGGGTGATATAACTCTACTACCTCTAAAAGGCCCATGAGCTCATCTATCTAAACGCCTTATCATTATAGCACTCTAGATCATTACTCACATGATATAATCACCATAATTCACTCTTACAAGTCAAAATATAAGGAACTAGGTCAATCATTTTTCCTCTAATTAATTAAGTTTACCTAAATTCTATTAATTTTGGGCCTAGACTAATCTTCTATTAACCCATTTTTCTCTTCTTCTACTTCATTTTGGTCTTTCTAGAGACTTTGATATTATTTTAGCAACCTTACCATTTCTCAAGGTGATTTCACCATTTTTCAGATCACCCCTACCATTTTCCATCATGAGTTTATGAATTCATTGATCTGTAGTGCATTATCATCATTTAACAAGGAGATCATGCTCTTCATGACGATCTCACTTTTTGACTTGGTATTTATATTGTTTGACCAATTATTATATCAAAATTGGTCAAGTCATTGATTAAGTGGCAACCTTACCATTTGACCCATGACCCTATTAAAAAGTCAACAACATCATCATTTTCGATGGTGAAATCACTATTGTTGAGGGTGACCTCATCATTTAAATTTTTTTATAAATGGCATGATTGATAAAATTCCTACATCTACCTAGTATTATATGAAATAAATGCAAAAATTAAATACCAAAAAATGTAACTATTGATGTTCCACTCCTCGATGGTCATTAGTACTCTTATACATGCTCCCCAAGGTATTGGTGATACAAAATGTTAGCCATTATACTCATCTCTCTTAAGCACAAATCTCAGAGCTCTAGATTGTAATAGTGGAGGGTTCAAATGAATTATTTTTACCCCATAAGGGTAAAATTATAGTAATTTTTAAAAAAATTTCACACCTAGGCCTATAGTTACCCCATTTATCTTCCTTGGGCACTCATTTTCACCCCGTTTATCCATTTTTCACACTATTTTCTTCTAATTGCTCTATTTTTAGCCTACTTTATTTACTTATGTGATTATGTTTCTTCTAATCGGAGGATAAACCATCAAAAAATAATTTTTTTCATCCTCCCCTTGAGGGGGCATCATGGGCCACCTAAATGCTATTTGTGGCATTCTTGTAACATTGTTAACCCATGACTCATGTAAAATTTTATAGAAAATGGGAACAAATTTATTTCTTCTAATTATGATCATTTAAAGAAACCTTTTCATTCTTTGAAAAGAAATTTCTTTTACCAAATGTCTTGCCATACCTTCTCAAATAGGGGTAAAATATAAACATCCAATTCCTATCACTATTGTGTTAAGATCACAAATCTAAATGACATTTTGCAATAATGCACAATCTAGACCAAAATCACTAAAACATTTTAATTTGTCTACACACATCACATGAAAGTGTCAATTATTGTTCATTAAACCTTGATTGGTCAATGCATTTTATAGAATCATTATCTTTTCCTAATTCACTTTGAGTCAAATTATGACTAAACAAAAGGACATCTTGTACCATTGAAATCTTTTGATTTGTTAACACATGTCATTTGTATCTATTGATTCATGTCTATATTATCATAATTAGGATAATACTTGTGAGCTAGGAATTTGAATAAGAAGAGGAGATTAGTATGGTGTTAGTGAATGAAACCAAATCAAAAACAAATTAAGCTAACATCTTCATGCCTAATTACTAAGGTGAGCTTAGTAACAAAAAAAAATGACAAACACAACTAAAAAGTAAGGAAAAATAATAGGAATTCCTTCACCTTCCTTGGATGCTTAAAATGCCTTTGTATTAGTGGCTTGCTTAGCTTTATGCTCATGAAGTCCTTGGTGATGGAAGCTTGGTTACCTCCATCTCTCCTTGGCACCTTTGGCTTGTGGCTTGGCTTGGATTGAAATAAATTTTGCATGGTAACACTAATTGACATGAGTCTTTGGAAACAATCTTGTATTATAACTTTTCACAAATTAATCTTTAAAATGATGTGGTAAGGTTTCCTATTTATAGATTTTTTAGATTGATCAGAATCAACTTGAATCGTCCATATGAGGATTGATATGTTTGGCTAAAGATTAATCCAATTTTGAAATTAAAATTGATAAATAGGCTCATTAATATTTGAGATAGAGGAGCAATTAAGAGGCATGAAGGGATTTGATGAGGCATGGGAGGCATGAATCCTGATATTTATGACATTTATGAACTAGGGATGTCTTCTCAAGAAATGAGGTCACCTGATGATGTAGATATTCAATATTCATTTTTAAAACAAATTATTCAACAAGTTTCCATAGAATTATTAATTATGCCTTGATTAAGATTTCATTTGGTTGAATTAGCTCTTAATTATGTTTAAGCACTTTGTGCACAAATTACTCAAATTGATCAGAATCCCTTATTATTGGTCTAAAATTTGACTAGATTAGAATTAGGATGTGATGTCAAATGTGTTGGATCCATTATCCCATTTAGGATGTTATCAAGAGAAAATAACAAAGGCATGCATCTTGTGTAAGATATTTGATAGAAAATAGTAGTCTAGAGCACCCAGGTGCAAAATTAGCATTTTAACTCAAAATAAACTAATTAAAGTTAGCTGGCCCATAAATTGCAATGCACTATTTAGTGATAGCCTGGACAAAATTGGTACTTGAATATGTTAGATTCAAATATTTTAATGTGTTTTAGTGTTTTTAGGCCAAATTGTGCACTTTAGGTAGAAATTGGTCAAAATCCTGTTTAGAGGTCATTAGTGGCCAGATTTAGGTGTCTACAATACCCTATATGCAATCATCACCTTCCTCTGATTAAAATCTAATCAAATTATGACTTAGTAATTTAACATTTTTGACTAGTTTGATTAAACTTGAGATTAATTTCCAAGAATTTCAAAATACTAAGTAAATCCATTAAGCAAATCAAAACCAAATTAAGAGATTAAGTGAAAAATCCATGAAAAGTTATTGAATATCTATTATTAGAAATTCATAAATCAAAATATTTGGGTTGTGACATCACCCATGACATTATTGAAGTGGTGTCAAGCATTAAACATTAATGGAGATAGATATCAGGTTTAAACCCACCCATGTCTCATTAATGCTAACTTGTTCCAAATTTTAATATATTTATCCTCAAAAATTGAATCAATCCTTGGCCACACATCTTGATCTCAGGATGGATGGTCATAGTTGATTCTCAACATTTCTAGAAAGCTATACATATGTGAGCCATAGCCATAAATTTTAAGCTTCAATTGTGTAATTTATGCAAAAATAGTGCTAGAGAAGCTTCACTTATTCCCCCAAATTGAGCATATAAGGGAACCCAAGCCATTGGTAAACTAAGAGATGATGGATATGCACTCTACATGATATGATTCAAATATTCAATATATGCAAAAATACCCTTAAGGTAGGGCAACACCATATATTACTCCTTTAGGAAGGAATAACTCCACAATGTCTCTTTGAGGGGATAACCTCCAATATCCTCTTACAATAGATGACTCAATGCTTACTTGATATCTTTACCATGATAATCATCTCCTTTATATATACATCTATCTATCCAATGGATGGGTAACCTCTTAATCCCAATGTAGGTTGAGCATTACCTAATGTACTAATTTCATAAGTTACTCCATTATCCTAACATATTGTACCCATATAACTAACTAAGGGGATGTGTGCCACATTTTGGCATCTCCATCAGCCCATATACATTAATATATCATATCCCTAGGTACATAACCACATTGACAAAGACTCGGAGTACCAAATCTAGGCATAAACATGTTTATTGACCATTTTTTAAGGAAATCCACTACCAGAAGGTATTATTTATCATGATTTCTTAGTTTCTTGATTTCATTAACACCGCGCTTTTAAGGAGTAGGTTTAACATGTTACATTCTCTATACTTATTATTCATTTTATTTACTAATGCATGAACTAATTTGTAATCCTACTCTACAATTATATTAATAAAATTGTTAAAGGAAATATTATTAAATTTGAATGTGTACAACAAAATTTGTCTAATGATAGGATATTCCAATTGTATAAGGCACTCAATTTTAGTAAACCATGTAATAAAACATGGAGTAGTCATTTATCTATTACTTAAAATTTGAAAAAGATAAATTTTTAAAATTGAGATTTTGAAAAAAGATCAAGGAGTACACCTATATGGAGATGAAACCACTTTTACCTATAACCTATAAAATATGATGGAGACTTATGCCCCCTTTTTGAAGAACTTGGAGATTTTAAAAAATGGTAAAATGAGAGTGATCAAGTCCAAATTTTGAATAAGTAATATATCCATTGAGTTTTAAATATGTGTATTCTAACTCTCAAGAATGGGTAAACGTACCTAGTGTACTAATCCACATGAAGGTGGAACCACAATGGGTTGCCTAGAAGTGATGTTGTCACTAGACTCGAATGTACATCACCATTAAAAAAAGATGGAACCATATGATGGGTTTATTAGAAGTAATGTCAAGGTCATTGAGTGTCACTCAACTTAAACATATATTATCTATAATAGATCAGATCACAACATTGCATATGGATCTAGATTCTACATGAGTGTAATAGAATGAAGAATATTCATGCCCCCCATCATGACCTCAATGTCTATAGATTTGAATTGTAATAACCATTTTAATTTGGAACTATAATTTTTAACTTTGAAAAATGTGCATGAGCAAGCATCATACTTTTTAAAATTTGAGTGATGTGCATGAAATAGTATCGTGCATTTTGAACTTTGAAAAATGTACATGAATGAGTGTCAAGTTTTTTGAACTTTAAAAATTTGCATGAATAAGTATCATGCCTTTTGAACTTTGAAAATATATATATGAGAATAAACAAGTATCATTCCCCCTAAATATGTGTCAAATGATATATAATGTCATGCATCTATATGCTCTATTGTAATTGTATGTGAAACATATAACTTTGCTCCCATAAGTGTTTTCTATATGTATTCAAATGTGTATGAATCTATATTCGATCATTTGAAAATTGATTATATACGCATGTAATATGCCCCCATAAATTTTTATAAATATGCCAATATAGATCACGTGTTTTATTTTTGAATTTCTTTGTATCTTTGAAACATTGAATCTTTGAAACTTTACATTTTTTGAAAATTGTACTTTTTCTCAAATCTAATTTGTGAACTACTTTGATCATTTAAATATCTATATTTTGAATATTTGAACTTGTATTTTGTCCCAATTTTGATTTTGATCTATTTGTGGAGGCTTGGATCTCTAACACAAAGCCTTTGTGATGCCCCCTTTTGAGATGAGGGATGTAGCCTGCACGTCACTCATCTTAAAAGAATATTTAATTGTATCATGTCACAAATATATAATCGTGTAGGGTAATGTCATCATGTGGAGAGTATGTCATCACAATAATTTAATTATCATTGAAGCAAGTATGTAACATATTAAATATGGGGAATACATGTATCGTATATATATCAATGAGGTATGTAGTAAAATAACCATCTCTAAATTAGACTATGAAATAAAAGTGCATGCTATATATCATGGTACCACAAATAAAACTCATCAAGCACATCAAACACAACATACACTTTTATAAAATGTCACACATTAAGGCCAAGTGCCACACATAATGGATATTATTATGTCACAATAAACAAGGCCAAGGGTAGCACATAAAGCACATGAATAATGTTACAGACAAGGGACATATTCAAATGTCACACATACTAAAAAACATAGGGCCAAGGGGCAAAAACAATGTACATATTCAAATATTGCATATACCAAGTAAATACTACACACATATGGTCAAGGGCCACACATAATACGAAATCAATTTATATCCCATCATACAATAAATTAAAACAACATCGAAGGAGAATAGAACAAATGAAAACTAGTCTACACTATCCATATGTATCAATGTCACATCATATAAAAGTAGCCTATCCATGAAGCACAATGTAATATATGAGTAATTAGAAAAACACATGTAATATATATATATCTCAACATGGTGTAGATTTCATATATAGATATAACTTATGATAATGTAACTTATAGAATAAGATGCCCCTAACATATGCATGGCCACTGGGTAGAAGGAAATCCAACATCTAAGAATCCATGTATGATACATGTGTCCTACATGACACTCATATACCTCATGAAATGCATGTGTGTTTGAAAAATAATATGTTATCTACGAAAAATGTGATAAATAATTTATGTAAAGAAGTAGACTAGCAACTCATGTCATGCTCAAGACCTATATTTTATTTTTTATAATATTTTAAATTCTTTTAAATTTTTTTGGTACCTTTTGAATATATGCAGGGACAAATAGCAAGGCTTTTAAAATAGAAGAATGGGAGGGATCCAAAAAATCCACAACATGTGTTGAGGCATAATTACACTATATTTTAGGCAATATGCCCCCACGTTATATGTTTATTGTAATAATGTATTTTAATTTCATATGTGAAAATGAGAATCTACATGCCCCAAGTGATAAAGAATCAATGCATGTTCATGTAGTATGTAGAAACAAGAGTTTTCAATCATGTAAGCTCAAATGGAAGTGAAAGTAGGTGTAGATAGTCAATATAAAATGATAAGCAAGTAGTATGCCACAAAATATGTACACTATAGCAATTTTATGATTAATGTCATGGATGTTCAGATTAGGATAAATAATCAAAAGGCAAAGGCCAAATAAATCAAAGCCAATGGCTAGAGGAAAGGTCCATGTAATCGCATATGAATACATGGGTGCTAAGATATAAAAATAAAGAGGATGAGTAGATATGAAGAAGCTATGTATAGTGACCAAAGAGATCATCAATGGGATACCCATCTATATGTCCCATATAAAATATGGGAATGGCCACCTGTTATGAGTAAGTATAGGTATACCAACATTCATGTCCATCATCTCATGAATCCTTCATTATATCATTGTTTGGAAAATCATGAATTTGATTGACTTCATTATCATTATACCAATCCTTAGGATGATCATAATCACTCTCTTGGTCTTGAAATTATGATATTCCACTCTTATCATATTTTGCATCTATATATGTAAAACTAACTACACCATATGTTGGCATTATCTTATTAGACTTATATTGTTCTTGAATATGTTAATCTTATTAGGGTTTTACATATCATTCAGAATTGGAAAAGAATCAAGTATCGCTCCTTGAATGTTAGGAAGAGAAATGGTTTCATCTTTGACTTATTGACTTGAAGATGTAATTAGATCATTTGTATTATTGGCCTTATCTTGTACCTCTATGCATGGAATAGATATAGTGTTTGAATCCTTAAAAAACATACTTGTACCATTAATATTTTAAAGAACATATTGCTTTTAAAACTCTTTTATGAGAAACCCTTTCCTAAGGATGTTTTCTTGTTTATCTTGATTTTTTGTTTACAACTTATCTTTTGGCAATAGATCTTCTAGTAAATTATCTTGTTGTAACTTATCTCATTGTAATTATTTTTATGTATCTTGTGCAAGCTTCCTTATTCTATTTTTTCTTTTTGTAACCTTTCTTGTTTTGATTTTTCCTATTGTAATCTTTCTTGCTCTATTTATTCCTTTTAATCTTTTTGCACTTGTTCCTTAGGAGATGCAATCATAGTGTTAGTGGGTTGCTTGATTGATTTATCTATTATAAGATCATCACTATCAATGATGTTTTGTATTTTGTTCTTAAAATCTCAACATATGTTTGTATGATGCCCATGCATTATATGATGTAGTTTTCACAAGATTTTTTATTCTAATTTTTCATTTCATAACCTTTCTTGTTCTATTTTTTCCTTTCATGATCTTTATTTCTTTATTTTTTCTTTTTGCTCTTTTTGTACTGGTTCCTTAGGATATGCAATTATAGTGTTAGTGGGTTTATGTATTGATTTATCTATTATTAGATCACCACTATCGATGTTGTTTTGTATTTTATTCTTCAAAGTCCAACAATTATCCATATGATGCCCATGCATTCTATGAAATACACAATAGTATTTTGATCTTCTTATAGGATGCATAAGAGATAAACTAATCAACTTGCTTCAAATCATATCTCTTAGTGTTTCACTTGTTTTCTTATATAACCTCCTTAAACCATTAGTTGTGGTTGTATTTTACTTTTGAAACCATGCTTGAGATGATACATTTTTAGGCACAAGATATATGGATGGAGATGTGAATATATGATCAACATTGACATGCTCTATATTCTTTGTATATGTGTTCTTATTTTAAAATGATGAATCTTACATTGAAATATTGAATATTCTTTATTACCTCTTCTATGAATGCTCTCATAGTAACTATTTGATCTTGAAGGGTTTCACAAGTACAAGCCTTAGGTACTTTTGATTGAATGTGCAAAAAAACACAATTAATAGGATGTGTGGGTTGTGGAAGGGGTTGATGAAAGATATGTCGAATACCTTTATTTTGAACTATAGGGTGGGTCACTTGGGATTACATAAACATAGAAGATGTATTATTATTGATTACAACCTTTATTTTATTATACATTAGTGATCCCCAAATAATTTCATGATTATGATAGTTGAATATTTTTTATCAATACCATGCAATTAGAATAATTGTTAATTGAATTAAAAATTTTACATCATGAATATCCAATATAACCATTATATGAGATGCACAATAACAAATTAACCATTCTAAGAGATCCTTTTCATATTTTTAAAATCCAAAAGAAGTTTTGATAAAAATTAGTAGATAAATGAAACCCATAAATTAATTTGAAAATAAGTACATTATTCATCCTCTAGGCTGAATTTACTAAAAATAGTAAATTACAAATTCAGGAAAATATGTACATTATTTTGACCCATAAAATAGTTTTTTATACACTAAATATGACCAAAAAAAACCATGAAACATTTGAAAAATAGATTCATTTTGATCCAAAAATTAGCCAATCAAATAATACCCTTAATAGAGGAACCCTACTATGAGAATGAACATAACTAAGTAATGTGTGTTTGATTTATAGGCTCTTAGATATGTTGATCCTAATCTTAAATTGTGAAAAAATCCCAAAGAACACTAACTATGGAGGATTCCAACATCCTATAGCTACACTATCATGTCTTTAAGGTACTTTGAGAGTAACTTCATGAGGTTAATCTCTTATTGTTGCACTACAAAAATAAATGGTTGAAGGCTTCCCATGGGTGAAAAGTAAAACTTAGGCATTTAAGATATACCATTAGGTATGTGGAAATTAAAATCTATAAATAGTGTTGTATAATGTCTTAAGTATTAGAGTAATACTCCTCACACCTCAATTTAGGTTAAACTAAAGATTGTTTTGCCAAGAACGATAACTCCTATGAGCTTTAAAACTATCAGAATACATTTTTTAGAAAAGAAAAAAAATCAAAATTAAAACCAAGATATAAGAAAACTAATTTGGTGAAAGGAAATTAGGAATTTAATCTGAAGCCCTGAGATCAAAGATAATTTATCTTTAGTGTATGGAAATCAAGAATTCAAATGAAACCCTATAACAAAAAATTGAAAAAGAAAGTAATACTCAAAAAAATCTACAGGTTCATCAATATGTTTTACCCTATTTTACACTTAACAAATAAAATGTTATAAATTAGACGTAAAAATTTAAATAGATTAGAATTATAAAGATATACAATTATTAAAGATTATGACTTGAAACATGCTATGGAAAATTATTATTTTTGGAAAACACTAAAAAGACTTGTACTTAACTAAATACTAATTTTTTGATGATTGTTTATGATGTTTACCAATGAGGACTAATAAAAGACATTATTGTGATAATGTGTAAACACTAAAATTAATATTTAATGCAAAAATAATGCTTTTGTGACCCCCCTTATGCACACTTAACCTATACTCAATTCCATGATTTAAAATCATTATTCCTCTACTTATACAAATGACCCTCTATCTTAAGGTAACTCTGATACTAAATGTTCTTATTCCTCATTTCAAGCAACCTAGACTCATTACTTGACTAATTTGTATTATAAGTTAAATGATTGTCTTTATTCCTCAAATGAAATTGCTCTTTCAAGACAATCCTACATAAAATCATGTCTGAAGCTGCCAGTTTTATCTTCCCACCAATTAATGGCTAATTTCCCAATTTTAAATTCATCTCAATGGGTCATTCTACATGATACACGAGCCTAATTTGAGGAAATCCCAAAAGGTCCAACATATAGTCACATTTTATACTCATTTATTTACTATATGATAAAAGGCTTTATATTATTCAATCACCAAAATATCTAACTACACATTGAGCTAAATGTAATTATTCTTCCAAATCATGAGATCCTATATACTAAGAAGCCCTAAACTAGGTCTAGATACAACAATAAGGTCACAAGTCATTTGTTTAAGTACCTAATCACACAAGGAATGGATCTATATATAAAATTGCACCAATATTTTACACACACCATTGAAGCATGAGAGAACTACATAGAGTTTAATCCCTCTTTAGAGTATTGGTATGTAGACAATACTCACAAATAAGTGTTGAGGTCAAACACAACCCCAACCTTTTGTCTATTTCCCCCATTTTAAATTATTATTTCCCACTTATCATTGAGCCAGGGTTTAAGTGAAGAATAAGGTACATAATGGATTTTGGAGTGAATCAAAGACATATGAATAAAGACACATGAACTACAAGTGAAGGCGCATATGTCTAATTTTACATATGGGTAAAAAACCCCAAGATACAAAAACACACCCTATAGACATTCATGTAGGTCGACAAAGTTAAAATGGCATGGACTTTTCCTTGGATAACTCAGAGCCATGTTATCAATTCAAAACAACCTCACATAGTCTCATAATCAATTTATAGCCACCATCACAGTCCTGTAAACTTGAGTTCCATCTAAGTTATTTATTTCTTAGTGCTTTCCCATTTTAACACATTTCTAAATTTTTTAAGTTATAATCATTTTATGTGTGATAATTATATATCTTATGCATTATGATTTACTAAATAATTTATCTTAATTAAATTAACCCCCTTAATCTAAATTTCTATTGAAAATTTTGGTGAACCTATTTTATTTGTTAAATATTACAAGCCCTAGTTTTCCCTAAGGTTTCCTTTTGAATTTTTCCCTAGGGTTTCAAATAAAATTATGATTCTCTTATTCTATTGAACTATTTTCTAGCATCAGTTTATATGTCTCTTCTTGTTATCATTTTATTATTTGGACATTTTAAAATGGTTAAAAAATAATATCTTCTTCTTAACCCTCAAGATGGTGATAACTACTTTCCCTCTAACTAGGTCCATGCTATTATTATCCCAAGAGGTAAGGTGACCTATACTATAGTGTCAAATGAAGGTAAGCAACATGTCTTTCCCCAACCCACTCCACCCCCCACATCTCTTCTTGATGGTGTTTGTATGCATATTCCATCAAAAGTACCTAGTGTTTGTGCTTATGAAGCCCTTCAATATCAAATCATCACTATGAGAAATTCAATAGAATATTTTTGAAAACAAAATTAGTTTTTTATTTCAAATGTCACACCATGGGAAAATCATATCTCATATACAAAGAATTTAAGATATATTAATGTTAATCATGTATTTCTATTTTCATCTATAAAATTTATGCCTAAAAAGACTTCATATCAAAATTAGAAGCTACAACAGAATACATTTACAACTAGTGATTCAAAAAGTATGAAAAATATTATTAAAAGTTTAGGTGAGATTATAAGAGAAATTATTTAATTTTTTTTGATAAAACTACCTCCTATACACCTCTAAGGAGATCAAAATACTATTACACGTATCATAAAATGCATGGGCATCGTATAGATAGTTGTTTGGATTTGAAGGGAAAAATACAAAAGATAGTTAATAGTGGTGATCCTATAATAGATACATTAATCAAACAACCCATTCACATTATGATTGCATCTTCTAAATCACAAGTGCATAAAGAAAAAAAGGAACAAGTATAGATACAAAAGGATAATTTAGAGCAAGATAAGGTTTAAATAGAAAAATTAGACCAAGAAATGATTCAAAAGGTAAACTTAGAGCAAGCAAGATGAAAAAGACAATTTATTAAAAGAATAGATTGGTATAGAATAATTTCAAACAAAAAAATTAGAATGAGAAAGGTTAAAAAAACTAAAAGAGGAAAAGTTACAAAAACAAGTTCAATGTAAGCAAGAAAATATATTTAAGAAAAGGTTTCTAACAAAAAAAGGTTTAAAATTAAGGGATGACTAAAAAAGTTGATGTTACAGTTGTGGTTTCAAAAGATTCAACTAAAAATCACTCATCATTTCTAAATATTTTAGTTCTTAGCCCCCTCATAGATGGCAAGCAATGTACCAATGTTGTGATTGATAACACTATTGAAATAAATGTTAGTAGCATGACATTCTTAGAATATACTAGATATGATAAAAAACTTTTAAGTAAGACTATTATGTTTAAATCATTTATCAAATCCATTGAACTACCTTTCACACTTGGTCCAAAAACATGTTTAGTGGCATGTAATATATGTCCTAATTTGGCCCAATATAAAACATAATTAGGCAAATCATGGATAAGAGAAATGGGTGCCACATTGGGTAAAGATAATGACTATGTCACATTTGAGCATGACAGTGAAATGATTATAGTTTCAAGAGAAAATGAATATTTATAACAGAAACTAGAAAAGGAAACCATCTTTTCAAATAATATTTAAGTAAATACAACATAACATAATAATAATTTAGGTAAATGATATAACATATATTGTAAAATAGAAATAAAAAAGTTAAATACCATAGTATGGGGTAGTTATTTTTCATACACATATACAAAATATGATGAAAATGACCTACCAAAATTTTTAGAACAACTTAAGGAGTTTTTTCTCTTATGATGATTATGATCTTGATAACGATTATGCAAAATATGATTGGAATGACATGACTAATATGCACGATGAATATGGCAATGTAATTGAGGGTTATAACACATATGATGCAGAGTCTATGCAGAGGCATCCCTTTGATGAAATATTGGGATTAAAGTAGCATCATTCCTTGTACATATCTTCTTAACTTATCATAATATTACTTTAAAATTTCAAAAAAAATATGAATATTATAAAAATGCTAAAAATTATGACTTATGCATGACATGTAGTTCCTTTACATTAGTTGATTTATCCTTCAATATATTCAGTACTTATCTATATTATATCAAATATGATTCATAAGTGTACTTGAGTGAGTTTTAGAACATACAATTTGTCACTTTAAAATGCAATTACAAATGGTGATATTGTCTCAAGCCCATAAAATTTACATAGACAAAACCACACTACTCCTAGCAATCATGCACTATGCTTTTGTCCTATTCCAATGGACTTGTCCTAGTGAATATAGGCTCCAATTTCTCAAATTTGAAATAGTCATAATCCTTCTACATCTTATTTACATGACAACAAGTTCACTGGGGGCATATTTTACTCTTATCATTCTATGGTTATCCCTAATTATTCCTACTACTATACATTGCATTGCATAAATATTTTGTTATTTACTCACTTACTTTAACATTGTTATCTCCTTGGTTACTTGAGTTATTGTATATGATGTAAAAATTTCTTATATATATTAACTTCACTTATTTGTGCATGTTTATCATTTTTTCTCATTTGCTTCATGTTTTGTGTCTGTCTAACTTCTCTATATTATGGACATTTGAACATGTCTTTGATTATGAATCTAAGCCTTATTGTTTGTTTTTATGTGTGTGAGTCATATTTGAACATGTCCCATGTATGTGGCCCTTTAGCCTTCTTCCATGCTCTATGTTCTCTTGTAAATACTCTTTGTGTGTGTATCATTGCCATGACTCTTTCTTGCTATGTTTTGATCAGTTTTTGAATGCCATGATGGATATCATGCATCTTCCCTAAGTAGTTTTATATTAGTTTTGAGTGTTCAATATATGAGCACTATTCACTACATACCTAATTGCTAACATATATTTATACATGACACAATGTATAATTGGCATTACATGTATCACACATTACTATATTTCTCAAATTATCACTATGACATTAGTATTTCCAATGTTATCATTATTAATCTAGATTTCAATATTTATATAACATATTTTGCATGAAATCTAAGTTATTGTGTAGGATTTGTAACTCACCTCAAAAGAAGGGGCATACACAATGGCTTATCTTAAAGAATAAGCTACAATAGTCCATTACATAGGCATAAAATAATAATATTTGTTTAGTTGCTCATAATGCATACTCAGTTTATACACAAAAATTATATTTAGACAATACCATACCCTAAGGACAATGACACATGTCAAGATTATTTAACTAAGTGCAATTTCATCCCAAAAATTAAG
Source organism: Torreya grandis (assembly GCA_037957365.1). Lineage (NCBI taxonomy): Eukaryota > Viridiplantae > Streptophyta > Pinopsida > Cupressales > Taxaceae > Torreya > Torreya grandis. Next base: position 2,622,041 of record JARHVA010000183.1, read on the forward strand.
AAAATTATTTTCTAAAATTATCAACATCTTACTCAGTTTACATAATAGTTTTCAATGGTTACCCATAAATCATACCAAATTATACACAATATTATCGCATATTTTGCTCAGATTGGGGGCATCATGAGCAAAATGTGTTCCATAATTTACATAGGATTACTCAAAGATTTAATTGGTATTACTTAGTTAATAGAATCAATATACTCATATATCAGATTGGGGGCATGTGTGTGACACATGATCACTTTCTTATTCAATTTTACACTAGATTTCATAAAAACATTAACAACACATGTCATTATTTATATTATATACACCAGACTTAGTTCTTATTGTATTTCACCAATTTTACACTAAGTATTTCACTAAAATGAATTATTCCATATGTAGTAGTTGATTCAAATTTTTGCACTAATTTTCCATCAAAATCATCTATTAGGATTCATAAAAGAATTCCAATCTATTTTACTATCTTGAGTTGTGAGATGATGAAGTCAAGTGTTTCTTGAGTTTTTAAACACATTCTCCTACCAATGAGGATTGTGGCATGCACAGTCTAATCCAAGTGTTTTAACAAATAATTATCCAAGGGTTCCACCCTTTCTAGTCACCAGTTTTTCACTAGAAAACACAACAGTTCATGTACATGAAAAGGTGTATTTGTTCCTTTTTATTTGATCTATAATTTTACTATCTTTACTTTCATATTTTTATCCTAATCAAGGATTGATTTACACATGTTTCATTGCAGGTTCACATGAAGCACATTTCAACATATGATCTACTTTGAAGGCCATTTTCATAGTAAGCTTAGTTACAAAACTCTTCATTTTAATCTAGTAATTTCACTCTTATGCATTACTAGAATAAAAGGGTAGACACTAAAATTAACATTAAATTCTAAAAAAATACACTTGTGACCACCCCTTATGCATAGCTAACATATGCTCAATTCTATTATTTTAAGCCATTATTCCTCTACTTCTATATGGATGATCCTCTATCTTAAGGAAACTCTAATAATGAATGTTCCTATTCTTAATTCCACGTCACCTAGACTCATTTCTTCATTGATTCATACTTCTAGTTTGATTATCTCAAATTTTCAGATGAAATTGCTCCTTTAGGATAATCTCATAGGTCGATCATGCCTGAAGCCACTAGTTTTGTCTTTCCACCAATTAAAAACTAATTTCCCAAATTCACATTCATCTCAATGGGTCATTTCACACATTTTGCAACCCTAATTTGAGAAAATCCCAAAAGGTTTGCTATATAAGCACATTTTCTACCCATTTATTCACTAGATGACATGAGGTTTTCCATCATTTCAATCACTATAATGTATAATTGTGCATTGAGAGGAAAGAAACTATTCTTCCCAATCCTAAGTTCTTATAGCCCAAGAATCCATGAGATAGGTCTGAATATAAAAATAAGGTCATAAATCATTTGTTCAAGCACATAATCACATTAGGATTGCACCAACATATAAAATTTCACCAACATTGTATAAACATCACCATAGCATGGGAGAAATACATGGAGTTCGATCCTTCTTTAGAGTATTCTACATAAAAATTAATGCATGGGGTATTGAGGTCAAACACAACCCCAACCCCTTGCTTGTTTTTCCCATTTTATAGTATTTGTTCCTTTTTATCATTGAGTTAGGGTTTATGTGAAGAAGAAGGTGCACAATGAATTTTTTAGTGAAACAAAGGCATTTAAATAGACACACATGACTTACAAGCAAAGACACATCTATCTTATTTTAAACATAGGTCAAAAACCCTAAGAGTTGACACTGCACCCTAGATATATTCACATAGGCTAATGGAGTCCAAATAACATGACCTTATCCTAGGATAATGTAGGGACCTATTCCTGATTCATAATAACCTCACACTATCTCACAATTAGTTTACAACCACTGTTGTAGACTTGTAGACCCGAGTTCCATCTAAGTCATTTTTTTCTTAGTACTTTCACCTTTTATTACATTTCTCAAAATAATAATTTATAATTAGCTTATGTGTGATTATTGTATATCTTATGCATTCTAATTTACTCAAAAATTTATCTTAACTATATTAACCCCCTTAATCCAAATTTTAATTAAGTACTATGCTTGATCAGTAACAAAATAAAAAACTATTTATGGATAGGTCCACATTTTTGGACAACACAAGTCAGTTGTGTATTTTACTAAAGACTTGTCCCAGGTGACTATGACTAACAATGAAAACAAATAAAAGTAAAAATGTGATAACACAAACTATAAATAGAATTTGATAATGTCACTAGATAATACCATGCTCCATAGATAACAAAGCAGGCCACTCATGTCCTTTGACTATAGACTTGTTCACATTGATTGTGGTGAAAATGAGATTACTTTGCCTTCTATGCCTATGTTTGTTGATTGGGATGAGAGTTTAATTTTGATTATGTCATGAAAAAGTTGTTATTTTATTATTTGTTGTGAAACCCTATGGGTCTTTGTAAAATCGAAAATCTACAAAAAAAGAGGGGGAATACAATGGTTTGAGCTGACTCTAATCACCCTTTGATGATTGAACATTACCTACATATCTAGATACTTTGAAGAGGGAAATAAAGCCAATGTAATTCTCTCATCTACATTGATTATGCAACTAGAAATATGGATTTGATACTTGATAATGATATCTCTTGGATTGATTTTAGATGCTTTAGAATTGACTTATGGCTATTTTAAATTCTATTTTTAAACATAAGTAAAAAAACTAAGTGTTAAATCTTTTAAGCATAGGTGGTCAAATTGAGTCAAATTTGGTCAAATCCACCATTTTCATAAGTCAAAATGTCATGTCTAAGATATTCATAATTAAAAGTTAACACTTAGATAAACGTCTAAATAAAATTTAAGAAAATGTAAAAATTTGGCTAAGTCTTTGCTTTGTTAGATTTTGGAGATTTGCTAAATAAGCACCAAATTTATAATTAGTGCCTATCAAATTATCAAACTCTGATCTTAGTTCAAACACACTTTATAACTTGATAGGTGTTCAAACACCTATTAGCTCCTAACCATTTACCAAACATGTGCCTAGAATCTGATGCATTCCAAAACATATCTTGGGATTTAAGGTCTCTATAAATATACTTGCCAACTTTTGATGTTTACTTGGACACACCCCAATCTCTGCCATTACTCCACCCTTGACCCTCATACATGAAAATTATTTGATTCTTGTAATATATTTCCTCATCCTTTCCATTATGCCTATCATTTGATCATTACTCCTTGTTCCTTACATCCCTCATTGTTCTTATTTGTAGGTTCAACATCTCATTGATCTTTGACATAACATGGTTTCATATATTTGAATCAGTCTCTTCATAAAAAAAGGTAGGGTTTGTAATTTTTCAATCTCAACATTGAAACTTGCATGGTCTTTCCTCATATTTCAATCTTTTTCTCAAGTTATTCCTTTGAAGACATCTCCAAATAGTTTGCAGAGTCCATGATTTCATTGTGTGGCCTATTAGAGTTTGCTCTTGTTCGAGATATCATCATATTCTAGAGGGTCCTCAAACATCCATTAGAAATCTAGACTTGCCTATACACATTTTAGACTCTAGCTACTTGCTAGGAACATCATTAGATTTTGAAGCCTGTCAATGCACTTGTTAGAATTTGAGACCTTGTAGAACACCTCATTGGACTCTAACACTTTCCTGAACACTCATCAAAATATGACACCCTATCAAACACCTTGATGGACTTTGACACTTAATTTTACACATCTCAACTTTTGACATCCTATTGATCATGCTACCCTTTTCTAAATAGACCCATAGACTCTGTCATCTGCATGTGCATGTGCACCCCTTGAAATCTACCTCTTGTTAAAGCACACTCAAATTTTATTCTTCCTCCATAAGGTTCTTTTAAGTTTTTATTTCTCTCTCAGGCAAGTGATATTCATTAGATTTTAATATTAAACACCCTAATCAAGGATAGTCCCAAGAAAATCACTTTGAATAAGACACCTACCAAAAAGAGTCTCCAATTGGAAGAGGACATAAAAATGAAGTATCAATTTCAAGTGGTGGTTCCACCTTCACACTCAGACTCAAATATTGATGAAATAACATATACTGACCTAGGCCACACTGATATTGAAGAATCAAGGAACATAATAAATGGTGTCCATAAGATAGATTATGGGAAAAGAATCCATAATAGTGGATTGGCTCAAGCATGTACATTTCCTATCTTAGTATAATGTCTAGAACTGGTGTTGATAATGGCCCAACATTATGATGCAAAAAAGAGGGAAGTCAATAATATAAAAGGAGAGTTAATCTTATGCTTAGGTCAAGAGCATATTGACCATCTACTGTAGCTACTTGAATGGGAATCATTTGTAAATTTGACTATCACATTTGTTCAACATTTATGAGATTCTAATACTAGCTCTCATTCAAAGTGGATCAACAAGTAATGGTTGAAAAAATATAGGCATACATCAATAAAGTTGTCTAAGAGTATTGTAGATCTAACTATCACCCTTGGTGGAGGGGGAGGGTGGTTGTATGTAATTGAATCCCTTTCCTCACCATTGTGAGGTTAATGCCCATTCATGTTCTTCATGGTTTGGATTAATTCATCCATCATATTTGTCAAGCACTTTTGATTTTGAGCAAACTTTTCTCAAACCTAGCATGATCCGGGTCATCCATGTCTTTATGCTTTGTGTGCTCCAACTCTTGTCTTAGTTGTTCCAACTGTTGCCTTGGTTTTTCTAACTCTTGCCTTGGTTGTTCTTGCTCTTCTACCTCATGTTATGGAGCCCTTTTCTTTTCCCTTCCATAGTATTTAACCTCTCTTTCATTGTTTGGCATGTAGACAACTCACTTCTCCACAACTAGCCAAGTAAATGGCTTTGATACCATTGAAATGTCCCACTTAGGACAAAATTTAGCAATTAAAAAAATTACTACAAGCCCTTGAAATAAAATGCCACTGATTTTTTATCAAACCCTAACCATAGAAAAATTTAGGATTCTGAAAACATTTATTTTAGATCAAAATTCAATATTTAATTGCCACAAACCCTTGCAAATATAAGAGTACAACCATACAAAATACTTCAAAATCTAGATTTTTAAACCAAGTATATAGTAAAAATTATTATAAAATATTAGCTAAAGGAGTGTATGATCAAACACCAAAATCCACTTTAATTTTCCCTAAAAATTGTAATTTCAAACCCTCAAAAGGGGTCACTACCCTAAGAGAGGGCTCCCAACTAGATAACTACCCTTGTAAGGGTTGATTACAGCTACGTACCACCTTCACACGCTGCCATAAGCTGTCCAACTACTATACTCCAATTGAAAAGATGCCCTAGACCTAAAATTTGCCAATTCCTTCTCAAATATCTGAATACCAAAGAGGGTTTCCATCCTCTAGGGCTGAAAGCATAAGCAAGTTGCTCAAAATTTGAATATTTAGTTGATCAAATGACATGAACATTAAAAATAACCTCATTTTTCCCTTTTATATCCTTTTTCTCCAAAAGACCTTCCCAAAAGGGGAGTGCTCCACTTGAAGAGAAAATTTAAGTATTCAAAAAACAATTTCCTTATAATCTTACTTAAGGACTAACTTGTGCATGACCAAAAGGTCCCCTTCTTAAGTCAAATGAGAAAAAGGTTTCCAATAAAGCATTTTTGACAACTTGAATAGAGAATAAATGTTTCCCTTGATTCTCTTTTCCCTTAGCTTATGGGAAACAACAAGAAAATAGGTTAAGGGTCTTCAAAAACTCTAATCTTGAGAAGGGGACATTACAATACGACTTGACTATAGGGTTGGTTTAATGAATACTATATCAAGTGTATAGATATATTTTGATGGATGGAATAGTTTTATACTTGCCCCATCCTATATAGATAGGGACCCCACTCTCTATCTTATATATATCTTTTGAGCATAGATATTTGGGCCTATGAAGCGCTTGCCCAACCCAACCTAAGGGACCCTATTTGTTTGTGGGTCACTCTCCTTGTCTCCATAGTCTCATTGATACTTGACTGCCTATCTATCTGGAGGGTAACTAGATTTCTATCTATCTATCTATCTATCTATCTATCTATCTAGATTTCTATCATTGGGATGGGATAAGACTAGTTATCAGTTGAGTGATTGCATAAATGAAATGTATATAGTCAATTAAGTACCTCAATGTGTGCTTGCCTATCTATTCAAAGGGCAAGGACCCATCTCACCCTCTCTATATAAATGGAGATGGGGACTAGATTCGCAAGTTAAGGGCTTCCAAAAATCAGCTATCTAATTCATATATATATATATATACACACACACACACACGATGGAGTATCTTCATTACATAGCATATAGACTTAGCAGTCGCTAAATAGATATAGGGTATATATACCCATCTGGTGAGGGGTGAGAATATGCTACACTTCACCCCTTACACCAACCGCTATTACCTATTGATATATATGGGGGATGGGAGGCCAAACCCTATATATATATATATACATATATATATAGGCCCTCACCTTCCTCCCTCTCTACCTTTTTGACCTCCCACTACCCTATAGATTGAAAGGGGGTTGGCGAGAGGGGCCTATATATATATTCCCTTAGTCTCTTGAATAGGGAATATGAATATAGTAGCATCTATAGTATATAGTAGCCCTATAATAGAGCTATAAATATAAAGGGTTAACCTATCCATACTAGACTCTATATGGCCCCTGAGAGAACTATGAATATATATATCACCCCTCTATATAATAATTGAAATTGATTTAACTAGAGGACCCCTCTCTTTGAAACCCCCCTCCCTAATATATTTGATCTATATGGCCCAAATGCATTACATTATCCTAAGCGGCCAAGGTCCCCCTATCTATATATAGCCCCCCCAATGCTATTTATAGATATGGCTAACTATCTCTAGTTATCTAGGATGTTGAGGGGAAGGAGGGGAAAAATCAATTAACCAACAACCTATTATACTTTAGTTCTACATTGCCCCTATATATAATTGGGACCATGTATCCATATAGATGACTACCTATAGCTCCTTTGGGTACTCAACTGACTAGAATGAAGGGAAACTACATCAATGGATGGATAATGGCTATGATATGGAACCATTTGATGACCTATATAGGTACAGGGTATAGGGAAAAATGTCTCCTCTTTATAACCAACTGACTGATAGATTGACTTTCGAAGGAAGGGCATTTATGCCTCTCACACCATTAGATAGAGGGGCCCCTCTCTCTACTCAATCTACTATTGTGATGCCAATGAAACTCTATATAGTGGGGGCCCTTGTGCCTTTAAATATCCCTATCCCTATTTATATAGAGGGCAAAAAAACTATATATTAGCCAAAAATAACTCTATATTGGGGGTTTTCTTGGGAGACCAAGCCATATATAGATATGCCTCCTATATATAGATATAGTTGGCAACTAAACTTTATACAGTGCCCCATATTGATGTAGGGGGCCCCAATTCATCACATCAATTGAGTGTCCCACTTATAGAGAGGGGGTCCACATGTTGCTAGGCCAAGGCCCTATCCCTATCTATATATGGGGATGGGGCAGGTAGATATATATATTAGAGTTCAATGCACCCTATATATAGAGACTTAGACCAACTTGATTGGACTATGGATAGTTAACTAGGCTTAGGACCAACTATATATAGTCAGTAGTCCCTATATCTAGACAAGGTTCCCCTAGATATATAAGTTAGCAGAGTATAATTATAGATAGTTCCATGGGAATGAACCTCATTTGAAAGAACTATTGTGAATTGGGTTGGTTGATTTCCCCTTCTCCTTGAATCATTTCATCTAATACATACATAATATGAGTTGTTTGATGATCTGCTCTTTCTCTATTTGATCATCTTAGTGCGGTAATTCATGAGCAAATGACTTCATGAGATATCCCCTAATGATGGTGATTGAACTAATTAGTTTTATATATAGATATAGATCCATTTGTGATCAAGTGTTAGGAATATTAAGACTACCTCAATTCAAAACTATGGTATTCAATCATTATCTCAGGCTCAGCCCTAAAAGGAAGCCTATTAGTTTATCTTCAACTGGTGTTTATCTTTTCTTTGTTGGTTAGGTATCTATGCTCATTTAGTTTGTAATAGATTGATCTAGTGTGTGTGTGTGTGTGTGTGTGTGTGTGTGTGTGTGTGTGTGTGTGTGTGTGTGTGTTCTATTGATTCACTATTGAACACAACTCTCTATTGAGATGGGGGGTGAATCAGTAGATGATCTAAAACTAGTCCATTTAAAACCTTTTACAAAGGATGTAAATTCATGTGCAAATCAAAAAATAAATGCAAAATTCACACACACATAGAAGCACATAACATCAAATTTTTACATGGAAAATCCAAAGGGAAAAACCATGGTGAGAGTCAGCTGCTATAATCTAATTTTCTAATCCAACCTCATAGTAAAATGCCTTACTGGTAAACCTCATTGATTACATTCAAGGACACTAATCCTTAGGAGAAACCAATCTTCTTACTGAGCATGAACCCAATTTATATGTAAGCACTAACCTACCTGAACTATGGAGCTACAACTCCAGTGTACAAGATAGATTCACAAGTGAATCCAGTTCAATTTTATTTGTTACAAGTCTATCTATAATTGTTCACCTTCTTCTCATTGTCTGTGTGCTCTATCTTCTTGGTTGATTAATATATGTCTTCATGTCTTATGCTCTATATCTACATACATCTGGTTATGCTTTGTTTAGATACACTTTATTCCCCTTCCTTCTTCTCTACATTTTACTCTATTTGCATATTTCTTTTTATTGACAACGCTTTTTCTCACACAAAAATGCAATAGCAGTAGCACCTTTATGATGTGTTAAGAGTCTTATTTATACAAAGATTCATTAGGGTTTCTCGACTCACTTATTGCATTTACATTCTATTTGCACTTAACTAGTTTTAGTTATGGATTCTCCTTTAATGCATATTTAAATTTTACATTTTCTTGCCTCTTGGTTTCTTGACTCACTTATTGAATTCACATTCTATCTTTACTTAACCAGTTTCAATTCTAGATTCTCCTTTAATGCGTATTTAACTTTTGCATTTTCCCATATTTTGGTTCTTGCATCATACAACAATTGTCTATTCTCATTTCTATCTTTGATAATGTGGGATTTGGGTCTTTACTACACTGCTTCTTGGATCAATCATATTAGTATGATTGGGATAATTAATCTTGAGCCCTGTGTAAACACATGCAAGTTTTACACCAATTTTATTTGTTTCTCCATTTGCCCATTAGAACACATTAAATGCATGCCTTTGATTTCTTCCTTCATGCCATCTCTAACTATCGAGCCCCTTTTAATGTTTTCCACTATATCTTCTACAGTTGGATCACTTTTGCTCCTTTCTATTATTCTATTGTGCTTAACCTTTAATTTTATCTATATGTCCTTTAGGACTATTACAAATGATCTATTTCAGAAGCTTTGTAATGGCCCATTTCATCCAAAGGTATCCTTTGAGAACTTTGTTTGGGACTTTTTGTTTTAGGATATTTTCTTTGGGTTATTTTCTTTGGGACTTTTATCTTTGGGCTACTTTCTCGACTTAATTCTTTAGGACACTTTTTCTAACTTATTTCTTCAAGACAATTTATTCAAAGAAATCCTTTGAGATAATTTTCTCTATGAAATTCTTTGAGACAATTTCCCTGACAAATTATCCTTCAAAATCCTTAGAGCTATCCTCATGCTCTCCAGCTTTTATGTAGATTACCCTTCGGATTTATTGAATGGTCCACTTGCACTTTAGACTTCTTAAGAAGTGCCCTTCGACTTTCTTGAATGATACACTTGCCCTTCAGACTTCTTGAGAAGTGCCCTTTAGCTTTCTTGAATGGTCCACATACCCTTTGGCCTTTTACAAACTACCCTTTAGCTTTTCTAAAAGGGTCCACACACCCTTTGGATTTTTTCAAACTACACTTTGGCTTTTCTAAAAGGGTCCACGTACCCTTCAGACTTTCTAAAAGGGTCCACATAACCTTCAATTTTTTTCAAACTACCCTTCAACTTTTTTGAAAAGGTCCACATACCCTTTAGACTTTATTGAATGTACCCTTTGGCTTTTCTAAATGGTCTACTTGCCCTTCAAACTTATTGAGAAGTGCCATTCGACTTTATTGAATGGTCCACTTACCCTTTCGACTTATTGAGAAGTGCCCTTCAACAATTTTGCAACAATCTCTTTAGATTTTTGTTTTGGGACAATTTTTCTGAAAGAATTTTTTTGAAAGAATTCTTCAAGACCATTTTGGGTTCTTCATTCAACATGACTTATAGACTTGGAAGAAGTAAATTCATCTTAGAAACCCAATCAACTCTTATAGACCCATTTGTGTTTTCAACTTTGCTTAACTTATTAGAATGAACTAAGTAAAGTTGTTACAAAAATCTAATCAACTCACCTAGATCCATTTGATTTTCACACTGCTTAACTCATAAAATTGAGAGAAGCAAAGTCACTCCAAAATCCTAATTACCTCTTTTTGACCCATTTAGATTTTCCACATTGCTTATCTTATAAACATGAAAGAAGCAAAGTGCTTCTACAATCTTGATCAAATATTTTAGACCGTTTCGGGTTCTTGAGACAACTTGACTTATAAAAATGAGACAAGTAAAGTCATTGCATAAACCCGATTGACATTGCTAGGCCCATTCAAGTTCTCATAACAACTTAGCTTATAAAGTTGAGAGATGTAAAGTTATTCTAGAATCTTGGTTTGTACTACAAGATCCATTCAGGTTCTCAAGACCACTTTACTTATTTTATAAGTAGAAGCTCTTCATAAATTTGATTTGCACTGTAAGTCTATGCAATTCAAATTTTATCATTAATGTCTGATAGCACAAGATGCCTTTAACATCAATGAAAATATTATAGATATCAACTAAAATTGTCAATAATCTCCCCCTTTATCATTGATGGCAAAACATCCTCTCCTCAGAATGACTACCCTTCTTCATTCTTTCATCATTCTTTCTCCCCCTTTGAAATTAATGACAAAGAGTCTCTACCATTCCTTCATCTAGTTTCTCATTTTCTAATATTTTATTTATTCTGATCCTTGGAATTGTCATACTGGAACACTTTGTGAGGAGCTCCCCATTAGGCAATCACACATTTTCCTGAACTCTACAAACTTAGTCAGATTGGAGATCTATGAGCTCAGCAAAATATGAATTTCTACAAACTCCTTAAAAGATTATATATAGGATTGGTTTGAGAGACCAATCAGTAACTGATATATATTTATATGGATAGGCATAATGATCTAGATCTAGCACACCTATTTCTCCTATGTTTTTATCACATAGCAAAGGGATTATAACCATCTCTCCAAACTAATTTTCCTCTTAATCCAAGAGTTAATAATCTTTCCTCAATACTCCCCCTGGATTCATGCTCCATCGCTAAAAGCTAGTGATGTGGTGTGGGAGCCATCACTCCCAACTTCTCTCTCAGATACACAAATTGCTCTTTGGGAAGAGATTTGGTAAATATGTCTACAAAGAAAGAAATTTCTCCCATCATAGACATTTTAAATTCATTTTGCATTTGTGTGGAAAATTCTTTGCGCATGTTACTATCGCCACCTCTAAAGATAATATCATCTACATAGACAATAATAATTAGCATATGCTTACCTTTTGATTTAAATTATAGATTATTATCTACATACTCTTTTCTAAATCCTTGTCATTGTAGGTATTGATCCAATCATGAATACCATACTCTAGGTGCCTATTTTAGACCATACAAATATTTATTTAGTCTGTACACATAATCTTCTTCTTTTGCTAACTAAAATCCTTCTGGTTGTTTAATGTAGAATTCCACTTCTAAGTTTCCATTCAAGAATGTTGACTTCACATCCATTTGATATACCTTGAACTTCTTGTGAATAGAGAATGTCAAGAACATTTTTATTAGCTCTAGTCTTTCCACTGGAGTAAATGTCTCTTCAAAATATATGTCTTCTACTTGTGCATATCCCTTGCATACTAATCTTGCTTTGTTACTTATAACAGTGCCATCTTCATTGAGTTTGTTCCTGTAAACCCATTTTGTTCTTATTACATTTTTTTTGAAGGTCTAAGAACTAATTCCAAAGTTTTATTCTTTTCTATTTGATTCAATTCTTCCTCCATGGCTTTCAATTAATTTCCATCCATGTTGGCTTCATTAAAGATCTTTGGCTCAATTTCTAAAAATAGATAAAAATTCACTTGCTCCTATTTATTACAGCTCTTCTCTTAGTTTGAACACCCTCATTTTTGTTTCCAATTATCTACTCCTTGAGAGTTCCTTTTGAACAAACCTTACAGGTGCCCTTTCACTCTTTTATTCATCCTCTTCACTATCTTCTACTTCATTTTTTGCTCCTTCTAATTCTTCAATTTTGATCTCCTCATTAGGCTCAACGTGTTTATATCCTTATTCTACCTTAAATTTGATGTTTTAAACTATTTTATGCAGCCTTTTATTGTAACATACATAGGCTTTACTCTGAATGGAGTAACCAAGAAAGATTCTCTCATCACATCTTAACTCAAAATTGCCTAGTTTGCTCTCCTTTCTTCTAATGTAACACTTGATTCCAAACACTTTAAAGTATTTAAATAATGTAGACTTTCCATACCATAGTTCATATGGTTTTTTGTCACTTTTCACCCTCAACTGTACTCTATTCAGAATGTATACTATTATCTTGACTGCTTCTCTCCAATATCCATGAGAAAGTTTAGCTTCCTTCAACATTGTTTTGGCCATCTCCTTGATAACCTTGTTATTTCTATCAACAACCCCATTTTTCAAGAGAGTTTTTATAGCAGAGTAGTGCCTTTTAATCCCATGTTTCTCATAATATTTTATGAATTCATTTGAAGTGAATTCTCCACCTTTGTCAGATCTCAGACATTTAATTTTTCTTCCTATTTAATTTTCAACCATGGCTCTAAAGATCTTAAATCTATCAAAGGCTTGAGATTTATCCTTTAAGAAGGTTACCCATGTCATTCTTGAGTAATAATCAACAAATAACATGAAGTAATGAACTCCTTTTGACTCTTTAGTCTTAGTAGGTCCACATAGTTCAGTATGAACTATTTGCAGAGGCTTTGTTGTTGCATATTCTTTTATCTAAAACTTGACCCTTGTTTTCTTGCCTAATTGAAATTATTTACATATATTTTCTATGGGTTTGGTGAGTATGGGCATATATCTTACACACCTCTTTGAACTTACTTTGACTAAATTGTCAAAATTGACATGACCCATTCTCCTATGTCATAGCCAGCTTTCATCAACCTTTCCTATGAGGTAACTATTATTATTTACCTCAACAATATTGTAGATGTTGTTTTTGATCCTTTTTTGTTCTACAACTATTTTTCTAGATCTCTTTAACTTTTATCCTTCAACATCAAATATGACTTTATATCCATTATCACATATTTGACTAGCACTTAGCAGATTATGCTTAATTCCTTCAACATAGAGTACATGAGTAAGAAGCTTACCATCTATATGCAAGGTTCATTTACCTTTAAATTACTACTATTGTATTATCTCTCAAACTAACAGTTCCTTCCTTTCACTTTCTTAGCTTGACAAACTTACTTTTATCACCATTCATATGCTTTGAGCACCCATTATCTATTACCCATAAATTTTGTTATTTGGCGTGAAGTGTTGTTTGATAAATCAAGGATTGATTTTTCACTCTCCACATTTCCTTGGGATTCTCATGTCTTCTACTTTTCTTTATTAATAACTTGCAAAATTTTGTTCTTATTAGAAGACTTGCCTTTCTTTACTTTTGAAACTATAAAGTTAGTCCTACAATGCTTGGCCATGTGACCAAAGTTATTGTAATTGTATCATATTGTACTTGAATCTAACAAAGGAACAAATGTGTTTCTACTTAAAAATTTAGTTCTTATAGGCATGACTCTAAATTCAATATCCCTATGACCAAATTGATTACAACTGTAATAATAACCATAAAAAGATGAGTAATACCTAGTTGTAACATTTTTTAGTGTTGTGTATTAAACTCTCATAACCTTTTGTTTATTCAAATATATAACTTTGGTGTATCCTTCTACATCTTTGATTTCATGCTTCCTTTTAGAAAATTTTCTCTTCTCATCAACTTTGTTTGAATCAATCTTATTATCCTTGTTGTCCTTCACTCTCTTTGTTTCTACTACTCCTCCTATCTTGAAATTTTCATATAGACTAGTTGACATACTAGTTGAGGAACCTTTACCTTTTTCATATCTAATACTTGATTTTTTATTTGAGAGTTTTTGACAACTGATTAAATCATTTAAAATGTCTAACCCTTTTGTCATCTTCAGACTCTTTTCTAGTTCTTTTCTCAAGGTTACTATTTCTACTTCAAGTTTCATGCACTCTTCAATTTTGGACTATAGTTCCATCTTTACTACCTCTTCTATTCTCTTAGCCTCCTCAACTTGAGTTTTTAGAGTTACTATCATTTGATTAGATTTCTCAAGTTCCTTTTACCTAAGCTTCTTCTATTTAGAGTTCTCTTTTCTTAATTTCTCAATCTCTCCTAGAGCACAAACTAGTTCTCCTTCTAAATCAATTTCACCTTCATCTTCTTCATCTCAATCTTCATCTTCCTCTTGTTCTTGACTTATGGATGTATATTCTTCTGCCATGAATAGGTATTCATTTGCACTAGCTATAAAAGCACAGTTTTGAAAATCATTCGAACTGTTACTACCACTATCTTTCTCTGAGTTGTTGTCTTCTTTTGTATATAAGCCATTCTTATTCTTAACGAAGTTTTTTCTATATGTATTGTGAGATTTTACCTTTTTACTATTCTCCTCTTGTTTAGAATTTTCTCCCTTTTTATGAGGACATTTAGTAGTAAAGTGTCCTACCTTTCCACAGTTGAAATATTTGAAAGATAATTTACCTTTATACTTTCCATATCCTCTCTTTAGCTTTCTAACAAAGTTGGCTTCTTCATCATCAGACTCCTCAGATATAGATATGGTTGTCTCATCTTTAATCAGATTTGCTACTTTGAATATAGCTTCTCTTTTAAACGTGTCTATCTCTCCTATTCTCATCTCATAGGCTATGAATTTTCCATGTAACTCATGAATATTGAGTTTATCCAAGTCTCTTTCTTCTTCTATTGCATATATTTTTGAATCACAACTTGATGGAAAAGATCTTAATATTTTTTTTAACAATAGTTGACTCTTCTACTATTTCTCCAAGTCCTCTGATAGCATTCACAATCTCATCTACCCTAAAGAGGTAGTCTGCAATATTATCCTCTTCATTTATCTTGAAACTCTTGAACTTGCCTTTGTATGTTTACAACTTAGCTTGCTTCACTTTGACATCTCCTTCATAGATTTTTTTAACTTATTCCAAATGTCATATGTATTTTTATAATGCATGACTTTGATGAACTCTGAATTTGATAGCCCACAAAGAATTACATTATTTATCTTGGCATTACTTTCATATGCCTTCTTGGTAGCCTGATTAGTAGGAGGTATAATAGGGGGTGTATATCTATTTACTATAGACATTCATATATCAAAACCTAATGAGGACATATATGCTTCCATTTGTATTCTCCATAAAGCATTTTTGGATCCATCAAATAGAGGTTCTTTATTTGAGGAGGATCCTTCTTGACTAGTCATTGTGTTCACTGACTAAGATCTACCTTAGTCAATTAGACTTCTCCTAAGGAACCTTAGTCTTTGATACCAATTATTGAACACAACTATTTACTAAGAGGGGAGGCTAAATTAGTAGATGAGCTAAAACTAATCCATTTAAAACTTTTTATAGAGGATGTAAATTTATGTACAAATCAAAGAACAAATGTAGAAGTCACACACACATACACACAAAATCACATAACATTAGATTTTTATATAGAAAATCCAAAGGAAAAAACCATTGTAAGAATAAATTATTAGAATCTACTATTCTAATCTAACCTCACAATAAAATTCCTTACTAAAAAACCTTACTGATTACATTCAAGGATACCAATCCTTAGGAGACACCAATCTCCTTAGTGAGCACCAACCCACTTAGTATGTAGGCACCAACCTACTTGAACTATGGAACTAAAACTCTAGTATACAAGATATATTCACAAGTGAATCTAGTTTAATGTTCTTTTTTATAAGTCTAATCTATAATTGCTCACCTTCTTCTCATTATCTGTGTGCTTTATTTTCCTGCTTGCTTAATCTCTATCTGCATATGTCTTTCATTCTATATTTCCATACATTTGGTTATGATTTATTTAGATGCACTTCATTCCCCTTATTTTTCTCTATGTTTTACTTTGTCAACAACCCTTTTTCTCACTTGAAAATGTAATAACAGTAGCACCTTTATGATGTGTTAAGAGTCATGTTTATACAATGATTCATTATGGTTTCTCAACTCACTTATTGTATTCACATTCTATTTGCACTTAACTAGTTTTAGTTTTAGATTATCCTTTAATTCATATTTGGATTTTGTATTTCCCATGTCTTGGTTTCTTGACTCACTTATTGCATTCACATTCTATTTGCACTTAACCAGTTTCAGTTCTAGATTCTCCTTTAATGCGTATTTGAATTTTGAATTTTCTCACATCTTAGTTCTTGCATCATACAACAATTGTCTATTCTCATTTCTATCTTTGAAAACTACAAGATTTAGGTCTTTACTGCATCGCTTCTTGGATAAATCATTTTAATATGATTGGGACAATCAATCTTGAGCCCTGTACAAACACATGAAAGTTTTATACTAGTTTTGTCTGTTTCTCCATTTGCCCATTGGAACACATTAAATGCATGCCTTTGATTTATTTCTTCATGCCATCTCTAACTATTGAGCCCCTTTTTATGTTTTCCACTATATCTTCTATAGTTGGATCACTTTCGCTCCTTTAGATTATTATATTGTGCTTGACCTTTACTTTTATCTATATGTCCTTCGGGACTATTGCAAATGATCTATTTCAGAAGCTTTGTAATGGTCCATTTCATCTAAAGGTATCCTTCAAGAAATTTGTTTATGACTTTTTATTTTGGGCTATTTTCCTCGGGTTATTTTCTTTGGGACTTTTCTCTTCGGGTTATTTTCCTGACTTAATTCTTTGGGATAATTTTCTTGACTTATTTCTTTGGGATAATTTATCCAAAGAAATCCTTTGGGATAATTTATCCAAAGAAATCCTTTGGGATAATTTTCCTAATGAAATTCTTTGAGATAATTTCTCTAATAAATTATCCTTCAAAATCCTTGGAAACATCCTAATGCCCTTCAACTTTTCTGTAGACTACCCTATAGATTTATTAAATGGTCCACTTACCCTTTAGACTTCTTGAGAACTGCCCTTTGGCTTTCTTGAATGGTCCAATTCCCTTTAGCCTTTTGTAAAATTCCCTTAAAATTTTCTAAAAGGGTCCACATACCCTTTAAATTTTTGAAAACTACCTGTCAACTTTTTTGAAAGTCTCCACATACCCTTTAGACTTTTAGAAAGGGTCCACATACCCTTCAAAATTTCTTGAATGTACCCTTCAACTTTTCTAAATTTTCCACTTACCTTTCAAACTTCTTTAGAAGTGCCATTTGAATTTATTAAATGGCCCACTTGCCCTTCAGACTTCTTGAGAAGTGCCTTCAGAAATTTTGCAACAATCTCTTTAGATTTTTGTTTCGGGGCAACTTTCTAAAAAATACTTGACAATTTTTTCAAAAGAATTCTCCCAAAAGAATTATTCATGACCATTTTAGGTTCTTTATTTAGCATGACTTATAAACTTGGAAGAAGTAAAGTCATCTTAGAAACCCGATCAACTCTTCCAGACCTATTCAGGTTTTCAACTTTGCTTAACTTATTACAATGAATTAAGTAAAGTTGTAAAACTCTGATCAACTCACCTAGACCCATTCGGGTTTTTCACATTTCTTAACTCATAAACATGAGAGAATCAAAGTCACTTTGAAATCTTGATAACCTCTTCCTTGCCCCATTTGGGTTTTCCACATTGCTTATCTTATAAACATGAAAAAAGTAAAGTTCTTCCAAAACCCCAATCAACTCTTCTAGACCCTTTTGGGTTCTTGAGACAACTTGACTTATAAAAATGAGACAAGTAAAGTCATTGCATAAACCCAATTGACACTGCTAGGCCCATTCAGGTTCTCGAGACAACTTAACTTATAAAGTTGAGAGAAGTAAAATTGTTCTAAAATATTGATTTACACTACAAGACCCATTCGGGTTCTCAAGACCGCTTTACTTATTTTATAAGTAAAATCTCTTCATAAATCTAAATTGCACTATAAATCTGTGCAATTCAAAATTTGACATTAATGTCTGATAACACAAGTTACCTTTGACATCAATGACAATATTATAGACATCAACGAAAATTTCTAACATTCACTTCATTTCTAGGAGGCCTTATATATATAACTATTAAACTCAACCCCCTCTATCTATATGGGGCATCAATAGGCTCTTGAGATCTATCTATATATGGATATCCTCTACTAGATAGATAAGATATATACAAAAGGGGGGCACCACTAGATAGATAAGTTATATAGAGAGGGGGCCACTACTAGATAGATAAGATATATATATAGCTAATTAAATTATATATTGTGTTGAGTCCAAGTTTAGTCTATATAGCCACCTTCCACCTACTTTTATTCTCTCTAACCCACCTAGCCGTAAGTGATAGGAAAATATAGATAGGATTGATAGGGAGGCCCTAGATCTCTATGTTAGGAAAAATAGCACTCACATGGATTTGCTAATAAGTGAATATTGTATTGTGAATTATTACATGAGTAATTATTCATTAATATTTATTTGTTAGGGAGTTGTGATATTATTGTGAGTTTCAACAATATTACGTATATAAGTTAGTTGATAATAACATATGAGAGATTCTAGGAGAGAGTCATGGGTTATTGGATGCATATTCATAGGCTCTATTTTTCCTATATATTTTTAATGGTTCGAATGCAATGTAATAGTGCAATTTCTGTGTTAAAATTTTGAAAATGTTGGCTAAACTCATTATTTGGTATCAAAATAGCTATGAAAACTTGAGACATTATACTTGGCAAAGCCATTAATAGTTCTTGATTGCCCTGACTCATGATAAATTTTGTTTAGACAACATCTATGTAAAACATTCAATAATGAACTATTCATATTCAATGAGATGCAAGATATCTTGTCGACGTAGTATATAGATTTGTTGCTACATTGGTTTTGGCTGATTTTCAGTTTGCATATTGACCGATCTTAGTGAACTTTAAAAGGATTTCATATAATCAAATAGTCTAGACCTGATATAATCAAATTTTCTTCAACGTGTGCCTCTATAGTTTCATCAGTCTACTATTTTCATAAACATCAATGTTTTCTATAGTTTCATGTGTGAGATCTATAAGATTCCCTCCTTTAAAGGTGTTTTATTTCCAAAGAATTGTGTCACACCACCCTTTGTCAGAGTTCTAAGGCATCATCAACATAAGTTTAGTTTGAATGGCCTCCACATTTTGAATTTTGTATTTATATAGTGCACATTGATCTACACTACTTAAATGGTGTAAATTTTAGATCAAATATGGCATATTCAAAGTTTGTTTAACATTCAAAGACATACATTTGTATCCACCCATTCCCTTCCAATATGACAAAGTTCATGAGGAATGACATCTCAAACAACATAGGAGGCTGATTTGGGTTTGCATAAATCCATGTTTTTCTTTATTGTAGTATTTTAGGTATTATAATTTTGAGGGTCTTGATTATTTTCAAAGTCCTTTGTTTTATGTTTTTAAGTTTTAGGTAGTACTATTATAAGTCTTGGTTATTTATATGTTTCATAAAGACCATTATCAAGTTTAAAATTCTTAGTGTCATTTAAATTGTCAAATCCAATCTATAAATAGATTTTGTTAAAATTCATGTGTCTTGTTAATGGTGTTCAACAAAAGTAGGGTCATTAAAATAAATAAGTCATTATCAATGTATCAAGTCAATATTTTCAAGTTGTTTTGTTGTTTAAATAAAATAGTGTATGTTGTTGGTTACCAAAGAGTCAATAAAGTTTGTTGACATTGTCAAAGCCAAATTTTAGAGTTGAGTGTCATTTTCATGTCAAAAGAGTCAAATAAATTATTTATAAAAGGATCCATTATTGGGATAACTGATGTTTGTTTTGTAAAAGTTATGTTAAGAGTGTAAGGGGGATGAATTATCTTCATTGATTTATATAATTGAGATATATGGAGGTTGAAGGCATTGAAAGATGGAGGATTTCTATGCCTCTCTTTAGCCACTAACAATGGGGTGATTTTGTTATAGTGGCACTTTTTTTTTCAATTTTCTATACTTGTTGTATGTGTGGAAAATAAGTGATCAATTTCCTATTTTTCCTTGATGTAATGAAAATGTGGAGATAAAACACATAAGAAATAGAGCATGAAGTGTTCTTGATATCTTGACTATTTTGGTAGAAGTGTTTTTATGAGCTGGTTGATGGGTCCCAATTCATAAAACATGTATTCATGTAAATAGGTTGATGGGCCCCTATTCATGGCAGATGTAGTTCTCACAATCAATATGAATATGAAGACCATGTACAAACTCTAGAGCAACATGCTAGTTAGTTATTAGATCATGTTGTCTCCCCATGTAATTACTAAGGGGGGATTGTTAGGAAAAATAACATTCACATGGATTTGTTAATGAGTGAATATTTTATTGTGAATTATTATGAGTAAATTCACTAATATATATTTTTTAGGGAGTTGTGATATTGTTATGAGTTACAAAAATAATACATATATAGGTTAGTTGTTATTCACCTATGCAAGATTCTAGGAGAGAATCATGGATTGCTTATTCA
This sequence comes from Torreya grandis, assembly GCA_037957365.1. Lineage (NCBI taxonomy): Eukaryota > Viridiplantae > Streptophyta > Pinopsida > Cupressales > Taxaceae > Torreya > Torreya grandis. The sequence continues at coordinate 2,643,137 of JARHVA010000183.1, forward strand.
TAGGCTATGTTTTGCCTATATATTTGTAATAGTTCAAATGGAATGTCATAGAGTGTGATTTCTATATGTTAAAATTTTACAAATATGGGCTAAATTCATTACCCTATCCCTCTACTGAATTGTCACTTGACTAATATGGGATAGACCTATATATATATATATATATATATATATATATATATATATATATATATATATATATATATACAACTCACTTGACTAACAACTCTCTATAGTAGGGGATTCACTCAAGAGATTGAGGGAGACTAGACTTTTTATATCTCTATAGTCAAATCTAGGTGGAGGCTACTATCTCGTATGGGTGGATCCTACCCCTATATATCTTATTTATATGGATCTCATTCTAATATACATGATATGAATTAGAGTTTACTCAACCTTGGATTTATTCTATATCTATAAAGTAGGATCCACCATCTATATATATGGGGTCCCTATGCTTAAGGGGTTAGGTCGAGTAGCATCCCTATATCTAGGGGGCCAATGGCCTATTTATAGGGGTTAGGAATAGCATAGAGTCTCATCCATCTATTTTATGATCTATCATGGATTGCATCATTGTAGATATCATGGAGGATGATAAGCATCTCTCATATCATCATCCATAACCATATTGATTCATGTTAGGATGGAATATATTAAGAAAAGAGGGATTGCCATTGTCAAGATTGATTATATGGGTCCCTCGCCTAATTGATAGATATAGGGGTGAGGAATGCCTCATATAGTTATAAGATATGGGGGAACCTCCCTCTCACCCTCCTATAATTTATAAATGATGCCCTTATCCCCTATATGTAATAAGTGAAATATCCTAAAATTGGGACAAACCCTAAAAGCTACTTTTTCACACCAAAACCTTAGGTAAAGATGATATTTTCTATTTTCTAATAGTAAACCCTAGATAAAAATGATCCCACAAAATATTGGAAATAGACCATTCAAAACTTAGCATTAAATAATAGCAATTTATGGAATTGACAAATGTCAAACCCTAACCAAACAAGCATGAATTTATAATTCTTCCACTTGTTGCTATAGATAAAAATGACAACATATTGGAAGCACAATTTTTCAAGTGAAAGACAATATTTAACCCTCATACATGCATCAATAAATTCTAAATATTATAGTCACCATAATTACCTTAATTTTTGGATTTTCCTTGACAATTCATGATTAGAAATACTCAAAAAAATTTAAAAACTATAAAAATTGAGATTGTGATTCTAATGTTAGAGCATCCCTAGAAAGGTACAAATAGAACCCAAGAAGTGGGTTGCCTAGCGTAGGAAAGTAGTTATCTACCTTAAAATTCATATGTAGCCTTTGGGTGGGATTGTCTATAGCCCAAACTTGGTTGCCAACCCTAGGAGAGGGTTATCTACCTTTGTAAAGATAATGTTTTGCCCTTTAAAACTTATTTGTTGCCTTTTTTTAAAATTGATGATCTATGGTAGCTCCTAGGTGAAATTGCCACACATAATAATGAGGGTTTGCATCCTCAATCCCTTGCTTGATGGTTTTTATCTTCAAGGCAAATGGCTCAAGCATTTCATGCTCAAAGTCCAAGATTTGAATATCAAAATTAGCATCCCTCCAATGAAATCCAAATCCTTTTTATATACTCACCTTTTTAGTTATGAATGTAGATTTAGTGGATTATAAGGTCAATTACCTCTATAAAACTACTTAAAATATTTTAAAGACCTTTAACTCATAAATGGGCCTCCTTAATGCAAACATAGAAAAAATTAAGTGAAATCTTAAGTTTTATCTTTTAAGGAGGGGTAATTGGTGCTTCCTACTTGTCCTTCTTCTCTTAGCCTAGGGGAAGCACCAAAAAAAGGCTAAGGATCATTTCCATGGCCTTAGGTTAAAAAGGGGGATATGAAAATCCTCCCCATACAAAATTGCTCGTCTTAAAGCAATTTCAATATCATGGGGGTGTCCCAATACTCCTTATTATGCAATGTCCATATGTAATTATTTTCCATAAAAAGGAAACCTGAATCCAAATCTCAATACCGTTGTTCTTATAAATTAAGGGTTGCCCCTAAGAACTATAAATGTTGTAACAACCTTCTTTATGCCTCTCATGCCCCAAAATAAAGCTATCATAAATGTACTTGTTATTGCTAAGAAGCCACCAACCCTTAGCATCCTCCCAATTATCCCTCCAACTATATTCTTTTCCAAACAACTTGCTACCCTAAGCGTAAGTTATCCTATGAAACTAAAAATGGCTATCATTACTCTTCATTTCATGCTTCAAACTCTCCAAAACATATCTTCCAAGGGTTTTAAACCCCCAATTTGAGGCTATGATCAATTGTCCCCTTAACAAGGAGAAAAACATCTCATCAACCAAACTATACTTGATGATATAAAGGATGTAGTTTTGATGTTTAGCCTTGAAATTTATCAAAAATATCAACTCATTTTCTACCAAGTTAAAATTAGATGAGTTATTCATGTATATATCTTTAAGGGATGTCAATATGCACTCACAAGTTGAGCTAGGTAAGCTCAAGCTACCAAAAGGATCATGACTAAAATGTGTAATGTTGCTTCCCTTTATGAATATTTCCATTTAAAATTTAGTCATGGAGTGTACCCTCCTTTGGTAAGCATCCAAAAACTCCTTAGGGTCTTCCATGTGCCATGACAAGCTTCCCCCAACCCAAAATTGTGGTTTTCCAATTTGCAAAAAGAGAACCATATTGAAACAACTTAAAGGCATACCTTGTATGTAGATACCATGGAAATGCAAGAAATATTGCAATGGTTTCCTCGTGAGTGTTGCTTGTCTTTTATCTTGCTGCCCCTTTCCAATAGTATCAACAATGTTGAAAATAGACTTTGAGCCAAAAAAATACCCCAAATTCAAACTTAAAAAGGGTTGTACCTTCCTTACACATTCTCAACCTTTTGACATGAAATAGGTACCTCATTACCCCTGCATTTTCAGACCTTACAAGGGGCTGTAGCATGAAAAAAAAATCAGAATTTATGAATTTTGTGGGCAGCTGAGTTGGCCCTACAAACTCAAAAAATTTTGGGTGTAAAGTGGGCTGACTTTTCCTCAAAATTTCGTGTTTACCTATGTTATATATGATCTAGGGCTTTGACTAATTAAAAATGGGTCTAATTACCTCATCCTCATCCTCTAACACACCCTTGTAGCATTGAATAGGGTGTTTCCCATTACATTTTATGGGCTGCCTATGCATATTAATTTTCCTTCCATCTTTCCTTTTAAAAACACAACAAACTTCAAATTTAGCATGTCTTATTGATTTCATGGTATGAAAATCCCCTTTTGGGTTTAATGGTTGTCAAAACTTAGAAATTGTAACCTTCTCTCCATCCTCTTCACTGAAGATCATGTGGAAAGTCCTTTCATTATTTCCAGCTCTTATGACCCTATCATTTTCAAGATTGACCATATCTTCCAAGCATGGAATGTGATAATTCTTTGGACACCATAGTGGCTACTCCCACTCAATATTTGTATCTTATTTTTCACTTCTTGTTTTGCCATTTAAACTGAATTTTAAACTGAATCAAGTTGTTACTCTACACATATAGTGAACATGTTAGTAAAAACAAGGGTATTTAACACCACCTTTTTTTTTTATCAACTTATCAAGCCTTATGAACATGATGTGAATTTATTTTTTATGCCTTGATTTATCTTTACAACCCATTCTCACCCAAATTTTAAAACATGTACTTATGTCACCCTTATCATGGCTATAACATGTTATTTTCCTCTTCAAATTCCTTATAGTGGCTAGAAATCTACTTACACATGTTTGAACCACCTCTATGGTGTTAAGGTGTGGAAAGCACACCTTCCTAGGTCCTATATTCACCATAAAAATAATAAACCTTAAGGGAAACAAGCTAAAAACGTGAAATATAGTAAGTGAATCATGATCCTTACCATGATTGAAGTGGTTTGCATGCTCTTCATCATGCTCCTCACTTTATTCCTTTTCTTGATCCCAAGGCCTTGCCAACCTCCATGCATGGGTGTCAAGGAATATAGAAGAGATATGACATCAATACCAATCTTATAAGTCTCACCTAGATCCCACATCCATATTGGGAATTTGAGATTCCCCATCCCTAGACTCTCTTGGAGAATTTCCTTTCTCTAGTTTAGTTCCCTTCATCTTGTCTTCATTCTTGGCATGGTCTTAATGATGACTAAAATGTTGTAGGAACATAGTAAGAGGGTGTGCACCAAATTATTGTTATGAAAATAATCAAATTATTTACCTTTATAGGTTGTTTTAAAAATTACAATAGACTAAAAATGAACATTAGCACTTGGAATTTAAAACTTGTCTATCACTTTCTCCCCATCGATATGCATAATGGATTTTTATTCATTCTTAAAACTATCATATTTAAGAACTCACTTTCCTTTTTAAACTCCCTTAGGTATTTTCTAACTTGAAGGGCTATAAATTTTACCTCCCTTACCCTCCTTAGGCATTCATCACACCTCCCTTGGGTTCTTGCTATAAGGGCAAACATTACTTACCCTTGGCTTGGAGTATTTTTTCCATTTTCTTTGGCATGGAGGATGTTTTCATGAGCTATGCACCTTTTTATTTAAAATCTGAATTCTCATGTTTTATAATTCCTTCATTATAATCCTCGAGAGTGTTTGTCCATCCATCTTTTCCTTCGTGCATGATTTTTTATTTTTTACAAATGGTTTCCCCACTTGATTCATCTTCCTTGGTGCAAATTGCAATTACCTCTCTTGCTTCAACCACCCCTTTTCCTTCTTCTTTCAACTCTTTTTATTACTCATAAACTTGATGGAAACTCTCATCTTGCTACCCTAAAAGTTTTGATTTTTGTAACTTAAAATTTTCAACACTTGGCTACCCCAAAGTGCTTGATTTTTCTTTAGCAAGGTTATAGATAATCTTGATCAAACCTTCTAATGATCCTCCTATTGAATTCCTCATAGTTGTCTATGAGGTGATGCCCTTAGGTTATCAACCCCTAATGCCACCAATCACGGGCAACCCTTTCTAAATATATTATGATGAATCTTAGGTCCTCCTCTACCTCTGTGGGATGAAGTGAAAGGTATGTACCTAATTTATAAATCTATGTCCTAGCTGAAATGTTTTTACACCCATCAAATGTAGGAAGAATAATCTTCCTCAAAGTATCATGTAACTCCCATCTAACCTAAATACTGTCCCACCTCTTTTCCATGATACAAAATCCTTGAGTTCAATTTCCTTGTTGAAAGTGGGTGGGTATGTCATATACTCCTCATAAAACTCCATCAAATCTATCCGAATGGAAGGTTGCTCCTTCCTTTCATGAGCTTGAGAGGATTTCTCAAACCTTATACTATCCATATCTCTGATGTCACTGTTTGATATGAAACCCTCAAACCCTAAAACTGGCCAAGAAATTGGCTCTGATACTATCGAAATATCTCAAAAATAAAATCTAATTTTTCACACCAAACCCTAGGCAAAGATGACATTTTCTATTTTCTAACAACAAACCCTGATAACAATGATCCCACAAAATACTCAAAATAGATCATTCCAAACCTAGCGTTAAATACTAGTAATTTGTGAAATTGACAAGTGTCAAACCCTAACCAAATAAACATGAATTTATAATTATTCCACTTGTTATCCTAGATAAAAATGACATGCTATAAGTGCAATTTTCTAATTATAAAACAATATTTAACCCTCATACATGCATCAATCAATTCTGAATATTATAGTCACCATAGTTACCTTGATTTTTGAATTTTTCTTGACAATTTATGGCTATAAATACTTATTAAATAATTAGAGAATTATAAAAATTAAGATTGTGGTTCCAATGCTGGAGTAACCCTCAAAAGGTACAAATAAACCCCAATAAGTGGGTCACCTCACTTAGAAAAGCATTTCACTACCTTGAAATTATTACACAACCCTTGGGTGGGATTGGCCACACCCTAAACATGGTTGTCAACCCTAGGAGAGGATTCATTTCCTTTACAAAGAAAATTTTATACCCTTTAAAACATGTTTGCTGCCTTTTTATGAAATTGATGATCTATGGTAGCTCCTAGGTGAAGTTGACCCACAGAAGAATGAGGGTTTGTGTCCTTAATCCCTTGTTTGAAGGTTTTCATCTTCAAGGCAAATGGCTCAAATGTTTCATGTTCAAAGTCTAAAATTTGAATATCAAAATTAGCATCCCTTAAATGAAATCCAAATCCCCTTTATCTAGTCACCTTTTTAGTTATGAAGGTAGAGTTAGTGGATTATAAGGTCGATTACCTCTTTAAGACTACTTAAAGGCTTTTTAAGACCATTAAGTCATAAAAGGCCCCTCCTTAATGCAAAAAATAGAACCAATTAAGTGAAATATTCACTTTTACCTTTTAAGGAGGAGTAATTCATGCTTCCTACTTATCCTTCTTTCCTTAGCATAGGGGAAACACCAAAAAATAGGCTAAGGATCATGTCCATGGCCTTAAGCTAAAAAGTGGGACATAACAGTAAGGCTACCTCCACCAAATATAGATAGGTCAAAAACACCACTTTCCTAGTATTCATTCACCTCAGCCTGACATATCATAGTCATCAGTTTCTCCACCTTACATTTATCCCACCAAATGGGTGCACAACCCTTCTCTCTTCACTACATCGTACTCCCCTAGCTAACACTAGGCACTGCCACCTACCTCTGGATAGATTGGAACTCTTTACCATGAGGAGAAAGAACTATATATGCTAGAAAGATAAGGGATTATATAGTTGGGAGCTTAAGAGCCCCTCTATGGATATGGTATGGAAATTGAGTTGGGATTAGATTACCTAAATAAATCCCCTCTCCCCTCTCTTTATATATGGATATGGATATGGTTAGATGATGGATGAAAGAGAACTAGATGATTCTTCTCTTCTTGAACTAACTAGTGATATATAGTAGGGGGTAAGGGTGCTCTGAATTGAGCTATCATAGTGATTTGAAGTCCATTTGAACTTGTGCTTTTTAAACCAAACTATGCATTGGATTAGGGGCCCCATATATATGGGCATCCATCAAATAGATAGTCTATTATATACATAACATGAGTGGCCACCCCTGAGTGGGTGATGATGTCTAATATTATTTGATCAACACCATGATAGAGCTTATCTGATCCCAACTAGCATAATTATAGACTTTTTCCCCCCTTTAGATAGATAAAGTATATATATTTAAGGCAGGCTAGACCTATCTATCTATATATAACATCTAGTCCTCTAACTCCTCTTAACACTCATGAAGATAAGGGTGTGGCATGATGTATGGATGTGCCCTTGTCTCCTCTTCTCAAGTGCCCAAGGCATGAGTGGTATAGAAGGCACCCCTACTAGAATAGATATATAGCTCAAGTCCTGAAGACCCTTATCTTATATGTGGGTACTTCTAGAAACCTATACCCTTCCCCTTCTAACATGAGTCTTAGAGGCCCTTATGTTATATGGGGGTGCTTCTATAAGCCTATACCCTTCCCATGCTAACATGTGTCCCCACACCCCATATATAGTTATAGACTAGATAGGGGCCCTTATCTTATATGGGGGAGCTACAAGATGGCCTATACCCTTACTAGTATTATAGGGTAGGGAGTGTTGAATCCATGAGGACCACACAATCACCCCACCCTTGTCTCCTCTTTATGAGTGTTAGATCTATGAGGAACACACATGCACCCTATATATAGATAGGGTCCAGTTGTGCACCTTATTTATAGGGCCCACTTGCTTCTTATCTGTAGATAGGGCCCCTATAGGGCTGGCATACCCTATCTATATAGAGATGATGTCACTATACATGATTGTCCTCTCTCATCTTCATCAAATAGATAAGCAACCCCTATATCTTGAAGATCTCATATATAGGCTACACACTCTGAAGAAGATCAGTGATATTCCCTATTTGGAGAGAAGATGATACATCATCTTTAAAATACAAAATTGATAGTTTGAGTAATAGTTATATTATATATAAGGCCACTTCAATTATATATGTAATGAAGTGGGAAGTACCTGCCCATATCCACTTACTTCATTATAAGGAAATGGAAAGTGTCTGCCCATAGGCACTTATAATGACATGTCAATAGGCACTTCAATCTTATATGTATCGATGCCTATTTTCACATAGATAGAGATATAAGGGTCCCAAATATAATAATCACTGCCATATGTTTATCAGCTCCATCATCAAATAGAGAGATAGGGCCCCTTGATATAATAATCACCTATTCACCAGATGGGAGATGCTATATGGTTTGAGCCTACCCTATCCTCTCTGAAACTAGTCCAGTATGATGAGAGGGAGGTCCCCCTATCTATATATCTCAATGTATGAAATACTTTCCTCTTTGTGTTACGCAAGTTCAATTTACTATTTTCACTACAATCTATTACATGCTTGTAGGGACACAACATTATTAGTTAGGAAAATATGCCCATTAATCCCAACTATTTTCCATGTAGACAACTTGTTATTCAACTTTAAAGATATACAATAAGTTATAGTCATAAAATATATAAAACATAGCTCTAAAAACAAATAAAATTCTCCAACATCACACACATTCCTATGCTTACATTTTCCATTTTGTATTATTGCAATTTTATCTGTACCATCGGTCACACTCACAATAAAATGTTGGCCTTCCAATTGTGACATTATTTTCACCCTTCTTTCTTTCCTTGGTCAAGCCTTGTTTTAAAGCTTCCTATTTAAAATTTCCTTTTGCCTCTTCAAATGTGTTGGGTTTAAATACTTGTGAACTAGCAAAAGTGAAAAATTTACCTACCTACCACCTTGCAATATTTATTTTCCCAATCTTGTAAATTGTCCTTCTATTTCCCATGGAAATTCATCCAACATCCTTCACTAGGGTATAATGCCACTTTGTTCTTTGGTGATGGCTCCCCTAATTTGGCTATGCATATTGAGTATCAATTTGTTCTTTTCATAATATTACCCCTAAAACTTGACTCCTTTGATGCCCCTAACTCTAAGCCTTATTTTCTTTGAAAATCATACATTTAAAAAACAAATTGAAAGAAAACCCAATTATATTAGAAAGGAATCAAAGAGTAAAAATTCTACTATGTCAGGCTTGAAAACTATTTGTCCAAGCCTAGGTAATATACAAAAAAAGAGACCTATCAACACTCATGATAAAAAATCTATATTTAGAATGGTTATCAAATATTCTTGGGTTTTCTCCACCCACCACAAAGGATTTATGCCAAAATAAATAATGTTATGGTTGTCAAGAGCCCAATTAGCCAGACCATCTGCCACCTTATTTCTCTTTAGGAATATAACTAAATTGCCCATCTTGGAATTGATCCTGCATTTTAAGATTTTTTTAGACTTCTTTAGCTAGCTAAAAATTCAATTTGTTTATGCTTCCAACTAATTTTTAAAGCCCGTCAAATCCCTTTGTACACTACCTTGATCTCTGCCAAATCATTAGTTGTATGCCCCAATTATTGAATGGAGTCTAAAGAACTATTAGAAGTTCTACCAATTCCACTGATAGATGTACGTCTAGGATTACCCCAGGAATTACCATTGGTATTAAATTTACTATAATCTAATGGGGAGGTGTCTAGTGGCCAACTCTCTAAATTTTATTTTTATTCCAAAAATCTAGCATAGTAGAATTCTTGGGTTGCAAAGAAAGTTGTTTACATACATACTCCCATTCACTAGAAAGACTAGAAGGTATAGAAATCTTATGTTTGATGGATTCTACCACATTAATTTTTATTCTCTCCCAAACATAATTTATGTCTCTACTTTCTTGTTGAAATATTCTACTATTTCTTTCCTTCCAAATGTTTCATAGAATAAGGGTTATACCAAAACATAAAGTCGAAAGCATATTATGACATTTAGGTATGTGGTTTTGACATTCTATACTCAATTTTTCCAATAACTAAATGCTGATCTAGGGGAGATTAAATAGGTTCAAAAAAGGTGCTTCCAAAATTATCAACAACAATTACCTATAGAATATTATATATAGATTTACTATTTTTTAAGAAGAAAATATCTTATCATCTACAAAAATAAACTACCTATATTCTATGACTACTTCCTACAACCAATAACACAAAATACTTTTCATATAAAATACTTCTCTTAATGCAAAAGTAAACACAATTGAAAACACAAAATTTACTTATAGTTGGTTTCATGTCTGGCCATGCTTCCTTTAGAGTGACATTCTCTAATGCTTTACAAAAACACCCATTAAGGATGTATAATGTTGTATTTATAGCTTCCACCCAATACCAATATGACACATTCTAGTTAGGCACCATGCATCTTTCCATCTTCATACCCATCTTATTCTTCCTTTCCATAAACCCATTTTGCTTCCTTGACTTGCAAAACTTGCATTCTATACATTCTACTTGGTAACAAGGAATTACATAATCCTTGGGTTTAACTTAGTAACTCCCTCATTGACACCCTTTAAAATCCCATTAGCCTCATGTCCAAGAATACAAGGAGAAATGCCCTTTGGATATGTTCTATCATAGGGGTATGCATTTGTGTGGCATAGTACCACATACTCAAATTTTATGTGATCCTCTCTAGTTTGAGGTCAAGAAATTTGAATTTCTCAAATTCCAAAAGGATTATTAGGCTCCCAATCAATGATAACTTTAAACTTAATCACTTGCCCCTTAGTTGACATGGCTAAGATATTTATACACAAACATTTGCACTCCCACATTGTGACTTTTACTATTATGTCAACTATAGCTTAACAATACATGAAGCAAACAAATACTTACACATCCATAGATGTGCACTCTCCTTGCACCTAATTATTCAACATATTCACCATATATTTTCCCATGCAACTTGGGCTTCCACATACTTGATAACTAATGAAAAAATATATATCCCATGCTCCTTTCAATAGTGTGGAATATGTTATTTTCAAATAGTGGTATTTATGCAGAGCACATAAATAATAAGATATAATAATATAAACAACATATTATCACATGAAAATGGCATGACCCTTTTCTATAATAAATCAAAATAGAACTTTTGGCTTCTTTATTTAACTTCTTTCATGTGAATGTGTGTATTTGGGTAAAAGATCTTGTAAGACATTCTAACCTACAAGCATGCACTTAAAAAAATAATCTAAGTCCTTGTGGGACTCCATCTTCTCCAACCTATTGGTAAACTTTATAACCTTGAAGAGATAAGTTGGACAAACATTAGTGAGATAGAACACAAAAGCCAAAAAACACCAAGAAAATAAGTTTCTAAAGATGAATTTATAGTAAGCTATATCAAATGCAATGCAATTAACATGTAAAGAAAAAACAGCTTACGAGAGTGCCTTACAAATTGGTAATTATAGGTCATTGGCACCCAATAATGCAACACAAATCATTAGAATTACTCTTGCTATTGGAATGAAGGTAGAACTGACTATCTTGTATTATGTCTTTCAAGGATGAACTATTGTCCATGGATTTAACATCTCACCTTTAAAGTTGGACAATCCATTGCCTTCTATTTGCACATTTTCAAAAAGGATTTTAGGAATATTTTAACTTAAAACATCTCAGATGAACTTATCAAATATAATTATATATTCCAATTAAATCACAAGTCAATCAACTCCACTAACAAAGCCACATTAAAATATTGCTCGATCTCACTCTAGAGCATGCAAAGGCCATCATTAGCTGCATGTACCTCAAAGATACACAAGCAAAGTCTGTCACTATCAAACACCAATTGATTTTCAATTAGTGCTTCCAAGTTTTATACATTTATGGACTTGTCAAAAGTAGTAACATTTTTTCTATCAAAATATCGAAAAAGTTCGACCATCATATCACTCACACAAGTGCCTTGCTAGATATCTAGTAAAATGTCATGTCCCCTTTTCAAATTAAGTAAAAAATAATAAAGTTAATATTTTAAGTTGTCTAAGTGGCTTAATTTTTATTAAAAAAAGTGACAACTTAATTTTAATTTATTATTATTAGAAATAAAATAAAAGGGTGAGAAAAGGGAAAAGTGGAAATAAATAAAAAGGGAGAAGTTAATAATTCACAACCTTCTAAGACTATTGACTCATGTTGGCCCCAAATGGAAAGTTAATCTTCTCCAAATACTATATGGTATTGCATTATCCTCAAAGGTAGTAGAGTTTGCTATAATACACAAAAAAAATGGGAATGGCATAGTCACTCTAAGTGATTTTATTGAAGATCCAGAACTGGACCATTGGATTCATGCATTTAAGCTGATAAATGCTCTCTCAAAGAGATTAGGGAAGAATTTTGTAGATGCCATAAAGATAATCAACTAATCTTGCTAAAAGAAGAACTGGTAAGTCCTAGGGTGAATAAAAGTGAAGGAGGATTATTAGCTACATGCATACTTGCTAACCTCCCTCTTTTAGATGATGAAGTCAAAAGTATGTTGGGAGTAGGGATTATAGGATGGATTGTTAATGACCTTGTAAAACATAGGGGGAATAGAGTTGGAGTAAATGCATGGAATGAAATCATCATGGTGGAGGGCCTTCTTGGGTTTATTCTTCATTTTTCTCACTATTTAGACAAGAGTGTATTGGATTGTCTTCGATAAAATAAATTGATGCCTGTTTTCAAAGAGCATCTCATGCACCATAGGTAGCCTAAGGAAAATCAATGATCTACTAAAGGACTACAATATTTATCAAATGCAACCTGTATTGTAGCCAAGGATTTTGAAGCTCAGCCTCCAAATGGTGGTTATGTTTCTATCATGTTAATGTGTATGAGATCTCTACCTCCTCCAACTATATGCCTTGTGCATAGTATACCATGTGACCAAGATAACACATTTGTCTTGGTTAAAGCTAATGTAATCAGCCCCTTTGTTGAACTTCTTAAGGATAGCAATTTTTATGTTTAACTAGCAGTTGTAGAGGCCATATCAACTCTTCTTTTTTATTCAAATAATTTAATTTTAAAATATTGTGTGTAAAAACTATATAAAGTAGATGCTATACAAGGAATTATTGATTTATTCTCTTTGGTTAGGCTTGGACATCTTTAGGAAAACATAGTGTGGATGATAGAAAGAATTTTACGAGTGGAAGATCAAGCCCAAAAGTATTTTATTGATTAGAATACGGTTAAAATATTGTTGGAAGCATTCAAGCATGGCAATCCAGGTACCAAATATTTGGTCCAAATTATTCTTACCAATCTTAAGCAGCTATTTGGAGTTAGTAGAGGATTGTAGTCTTGTTCTCAACAATTGAGAGTTGAGAATCTTGAGCTTATTTACAGGTTCACCAAATTAAATAAGAATCTAGTGTCAAAAAACATATACATTATCGAGATAGAAAATAAACTATGAGTATCTTCATTTGGTTCTACTTTACCTAGCGAGCTCATCTCTCACATAAGGCAACCATTGGGTAAGTCTTAGATTATAAGACCAGGACAAATAACTAAGCTAGACTAATCTAAGGAGTTTACAAAGACTTTGCAAGAGGATACTAATCAACAAACAAATCCATTCGAGGATGTTGCATCTTAAGAAGAAATTGAAGTCCTCTAATCAAAGAAATTGGGTAGAGGGACTAGAAAACTCCCAAGGATAGTTTGGGATCCTGATATTTTCAAGATGGCTCAAAATTTTCTTGAGGACAATTATGTAATATCCATTTCCAAGCATAAGACAAGGGCATAACCATTAGGGAGGGCATACTAATTAGAATTTCCCCTATTGAGGGGAGCACCACATTTAATAAAAATTAAAACTTACATATGCAGGTTGACCCACATTAACACCAAGGGACACCAATTTTTGGGACATCGCCTCCCTTGGATAAAGACATTAGAGGGGTATGTATGAAGAAAAGATGGTGGAGGAAGGGCAGATTAGAAAAATAAAATTTTATTCAATAAATACACTAAGTTGATCAACAACTCTACAAATGGACTTGAGGATGAAAATTTTCATTTACAATTAGACCCAAGGATGAAAACCCTTGAGGACTAGTGGGTAGCCTCATTCAAGAGTTACACTTGTGCTTCACTTTGAGTATCTGACTATTCTTATTTGAAATATTTGTATAAGATAGAAATCAAGAATTTAGTATTTGAAATCAGAAATTTAATATATTTGATTTATTTTTATAAGTTCATAAAAAATGGTGAAAATATCAATGATATAGTTTCCAATAAATAGGATTAAGGCAAAATCCAAATTTAAGTATTTTGATCCCATTAAGGATATTAGAGTGGTATCAGAGTAATTGTTCCTGCCAGCTCATGAAAATGGATTTTGGATTTGTTGCAATATATGAATCATGGAATTAATAAGAAAATATTATTTGAAAACAAAGATTTGTCGATTAGGAAAGGAACTTAAGCATCCACATCATTCAAAAAATGTTTTACTCAACATTTTGGAGGAGGTGGCTAACTATTTATCCTTGGTAAGACAATCAGATCCTAAGTCTACATTTTATGTAATGAATCCTATTGGCAAATTTTGGCCCACATAAAAAGGTCTTGCATGGTTTGACGAAGAAATGCATCAAAGGTGTAGAAATGGATCCAACATTTGTAAATAGAGAGGATCCAAGCAAAGTTTTTCAAGGGTCAGCAATAGTGTTCGCCAAAGGGCTAAGTGCAAAATATTTTATTTAGCTATGTACTTATTTATTATTTCAAACTTTGTGGGGAATAAGTGTTTATTTTCTCTTGGGCCTTTTTATTGAGCTAAGTTTCATGGTTTCTTTTGAGAAAATTATCTGCACAATTTTCTCGAAGGAATGTTTTCTTTTGGCTAAGTGTTATCTCTTCAGGATTTTTGTTTTCGAATTAGTGTTGGAATTATTTTAGATAATTATCCAAAAGAAAAGTTTTGAAGAAATTATCTTTTCAAAACAAAGTGCCCCAAACAATTTCTTCCAAGGGTATTTTTCTAGGGAAATTGGTCTTATACAAAAAACAAGAAAAAAGAAGCCAAAGGGTCACTTTATTTTTAAAGTGGACCATTGCAAATTTTTTGAAGGTATTTTTCAAAGGAAAAAGTCTCTTTCATATTTTTTGAAATATCCATTTCATTATTTTTTAAGGGCACTTCTTGGAGAAAGGGGAAATTTAAAAAAATAATCCAAAGGTCCATTTGAGTCAAAGGTCAAAGAATGAATTCTTTCAGGAAAATTGTCTGAGATAATTTTTTTGGAAGAATTGTCCACAAGATATGGTCCATTGTAACTTTTTTGAAGGTATTTTTCAAAGGGAAATGGACCTATTTTAGGCTAGAATTTCACCCTTGTGGGATAGTTTTTTAGGCTCTCTCACTCGCAGCTACAAGCATTGGGACAACCTCAGGAGGCTGTGGGTATCCTATAGTGAGGTTGAACCTCTAGGATTTTTAATGAGGATAGTTCCCTAGATGCTTTAATTTAGCTTATTCCTACACACTAAAACCTACTATTGATCAAGGAAAAGTGAGATAAAGATAACATAAAAAGGAAAACTGAGCTAAGGGAGGTGATGCACAAAAATTATGGGTTGATCTACCCTTCTTGACTCTTAGAATACTAATGAAACAAGAAAAAAATAGATTCAATACCCCAAATATTTGTCATACATGAGTGTTTCATGAGGAGGATCACTAAACAATTTAAGCTAATGGAAATGAAAGGGTAGGTCTGGAGTAAGACACTAACCAGTCCCAATATCCACATACGGGCTTCAATTAAGAGATGTATAACACTACACATGACTTGCATAAGAAGATGAGCTAGTAACTAGGTGAGACCACAATTTGACAAGGGAGAAAACTCTACCACATGCCCAAATTTGACATGTACATGTTTTATCATAATAATGGAGTCTAAAACACAATATTTTATTCATATCTAGAGGTTACAAGCTCTATCTTAGTAGAATTTGGTCATGCCCAAGGGAGGGAGTAGAGAGAATGCAGAGAGCGATTAAGCCCCCCTTTTTGGCTCAAGAGCCTCTATTTATATGGCTGAGAGAGAAAGAGAAATCCCATAATTGCATGAGAGCAAAGAGAAGAGAATTCATCAATGACTATCAATTGTACTTGACCTCCCTTTGCATTAAAAGCATGCAACTACCTTGACTATGAGATGTATCATCCAGAATCACCACCCATCTCCTTGAGCTTCTTATGCATTTAATTCTCCTTCTTGGAACTGAGTGAGCCATACCAGTGATAGCTGCATGTCACTACCAAGTGTGAGTGATTTTAACTTTGTATTTAAGGCTCGATGTGTTCTTTACTATAACTTGAACTATCTAGGTCAGTTTTTTGCATATTCACTACTCCACCTAGATGCATCTGTTCTTTGTTTAACCACTTTGCATGTCATAAATGAAAGAAATCCTTATTTTCCATTGATTTATTGATCTTGTTAGATTCACTAACCATTGACCTTAACGTTCCTAGGCCTTTCTATTTTCTATGGACTATTCCATAATTTTCCTTTTAGAACTTTCCATTTTTACTCCTTCGAGCTTCATACTCCTTACAACTTATCCTTGACTTATCATGACTTGCAACCCATTTTTTGGGTTTATCACTACTCTCAATTTGCTTCTATGGATTACTTATTTTTTTGGGCTTTTGTTTTTAGATAATTTGTCTACACTCATTTATTTGGACAATTTTCTTCGACATATTTTTTGGGTCAAA
Organism: Torreya grandis; assembly: GCA_037957365.1. Classification (NCBI taxonomy): domain Eukaryota; kingdom Viridiplantae; phylum Streptophyta; class Pinopsida; order Cupressales; family Taxaceae; genus Torreya; species Torreya grandis. Next base: position 2,659,943 of record JARHVA010000183.1, read on the forward strand.
TTTCCTGGGCCTAATTTACCTAGGTCTCCTAAGTAAAATGCCCTTTAGACTTTGTAAATGGCACCTCCTGAAGGGTAACATACCCTTCAAAATTTTTGCTTGAGACCTTAAAAAATATTACAATGGTCCTCTGGAAAAGTGAACAAGCCCTTAAGTAATGGACCTGAGATTTTGGCAAAGGACCCAGACTTTTATAAGTGCCCCCACTGCTGATGACAATTTTCCCAAGTAAAATGGAAATGTCCCTTCGAAATGGGTAGTGACCCTTCAAAAAACTTGTGATCGACCTTCAAATTTTTTTAATGATATTTGGATTTATGATTGGAGAAGACTTGTCTTTTTGAGAACCCAAAATCACTTCTAAGACCAAATAGGGCTTGTCAAGCCCCTTTACTTATTTCAAGTTTTTGACTACTCACAACTTATGAAGTGATTAAGTAGTGATCCTTAGAGAACCTAAAGTAAACTACCAAGATAAAATCAAGCTTTCCAAGCCCCACTAATTACTTTATACGTATCATTACTTGCAACTTATAAAGTGAAATAAGTAGTGCACCCCTAGAAACCCAAAATATATTACTTAGACCAAATCAAGCTTTCCAAGCCTTCCTACTTGCTTTAGGGTTTTGAATGTTGATTACTTATAAAGTTTTTTAAGTAGTGATCCTATAAAAACTTGAATTTGTCTTCTTCAAAGAACCTAAAGTCTTCTTTAAGATAAATATTGAAGTCGTTCACCTTGGAGAATCCAATCTGCACTATCCATGAGTAATTCAAATTCATAAACCCAAATTACTTCTACTTATAAAATATTTAGAAGTCAAGTAATGCTAGAAACCTAATTTGCACTGTGCCCTCAAAAACCTAAATAATTGTGATTTTGAAAGCCCAAAGACTTCTACTTTGGAGAACCCAAAGACTTCTAAGAGAGAGAACTTGAAGACTTCTTCTTCCAAGAACCCTAAGTTGTCTAAACTTGCCACTTTTGCTTGAATTCCCACTTTCTCACATTTGGGCAAAATTTTCGTATGTGGGCCAAAAATGGCCAATATTTTTGACAACTCGTAGGGAAGCATGTCTAATATGCTTGAATAACCCAACCATTGCTGCCTTGTCTAGTTCATTAGGCATGGAGTCTCTGCTTTGGTTCAACAACGCTGACCCTTTCTGGAACCTCCTCTTGAAATAACAAGGAAAAATAAAACAAAGTGTCTAAGGCACTTATTGAAAGGAAACACACAATAGAAAAGGGAAAGTGCATAAGGCACATGGAGGAAAGCATGAAATCTATCCTACCCTTTTCTAATAAAAAAGAAAGGAAACTATACAAAACCATTAACTAGTTGTACAAAATAGCTACCCTTCCTCACTAATACATTATACTTTACATATTTGAGAGCTGTTAAACAAATATAGAGAAGTACTAGATTTTTAACAAGTTGATGACACACTTATCCAAGGAAAAGAATAAAAATAAACTCTCTTACTCATCTTGATTGATTAATTATGCCACCATACTAGAATGGATATGCAAGTTGGTTTTGTTCTTGTTGATGCCTAGATTTGTACTCTAAGTTGAGCACAACTTTTGATGGCTCCTCCTTTTCATCTACCAACTGAGAAAGGTACCTGATAAGACATCTCTTTGTCAACACAAAAATTGAGTAGTCATATTTTACCTCACTCTTACTCTTTTCTACTTCACCATCATACTTATTAGGCATAATCAGATCATAATTTCCTTGAAGGACATGCTCATATTGAAAACTTTGTTTATCCTCAAGGTTCTCCTTCATCACACAAGGTGGTGGTTAATCAAGTTGCACTTCTTGAGAATTCAAGATGTCCTTCTCATCAACCTCACTCAAGATTTGTTCTTGTTCCTCAACTTCAAATGATGGTCGATTTAAACTTTCAAAGTCCAAAAGAACATCTTTGTCTTGATCAAGGTCTGATTTCCCTTTTTATAGCTCCAATTCATCCTAAAATAAATCATCCTCTTCTTCATTTATGTAGAATGGAATTTCAATATTCCATTCAAGGTATGTCTCAATATCATCTTGAGGGCTATCCTCTTTAAGATCTAACTTACTGGTATCGAAGCCATGCCAAAAATATTGGTCTAAAAATGATTCTTCCCCCTCTGACTAAAGAGGGCTGCCTATCATGATATCTTCATCATAGACACTTGTGTTGTCTTCTTTAGACTCAACTTTGATTACAAGCTCTTCTTCTAACCCTTTTAGAATAGGTTTTTACTTTAAGAGGGAGATGGTGGGAGGGTGAATAAGTTCACCTTGCTTGCAGTTTAGGAAAGTATCCTTCCAACTAGGGAATTTGAATGGTCTCTTTGGTGGCTCTTGAGAGAAGGAAAGAGAGTCTTAGAACTCTTGTAAACTGAGATAATTAAGATGAGCTATGGTTTCTTGATTTGGCACAACCAACTTGTTTTCAAAAAATACTTCTTGGATTGTCTCAACTAACACCTCCTCCTTCTGAAAGCCTTTCTAGATTGACTCCCATGAAGGAAAAACATTATGAGTAGCCTCTTGTTTTTTAATTATCTCTTGAAACTTCATTGATGATATCTCCTCCATTTTTTTATGCCTTCCCTGACTGATTTTCATGAGGGGAACATGTGGTAAATAGCTTCCCTTTCTTGATTTTGACTCTCTTCCTCTTTCTTCATCTTCAATTCCAAATCTTTGATCTACCTATCTATATTTTCTTTGAAAAGCTTCTCTTTAAGTTGGCTAGGGGCCTTATGAAGATAAGGAACACAAGAGGGCTGATATGATGTACATGAGGATTCTTGAGGAAGATAAGTGGGATCTTGGATCTCAATGATAGGATGCTCTACAATAATTTCCTCCTTTTTTTGAAAGCTTTTTTGAATTGAATTCCAAGAAGGGAAGGTTTGAGGGACATTTGAAGAACTTGGAACATAAGGGGTTTCACATAGAGTGGCCTTTTGGGGAAGAATGTGTTATATATATATATATATATATATATATGAGATTTGAGGTAGTGTATATGAAGATATATAAGGTTGACATAATTAGACCTGATATTTTTCAAGGTTGTTCAGTTTATCCTCAATGCTTTGGATGTAACCACTCACATTCAACATCTTATCTGAGAGATTGTTCCAATTTTCCCTTTCAATAAGTGCCCATTTCTCTTTAATTTTCTAGAATACAACTTTTATGTCATGAATGATGTGGTCAGGGATATCTTGACCATATCCCCTTTGTGTATTAATTTCCATCTTGTACTTTTGATACCTTAAGAGCATTTTCCTCCAGCTTGAAATGGATTGGTTTGGAGTAAAACTAAGGATATTTCAAGATTGAGAAGGCTGCCCATAAGAATATTAAGAACCACTTGAGGTGAAGCCATAAACATTAATAACTTGATATGAAGGATGTTGAGCTAGAGAATGAGCATTTTGATCAAAATATGATCAATTATACATACTAGACAATGATGATCAGACACTTGGATTGATTTAAACTAGCTAATAGATGCTTGGAGTCGCCATTGATGTTTGATAAATGCCTCCAAATGTTGATATGTAGAAGACAACACCAAAAATCTTTCTACTACTTTGGACCTTAATCCCACCATGTGTGCCAAAAACTATTGTAGGATAAAATTGCACCCTTGTGGGAGAGTTTTTCAATCTCTCTCATTCCTACCTAAAAGCATTAGGACAACCTTAGGCTATGGGTATCCTATAGTGAGGTTGAATCTCTAAGATTTTAAATTAGGATAGTTCCTTATATGCTTCACTTCAGCTTGTTCCCACACACTAAAACCTACCATTGACCAAGGAAAAGGGAGAGAAAGATAAAATAAAAATGAAAACTGAGCTAAGGGAGGTGATACACCAAAATTATGGGTTTATTTACCCTTATCAACTCTTAGAACACTAATTAAACAAGAAAAAAATAAATTCAAGCCCCCACATATCTATCATACATCAGTGTTTCATGAGGAGGTTTAAAAAATGATTTAAGCTAAGGGAATTGAAGGGTTAGGTTTGGAGTAAGACACTAACTAGTCACAATATCCACATACATGCTTCAATCGAGAGATGTAGAAAACTAAACATGACTTGCATTATAAGATGAGCTATTAATTAGGTGAGACCATAATTTGACAAGGGAGAAAACTCTACCACATACACAGATCTGGTATGTACACACTATACTAGAATAATGGAGTTTAAAACATAGTTTTTAATTCATATCAAGAGGTTATAAGCTCCATATTTGTAAAATTTGGTCATGCCTAAGGGAGGGATTAGAGAGAATACAAAGAGAAACTGAGCCCTCTTTTTTAGCTCAAGAGCCTCTATTTATATGGCTAAGAGAGAGAGAGAAATCCCATAATTACATGAGAGCAAGGAGAAGAGAAGTCATTGATGACTGTCGAATGTACTTGAGCTCCCTTTACATTAAAAGCATACAACTACCTTGACCATGAGATGTACCATCTAGAATCACCACCCATCTCCTCAAGCTCTTTATGCATTTAATTCTCCTTCTTGGAACTGAGAGAGCCTTACCAGTAGTAGTTGCATGTCACTACCAAGTGTGAGAGATTTAACCTTTACATTTTAGGCTTAACATGTTTTTTATTGCAACTTGGACTATTCCAATTAGTTTTTTGCATATTCACTACTCCACTAAGATACGCCTATTCTTTGTTTAACCACTTTGCATATTGTAGACAAAAGAGAAGTCCTTACTATCTATTAATCTGTTGAGATTGATAGATTCACTAACCATTGACCTTAATGTTCCTAAGCCTTTTTATTTTCTATGGAATATTCCATAATTCTCCTTTTATAAATTTCCATTTCTACTCCTTCAGGATTTGTACTCCTTGCAACTTATCCTTGACTTATCATGACTTGCAACCCATTTATCAGGTTTATCACTGCTCTCAACTTGATTCTATGGATTACTTATTTTTTTGGGCTTTTGTTTTTAGATAATTTTTTTGCAGTCATTTATTCAGATAATTTCCTTCGACATCTTTTCTATGTCAAATTTCCTTGGCCTAATTTACCCAGACAATTTGCTTAGATCTCCTAATTGAAGTGCCCTTCAGAATTTTTCAATGTCACCTCCCGAAGGATAACATAACCTTTATACTTTTTTCTTGAGAACTTTAGAAATATTGTAATGGTCCTCTAGAAAATTGAACAAGCCCTAAATTAATGGACCCAAGCTTTTTGTAAAGGACACAAACTTTTGTAAGTGCCCCCATTGCTGATGACAATTTTCCTGAGTAAAATGGAAATGTCCCTTCGAAAGGGGTAGTGACCCTTCAAAAAACTTGTGACTGACCTTTAGATTTTGTCAATGATCTTTGGATTTATGCTTGGATAAGACTTATCTTTTTGAAAAATTGAGAAGCACTTCTAAGACCAAATCAGGTTTATCAAGCTCCTTTACTTATTTCAAGTTTTTGACTACTCATAACTTATAAAGTAATTAAGTAGTGCTCTTTAGAGAGCTTGAAATAGACTACCAAGATAGAATTAGGCTTTCCAAGCCCCACTACTTACTTTCTTTAGATTTATCATTACTTGTAACTTATAAAGTGAAATAAGTAGTGCAACCCCAGAAACCTAAAATACACTACCCAAACCAACTCAGGTTTTCCAAGTCTTCTTACTTGCTTTGGGGTTTCAAATATTGATTACTTATAAAGTTTTTAAAGTAAAACTCCTCTAAAAACTTGAAGTTATCTTCGTCAAAGAACCTAAAGTCTTCTTTAAGAAAAATCTTGAAGTCATTCACCTTGGAGAATCTAATCTTAAATTTCCATGCGTAATTTAGGTTCATAAACCCAAATTACTTCTACTTATAAAATATTTAGAAGTCAATCACCACTGGAAACCTAATTTTTACTGTGCCCTCAAAAACTTGAATTCTTGTGACTTTGAAAGCTTGAAGACTTCTACTTTAGAGAACCTAAAGACTTTTGAGAGAGAGAGAACTTGAAGACTTATTCCAAGAACTGAAAGATGTTTGAACTTTCCACTTTTTATTGAACGTCTGCCTTCTCACACTTGGGAAAAATTTTGGTATGTGGGCCAAAAATGGTCAAAATTTCTTGTAACTCATAGGGAAGCATGCCTATTATTTTTAAGGAACAAAACCATTGTCACCTTGTCTAGTGCATTGGGTATGGAGTCTCTACTTTGGTTCAACAAGGTTGACCTTTTCTAGAACCTCCTCTTAAAGCAACAAGGAAAAATAAAACAAAGTGCCCAAGGCACTTATTGAAAGGAAACACACAATAGAAAAGGGAAAGTTCACAAGGCACATGGAGGAAAGCATGAAATCTATCCTACCCTAATCTAATAAAATAGAAAGGAAACTATACAAAACCATTGACTGGTTGTATAAAATAGTTGCCCTTCCTCACTAATATATTATACTTTACAAGTTTGAGAGATGTTAACCAAATATGGAGAAGTAATGGATTTTTAACAAGTTGATGACACACTTCTCTAAGGAAAATAATAAAAATAGACTCACTTACCCATCCTAATTGATTGATTATGCCACCATACTAAAATGGATATGCAAGTTGGTCTTGTTCTTGTTGGTGCTTAGATTTGTGCTCTAAGTTGAGCACAACTTGTGATGGCTCCTCCTTTTCATCTACCAACCAAGTAAGGTTCCTGATAGGACATCCCTTTGTCAAAATAAACATTGAGTAGTTAGATTTTACCTCACTCTTGCTTTTTTCTACTTCATCATCATGCTTATTAGGCATAATTAGATCATAGTTTCTTTGAAGGATATGCTCATATTGAAAACTTTGTTTATCCTCAAGGTTCTCCTTCATCACAAAAGGTGGTGGTTATTCAAGCTTCACTTCTTGATTACTCAAGATGTCTTCCTCATCAACTTCACTCAAGATTTCTTGTTCCTCAACTACAAATGAGGGTCGATTTGAACTTTCAAGGTCCAAAAGAACATCTTTGTCTTGCTCAAGGTTTGATTTCCCTTTTTCTAGCTCCAATTCAACCTAAAATGAATCATCCTCTTCTTCATCTATGTATAATGGAATTTAAGTAGTCCATTCAAGGTATATCTCATTATCATATTGAGGGTTATCCTCTTTAATATACAACTTACTAGTATTAAATCCATGCCAAGAAGATTGGTCTAAAATTGATTCTTCCCCCTTTGACTAAAGTGGGATACCTATCATGATCTCTTCATCATAGACATTTGTGTTGTCTTCTTCAGACTCAAATTTGATTGTAATCTCCTCTTCCAACCCTTGTAGAATAGGTTTTTCCTTCAAGAGGGAGATGGTGGGAGGGTGAAGAAGTTCACCTTATTTTTAATTTAGGAAAGTATCATTCCAGCTAGGGAATTTGAATGGTCTCTTTAGTGGCTCTTGAGAGAAGGGGAGAAAGTCTCAAAACTCTTGTAAATTGAGCTCATTGAGATGATCTATGGTTGCTTGATTTAGCATAACTAGCTCCTTTGCAAAAGCTACTTCTTGGATTATCTAAACTAACACCTCCTCCTTCTGAAAGCCTTTCTAGACTGACTCCCATGAAGGAAAAGCATTAGGAGTAGCCTCTTTTTTTTGAATTGTCTCTTGGACCTTCATCACTGATACCTCCTCCCCTTTTTATATTCCTTTCTTGACTGATTTCCAAGAGGGGAACATGTGGGAAACAATTTCCCTTTCTTGAATTTGAATCTCTTCCTCTTTCTTCATCTTCAATTCTAACTCTTTGATCTACCTATCTATATTTTCTTTGAAAATATTCTCTTTAAGTTTGTCATGGTCCTTATGAAGGTAAGGGACACAAGAGGGCTGATATGATATACATGAGGGTTCTTGAGGAAGATAAGTGGGGTCTTGGATCTCAATGACAAGTTGCTCTACAACGGTTTCCTCCTTTCTTTGAAAGCTTTCTTGAATTGAATTCCAAGAAGGGAAGGTTTGGGGGACACTTGAAGAACTTGGAACATAAGAAGTTTCACATGGAATGGCATTTTGGGGAAGAATGGGTGATATGTATATGAGGTTTGAGGTGGTGTATATGAATATAGATAAGGTTGATGGAATTTGACCTATTGTTCTTCAAGGCTATCCAGTTTATCCTCAATGATTTGGATGTAACCACTCACATTTAACATCTCATCTTAGAGTTTATTCCAATTTTCCCTTTTAATAGGTGCCCATTTCTCTTTCATTTAATAAAATGCATCTCTGATGTCATGAATTATCTGGTTAGGGATATCTTAACCATATCCCCTCTATATATTAAGTTCCATTATGTACTTTTGATACCCTAAGAGCATTTCTCTCTAACTTGAAATGGATTAGTTTGGAGCAAAATTAAGGATATTTTGAGATTGAGAAGGCTGCCCATAAGAGTCTTAAGAACCATTTGAGGTGAATCCATAAATGTTTTTAGCTTGATATGAAGGATGCTCAAGAAGAGAATGAGCATTTTGATCAAAATATGATCTATTGTACATACTAGATAATGATGATCAAGAACTTGGACTGATTTAAACTAGCTAATAGAAGTTTATAGTCACCATTGATGTTTGTTGAATGCCTCTAAACATTGATATGTAGAAGAACAACACCAAAAATTCTTCTACTACTTTGGACCTTAGTCCCACTGGGCATGCCAAAAACTATTGTAGGATAGAATTTCACCCTTGTGGGAGAGTTTTTTAGGTTCTCTCACTCCCAGATACAAGCATTGGAACAGCCTCAGGCTATGGATATCCTATAATGAGGTTGAACCTCTAGGATTTTTAATGAGGCTAGTTCTTTAGATACTTCACTTCAACTTGTTCTCACAAACTAAAACCTACTATTGACCAAAGAAAAGGGAGAGAAAGATTACATAAAAATGAAAACTAAGTTAAGTGAGGTGATGCACCAAAATTATGCATTGATCTATCCTACTCAACTCTTAGAACACTAATGAAACAAGAAAAGAATAGATTCAAGCCCCAAATATCTATCATACATTAGTGTTTCATGAGGAGGTTCACCAAATGATTTAAGCTAAGGGAAATGAAGGGGTAGGTCTAGAGTAAGACACTAACCAGTCATAGTATCCACATATGGGCTTCAATCAAGAGATGTTGAACACTAAACATGACCTACATAACAAGATGAGCTAGTAACTAGGTGAGAACATAATTTGATAAGGGATAAAACTCTACCACATGCATAAATCTGACATGCACACACTATACTAGAATAATGGAGTCTAAAACACAATCTTTTATTCATATCAAGAGGTTACAAACTTCATCTTGGCATAATTTGGTCATGCCCAAGTGAGGGAGTAAAGAGAATATAGACAGTGATCAAGCCCCCCTTTTTGGCTCAAGAGCCTCTATTTATATGGATGAGAGAGAAAGAGAAATCCCATAATTTCATGAGATCAAGGAGAAGAGAAGACATCGATGACTATTGATTATACTCAAGCTCCCTTTGCATTAAAAGCATGCAACTGCCTTGATCATGAGATGTACCATCTATAATTTCCACCCATCTCGTCGAGCTCCTTATGCATTTAATTCTCTTTCTTGGAACTGAGCGATCCATATCAGTGGTAGCTACATGTCACTACTAAGTGTGAGTAATTCAACCTTTGCATTTAAGGCTTAGTGTGTTCTTTACTACAACTTGGACTATCCCAGTTAGGTTTTTGCATATTCACTACTCTACCTAGATGTGTCTATTCTTTGTTTAACCACTTTACATGCTATAGATGAAAGGTAAAGTCCTTGTTATTTGTTGATCTATTGAGCTTGTTGGATTTTCTAACCATTAACCTTAATGTTCCTAGGCCTTTATATTTTCTACAAACTATTCCATAATTTTCATTTTAGAACTTTCCATTTTTACTCCTTCAGGCTTCACACTCCTTATAACTTATCCTTGACTTCTCATGACTTGTAACCCATTTCTTGGGTTTATCACTGCTCTCAAATTACTTCTATGGATTACTTATTTTTTTAGGCTTTTGTTTTCTAATAATTTGTTTTTAGTCATTTGTTTGAATAATTTATTTTGACATCTTTTCTGGGTGAAATTTCTTGGGCCTAATTTACCTGGGTCTCCTAACTGATGTTCCCTTCAGACTTTGTTAATTGCACCTCCCAAAGCGTAACATACCCTTCAAAATTTTTGCTTGAAATCTTTGCAAATATTGCAATGGTCCTCTGAAAAAGTGAACAAGCCCTTAAGTAATGGACTTGGGATTTTTTCAAAGGACCTAGACTTTTGTAAGTGCCCCCACTGCTGATGACAATTTTCTTGGGTAAAATGGAAATGTCCCTTTGGAAGGGGTAGTGACCCTTCAAAAAACTTATAATCAACCTTAAAATTTTGTCAATGATCTTTAGAGTTACACTTGGATAAGACTTGTCTTTTAGAGAACTTAAGAAGCACTTCTAAGACCAAATCAGGCTTATCAAGCCCCTTTACTTATTTAAAGTTTTTGACTGCTCACAACTTATGAAGTAATTAAGTGGTGCTCCTTGGAGAACCCAGAATACATTGCCAAGATCAAATCTTGATTTCCAAGCCCCACTACTTACTTACTTCAAACTTATCATTACTTGCAACTTATAAAGTGAAATAAGTAGTTCACCCCCAGAAACCTGAAATACAATGCCCAGACCAAATTGAGCTTTCCAAGCCTTCCTACTTGCTTCAAAGTTTTGACTGTTGATTACTTATAAAGTTTTTAAAATAAAGCTCCTTTGGAAACTTGAAGTTGTTTTCATCAGAGAACCTAAAGTCTTATTTAAAAAAAATCTTGAAGTCATTCACCTTGGATAATTTGATATGCACTATCCATGAGTAATTCAGGTTCCTAAACCCAAATTAATTTTACTTATAAAACATTTAGAAGTCAAGCACTATTGGAAACCTGATTTGTATTGTGCCCTTAGAAACTTGAAGTCTTAAAAATTTAAAAGCCTAAAGATTTCTCCTTTAGAGAACCTAAAGACTTCTGAGAGAGAGAACTCAAAGACTTCTTCTTCCAAGAACCCAAAGTTGTTTAAACTTTCCACTTTTGCTTGAATGTTCACCTTCTCACACTTGGGCAAAATTTTGGTATGTGGCCTAAAAATGGCCAACATGACCATTACAATTTTTTTGAAGGATCATTTCAAAGCTTCAAAGGACCATTTCAAAATTCTCAAAGGGTAGTTTTCCTTTTGAGAAGATCACTTTTCAAAATTACAAAGGGCATCTTTCCCTTTGGAAATTCTTTTTCAATAAAGTTGGAGGGTCATTTCTTTAAATTCCTTCAGACAAATTATCTACAGGAATTGTCTAGTGAAAAAAAACCTAAAGACCTAATTCCTTTAGAAAAACACGTCTAAAGGAATTGTTCAAAACAAAAAGTCCAAATAATAGCTGTTGGGATTCAAATATCCCATGAGGGGCTCACAAACATCAATATCTATCCCCAACAAGTACCTATTTGAATTTGACATCCTGAGACATTCCCATAGACATCAAAGATGGGTCTCATCAAGTAGCTATTTGCATTCAAAAGAGGTCAAAGGGAGTTAGTGAATCTCTAGGGTAAAAGTGTACATGATAGGTGTCAAGGACACATTTAACTAATAGGAGATCGATGAATCATAAGCATCCATATCAGGTAGATTGATAGTGTGAATCAAAGATTTGAGTTAATTTTAAATGACCAATCAAAAAAATGAAAGCCCAAGTGATTAGAAGGAGTTGGTAGGTGTGAATTAATGGAGAAGCCTTTATCATTCTATATGGCTCTCACCTTTGACAAGTAACTGCTAGATCATAGGTAGCATGACTAGGTCTTGATTCAAAGAATGGGGATTTTGTCCCTTTTTAGGTAAGACATGTAAAGTCAAAAGGGGCACACCAAGTTTTAAATGTAAGGATCGACTCATTCACATAAGGTGGGAACATGCATCTACCCATGATATGGCTCTCTTAACTCCGATCAAGGTAGTCTTGAAAGCATAAGGGGTTTGAGGAGATTTGCAGTGATCTTGGATGGCTCATCTCATGATCAAAGCAATTATAAAGACATAGTGATGGTTAGAGCCGTTTATGACCCCTATCTCCATTTTCTCATACAATCCCTTTCTTTTTCTCTTCCCTTTCTCTATATATATCTCATGTTTTTTTTTCATTTAAGGGGTTTCTAATTTTTAGACTTTTCTATCTCTCTAGGAGATGAAACATTCTTAGAGATATTACAAAATATGCCTTGCTTGATTAGGCTCAATCCTATCAAGCATTTGTAAAAACTACCTCTCAATGCAATAAAATATTTTCTTTACATATCTCTTGCCTTGGATTTGTGTCTATTGAGGTGCACACTATGGCATTGTGTGAAGGATAATCTTCCTCATCCATGGTCCTTTCTAACCTTGTTTAGGGAGTTTTTTAACACTATTTACAGGTCTAGTTGAGTGTTATTTTTGCCATTGATTTAAAATTTTAGTGAGGCTTATAACTCCTCTTTGTTTGCATTCATTGCTTCTTAAACCTCCTCCATGAAATATTAATTCAACCAGCTTGATCTTGAGATTGTGTAAGTCAGTATTATCCTCTACAAAACTAGTGTGAGTTCAAGCTTATGGGAGTTTCCCATTTTATTTTGGTGCATCACCTAGTTAGCTTTTTTAGGAACCATTATCCCCATCTCTACCTCTTTTCCAAGTAGATGCATCCATTTTAGGTGATCTACAAAAAGGAAGTTGGCCTTCTCCAGAGGTTCAACCTCACTACAAGATACCCACAACTTGAGGTTGCTCCAATATTGTAGTTGAGGGTGAGAGATCCTAAAAAACTCACCTATAAGGGTACAATTATATGCTACAACAACTTATGTCACACCCAATGGGACCAAGGTGAGGGATATTGTTGGTGTGTCTCTCCTCTATCAACTTTTTGAAGCAAGTAATTAACACCAATGATAGCTACAAATCAAAACTTCTGGTTATGAATAGGCCAGGTTTGTCTCTTTGTAGATTTTAATCAGCTCTTACATCTTACTTGAAATATGATGCCAACATGAATAGCTATGGTAAATATCCTTATTTTCTACCTCCTTATCAACAATCCCAATTTGGTCCTCACAATCCATATAATGCTATCTACCCTATTAAGACCCCTATCAAGGCTATGATGAACCTTGGTGAGTTCTTCATGGTCCATATGTGTAATAATATTGACCTGATCCCTCTTATAGACAATAAGCCCATCACAATATTTCTCCTCATCAACCCTATCATGTGTCATCCATATCAACACTTAGGCAGACTTTAATAATCCTTGACAAGCATGTTCTAGAATTGTGCTCATATAAATGTTATGGTCAAAATGTCCCTACTAACTAGATCCATTATGTGAGAGGGTCATTAGGAAAAATAAAAGTAGAATGGGCCCCTATTTAGAGAGAAAATTGGAACAAACTCATAGGTTACATGATGGATATAGGAAGTTATATTCAAAGCATTGAGTATAAGCTGAAAGGACTTAAGGAACAATAGGGTCAACCTCGCCAACCTTTTATGCCTACATATACACCACCTCGACCTTCTTATATTCCATTCATTCCTCCTCAAGTGACCATTTCAAGTGCTCCTTTAAATGTTCTAAGTCCATATGTTGCTCAGACCTTTCCTTCTTGGAAATCTATTCAAAGTAGTTATCAAAAAATAAAGAGCTTGTTGTAGAATAGCCTGCTACTGAGATCCAAGGCTCCATTCTTACCCAAGAACCCCTTATGAAATACTTCAAGGTTCCAAACTGGAACCAAGTGGTAAAGTCATGGGATGGGCAAGAGAAGGTAGATCTAGAATTAAGAGTCTAAGACAAAGAAGGATATGAACCCCTAAAAACTTCCATCATCTCTCTTCAAGAGCCTTCTTCTATTTCTAACCACCTTAAGGAGGAGTTATTTCAAGAGAACATAGCAAAATATATCAGAGAGTTAGAAGTGAAGATATGGAAAGAAGAGAAAAAGTATAATCAAAAGGTCAAAGAAGAGCCTCTATCTTTCCCATCTTTGAAATCCATTTAGAGTAGTGGGTAAAAGAAGGAAAAGGTGGTGATTCTTGAAGTCAGATACGAGACCTTGAAACCTCCACTCCTTTCCCCTTAAAATAATTAAGCCTTTCCTTCATAGAAATCCTTTCAAGAGACAAAGAATTAGGAAGAGGAGGTGAAGGCGATCCAATTAGAGCAACTTTAGAAACAAAATCAGGAACCTATGGTAGCTTCCCTAAACCTTTCTCACTTTCTTGAGTGTTTTCAAGAATCTATTATGCCACTCTTTGAGAAAGAGCCTCTCCCCTATGAGGAAAACCAAGAAGATGCATCTAAAGAGGTTGAGGAAGAGGATAGCATGAGTAAATATGAGGAATAAATCACCATAGGCCCCCCTAGTAAACAAGAAATCAACTCAGCCTTTTTGAATGAAGGAGAACATATTGAATGCTCTTTTGCAGTTGTGCATGAAATAAATTACACTATTGAGGATGCAAAGCTACCAATTTATGTTGAAAAAGGTCTTGATTCAAAAAATGGGGATTTCATCCTTTTTAGGTAGGACATACAAAGGCAAAAGGGGCATGCCAAGTTTTAAATTCAAGGATCAACTCATTCACGTCATGTGAGAACATGCAACTACCCATGACATGGCTCTCTCAACTCTAATCAATGGATACTTGAATGCACTAAGGGCTCAAGGAGATTTACGATGATCCTGGATGACTCATCTCATGGTCAAGGTAGTTGTAAGGACATAGTGGTGGTTGTATCCATTTATGACCCCTCTCTATATATTTTCATGTAAGCCCTTTCTTTCTCTCTTCTCTTTCTCTATATATATCTCATGTTTTTTTCATTTAAGGGGTTCCCAGTTTTAGAATTTTTTTATCTCTTTAGGAGACAAGGCACTCTTAGAGATATTGTAAAATATGCTCAACTTGATTAGGCTCAACCCTATCAAGCATTTGTAAGAATTTCTTTACCTATATCTTGCCTTGGATTTATGTCTATTGAGTTGCACACTATGGCATTGTGTGAAGAATAATCTTCCTCATCCATAGTCCTCCTTTCTGACCTTGTTTAGAGAGTTTTTCAATGTTGTTTATAGGTCTAGTTGAGTGTTATTTTCATCATTGATGTGAACTTTCAATGAGTCTTATAACTCTTATTTATTTTCATTCATTTCTCCCTAAACCTCCTCCATGAAATATTAATGCAATTAGCTTGATCTTGAGATTGTGTAAGTCAATATTGTCCTCTGCAGAACTAGTGTGAGTTCAAAATTATGGGATTTTCCCATTTTATTTTGGTGCATCACCTAGTTATATTTATTAGGAACCTTTATCCCCCTCTCTACATATTTTCCAAGCAAAATCATTAGTTTTAGGTGATCTACCAAAAAGAAGCTAGCCTTCACTAGAGGTTTAACTTCACTATAGGATACCAACATCTTGAGGTTACTCTAATACAGTAGTTGGGAGTGAGAGAGCCTCAAAAACTCTCCCACAAGGGTGAAATTATATGCTACAACAAATCCTTTAGTAACTTATTTGGCTGATTCCAAGCTATTGAGATATCTAGATCCAGATGTGAGACTTGTGGTTATCATTTATATTAGTGAAATTACAAGGATAACAACACCAAAATCACCATATAGTGACAACACCATGAAGGAAATATTTTGACAAATGGTGGAATGTTTTGAGGGTCTAAATGACATCACCAGTTCTTCTTTTGCTAATAGGGTCACAATCCTTGATGTTATGGAAAACATAAGATATTATGTGATAATGTTATATATAAGATGTGATGATCTTATTCTTCACATATTTGAATATTTATTTGCTACTATCCATAAAAATCATATAGAAAATGTAATAGAGTCAATGCATCCATTATGAATTTGGTCCTAAATGAGAGTGATGATATTTCACAACATTTTTTATCCATATTAATGGCTGGTATTGAACAAGAATCATCACCAGTGGCACATACACTAGCTAAAAGTATTGGTGCTCAATGTTTAGAGAAACTAAAACTATTTGTGATAATTGAGAGGTACAAAAATGCATTGCTAGATGAAGAACCATGAAAATTATAAATGGAAAAAAATCTCCAAAGAAAGAAAAATAAATCATGGATAATGAACCAAAGAATGAAGAAAAATATGAGATGCAATATTGTGAAGAGAATTTTGTGGGGCAAGCCAAATTTCTAGATGATTTTACTAATGTTCAGCTTGATGGAAATTTTAGAAAAACCAACTACATGAAGCAAGTAGATAATGAAAGGGTTATGTGCATGCATTGGATAGATAAATTTAAGAAAGAAAGACAAAGGTATAATAATACAAATGATTGGGATAGTATAAGTGGACCCTTGAAAGTCCATGACATGAAGATAGATGCAAGAATTTTGGGTCAGCCAAAGTACATCAAAAGCTTGAGCTTGTGTTGGCAAGAGATCTCTCATTTGATAGGGACCGAATCAAGGCTTTGGGAGCATTGAATCATGTTTTATCTCTTGGACATGGTATGTGGGCATGAGGGCTTACAATTTCTTGAGAATAAGCAATTTTGGGAAGGGAAAATTATAATATCCCTTTTCAAGCATAAGACAAAGGCACAACCATTAAGGAGGGTATAGTAATTATAATCATCCCTCTTGAGGGGAGTGCCAAATTTAATAAAAATTAAAACTTACATAGGCAGGCTGAACCACTTAAACACCAAGGGATGCCACACTCTAGGACATCACCTCCCTTTAAAAAACACATTAGAAGGGTATTTATGAAGGAAAGATGGTAGAGGAAGGGTAGATTGAAAAAATAAAATTTTCTTCAATAATGACACTAAGTTGAGCAACAACTCTACAAATGGACTCAAGGATGAAAACCCTCATTTATAATTAGATTGAGTGATGAAAACCCTTGAGGCCTAGTGGGTAACCTCATTTAGGAGTTACACTTTTGTGCTTCACTTTGAGTATTTGACTATTCTTATTTAAAATATTTGTATAAGATAGAAATCACTAATTTAGTATTTGAAATCAAAAATTTACTCTATTTGTTTATTTTTTATAAGTTCATAAAAAAATTGGTGAAAATATCAATGATATAGTTTCCATAAATATGATTAAGGCAAAATCCAAATTTAAGTATTTCAATCCCATTGAGGATATTACAAATAATCTTTGGGAAGGGTAAATTGTCATCTCCCCTTTTTCAAATATAGTAAAAAATAATAAAGTTTATATTTTAAGTTGTTTAAGTGACTTATTTTTTATTAAGAAAAAAGTGACAATTTAATACTATATTATTAAAAGAAAAAGGTGAGAAGGGAAAAGTGGAAATGAAAAAAAGGGTAAAAGTGAAAAGTAAAACCCTAAACCTATAAGTATAACCCTAATCTTAAAAGTGAAAATTGAGTCTATATATTGAGATTCCTCATTTTAAATCAATCAATTTTTTTTTAATT